>OU452223.1:27172820-27772820 GCA_911728455.2 Marthasterias glacialis
AAGGGTTTCTTTGTGCCAGTAGTACCCTCAAAGACAAAAAGATTCCGGCAATTCAGCCAAACTAATCCCGCCAGGGGGACGGGCCAAAAAACCCAAGAATCCCGACGGCAACGGGTTAAGATGGAAGAATTTGTAGTAGTATTACTTCTCAGAGAGATTGGATCTTCTACCTAGTTCCTTTAAGTCAGCTGAAAGCTTATTTGATATTTTCAAAATAAAAGTTTTAAAGATTTTGTGACATCTTTTTAATGAGTCCGGTTAATTTGATCCTTTTAGTCAACTTTTATTAAAATTATACAACACACAAAATCATGCGTGGCAAAAACAAAAAATCAAGTAATGTACTTTGCAGTTTTACAATTTACAATATTTTCTGCTAAAATGGCCTTGTGAAATTAGGTCCTGGGTGATGCAAAGATAATTTTTAGGGGAACTTTTGCTGCTTTTTACAAAAGAACACAGACATATTGATGTTTTCCTTTTGCTTCACTCAGACTTACGCCTCGCACTCTTGGTACTGTCCATTCAACACATTCCACGGTGGACTACGGTGCTTCCACTGTCGCTCCTTGTCCGAGTTGACCCTTGACCGATGGTCCATGCTCTTGGTGTGCTCCTCAAGCTTCCACAGCTGTTGGAAAGGTCGGTCACAGTAGGTACAGTAGAAACTCTGTAGCATGTAAGGCTCCGATGACATAGCACTGGACAGGGATGATGCCTGGGATGACTGCTGATTGGTGGAACTCGAAGGAGGTCTAAGCATGATCGCCATCACGTCATCAAGTGATTTTACTGAATCCCACAGAAGATAAAAAGAAGTAATTTTTTACCAGACTGATTACATTTCTGTCATATTTACATCTTTAATAGCAGTAATCAATAAGAGAAGACAACTTAAGTGAGCCATTAACGAAAGTACAGAAGCAACAGTAGTTTATTGTTAGAGTAGGCAAGAAAGGGATTATCATTTATAATCAATAACGCCAAAGGCTGGTTAGTAGGCACTTTTAAAATTGTCAATATCAAAAAAGTAAAAACCAAAGATCTAACTGAAATTTTGCCTCCAACTTCAACTTGTATATGATTATTTCAGGTGTGTATCCAACATGCATAGTTTGAATAAGACAAAGCTAAGCTATAAAATAATTTCCAAGAACACAATATCCAAAGAAAGAAAGGTTTTTAAGGTAATTTTTCAACAACTTCTTTTGACAACGCCTGGGAAACTAACTCTGATAACATTTGCATGAAGTACAAATTGGTCGAGCCACATATACTCCAACATTTGCCATTTGCCATTCTGCAGCTTTCTGCACACTACCCGAAAGTGCTAACGATAGTGGGGGGGGGATTTAAGAATTTGTTTTAGAACTCACAGTTGTACTGGGCCATGTATTTCCAGAGAATACCCTCTACAGGTTGGTGTGGAAACATGCAGGATGCACGGTGGCAATTTTCCCCATGACGACACAACTTGGGATGCACTTCAGGCCTTAGACTTGGGTGACGTGGTTTGACAGGGACCCACTTCTTCTTGGATCCCTCGTACACCACCACCATCTTGTGTCGCCATGGATGCGAGTTGGGTCCAGCGCACATGTCTGGCTTGCGGGGGTTCTGTCCAACGCACTGGTTACCTCTTGGGAAGCACATTCCACAAACATACTTAATGCTAAAAGTGAACTTGGGGATGGCTTCTGATACTGTGGCAGTAACTACCTTAGGGGCTGCAGGCTGGGATGGGGTTGGGGTAGGAGCTGAGGTGGTCCCTTTGACCAATGGTTGTGATGGAGGGGGAGCAATGGCCTCTGCACAAAGCTGAACAATGGCTTCTCTGTTAAGAGAGTAAAGAAGCTCAACTTCCCACACCTCGACTTCAACCTGGTAGAAACATTTTGAGAGAATTACAAATGAGAGCAATATTTTGGGAGTGTTTTTCTTGGGTGGGGTGGGGGGGGGGGGGGGTGCGCCTACAGGTGGAGGGGAAGAATTCAGGGTTATTCAAATAAATGGAATCTTCAGAATGTGTAGTAGGAGTAATACACATTGACACTCATTTCTGTGTGATATTAATTGTCCCGTTTTGCCTTTTTGTCCATATTTGGTGGGTCAATGTGATTACTTTGTTTTGCTTTCTTTTGGCTGCAGGTTGTTGTTTTGATTATACAACTAAAAATCCAAATAACAACTTTTACCTCATTGTGTGCAAATTTGCAAGGGTTTCCAAAACGACATCCAAAGCGTTTGGTAACATTCCAGCAAAGATGGGCCCTTGCAGGTACTCCCTTAGGGCGGGGTCGAACCTTCTGGTAACGGTACCTTCCACCCATAGCCATGATATTGACGAGCACCTTGTTCTTCTCCCAGGGATGCTGAGAGTCGTTGTTGCCGCAGTAAGGACCTACGCTGCTCCTTGGACACATGATCGGCGGCGCCCCGTCAAAACACCTCTCGCACAGAAACACAAAATGACCCATGACCCTTGACATTAACATCTTATGACCTTGTCTGATGCTGTTAGTGATGGCCGAGGGTTGCTTCATGGAAGCTTGTTCCTGATGGTAGGACTTGGTTGTCTTTGAGCTGCTACTTGACACGCCATTACTTGAGACACCTCCAGGTCTAGGAGTCGGTGCTGCTTTGGCTTTATTCACATGCTGATGCGTCACTAGCTTAAACCCTTCCATGTCGTTTGTATTTGCAGCTGGGGACTGTGGTGGTGGGACCTCTCTCGGCCGTGAAACGCCAATACCCTGAGAGTAACGCAGATATGCGACGATCTCTTTACCGTTGAAGTTACCCTCGCGATCAGCTTTCCATACGAATATCTCCTCTTTGCTGTGACAGTACCAGCAGTTATCCTCGCCAATCTTACAGGGGATGCCGCTGTCAAATTGTTTGCACAAGGTGTAAATACCACTGAAGTCTGGCTTGGTTCGAGGCCTAATTCGTCCCCATACCTGAATAAGAAATAATAATACAGGAGTCTTATATAGCGCAAGTATCTTCCAATAATTAGGTACTCGAGGCGCTTTATTTTTTTTTTAAATATTATGAAGTTTTTGAATTATAAGACCCATTTATGAAGCACCTCATAGGGGTTTACAAGGGGCACATTCAGCAGCCACTGCCAGAAACACCGGGGCAAACCCCTTCTCTCAGCGATAAGTGTAACTGGGTTCTTGTACATGCATTACACAACATATGGGACCTACTGCTTTACGTCCAATCCGAAGGTTGAAGTAATAATGATTAAGTGTCTTGCTTAAGGACAGTGTCAAGACCGGGACTCGAACCCACACTCTGCCGATCAGAAATATTTCATGGGAAGGGCCAACTGTAACACTCACCTCATTCATCGGTGTGGACTTACTACCAAGCTTACATACTAGCCAACCACCATAACAATTGTGTTTGATGTCTGGTTTGTATGAGTGGCGTTGGTAACCATATTTGCTGGCATCAGTGAGGTAACACTTTTCACAAGCAAGTCTGTGAATTACACAAACAAAAACGGGAATTTCAATTAAACTTGACAGTTTACATGAAGGTGCAAAATTGGTTTAAAAAGAGGGCATTCAATTAATATCACAATTTTGAAAACAAATTTTGAACTAAGTTGTTTGCAAACTTTGGCAGGCTATATTGATAGCTCATGGGCATACATTGAATCATAAATAAAGCATAAATCATTATTGCATTCCTTGAATGTCAACCTACCTGAAGGTAAATTTTTTCAGCCACTCTAAACTTTCATATGAAAGCCTCGGAGGTGGTCCAACACTGGCAGGTTTAGCTTGAACACTCTGGACAGCCCTGCTGTTGACCATGTTTGATCTTGGCGCTGCAGCTGTTGCTGTCGCTGTTGCTGTTGCTGTTGCAGGTGCTCTTGGTGCTGCTGCTGCTGCTGCCAGCGGTGACTTTGTGGAGGTCTGTACAGAGGGGCTTGGGCTCAAGCCTGCATCATAAGACAGGGGATCGTATCTGTTGAACATCCTCAATGCCAACTTGGGTTGCTGAACTGTCAAAGTAACAACCGGAATGCATATCAGCTTACTAGAGATTACAAACATATTTCTGAGATCAACGTTTAATACTGAGCCAAATTTCACAAAGCTGATACTGAGTACCAGCCACCATATTGTACGTGAACAATTTTATGCCAAATTTAAGCTTTGAAAAAAAAATACACTAAGCACAATTTCCTGTTTAGTGGATGAAGGGGGACCCTTCCTGTAGGTTTGACTTGATAATCAAGCGGAGGGTCGAAAAGCAGATAGTCTGGCAACCTTTTTCCTGTGATGTTGTCATTATTAGGTTTGCAAATAGGCAACTTGACATCGTCTGCTAGTATAGTGATTAAGTTTGCTTTTCTGAGGGTCCTTGGCTTCACAACCAGAAACAATAAATGGAATGAAATGAAATATCACATTAAAGAGAAGTACATGCTCTTTCCAACAGTATACATTTTGTTGTGATATATTTGTTTGCAAGGCAGTACAAAAATGTGTTTATTGGAATGCTGCAATAACTTCTACATGGGCGTAGGCAGAAACAGTGTTTATGTACTGTGACCAGCCAGTTAAAAATTGGTTAATAATGTGATAAAGGGTATTTGGGTTGAGATATTTACAGTTTGCAGATTTATCAGCGGGTATTGCAGTCGTGGGGCCACTCTGCTGATTCTTCATGTACTCAGCCTGCTTAGTGATGTGTTTCCCTCCTCCAAGATGCTGCAGCAGTTGCTTCTCTGCGTTCAAGTATACCTCACATATCTTACAGTACAGTGGGTTGTCTTGGTTGTTAGAGAGAGTTGTTGCTGTGGAGTTAGTTGCCCCAAGGCTTCTTCTAGCCTCCGAGGATGTAGATGAAGACCTGGTCCTCTGGCTGCTAGATGCAACTTTGGGGATTGCTCCTACATTGAAAAAAAACCCCACATTTTTTTCTTTTACTCATGACTGGTGCAACTGGAACGAGAGACTGTGAGATCCAAGGATAGTTTTCTGAAAACAATGGATTTACCCACTACGTCTGCTGCCACCTAGTTCTATCCCCATGAAGGCAATTTCCTCGCCCTGGAGGTCTTTCACTTTTGTGCAATTACTACAGTAACAATCTGGACAAAATGTCTTGGTAAAGGAGTTAGGCCGAAGCTCCTTAATAAACCCCATTAACCAGCTGCCGCCGGGAGTCTACCATTTTTTCCCATCCAGCCTGACGGGGTTATTCTCTCGGAATTGCCGGAATCATTTTTCTTTTAGAGTACTGCTGACACAAAGAAACCTTGACTTGACAAAGCCAAGAGAACAAAGATTCTCTTTGAAGCACCAGGTTTTTCCCTTCTCTAATGAGAAAATGCCAAAGTCATGCCAAAGTCACGCACTGTGAGTTGCAAAACATCGGCCATGAGCTACAGCCGAGGATTGTTCCTCAATTTGGAAACAAGGTTGGAAACTTGGTTCAATTGGATTTAATTCCACAATGGCATGTTTAATTAAACATCCAGCTCTAAACGTTGTAAAATATTATATTCAGCATCTCAATAAGTCTGCCTTATGTAGTGATAAATTTAGGCAGATGTTTTTTTGAGCTAAAACATTTTGGTGTTCACACGTTTAGGCAGCCAAGGCTGTAACGAATATGAACTTGCTGGGTAGCCATTACAGGTCTTTAAAATATTGCATTACTTCACAAAAATTACAGATTAAAGGTTGAATACAGGATTGGTATTCATCCCAAAATTGTTTTTATTAGTATCGGTCTGCAAGCTGACTGATTCTGAAGTTCATACCAGTACCAATCTTCCATAGAAATATTTCTGTCTGAAATACTGTCAAAGTTGAGAAAATAGAATTTGAAGACCCCGATTTTTATTTCGGTTGTGGCAATCAAAATTAAGCACAATGTGTTTACATGCTGAAAAAGTGTACATGGTTTTTCACTATTTTCTCCTGACTCGGACGACGGATTGAGCCCAAAGTTTCACAGGCTTGTTTTTTTCATGTATAAATTGAATCCCACAAAGTAAGAACACTGCACTATCAGCTTTACCAATCCTGTCTTTTACCTTAAAAGATAAATTTTGACATCAAAATCCTGGCACCATAAAATGTATCGGGCCATGAAAAGTTAACAAGGTAAAATTAGTACCTTCTTATAGGCAAGAATAACAGAGCTACGAAAATGTTTTGCCTTGCCCCAGACCCCTCCTGTCAAGGACTCTTGTCTACAGCACAGAGGAAGAGCCCTACAAGGGCTAGAAATTTGCAAGCACATTTAGGCTGGAACTGGAGAGTTTAAAACAGTTGTACACACTTACCATTGGTTAGATGAGTAGGAATGGGACCGAAGTCATCAAGGCCATATTTGGACGACTTTGAAGCATTGGACGCCTACAGACAAAAAATGTAAAAATCAACAACTCGGATATAATATTGTGACTTTAACATCCAAAGATAACATAAAATCTTGCCAGAGTTTTAAAACTTGTTTACTTTTAAACCTACAAAGTCAGTCCTACCTTAGTGGGGTTGACACCAAGTTGAGCAAGTTGTTGTTCTCTGGGAGAGTTGTTCAAATCTACAGATTGAATGAATTCAGTAATAACAAAAATCAGTGGCCGGAAACCAGTTGCTGACTGTGCAGACAACATGACATTTGGGGAAGAAACCATTTTTTTCTGGTGAGGGAAAAAGGCGCTTTGACTTGGCTAATTTTCATGCATGAGTTTCGTTTGGCAGAACATTTTACAGATTACAGACCATTTTCATTGTATCAGTCCCCCCCCCCCAAAAAAAAAAAGAAAGAAAAAAAACATCTAAAAAATTTACATATACACAAAAAGCATGTTTGAAACCCCACCAACACTTAGTTATAATCTTAGAAATAGACACAAACCCCTGAATTTAAATTATAAAAATCAGATGTTAATTGTTAACAATGATTTCATGAGACAAGCAACCATAATACAACACATTGAAAGGTATACAAGGTGAAAGGGGGCAAACTGCTGCCAGGAAATGTAATGAACACCGGGCAAGCCCCTCTCTTTATCATAGACGTGCTAGTAGGTTCTTTTATGCATTATGAAACAACCTACGTTGTTACGTTCAATCCAAAGATCAAAGCAATTCTGGTTAAGTGTCTTGTTCATGGATGAAAATGCAGCTACCAAGACCCAAACCCACACCAAAACTTGAGTTCGGAACACAGCCTTGGTCATGACACTCCAACAAGGCAAAGATACATTTTCACAAGGAGCCTCTGAAGTAAGACTAATGACATTAGAGAGGTACACAGTATCGCGCGAAGAGTACGGCAATGTATACGTATAGTCCCTTGAAGTTTCATGTTGTTGTTACGGTGGAAGCTCAAATCATTAAGCTATGTGTTACATGTTTATTTACCCTGTGAAGAGGGGCGCAAACAATAATTAATGAATGTCCTTTGTCAGTGTGGATCACATGAAGAAGAACTATTTTGTTTGAACTAAAACAGTGCCATAAAAATATTTTGAAAAAGGCGATTTATAACATTTTCATACTCATTTGAGAAAAAAACAAAAGTGTCCTTTTGATATTTTGAACCTATAGGCGTAGCCAACACTCACTTGTATGAAGATATACGCACGCATACATGAAGTAACACGGGCGTTATATGCATGCATAAAGAGGAATCATGCAGCTTAACCTCCCTATTATCACTACACCAAGATTAATGTTCTCGCAACGACACGATTAAACGTTGACACTCACCACTATCGTTGACAGATGAGCATGAAGAAATTTCCCACGCATCCGAGTCGTCGTCATCCATCAAACGTTTCCTCTTGTTTTTCTTCTTACTCTTGTTGTTGGATTTGGCTTTCTGATGTCCAACATGAAAATACGAAGAGGCAATGGCAGTAAGCCAAAGATAAAATGTGGGAGGAGTGCAGATACAAATCCACGTTGGTGGGAACAAGTCAATATAGTCTCTGGTACATCACGACAAGAACTTCTATTAAAAAGGGGTGCCGGACTAGTGTTTAGAAAGTTCAGTAAAACTCTATGAATGCAAACCTTCAAAAATGTTTATGTATAAATAAATAAAAATAATACAACAATTAAATAGACACTAACCCCCCCCCATGAAAAAAAAACCCAAATAATAAATTAATAAATGACTATTATAATGAAGTGTCTCACTTACCCCTATCTTATGCATCTTGTAACCTTTGTTTACAAGAAGAGTGACCTTGTACAGTACAAGGCCTTTTCAGGTAGGCAAGATAATTCACTGGTCATATGGTAAATTTTACATTCTGTGTCATAGTTTTCACGTTAGTTCAAGAGTTATAAAAATAACAGCTGAACATTTTTTTTTTCATATCAAAAGTTGATAAAAAATGGACAGTGCAATCTCCATAAAACACACGATTTGAAGTGTTCTTCCACCGGGCTGTGTACAGGAAGTCCAGGCTCTGTGTCTCTTTTGTAAACTTGTGATGTCACAGGTCACATGGTCTAGATTTTGGATCGTTATTTTAGTCTCACCTCATTTTTTTTCTTTGAGGCCTTTACATGGGCAGGTGTCTGTGTCTCTTTTGTAAACTTGTGATGTCACAGGTCACATGGTCTAGATTTTTGATCATTATTTTAGTCTCACCTCATTTTTTTTCTTTGAGGCCTTTACATGGGCAGGTAGCCACTCCTCAGCCACAGCAGATGAGTCTTCAGCTTGAGCTGCTACAGTCTCTGGTGCACTGGGGTTTTTTGGAGGTGGGGGGCGTGGTCTTACCGGATCCAGATGGTAGTTCAATTCACCAATTATAGCCTTGACTTTGGGATTCTCGAGAACCTGCCGACACACGTAGAGTGAAACAAAAAAATGCTAACAACATTCTTTCTTGTGAAAGACATAATTGTTGGCTTCCATTGCTTATCTCTTACTATGAAACACAACTTAATTCAACATTTCTCACGTCACATGTACATTGAATATAGGAATCAGAATTTGTTTTTTTTAATGCCTTTATGACTCTATATTTTGACATTTGTTATTATTTAGTTTTTTTACCCTTTACCAATGTGTGATAAGCACTGTATACTCAGTGCTTTCCTGAATCCTGTAGGAACAAAAAATTCACAGGCATACTTCTTGGGTGGGATTCCAATCCATGACCCTCACCATTCTAGAACAGATGTCTTACCACTAGACCACCAAGTATGCCTGGTGAAACGAGGCCATAGGAATCCTGTAATTAGCAAAGGGTACCATACATCGGTGCAGGGTAAAAAACCAAAATAATATTCTTCATCACCAAATTATTTATTATATCTATTGAGATTTGTTGTTATCAACAATGAATCTCAACATGTCACACAACCAAAATCATTCGGAAAAAAACTATTTTTTGATTTCTGTTGTCGATGTTACGCGAGTTACCCTAAAGTTACCCAAAAAGACTCAAATCGTACAAGTGGATTTTTCACAAGAATGCCAAGAAGGCCATTCCAATGCAGCACTAAAAACCTGTTTGAAAATCTACGTCTGTGTTTAGGGCTCAATGATCAGCGACTAAATTTTTTAATTTTAGTTTCTTTTCCTGAATATCTAGGGTTTAAATGGGAAACAATTCTTACCTTGCGAGGAAATTCCTTATACAGAATTCTTTCGAATCCCATAAGAATGTCAACAGATTGCCTCTTGCTCCACTCCCTGCGAGCAATCCCATATTTGGCGATTACTTGTTCCACTTTGGCATTTTCGTAATTACTATCTATCTGTAATGCTGCAAGGCAAAAAATTACGTACAAAATACCTTTAGTTTGGGCCGACCATCTTGAACAGACCTTTAGTAGGCCTATAATCTGACCGTCTTGCTTAACCCCAATTCAACCCACTGTAAGACCATGTCTGAATGAAGTGACTTCGGCTATGGCTGCAGAAGCAAATGCCTTTGTAGTTATCTAACCACATCAACAGCCAAGACCACCAACAAGAATGTAATCATGTTGGTAAGTCATTTCGTTACATGTACATGTGCGAAGTGTTCACTCATTCTGGCTCCAAAGATGGCATACACGGTGTAATTAAAAAAAAAAAATCACAAATTTAATAGCAAAAATATTTTTTCTGACAGAAACCCGTAACTCTGAAAAGACCATGAGCCTTTGTAAAAAACATGGGTAAGGCAATTAAAACATTTTTTTTATACCTAAATTCTCAATGACAACTAGCTTAACGCAATGCCTACAGGCTCCTGGTAAATCGTTGGAGCAAATTTGGGTGAATTGAGACGGATCACAGTGGAATTATGTCACACTTAAAAACAGGGTATGTACATGTAGCTTGGAGGCATATATAAGCAATACCTCTGGGCCAAATTTCATAAAGCTGTTACTGGTAAGCAAATGTTTGGGCTTACTAGAAGAAAAATGCGCATTAGCAAAAGTGTATTTCATAAATCATCAAGAAGATTTAGCAGGGGGCGTACTCTGTGCCTATCACTCACCTAACTTCAAGAACTGCCGACAAGTTAGCATGCATTTTGCCTCGCTTACAATAAACAGTGGCTATGAAATAGAAACTGTGCAAAGGGCTCTAATCTGAAAACGTCGGCTTACAGGCTTTATGAAATTGGCCCCTGGTCTCATGAAGAATGAGGAAGTTCAAACTGTTAGAGCTGCGATGTACAGAAGGAAAAAACGTCTTCACACTTACCAACTGAACAGTCCTCCAGTGCTGCATTTGGATAGCCCTGTAAAATGAGGTAAAACAAACAACACTGATTAATATTTGACCTATGTCAAAAAGTTGGAAAATTTTATTGAGTACAAGGGCTGACTTAAATATGGGAGGCTTTTATAAACTTTTTCTGGCGACTTTAGTAATAATCTTACTAATTTTCAAGAGGGCAACAAAGAATCAGAAAACAGATTAAAAAAAGAAGAATGTGGTTTGTACTCCAAAATTTTGTTTAAAATGCTTTGTTTCAATCTGAAAGCTCACCCATTCAGTTCTTACTCAGTAACAAACGATCAACTATAAAGTTGATAAAGAAATCCTATATAAGAAATTCCAAATTTGACCACTACTGAACTTCTCGGAGCCAATTTGCTAGCAAAAAAAAAAAAATCTTGCTTCACAAAGAATATTAACCTGCCAATTTTTACATGCAATATATATTTCTTGAGAAAGATCCCACAATTGATTTTATTTTAAGAAAATAAATTTAGCGATCAAACAATTTTAAGTAAGCAGCTCTGTGAAACTGAAAAAATAATTAAGCAACAACATTTAACAAGAAAACTGCTTCCTACAAATCCCATCTGTCCAGACTAAGTATTTTATCAAAAAGAAAAGACAATTGTTATCAATTAAAAACAGTAATACATCAAGCATAAATAATAAAACATGATAAAAAAAGTTTGATTACCAATACGTTTCCCATGACTGCACCGAAACGTCATCAACATTACAAATGACATTTTCATCAGGGATCATTTCTTAAAAATTCTTTGATTGCAAGATGCCTTGACACTAGGCATTGAACTCTAGTGTGATGTTGCAATCAGGCAGATTTCACAGCAGGGGAAGTCCCAGTCAGTGTGACAAAGCAATGTCGAAACATCATGCATGATCAAACAGGGTTGTGTGAAAAATGTTCTACACTTTGCTGATGCAACAGCGATGTGTGCAATCAAAACACTGACTGCGCAATGCACATCATGTACATGTAAAATACGTGTGCCACACAGTACATAATGTACTGTATGTAGTTTATGGTACATGTAGTAGTGCACATGTATAGAGTAAGTAAAATGTCAATGTATGTACAGGCGTGGTTATGACGAATAGGGTCACGTCTAGGTGTACTTCCCTTATACATTACACAGATCTATGCTCTACATTAGGGTCAAATCAACATTTTGGAAGAGAATTTAAAAGAATGCTTGCATTAGGCCCACTTTCCTTGTATTCAGTGTGTGTACACAGTCACATTAAATTAATACAATCCCATGTTTTAATTAAAAATTAACAATAGACTGATTGGGCGACCAATGTTTACATGTGGTTATGTGACCTTTTGTGGGTACTACGTCATGTCAGCTGATGGCAAAAGACGTGCAAATACATGCTGTGACCGATAGAGTCACACTAAAAGTCGGCTTTTGGTAATAATAACACAGTTACTAAGCAATTTTATTAAAGTTATATGTTGTGACATTGATTTTAAGCACATTACTGTTTCATAAACTACCAGAATTCTACTACAAAACAGGTATATTTTGAGTTATGCACTACTGGCGTCAGACGACTATGTAGCCACCTGCCTCTTATTTGGTTTGTAATGTAGGCCTAAATCACTTCTTGCAAAATTTCAAATAGACAAAGGAATCACACAGTTTTGAAAAGCAATTTCTTTGGATGAATCAGCTTTAAAACTGTGAAATTCTTGTGTTGAAAAGTGTGTGATCGCGGTCGTCTGGCCTAAACGTTCCGTCGTTCACTGGTACACATCGTGCACATTTATACGGTACTTTTTTTTAAGACTTGCTAGAACTGTCCTTACTGGCTTTATTCAGCCACTCGAAGGTCTCTGGTACAAACTCGGGAATGTTTTTTCACAGATTTCGAGAAAGAAAAGCCTTGATCAAATAAACAAATGCAATAATCATCATGTACCGTACTGCTCTTCCCTATGGAGGACGCTGTGTTTGTTTACATTTACAATAGGTCACGTGATGAGGGTCGCGCAATCGGTCTATTGTTCAATTAAACATCCTTTTTGTGTTTCAGACATGGGCCTATACTATTTAACAGCAAATCGAAATAAAAAAACTGTTTATCTTTTCATAAATTGTTAATTTGCTACACCTGTAGAGCAATTTTTATGTACAATCAATTCAAAATCATCACTTTGTTGAAGATCACATTCTTAGCCCTTCAGGTAGATTTAGAAATGAAGAGAAATCTTTAGTTGGCAAAAATTTTGAAAAGATCAAACTAAACCTTCTAAACTTTTAACAGTACATTTAAAACCATGTTCAAGTACAATACTAATTTATCTACTTTATATTTATCCGTTCATGTATTTATTCATCTATCTTTTTATAGATCTATTTCTGTCATAAACAATCGTAAATACAGGTATCTGTCAATAATTGACATAAAAATCGGGTGATGGATAATGCACAACAGAATGCAAAGCAAGTGTTCCTGGCAGGTAACTGTAACAGTGTGACTAGAGTATGGCTGTTTGATCTTTTCTCAGACTTTTCTCAGACATAATCAGTGTCGAAAATTTGAATTCAAGATTGAAATGTTAACCATACTTTGGAGTAATTCTAGCAAAATATACAGTTAGGAATTTTTGTCTGAAAAGTAGCCATTTTATCGCTTTTAAAGGCCTTCAGATTGGGTACATGTTGTACAAAGCATGAGCCTGTTTAAACGTCTGTCTTGGGAACTTAACATTCGTTTATAATGTTTATGTAATTACTCATTTTTGCAAATGTATTCATTCATGCAAATGTATTCTTTTGTTGTGTCCAACAAACTTTTAATGTTTTTTGTATCATGTGCCTCATAACTAAGCGGTAATTAACATAATATCGTTCAAAACAATCTTGACTTTAGAAAATAAAAACATCGATTGAGGACACACAATCTAACATTTGTGTCAATGAATGCGTTTGAGGAAATGAATACATTTGCATTATAAATAAGGGAATAAAAGTGTAGTGACCAGGTCTTAAACGGCTGTTTAAAAACAGCAGGGTTGTGGCCATGTGATAAAGGACTGAACCTAATGTGAGGTCCTTATCACACAGCCATGACCCTGCAAGGTTTTGAACAGCCGTTTAAGACTTTTTGTTAAAAAGTGTAATAATGAAGGAAAATCTGTAAAACTTTTCTGTTTTTTTATATACATTTTTTTTAAATACCTGTCACGTCCTCAGGCTCCACTTTGCTAAGCGTCAAATTGCATGCAGCGCTCATTAGTTGTGCCGAGGTGTACTATTAAGGGAATAAAGGTGTGATGAAGAGGTTTTTAACTATTGTTTAAAACCACTGAGGGGCCAGGTGGCCGAAAATTGCCCGAGCCGAAGGCGAGGGCGATTATCGGCCACCAGGCCCCTCAGAGGTTTTAAACAATAGTTAAAAACCAATTCAGCACACCTTTATTCCTATTCATAAATGCCTTTCTGTCAAAAACATGCAAAACCCTTCAAAAATTGGGAACAAATCTGACAGTTTCTCAGCTCGACTCTGCGTTAAATTTCTATCCATATTTACGGGCCAATTCCTTGAACGGAATGTCGATCTTCATGTCTCTGCAGCTGTTATAGGCACTTGATGCCCTCTCGGCCAATCAGAAACCCAACAGCTGGAAACACGTATACTTCTTTATTCTGATACAGGGGCTATATTTTTCGTTCGCAAGCTAGCCGGTTTTAAACACTTTTTACCGTGGTTATATCGCCCCTTTAAACATGGCCACATGATGCCCTCTCGGCCAATCAGAATGGATAAACTGTCTCAGGTATTTATGAATAGACTTTACATCGAGTGCTGGCGATTTGTAATGAGGGTGGTATGTACTATGCGTAAATTAGCACCTGCGTAAGTATCATTGCTGACTGGTTATAAACACTCTCCGACATTTGTAAACACCCCCATGTGACATGCTCTCGACCAATCAGAATGGATTAAACTGTCTGGGGTATTTATGAATGAATAGTAAGTGTTCCAGACAGACGTTTGTGCATATTACTAGCATGGCCAACAAAAGGGTGCAAGAGCTTTGCATCCTTCTGTTTATATTTTAACAACGTAGGCCTATCCCTGCTCTTTGAGCTTACTACTCAACTAGGTACACAAGACCTCAAGTTTGCGGACAAAGTAATGTTACAGACAAAGTAATGATTGTAAAGTGTCCTCCTCTCTCACTACCAAACAACATACATATGTGGGATTCACCACGTGCATGAATCACCCAAAATACGCCCCGCACAGTAACAAACAGTAAATCTGACACCCAAAATACGCCCCGCACAGTAACAAACAGTGAATCTGACTCCCAAAATGGCGTAACAAAATTTATCCTTTGTGATGACGTCAGGTGAATTGGGCCAAAACAGGGTTGTTGAAAATGTCACACAAAAGAATCTTTCTGCAACATCAGAGTCATTCTTGTGACAATAAAAAAAAATACTATTACCTCCATTGGAATAAAATTTACTTAAAAAAAAAATGAATGATTTCTTAGGAGATCAGGGGTCGATTTCACAAAGCACTAAGATTCATCTTAAGATGAGTTGTCAGTATTACCATAGTGACTTGTATTGTGACATCACACTTTGCTTAGCAACTAAGAGTGATTCGCAGTTAAGATCAATCTTAGCTCTTTGTGAAATCGACCCCAGAAATGTTAAAAAATAAAAGCACAGCATCGCAATTGTTTCCGAGTTCTTCAGATGTCGTTACTAGGGAAAGAATCATATTCAATTCCCATCCAAGTCATATGTGAATTTTTTCCCTATCAGAACTCAGGCAACATCAAAAATACCCTACAGTGGTATACTAGATTTAGAGTGTCCGTTAAATGCCAACATTTAAAGCACTTATTTCACCATGTGTATATTATCTACTTTCCCCTGTACATGTTCTTGAGAACTTGTCTTTTTATTTATTTATTTTATTACCTCGGATCAATTTGAGGGGACTACTTAGTAGTCTGTGGGCTTTCAGTGGAGTAGGGTGGTAGGATTGTTTGCCAAATACTGCTGATGAAATAGCCTATGTCTTGAGGAACAGTGTTGTATTTATGGATCTCAATAGCTTCTCTGATGCAACGTGTGTACCACTTCTTCTCATGGCCTAGATCACCAGAGTGTTTGACAAGGGCCCAATTTATCATATTCCCCTCTGCAGCCATGGGCTTTATGTTCTTCAAGCCTCGTGTTAAGGTCTCTACCGGTTTTGCCAATGTACACTTTATCCTTTTCCTTTATTTATTTCTAATTTATTGCAAATTTGGTAGTAGACCTTGATATCTGCTTCTCGGAGGATATGCCGGATTTGATGTGAAGAGCGGCTAATGTACAGAAGGACCGCAGTAGGCATATCTTCAGAGTTCGAGGTATGAGAGCTTTTCTTGAAAAATGAACTGTCGTTGTTAGGTCTGTACCCATTCCCTCTTAGTACCTAAGGTGATCTAGTTCGTTTGGTAAAAACGTTCTTTGTCACAAATGATGTGCGCCCTTGAAGTAGGGTGTGCTTCACTGAGGCTTTCACAGCAATGACTCCAAACCCATAATTAAAAAAAATACTACTACAAACATTAGTCTGTCCCGTCGTTTAGAAAAGTATTGAGAGCTTACCATAACATTGGCACATTCTGCTCTGAGGGTGAATATCTTTTTGTCTAGAGTTGAAGATGCGCCATATCCCTGCCGAAACATGAAGCTGAAAGAGAAATCAGAGAACTTTCAGTGTTTACTGTAGTGATCTGTTGGCCTATACGGCCAGTAAAACAGGGCCTGCTTTACTAGCCAATATGGCCAGTAAAACAGGGCCTGCTTTACTGGCCAGTACGGCCAGTAAAACAGGGCCTGTTTTGGCAACCCTGACCAGAAACACATCTGAGTGTGGTCAATGGCACGAGTTTGGTTGTGCCGCAGCAGCGTAGCTGTTCAAACCAAACTGTAACCAAGTTTATGGTAAAAAATTACAAATAATATTCTTTATCCCCAATGCAAAAATTAACATCTATTGTGACCAAGTTGTTGGCTCAGTTAGGCTTGGCTTCAAGAAGGTATAAGATTTTAGAAACTACTGAAATACTGAATTCTTAAAAAGCATACCAATGCAATGATGTTGATAAAATTGTAAAGACTAAGTTCAGTTACATGAACACAAAACAAAGGCCGTACATTTTGAGAACATACGTTTTCAAAAGATGTAACGACATCATGAACCGTTTCTGGTTATCAAACAGTTTTCGGTCAGTGAGTTTTACATCAGAAACTTGTTTCTGGTGGCCAAAATACACCCCTAAAGACCCCTAATGGATTAAAGTGGTCCAGATTACAAGTTCATTGTTACCCACAGCTTGCGATGAACAGAATTTGAAAGCAAACCATATAGTTAGGCAGTGTCCGAATTGGCAGCAGTAACTGCTGGTGCAGCTGTTGCTCTAAATGCATCTTAACATGCTGATTCAGCTGTAACCACTTATTCAGAAACAGACTGAGAAACCGAACTACAGGGGTCCAATTTCATGAAGAAAAAAAA
Source organism: Marthasterias glacialis (assembly GCA_911728455.2). Taxonomy (NCBI): domain Eukaryota; kingdom Metazoa; phylum Echinodermata; class Asteroidea; order Forcipulatida; family Asteriidae; genus Marthasterias; species Marthasterias glacialis. Next base: position 27,190,104 of record OU452223.1, read on the forward strand.
TGCAGAGTAGAGAAACTTATTTGATAAGCAAAAAAGATAGCAGGGATCGTAACAAGTCGCAACAGTTTGACTGGCATGGTATTTTAACTGGTTACTTATTTCTGCTAAGCATGACTTTCCTGTGCAATGTAAATTATTCTGCTTCACTCTTTTATGAAATTGGTCTCAGGTCATGCAGGCAGCTAGTCCAGCGCTTGGACCGCTTTCGTTATTACTACGCCCTCAACGTCAATACACCAGCCCACGTTATCAGCCTCAGGTCTCTGAATTGGGCAAAGCGCCCTCAACGTGGAGGGTTGGAATCAGGAGAACGGTAGAACCAAAAACGGCCAGAATCTGGACTAGCAAGCAACTGGCTAAACAGGGCACAGCTTTAAAGGCATAACAGGTGAAGCAGTTTTGAAAGGGATTTTTAAAATATTTGTTTCTAGATATAATCGACTTACTATTGTGCATTAGCTGCTTCTGTCAAGATGTGTCCTGCTGCTTCGTAATCTTGCTCACGGATGAGAACTTCAGCTTCATCTTTGATATCTTCTTTTAATTTTCGTACAAAATCCTTCAGCTACAATTGATGGGAGAAATTACAAGAATCAAAAAGTTAAAAATCTGAATAATTTGATATTTGTAAAGTGGTTTTTATAAAGCGCATGTTTTTCATGTTTTTTGAACAGCAAATCCTGGTTTTTCACACTTTTAACTTGTTTTTGACACCACTTCAACTTCAAGATAAAGGAGAAATGACTCACCACCTCAGTTAAACACAAAAAATGTGAGTAAATCAATAATTTTTTTAAATAAATTAATTCCCATCCTGTAGATCTTACCCAATAGTATACACTGACACAAATAATGTCTGAGCAAGCCCTTTGTGTAATATTCGGAATAATGGAACAAAGGTCGCCTGAACATTTTGTTTCGAAGCGTGCATAGCGTATGCACTCACCATGTAACGCTTTGTTTCACCCAAACAAAGAGGACAGATGGTGTTAAATGTATTGCCTGCATTTTTGCCCCATTATGCAGGGGGTTATTGTGTAATCCCTTATTCCATTCATTGTATTTTGACTCAATGGAGGCAAGTCAGAGTGAACTGGGGATACAGCATTGGTTCCAATCCTCGGCCATAGCTCACGATCGAGGTTTTGCGATTCATGGTGAAATACATTCAAAACAAAAATCCCGGTGCTATGAAGAAAATCTTTGTTCTCTTGGCTTTGCCATTTCAAGGTTTCTTGGTGCCAGCAGTACTCTTGATTCCGAGAAAATAATCCTGTCAGGCTGGTCAGGAAAAAATGGAAGATTCCCAGTACCAACTGGTAAATAAACATATGTACTTCGGGCATGTTTTCATGAAAACATTGAAAAATGGATTATGTTTTGTCTGGGATTTTGTGCTTATTTTGGTTGTGAAAATCAAACTAAGAAAACAAATTTCTCAGAACTGGTACTGGTATGAATAGTACAAACAGTGAGATTTTAGACTGAAACTAACATTCTTTTTGTAATGACAATTACCAATCCTCTACTTTGCTTTGAAGTATGGTTTCCAAAAATGTAATAAACCTTTGAGGTAAGTTAATTTATGGTCATAGTGAAGTTATTTACCTTTTACAAAATATTTCTGGGCAGTACGGTGCCCATGACTGGTCATTTTACAATGGAATGTGGGTGTTATTGTCTGAAACACAATAAGGCCATTATAAACAACACTTAATTTCTTACCACACTTCCTGGTGGCAGCGCCTCCTCAGGAGTCATACTACATCAGTGGAAAAGTAAACAAAAAATGGGAAACGAGACAAGAGTCTTTATAATAAACTGAATTCTTGTTTCATAAAACGTTAACTTAAGTGCAATTTAGGCTCTATCCTGGCAGGCACTATACAACAGAGCAAGACCCAGATACATTGTTGATATAGAAGCTTTACATTTTGTATCAAAGTTTTTTTTTTACATAAATTCAAGTATTGTTAAAATAAAAGCTGAATAAGTTTTGAGTATGTTACCCTGATTTCAAATAAGTCTTCACAAATTGTCTTCCATTGAGCTGTGTATATTTTGTAGTATGTAGGAAGTTTAGGTACTGCCGTGGTGTAGCACTTTTGAAAAACATGCAGTGCCATGAGTAACATAGTCTACTAGGATAGATGAAGGGTAGGATTAGTCTGAAGAGGCTCAAATCAAAGAAGCTGTCTGAAATTCCCTGGGGGGGGGGGGGGGGGGGTGCGGTCAGGCCTTTTTTTTAATTGCTGCACCTAGGATCTGGAGTCATCTTCCGCAGAATGTCTGACAATATCTTTCATTAGCCATTTTTAAAACTTCTCTCTAACCCTTTTTAACCTATTCTAAGCAATAATTCTCAGGTTGATGAAGTGAGCTGGGGTGGATTTCACAAAATTAGTCCTAACTTAGGACTAGTCCTAACTTATGACAAGTCCTACAAGTTAAGACTAGTTACTCATCCTAACTCGAGATAAGACTAGTCCTAGCGCTTTGTGAAATCCACACCCGGTAAAAGTAAAAGTGATTATTAAGGCACCAACACTGACTGTCAAGGTGCTAAAGTCGATTCCATTAAAATGTCAAAAGCTAGTATCTCATTCATATCATAACCTAGAGTTGTAACTTTTTAAAAAGAAATGTTCTTCCAACATGGCAAATGTTTATAGTGAGGTATTTTTGACAAAAATTGAGACAAAATGCAGAGGCCGTCCATCTCACGTTTCAATGGTCGGGAGAAAAACAAATAATGAATCTTGAAGAAATTGGATCAGAAGTTACATGTAGATCAATTCATTTAAAATGATCCTTTCTGAACTAGACATGACAACTATGATCTTACTTCAGTTTGAAGATCTTCTGTTGTATCTCCATCCGACGCTGCTCTCTTGAACGAAACATTGTGACGGGTATGTAGGGCGTATTTCTCTTGAAGCTCAAATATCCAGTATCAGTTAAAATATTCTTGGACCTGTGTAAGAAAACGTTTCAAAATCAAGTAAACTGTGAATTTTGTAAATGATATATGTACAGTGAACCTGTTCACACACTTATCAATCTTTCAACACCCTTAATTCTAACTCGCTTTAATAATTTCCAAGTCAAAGGTAATCTTGATCTTTAAAATTTATGATACATGTCCGACAGTGTACATCAAGTAAGGGGCATGAGCAAAGTCTCTGTCAAAATATGAAATTATGTACCTTCTTATGATGTAGGGTAGGTTTACTGAATGATGCAATTATCATTTTTATGTACTCTTCTAAAAGCAAAAAAAAACAACAAAACTAGCCCACAACAGTCCACAACAGTTACCAAAAACTATATTTCTAAAACCAGGAAACAGATTACTATTAAAAACAGATTAACTTACTTGTGTAGTTCATATAATTTTTGTTAATACAAACATAAAAAATCATAAATAAGCCATCACATTAAAGAAATTCAAATACAATCTTAATAAAGCATAGACAGGTAGACCTCCATGCTTAAATTGAGCACGGGGCTACTGTTCAACTTCAACTCCGATATTGGCTGGACTCGAGACAAGTATATAGCCAAGCTTGTGCTGGGGGTAATCTGTTTAACTATTGAAGTAGTGATTTGAAGACTTGCATACCTGTTGCTTAGATGGTTGTTTCTGTAAGGCTGTTCCACTCTATTATAGTTCGTGGAAAAAATGAATTTTTAGAACAATCTAAAAAATGAAAGTGCAATAAAAATGGATAGAATTACAAAGAAGATTTAAAATGAGACCCAGCAACTGAAGTTTTGACTTTAACAGTCGTACTAAAACTTCAAATTAAAATGGTCAAATAAATAGAATCAGACAACATCTAAATTATATAAAATGAAAGGCATCTGTAAAAGACAAATAGTTGAAGCATGGAAATAACACCCCCAGGTCTGAATATTGCCTTCCCTAAATCATGATCCAACGACCAACAAACACTAAACACTTAGTAGTATTACTAGTAGTAGTACGGTCTCCTCGTCCATTACATGGATGCTTACCATGTTTTACGGGTTCATTTCCTATACGCTAGCGATCACACTTTGGAACCAACCAGCCCATCTGGAAACAAACATTGTCGACGTCATTGACCAACATGTTGTTTACCGAACAGAATAACTGCCGTGTAAAAACTGAGGGCACACAAAATATCAAATCCTACTATTTCATCACACAGTATTACATGAATGTTGTCTTTTCACAGAAAATAACCTCTCTTTTTAGGGCAAGATTGTGTTTCATATTCATTGAATTGAACTGAACTAATTGAACAAAATCGGATCAACGTGGCGATCAACCCGCGCATCTGACGAAAATGTGGAAAGGGTTGTGCTGGAGGCGCCACCTACGTTGACAATCAGACACAGGGGAATCCCCTTTTCTGAATTCTTTTCGGAACGATGAGAAATCTCTCCGACCGACGGATATTTGTGTTCGTCGTTCTTAACTAGGGAATTCGCCGTACATGCAGAATAATGCAATTCAACTTTTGTGAATTCCCGGTTTCCAAGACATAAAGTTTGCTGTTATTGCTCCAATAGTAGTGTAAACAGTGCATAAAAATTGAGTAATACTAACGGTGAAGGTACACATGGACTGAGACTAATCAACGCTAGACCCAAGAGGGCAGGGTGACCCGTGGCATTGCCATGACGCCACAGCACCTTGTAAACCCTTACATGGTGCTATGTTAAGGAACAGGTCTCATACTTCAAAACTTAACTCCGCATGCCTTGCAGGATACTAAACACTGAGCGCTTTGAGACGCCCATCGGGTGTGATAAAGCGCTAAGAACTGCAGATTATTACTATGATTTTTTTGCGTTCAATTAATTTTGTTTTTTCAGTCGGCGAAAATAAAGGGGCGCACCCACTGCGCCCACCCCTCAATCTGCGGCTTCAATGAGTCTTTGTCGACCCCATATATTACGTTTGGCAGTCAGATTAAAATAATAATAATAATAATAAAAATGCATCAAAGAAAATATCTTTTTCACTCATTATAGCTATTTGTTCGTTGTGATGCTACTTTAGCCATATTGTCAAATTGAAAAATAAATTGATAGAGTCGAAGCATAAGGCCACGAAACTATACCATTTGAAAACACAGTTCAGTTTGGTTGGTTTATTTTTCACATTTTTTTTTATGTATTCTCCCCCGAGGCATGACTCTTCGACTTTCTGGGCCAGTGCCTAGACCGATTTCAACGGGGAATGGCTTATTTTGAATGAATCGCTTGCTTGAGGAATACAATGAGTTTGAAATTTTAAAAATAACAAATAAAAATATCAGTTAAAAAACAATTAAAACGGACTGCAGTTTGCAGTACGGTGGACCATCGCAGGCTTCAGACCGATTGCGCGACCAATGTGTACATGTCATCACGTGACTTATAAGTGGATACTACGTCATCTCAGCTGATGGCAAAGATGTGCGTGACCGACAGTCACACCAGCAGTCGGCCTTTGGCATAAATAGCATAGTTACTAAGCCCTTGTTGTTGCGTAAAATTTAATCACACGGTTTCATAAACTTCCAATATTTCACACCGTTTTGGAAAGCCTTTTCTTTTGGATGATTTCAGCTTCATAATATTGTGAAATTCTTGTGTTGAACTCTGGTATGGTGTTTGGTACAAACTCTGGAATATTCACCACATACTTCGAGAAAGAAAAGCCTCGATCGAATCAATGAAACAAGTGTTCATATTACTTTTTTTGTAAACTAAAACATGTGCGTTGGGTCCTGTTATTAAATCCTCCCGTTGGTATGGTCAACAAAGACTCCTCTCTTATTGTTAGCTCAATGTGTGGCACAGTGAATTCTTACTGTGGTTTATAATTTTTTTTTATTTTTTTTTATTATTATTATTATTATTATTATTATTTTTTTTTTTTTTTGGGGGGGGGGTATGTAAAGGGTCCCAGTCCCATTATCATTCACATGACACCATTCCCTTTCTCCTCAGAGAGATAGTATATTGCCCCATGGGTTCAGCCAAGCAGTTGCAAATTATGTAAATAGTGACCCCATTGTTCTCCCCAAAGACCATGTCTTTGCCATCTAAGCCCATTTAGTTGCAGGCCAGCAGTGAGTGGAACTGACCAGATTTACTTTTTCCTCCATCTCAAACTTTTGCTGCCTAAAAGACTTGGTCTGCTGTGGACTTGGCTGTTAAAGTTGTGATTTATTTGTGACTCTCTTGGCACTGTGTTATTTTTTCTTTTTAATTTTGTTAACAGTCATATTTAGTTTTTTGTGACTTGCAACATTATCCAGTTTGTGGTTTAAAGTAAATAAATATTTTTTAAACTCAAATTCTACTATCTGTCAGTTTCTATTTTATTTTTGCCTTGCAACTTATCCTCACTCGATCCTAGGTAAACGATTTCTTTTATTTTTCTCAAGTGAGTTTCCCCAGTTTTCAGTTTTATTTGTTTTATTCAAGCGGTCCATTTTCACGGTTACAAATGCACATGTATGCTTTCTAAGGACCACTGTTTACAAGCTTTGCTTTTTAATGGTTCCCTCAGCAGTATCACATTGACTTCTTCCTCTTCCTGTATATTTCATTTATATATATGTATATATGTAACTTTGTGTGATTAATCTTATTTTCTTTGGTTTATTACTGTGGAAAATGTATAAACCTAAAAAAAAAATAATAACTATAACATAATCAATCATCATGATCATGTTCTTTACAACGGCATTTCCCTATGGAAGACGCTGCGTTGTTCAATACCCACTATGGTCACGTGACAGTCTATTTTACAGTTGCAACGGCTCCACCTTTGAATCTCCCCCCCCCCCTCCAACATTTCTCGTTAATTAGGCTAAACGTGACATTTTGATTATTTTCTTTTTACAACAACCATCTAAACAATATTGTCTATGACTATGTACATCATAGAATTACGTAAAATATATTATAAACCAGTATGCTCCTTTAAAAATTTGAAAAAGTAGTGCGCAATTTCTCGTCGTTTTAAAACAGCACTGACTTACCATTATTTGGTCAGGTTTTGTTGCCCGGCTTCATCGACACTACACACTGTGTGTTGCGTGCATGGCGAACAAGAATCTAAATGAGACCACTGAAATCGGCCGGTGATACTATGTGGTGGACAGCGGGAGGCGAGGGCGAAGAAGCATTGTCGTGGCGTTGCCTGAACGGACACCGGCTCACAGATCATGGGGAATTTCCCTGGTCACGCAATACTATGGTTTTCCCCTGTTGTACCGAAACTGGTGCACTGTATGTTTTCTACTCAGTGTCGTGCGGGGGTTAGATTTTTTTCTCGTGAGACCAGTTTACATTTCGACACGTCTATTCATAGAATTTGGTTTAACTGGATATGCCTACCGACTACACCGAATAACGTTTTTGGTTGTGGAATAGTGAGTGGTACGTATACACTAAAAATGATCGAGTGTATCGTTACAATGTGAGTACATACATGTATGTCGAAATGTTTGTTTCTGCAATTAAGGGTCACACAAAATAACCGTCACAGACTGATAAGAACTGATATTTGCCGTCACGAGTGCTTCGTATGCATATTGCTCTATCTAGACAATCAACGATAATTAGTGCCTAGAGTAATTTTATTACATTATTTGAAACAACGTCCTGATATTTTGATCGGAAAGAAACTTGTTCTGTATAAACCCAAGACTCGCCATACCTTGGGGTTCACGTCTGTGATCAATATTTGTCGTCTTGGGGCGCACAAGGGGGGGGGAGGGTGGGGAAGGGAGGGTGGGGAAGGGGTATCCAGTGCAGTACATCCAAGGTTAAAGTGAAAGTAGGGCCTACATTTTTTGTTTGGATGAGTTGAACTAATTCACACCCTGAAGTGTTCAGTAAACACATCATTGTTATAACAACTGTAAACATTGTTTATTTGTTTGTCTGAGTGCTCACATCTCGTCCTTCTTGCTCTGTGTTCAGATTACTTTGCAGAAATAACAACAGTGATTTGAACGTCTTTAGCTTAAATTTTAAGATGTTTATTTTCTTGAGAATTGGTTCTGGTTTTGGACTTCATAATCAGTGAGCTTTCAGAATGAGACTAATGACTTTTCGGGTGATGTAAATTGACTTTTCCACCAATGTAGGCCCATCTCAAAGAATGTTATTTCAAAATACAAAACGTTCAACTTGTTAATAAAATTGTCATAATATGGCTATTTCATAAAATAACAAGCACTTTCTCCTGATAAATTCTTACACGCATTTTTCTTCTTCCTCTGAGCTGTCGTTATTTTCTGCATTTAACAGGCTGCCTATATATTTGGCGCATGCACGCATGATGTTCTTGTTCCCAACACAGCCATGTAGCCTACACGACCATGACCTCGTGGTGACCGATTAGGCCTACCGCATCCTATTATTTTGGCTGTCGAACATGAACTGATGTCGTCATTCTATCGCTCATGAATATTGCTGCATGGGATGTTGCCAAACAGTGTCTGATATGTTGCTGAAAGAGGAAATTGAATAACCGACGATGACTACCCATGAGAAAAAAAAGATCATAACAACGTCGGTTCGTATAGGCGCTTAGAGAACTAAAACGAAATTTATGCATGGAAAGCAGATGAAGATTAAGAAATGTGAGGACTTTTCGATAAACTGAATAATAGTTTACAAAGTCAGTCAACGGTTTGCTATTGTGCACAAATCATATGGTAGTGCGTTAAAAAAAAGTTTGATCACTACATTGTCTGTTAAAGAACGAAGAACTGTAGGCCTACAAAAAGCGAATTTATTCGGGCTTTCATACGACATAAGTACCGGTATATGATAATTTGCAAAACATAAAACGTAGAGGACTTATAACAAAATTGAATTATATGTTACATGAACACGAATAATGGGTCGACACGAACAATGGAGGGGACAATACAAGTTTTGTACTTAGTAATGGCGAATTTTTACTTAATTTCAAAACCGCGAATAGTTGGTCCTTATAAACAGAGAAAAACTTTCTTAAATAGGGGCTCTAAGGTAAAATTTAGAGTTATCATACACTCATATTCCAATAGATAGAGTCCTTATCAAAAAGGTCAGTCAGAAGGTGAAATTCAACGCCGTTTTGATCGAATATCGTAACAATTCTCCGGCGTAAAAAAAATGTACAAATCCCACATGTTTTAAACGTGACGACATTGGTAAATTGAATGCAAATGCTTCCATTCTTTGCACAAATCAAGATATATGTTATAAAACCAACCTGTGAAAATGTCAGCTCATTTTGTTGTTCCCATTTGCGAGAACTTAAACGGTAAAAATGCATTCAGCATTTTTGAGCGCATTCCTATAGGCAGAGTTTTTGTCTCACTGAGACGAAAACTAATTTTGGATCTTATTTCATTTACAATACTTAAAAACGATCCCATTCAGGCAGAAATATTTCAAGGAAGGTTTTCTACCATCATTATCAAGAAACTTGTAATTTTCCCCCCCCCCTTTTAAAATCTAATCCTTTTGAGTAATCACAATACATAATTTGACCGTAATGTATGCCGTTTTCGAAAGCACGGGTTTGGCTTGGGCTCCGGCTTAGGCTCCGGCTTAGGCTTGTCTACCTGTTTATAAGGAAAGTATAAGTTTTCAAATAACCGATGGAATCTCAAACCGGATCTGAGGTTAAAAAGACAAAGCCCCTCAAACGCAGAAGAGTGTACGCTGTCACTCAATACGAATTTCTGTTGTGTATAAGTAACGTATATTTACACGGTGCCTCATAATGCACTATAACCTTTAGAATGCTCATAACCATCATACAATCTAAACATTGTATTCCTCACCGGGAAAATTCAGAATGAGAAATATCCCTATCGGATACCGAAACCTTCAACACCGATTGGGTGACCTCGGATGTTAAAGGTAGAATACAGGATTGGTATTAATTCATTGAAAATTTGTTTATTAGTATCAGTTTGAAAGCTTACTGATTATGTAGTTCATACCAGTATCAATTTTCCATAGAATTCTGTCTGAAATACTGAATGTTGTGGCAATAGAATTTGAAGACCCCCATTTTAATTTTGGTTGTAACAATCGAAATTAAGTGTGCACGGTTTTTCACTATTTTCTCCCAACTCAGACGACGGATTGAGCCCACACTTTTTCTCACAGATTTTCATGTAAAATCACACAAAGGAAGAACACTGCACTATCAGCTTTACCAATCCTATATTTTACCTTTAAGTTTCATATATTATCTACATCATGTTTAGTTCTACCCCCAAAACAAATCCAACATGAAATGGATTATAATATAAATGGATTGCTTTGTCCGGGCTTGCTGTATTGTTGTACAAAGAGTTTCCATGAACTATCGGGGAATGGTGCCAACTGGGTAAACGCCCAAACTCCTACAGTTTGTGGCGTTTTCATAAACAATACATACCGGTAACAATTTGAATCGTTTCCGATGTCTGAAAAAAAACTTTGTTTGTCGAAGTCTGAGATGCAAACCCTAAAAGGGAAGTAAAGCCTACCTCAAATAATATAATATGAAAGTATTACAATCTTTTTAGAAAGAATTCATCGAACATTTTTATTGATCCAATTATGAGAATATATATTCGTTATTATTTTTTTTAAAAGCTATTTGTCCTATAATTATTAACTCGTGATCGTTGAAGGTGGAAAGTTCATCAGCCCGACCCACACGTCACGTCTGTCAATCTAACGGACAAGCGAACATTAACAATGGCATGGATACAAAGTTCATTTTTAAGTTGATGTTGCACATTTTTAATCAAAATATTTTAAAAGGTATATAGGCGGTTCCTGAAATTGGATTCAGAAAATCAGTTTACTATGCTAAGGTTTCAAAACTGGAATTACTGTCATGAGAAATAGTTCCCATGATGAGTAAAGATTTTTTTTCTCACAATGTCCTTCGTAAATCAGATTGTGCATTCTTTAGTAACTGTTTTCCAGTCCAAACCGAGAAAACACATACTTTTGAGATCCCTCTAAATTATTTCCCTTTTTAAGAACCTTTACCACAATGCACCATGATGTTTTTCCCTTTCTCGTGGGACGGGACGGGGGCCGCCATCTGGACAAATAACTCAAGCTCCACCATGATTTAGCTGAATTTCCATTGTAACAATTGTTGTTGCACTAAAGTCAAAAATCTAATAAATACTTTGATGTGCAGTACAGTACGAATACCATTGTTTGCCTCAACCCCCATCAAAATGGATTCGGGTAAAAGTTAAAGGCTGCATTGCAACATTACGTGTTTGAGCTACCTTGAACTCTAATACGCAGAAAATTTCTCACGGGGGAAATCCCGATCTCCCATTAAAAAGCACGCAATACCAACATCGTGCAGCCCGTATCACTGTGCGTGTATGCACACTGTCGCGACGCTATTTAAACGGCCGCATTGTTATGTTTTTCTCTCACCCACCTGTATTTAACAACTATGTTTTTGGTTTTGCTTCATACGGCGTAGGCCCTATCTCAGATAATTCATAACAATGCAATTTAAAGGGGGTACAAATTGAGATACACGCATTGACGTGTACGTGACTACGTATTGCTGTTGAACGAACGGTAAGTTGATCCATGGTTGATCACATAGATAAATGTGGTGACAGGTTTAATGTTTGTTTACAACATTAAAGACCTCTTGTGGAGACATCAGAATATGGATTGAATTTTTTTAAAGTATGAAACCATGGTATTCTTATTTTAGTTAGTGTCTAGTGAAAACTGTAGCTGAGTCTAACATTATTAAGGAAACAGATTGACTCTCGATCATTAGAATCTGCTCGAATGAATACATGCTTGCCAAATAATTTATTATGTTTTTAGTGTGTTTCTGCCAATGTATATATTCCAATAACTATATTATACTCTGAATTTTGATTTTAATAGTCATTACTTTGTAATGAGGTAAATAAAGAAAACAAAACTCGAAAAGAAAGGCTTAAATGGGAGTTGTAATAAACGCCATCCACTGAGACCATTGTCTTGAAGTTTTAGTCTTCTTGACGTTTCGACTGGCTTAAAGACACCGGCTCGTCCCCATTACCCGACGGCCATTTTCATGACAGAATACGTCAAGACAAGCAAAACATTACAACTGAATAATCAACATAATAAAAGTGAAAATTACTCAACAGAAAGTTTCTTATTATAGGCCTAGGCTAAACATTTAAAATTGTCAACGGAGGGAGAATTTTTTTAATTGAAGGACTACTATTCCAAACTTTTGTACCGGCAAATTCAAAGAACTGTTTAACTGATAGTAACAATTCTCTCTGTATATGCTGTAACGATGTTATGTTGCAGTTGCTCATTTATAGTTACTTGTCTGCTCTCATTTTTTTTTTTACTTAAAGGTTTGTTTTGAAGGAATTTTTGTGGACCAGAAAGCGTAGGAAATGGACAAAGAGCGCGTCTACCGACAACGTAGCATTTTCAAAATGGTAGCTGACCTCACGTAAGTAAAACAGTTATAACATATTAATGAGAACAAAGTATTCACAAGGCTTCAAGACCTCGGCATTTCGGTATGTGATGTTAGTTTCAAATAACATTCAGTCGGGTCGGGAAGCGAACATCTATTTTTATTAGACAAATAAGACATGTCATGATGTTAGTTTTTACACGGCGAGTTAGCAGTAGCAGGGAACCACGTACAACCAACTCACACTAATACATGACATTGTGGTTGGTTACCTGCTTTTAATTAGCAACATTATTCCACGCTAAGCGAATGTGACCTGTGTTAATAGTGTAAGCATAAAATTCACTGATTTAATTCTCATGTTTGTGGTCAAGAACACAACTGCCCACATACAATTTCCAAATAAACAGGTGGCATGGTCAAGTCAGGAAACTGACCTCATATACAATTTCCCAGTAATTTCCAAGTAGGCCAATTACCCCAAATATTTCAATGACCACTCTGTCCGGATCTCCCCAAATGTCATTAGTAAGTGTCCATCGCCACCCTACACAATGACCCCCATTTATTTAATATAATTCATCACTACTTTATACTTGTCATGATGTAGGTTTCACATTATATATTTTAACAATCATGTAGTTTTAGTCAGTTTCCCTATTCTGCACTCTACAAGTCAGACCTCTGGTTAACCCAGTGTACTTGTACACTGTGGCCCGATCCAGTTTTCTTCCAGTTCTTCTTCCCTGTTCCTGTCTCTCACTCTGCAGTCATCTGTACTTTGTAAAGCTCAAATAAATATTCAATTTGTCAAGCCCAAAGTACTCGTCTCTACATTGCTTTATTATCTACATTTCGGCCCCTGTGACACAGCATATTCCTGTGTTACAATAGCTCTGTTAATTTGGCAATTGTTGGGGCTATGTCACCCTGCATGGGGCAATTTTTAATACACAACTCCCAGCAACCACCCTAACAATAATTGTTGTTTATATTAAATAATATTAAAGACAGTTACAAGAAATCATATGTAAATTTTTATTTAATTTACCTGGACATAATTATCATGACACTGTTAGCAGAACAAATCTTGTACCACCGAAATGTTCCGTTTGCAGTGCAGTTGGTTGCCACCAGATTTGCCTTTAAATGTGGGGACACGAGTTAGAGTTTCGAGTCTTGTGTGCAGATGATGTCATTCTGTCAACGGTCCACATTTACTTTATTTTCACACATTATATAAATAAAACCACCCATAAAAAGGACACAAAAACGATCACCATTAGGGGCTAAGTAAGGAATAATTCTAGACCACTTAAAACATCACACAGATAGCCGAGTGGCGTTCATGTTCCAGGTTGCCATATTGAACCTTAACCTGTCTGACCCTATATCCCGCTCGCGCTCCAGTCAATTTTGCTTTGTTCACCCCAAAATTAGATTATAATTTATGCGTGCATGCGTGTAGCCTACGTGTGAGGCGGAAGTGAAAGAGTGTTTTCTTTGACACTACAAAACATCTCTCCATCAAAATGGTGTCAAGCTGTAGTGTCTGTGGTTGTACCACAAGGCAAAATGTGGAAGCCAAAAAAAAGGGAGTACGTTTGTTTGCTTTTCCCCGGGGTAAGAGGCAACGAATGGCATGGAGGAAATCCGTAAACAGAAAAGATACTGCAACGGGCGGCTTGTGGGAACCAGGGCCCGGTGCAAGGGTTTGCTCATTGCATTTCGTGGACGGATGGGTCAGTGATGACCCAGGTGATATGAACTACGTGCCGACCCTCTGTTTAAAATCTCGAGATGAAAGTGTGGGAGATGCTAGATCTGCCAAAAGAACGACAAAGAAGGTAAGCAGCTGGTTTTGTAATTTGTAGATTGTGATGTAAACAATGTGCACTATTACTGCAGTGTAAATTGGGGTTTGAAGACCACACGATGTAAACACTTTATTAAACTTCCTGCCCAATGGCCCCAAGTCGTTTGTTTTGATATACTGTTTGTTTTCATAAAGTTGGACAAACTGCTCACATTTTTAATATTAGTTATCACACAAGTGCTAGTAGGAGTGGACACGGGAAAATATAGCGCTTCTGCGTCGCATATCCCACGAGGCCGAGCGCGCATGTGATAATGAATTTAACTTCCAGCCAACTGGAAGAAATACAATTTTAAATGTATTTCATAACGAGCAGCCATATACTGAGCGTGACGCATAATACTCAAAATACCCAGAGTGCAATATAGACTACTGTATGGGAGTATGATATGGTTTATTATAACACCCCTTGCAAAGATTCTGCCTTTTGATTGGTTTAGAGCGTGTCGCGTGATATGTCTTATTTTTCTAGAAAGCCCCTCGAACGTGACACGCTATAGGCCCCCCTATCTGTAGCAACCAATGTACTATCCCACAGCAACCAATGTTCTATACCCATAGCAACCAATGTAGGCCTACCATACCGATATCAACATCAGACTCTTGGTACCGAGATGTCTAGACACATTATGTATGGGGTGTTATAAAACAAACATGGACTGCTTTTACTCATGCTGTGGTTAAAACTACGACTCCCTCAGTGATCTCCGGAGCGTTCTATTTTCCGTAGGCGAACATAGGTATAAACGTGGGGTCGTAGTTTTAACCATAGCACTGAAGCAGTCAATATTTGTATATTATCACACTCCCGTTGAACAGTCTGATCGTACTGGAAGACAAATAAACTTAGGCACTGTACTTGCTGAATAAAGACTTAACCTGTGGAGTAAAGTTTTGAAATGTTGACGAGTCGGACTGCCAGTTTAATTTCATTGTGAACACACACACAGTATCTTATTTACCTAGATAAAAAGCTGATACACGATAATTTTGTTCTAAACTATCCAGGAAGCTGATGAAAGAGCTGCCAAAATGTGTCGTTGTGAAGAAAAAGCCAAGACAACATCCTTAGCATTTCATTCTTATTGTACGTCAACTGTGGAGCATGAAGGCTATGAAGGCACATCTGATGAATGTAAGTTGGTGACAAATAATTCAGATAACTAGAAACTATTAGAAAGACAGACCAAAACGATTTAAGATATGGTAAAATATATAATGTGCAGTTAATGTAGTATAGTTTTTCATATAAATGTTCTTTATATATCATTGTCAGGTAAAATGACAAGAAATGTTCACCACCCACAAAGAACTTCAGAAGAAGATTGGGGATCTGGAGAAGCAGATAAAGGACCAAAGTTGGAGCTTTAAAAGGATTGAGAACAGTGATGCTAAAACCAAGTTCTACACGGGTTTACCATCTTTCCAGGTTTTCATGTGGCTGTTTTCGTAAGTTTCTTCAATGCTTCAGTTACTCCAATGTTAGGCTTGCTACGTGGAGTGTTGTGCCTTTTGGGGTAATTTGCTTCCAAAAATGCCACTCGTACATCCTTTAATAACGGGCAAGAGTATTTTCAAGTGTTACAAAAGGTGACCCCAGACATTTCTGTATTGTTTAACGATTTTGTTACAATAAAAAAAGTAATAAGGAGAGACTTGCGGTAGCAGCATGTAACACTCATTTAGAGAGGTGGTGGCTCTGAGAAGAGCCGTTGGTTTCTCTTGGTGTCTCTCCACCATGCAAACCTTCAAGTCTCAATAAACAAAGTGTTTGTTTTTATTTCAGATTGCTCGAAAAGAAGGCCAGCGTTATGACTTACTTGGGGAAGGATGAATCCAGCACCAAAGCAAGACAGACGGTAATACCTCTTATTGACCAGCTATTTGCAACATTGATGAGGTTACGGTTGGGACTCTTCCTTCAAGATTTAGCTGATAGATTTATGTTATCAACAGGAATGATGAGTAAGATTGTTACAACGTGGATCATGTTATTGCAGAAGGAGCTTGAAGCCCTTAATCCATGTCCATCAAGAGAGATTGTGAACCAAACAATACCTCCCCGGTACCGTATAATAAAAGGGCTGAGATTTATAATAGACTGCACTGAAATTCATGTGGAAAGTCCTTCGAGAATGTTAGCAGAAAGTTATTTGTACTCGAACTACAAACATCACGCTACAGTAAAATTCATGGTTGCCATCTCACCTACAGGTCTGGTAACATTTGTGAGTGATTCCTGGGCAGGAAGAGTGTCTGACCAGGAAATCACAGAAAAGAGTGGTTTTCTTGATTTACTAGAGAAGGGAGACTTAGTTTTGGCTGGCAAAGGTTGCACTGTTGGAGATTTAGTGAACAAAAATGGATGTTTTCTTAATAATCCACCGTTCTTAATGAATAGCCAGTTCCCAGTTCAGGAAGGGTACATGACTAAACTAATTGCTGAAGTAAAGATAAATGTAGAGAGAGCGATTGGCAGAGTAAAGGAGTATCATATTTTGAATGGAGTATTCCCTTTGTCATTGAGAAGGATAATTGGACCTGTCTTCAAGGTGTGCTGCCTGCTGTCAAATCTCCAGGAACCACTTGTGTAGCCCAAGTAACAAAACGAATATGATGTGTGACATTTTTTTAAAATAAAAGTACATGCATATGGTCTGATCAAGTCACAAGTCACACATGTTTTGTGTGATACAAGAAAGAACTGAAACTGTGGACAAACTATGTCCCGTTCATCGAATCTGTAAGGAATTTAATTAACTTATTGTAAACATAACTGGAAATACATGGTGTCGGCATCAATTACTACTGGGCCAAATTTCATAGCGCTGCTTTAAGCACAAACATTTTACTATGCACATAACAATAAATTGTGCTTACAGGAAAAAGGTTACCAGCCAACCTACAGTGTTTTGTGTATGGTTTCAAGCTGGTATCCTGCTTATTTTTGCTCAACAGACATTTTTAAGCGCTCTTGTCTGCTTAAGCAGCTCCATGAAATTGGGCTCTGGTCGTCAGCTGTATCATTTTTTCTTGATGTATTTTTCAGGGCTCAACCATTGTTTCTATAATATTTCCTGCCCAGCACTTGCCCTGCATACTCAGACAGAAAGTTGTACATGTATATGGAATAAACAGTGGCAATTATTAAAACAAGTGTATGCCTCTGAACAGGCTGAGTGTATGACTGACTGGTATACTAATGGGTTGGGTCTTTCTTTATTTATTTAGATGATTCGATTTTTGGTTTAACATGGTTAAGTTAAAAAGTATTAAAAAGCATTGTTACTCTTATCATGTACAGACAAGGTAGTTATCTTTTACGTACACGATAGTTATCGTTGGGTACACGATAATTATTGTGTACGTACACGATAAGTAAAAACTTATCGTGTACGTACACCGTAATTCCCAACTAATCGTGTACGTACACGATAAGTTATCATGTACGTACATGATATATATCGTGTATGTACACGATAAGTTTTGACTTACCGTGTACATACACGAATTGTACCTGGAACTATCACAAAAGTCTTCGTAGTTTCTGAAGATTCCACTTCAGCTTCACGGATAAATGCCGATGGAGGTGCATGGAGTCCCCAAAGTAGTCTTGGTGCAAGACGTTCCAGTTCTGTAGTCCACGACCTATCAGTAACGTCTTGCACCAAGACTATCCCCAAAGATGACCAAGGCCGCATTTGGGAAATACTTGGAGTAGACTGGAAACAGTAGAGATGCTTTAACTTTGAGTAGGGTTGCGTTGAGATGTGTTTTCCTGCCCCCAAAAAACAAAAACAAAATAATAATAATAATAATAATAATAAAATAAAAATAAATAAATAAATAAATAACTAAACAAATAAATAAAATACATGTATGTATATTAAATACCTTATAAAGTTCCTCTTATGCTCCAAGCAAAGCAACTATTATACCACAAAAATATTTATATTGACTACTGAAATTTGGATGTCTGAGTGTCATCTTCTTTAATATGAATTACTGTCTTGCTTCATTCTCCACATAATCCTACACTATGACGTATGATAGCATTTTATGTTGCTTCAATGAACACGGTTCATGCAAATTCTCCAAGAAAGTAAAAATGCAAATAACAATTAACAACATGGACGTCTCTTTTACTGGAAGGGGTAAAACTGAAAAGTGGGTGTAGTTACACCTGCAACAAGTAAAAAAAAAAAAATTAATACCCATTGAGTGCCATTTAAACATAAACAATGAAGACGCATGAAACCATGGCTCAGTGGTTCCATGAGCTATAGACCATGTTACCTGTGACATCACATGTTTACAAAAGAGCCACAGAACCTGGACTTCCTGCAGGCAGGATTTGTACACGGCTCAATGGGAAAATACTTTAAATCTTTCATTTTATGGAGATTGCACTGTCCGATTGTCATCAACTTTGGATATGAAGGAAAGGGGCACATCTCACAACTAGTTCAGCTCTCATTTTAATAGCCATTGAATTTATGTGGAAATTATGATACAAAATGTAAAATTTCTCATATGTCCCATGCAGTATCTTGCCTGCCAGTAATTGCCCTGGAATGTACAAGGTCACTCTTTTGTAAACAAGGGTCACATGGTCTATAGGAAGTTAAAACTGGAAAAGGTAATCCGCTTTCCATTTTCACAGAGTCGGAATTCGATAACTTCTGGAAATTGAGTTCCGTTGGTAGGCTGGCAGGGGATGTTGCCGTCAAATCACTTACCACCAAGACTTGCAGTTTATGTAAACTGCAAGTCTTCTATTATTTAGTTGTTGTTTTTTTATGTGAAGACGATCCAACGTGAGGCCATGAGCTTCGATTGCAATTTCCAGCAACTCTAATTTCTTTAGCCTCCTAAGATCAGATTCACGACAAGCCATTTTGGGTTGTATTATGGTGATACTGACGGCCCCTTGACCTTGTCCCACGTATTGTAAACAAACCATGCGTTTCACTTCCGCCTCACGCGTGCGCTGTATGCATGGTGCATAAATTATAATTTATTAGTAAACGGGTCAGACCGATTGCGCGATTGCGCGATTGCGCATCGTTTACATGTGGTCACGTGACCTTTTGTGGGTACTACGTCATCTCAGCCGATGGCAAATTACGTGCAAATACATGCTGTGACCGACAGAGTCACACCAAAAGTCGGCTTTTGGTAATTATTACACGGTTACTAAGCCCTTTGATTAAAGTTGTTATGTTGTGACATTGATTTTAATCACATTACCAGTATACTACTACAAAAGAGGTTTATTTTGAGTTATGCACTACCGGTGTCGGACGACTATGTAGCCACCCGAATGTTATTTTGTTTGTAACGTAGGCCTAAATCACTGTAAAAAAGGTTAAAGAACATTGAAAAGAGAGCATATATACCTAGTCTTGGGAAATTTCAAATAGGCAAAGGAATCACACAGTTTTGGAAAGCAATTTCTTTGGATGATTCAGCTTCAAAACTTTGAAATTCCTGTGTTGAGAAGTGCGTGATCGCAGTCGTCTGGCCCAAACGTTCCGTCGTTATTACTTGTACAATTTCCAAGACTTGCTGAACTGTCTTTACTGGCTAAGCTAAATGTAAATCGTTTTTCTCATTCCAGAAATCTCCAATTGGCTGACCGGATGGTTTTGCCTCCTGGAACCGTCGTGAGTTAAATAAGAACAACAAGAAATCATTTAGTTTGTTTTATAAAATTTCTTTTAAAATTGACCTAAATAATTTGTCAACCTATTCAAGTAATGAAATAATTGTTATGTTTTCTTTGTTGAAATTTGTAAAATGAACAGTCTCTGAAGATTTCCAGCATCCGTGTTTCGACTTGTTTTTAATTTTATTTTGATATTCGTTGATTCATTTCTTTGTTTTTCGCAAGCAGCTTAATAAGATGGTGAGGGAATTTCAAAATGTTGTCAAAGACGAAGCCAAGGATCTGATGGTGGAAGAGAAATACTTGGAAGCGGTGGACCATTTAAGTTTCGCAATCAACATAAGAAGGTAAATGTGAATCAACAAGAAAGAGAGCTACTAATATCGAACGATAAACTATTGCTCAGTAATAGAACAAATGGAGGTTGATTTTTTCTGTTTACAGTTTGATTCTCTCGGAAGGATATGAGTGCAGCAACAGAATTGACATGAAGTTGTTTTCGATGCATTCGCACTGCACTAACAAACTGGTAAGGCAACCAGGATTTCGTTTGTCAGACACAAGGTACAGCTTTCTCAATGTTGGCAAAATTGATGTTTACGGGTATGAGTCACGAGTCACGGTGCTCCAAAACCGGTCTCGAGTCATACAGCTCCGATTTATAGTTGGTCTACATAGTTTTACCATGTCTAAAAGGGTGTTTATGAAGCATTTAGAAGAAATTTATTTAGATAAGTACGTGAATTTGCTCTGTACTATTAGTCTTTATTTTTTTTCTTGCCTATAAGGATAAGGCAGTATATATTTTCAGTTTACACTGATATTGTATGTACCATGGTGGTAAATGAACTATATTAGTCATAACTTTTGCAACTGAGATGGATTGTATTTTCTTCATTGCTTTTATTTAGTAATTTATAATTTGACAGCAGTCATGGGATCTCCTCAGAAGGCTTTGCCCTCTCGGATGTCACGCCATTCATATCATAGATCTCTTGTGTACACTCATTTTTGATACATTACATGTAAAACGTATTTTGTTTATTACATCATTTTGTTTTTCAATTCTTTTTGTATGAATGAAAAAAAAATGAATAAAAAATACAAACAAGAATTCCCCGTGTACGTAATGAAATAAAATGGTTTAATTCCTATCTTAAAGGGACTCCCTGAAGATGCACTGAATACTGCTCTGGCGGGTATGTATTTCTTTGAATAATATATATTATATCTACATCTCTTCTGTTATTACTTACTATATCACCTTTATTATTAATATTAACCCGGTTTTTACTGTTTATTTTGCAACAGAATATGTGAGAAATTAATGAAAAACCCATATCGAATTGGTTATTTCTAATAAAAGCACCGGTAGAGATATTCAGTTGGGCGCAAAAAACAACATCAAAAAATCACTTAAACCATACATAACCTTCTGTTTTGAATTGTGAGGAATGAAAGCTATTTCCGTTTAGGATTTAAGAAAAACTTGAAAGACTGACCTGTATGGCATCTCAAAATTTAACTTTAATTTATCATAAAGTGCCCTTCTTAGAGGTTAAATCATTTAAACAAATTTGACAATGCAATAGTGACAACGCAAATGTCACCGCTGAGAATAGCATTGACAGCAGAGGTTGGTGATGATTCATGTAAGTATGACGATGACAATGGTATACTTTAGAACGATAGGCGGCAGCAGACTTACCAGATAAATTTTCATTGTTTACGTAGTTGTGAGCATGCGCCACTGTATCTATTATTCTGAGTGGCACGCGCACATTTCCGCAAACAATGGGTATTGACCCGATTCACATGACGTCATCATTACAATAATCTTGGTTGCGCCATTTTGGTGGTCAAGGTATTACTGTGTTGTTCAGAGAATTGAAGCGCGCATTTTTTAGGCAGCGCGGCGTTTACACGTAAACCTATTGACCACCAAAATAGACCTTATGCACATGACGTCATTTGAGTAGGGCGCCCTCGTCTAGAGGTCAAAATGAGGTTGTTCATTGGCCAATCCTGTGCGCCGCGCGTACAAATCTCTGAGTTTCCATTGTTACATCATCGATTAACCTCTAAGATGGCGGCGTGATGACGTCAATGCATAAGGTCTATGGTGAGCGTGGCACAGTCGGCGCGTGTGACGTGCATGCAAGGGGTCAATACCTGGTAAGTCGGCTGCCACTGCACTAGCGACCTCATAAGTCGCCCATTGAAGCATCTACTCAATGACGACAACAAAGTTAGCAAAAATGACAACAAAATAAGGATATCATCCATGGTTTTGACTTTGTACAGCTTTGGAAATCGAGCCGAATTATCTCCCGGCACAAGTAGAGCAAGTCAAAGCAATGCACATTCTTACCATCGCAAACAGCGGGGACATCAACTCCCTCACCGAATTTTCTCGATACGTACATCAGACATTCTCCTCCGAGGTAAGACTTATCAGTGACTTGAAGTTCTGAGGCTTCATTCGCTTACATGTTCATTCTACGTTTGATTTCGAGTAATCGCCCTCAACTTTTAAAAGAATAGTGATTTGTATGATATGTAACTTGTGTGTTTATTATTGACTGTGGTTACTTTCTTAAACACAGGTGAAACGCCATCCAGAAGTTGCTGAAATAATACTCCGGGTTGACAGACAATTGGATCTACTAAAACCAACCAACTCGTCGCCTCAACAGCCTACAACTTCATCTGAAGTGGACCGTTCTATTCCACATAAAACCAAACGTCTGAAAAACGGGGTCAGAAGAAAACCAATCTTGGTCACCATTCCCCTTCTTTTTCTTAAGAAGTGACTTGTGCATACTCACACAAGATTGTGGAACATAACTCTGTGGACATTTCATAAGGAAACCACCCTTAAACAGACAGTCCCCTTGAACTTAAAAAAAATTGAAAGTCAGTTTTTTTACTCTGGCGATTGCTTAATATTAAATTATAAGAAAATGCTTCCATATGAAAAATACGATTTCGTATTTCTATTCTAACATTTTTGGGACGTGTATCGTTTGGGTGGTGGGTGGTTGGGGGGGGGGGGCGTGAGGGCGTCTTATGAAAGTGCCACAGCGACAAATCTGTTTGGGTGGGTGTGGGTCGTGGATCACTCTTATCTCAAAATAATGCATGATTGAACCTAGCCCCAAGCGTCACGAACCCTACAGCTACATCATCGAGGAGTATAAAGATCCTGCATTGTATGAAAATCATTTGTTCTTAGGTCTATGTACGCTCGGTACGTAATCATTATTACGGAATGTACTTTTTTTCAGTGGAGGTATTGTGGTTATCTTTTCTCTTTGCAGAGAACAAACGGTGTGACTCACCATCAGCCAAAGAAAAAGAAGCGATCAGTGAAAGAAATATGTGATGGCAAAGAGCCGGAGTTTCCCATTGGTAAGTTGTTTTCTCTTTCCTTTAAATCAAACAACACATTTTGTATGTTTTGTACAAGATGAAATAGTCAGACTTGCATAATTAAAGGCGTGTGCAGTATCTGGGTGATACCGGTAGTTCATCTTTCCATGCACAGCCACACGCCTGCTGTAAACATGACGACACAGCCCATTTAACGCTTTCTAGTATGTCCAAGGCGCCTGTGCAATATTTGAAGGTTTTCTTTATTTTTTATCAAAGAACCGCCAAAAATCCCTTGCACCAGTCCAAAGGTATCACCATCAGCGTCTGTACCGAAGGCTACACAAGGGCCCTCTAAAACGATATCAGGGAAAGGAATTGATAAAGGAGCTGCACAGAAAGCCGTGGTTCCCGAGTCTCCAGCGGCCGACAATGGGTAAGGTTTACCTGGTAGTCTTTAAATAAAGTCGTTTGGTACTGTAATTTCTACAAATCCCTTCTGAGACTATGCATCACAATAGTTCTGAGAGTTACAGCTTTAAATAATAATTTGTAATCAACATTAAGTCCATGTGTCGAAGGGGAATCGTTTAAAATACTCGCACTCCAGAATCAAAAAACAAACAAAAAACGGGTCGTTAAAATGTTATCAATTTATTTTAAAAATTAAATCATTATCTGTGTCTGGCGTCTATGAGTGGGCGTTATAGTTCTGCCCTTGTCTATACACCGGGATATATACTAACTCCAAAGAGACATTGGCTAAATTATGACCCCCTCCCCCCCCCCCCCAAAGAAGAAAAAATAAATACATAAATAAAAAAATAATAAAAAAATAATAATAGATAAAATGAAAAAATAATTAATTGCACTCAACTGGATTTCGGACTTGCCAGTATGCAAACACCCTAATATTATTGTGTATTTATTCATATATAGAATTGTTTATTAATTCAGCAGTAAGAAAACCAGTGCATCAACCAGCAAAACAGTTTCCCCCAAGAAATCGAAGTTTAAAGCAAAAGTACAATCGATACCAACTTTTCATCATCATATACAATACCTGTGCGGCACGTGTCTCAAAAATGGTAAAGTTTTTGAACACATGCATCGAAGAGGTGACACTGTGTGTGCGGGGCCAAGCCAACACCCATGGGAAGAGTCTAAGATGGTTGCGGTCTACTCCACGACAAAGACGAGATGGTGTATCGTGAAAGCAAGGCCTCACTGGCTGCGTCCCAACATTCGTCTTTTAGTGTGCGATGTGAAAGAACCATGCAACAGACCAAATTGCTCATTCCCTCATTCAAAGGAGGAGTTACAGCTCTGGAAGTACATGGAAGAACATAAAAGTAAGTTTGAAAATAAATTAGTTTTAGTTTCTGGTTGCTCTTTCAGTTTAATTTCGACGTAGAAAAAAATGGTGCTTGGTCCAACCTTTCTCGCTTAGTACTTTAACGCTGTGCAAAAGGTGAACCAGTAAATTGTTATTTATCACTGCATCAGGTGAATGAGGAATAAGGAACTGACTTTAGTGCGATGAAGTTAATACAATTTTATTCTTACTCTTTCCAATTTGCTTCTGCCCCTTTTCTATCTAGTTCGAACTTTAAATGGCGTTCTTTCAGTTGGGAAGGGAACATCAAAGCTTACTGACTCATCTAAAGCAACAAGCACCTCCAAGACACCAATTGTTTCCAACTCAATTATTCCCCCCGCAACATCTGTGCCTCGAAGTCCCTCTAAGACACTTGCCTCTTCCAGGACGCAGGTTTCCCCCAACCCAACTGCTGCTTTTAAGACAAGTTCCTCGAAGACTCTTGCCTCATCCAAGACTCAGGTTTCCTCCAAAACGATTGTATCATCTCAGACGGCAAGTTCCCCCAGTACATTGGCCAGTGCATCCAATGTGCCAAGTTCTTCAAAGAAAAAAACCATTTCGAAGGCGAACGGCGCCTATAAAGCTCTTGTCGCCTCAAAGACACGGGCTGACCTGGAGTCACCAACTGTGACGTCAAGCCATCTTCGCTGCTCCTACTGCAACATAACATACAAAGAATCCTGGCGCTTGGAGCAACACACCCTGACCACAGAGCATATGTCAAAGGTCAACTCAGACACAGAGAAGACATGGCGACATCGGGACCCGCCCTGGAATATTGTCAATGGAAAATACTTGGAGTGTCAAGAGTAAGTCATTTTCATTCTTGATTTACAAATAATTTGTTTTAGGATCGACTCTTTTGTATACAAACACATTATTGCACTGTGCATTTGTCTCAAGATTCTTTTAACTATTTAATTTCTCAGTAATAAAAAGGGTAGATGCATGTTCAGCGACTCGGCACAGAACAACTGCATCAACGCGCACAGTTTGAAGGAGTTGGGGGAATGGCGGGAGAGACATCAATACCGGATGATGAAGATGAAGAAAGCCAAGGAACAGAAACTGTTCAAACTGCCAGATGAGATCTTGAAGAAATACAACTCACCTGCAGGTGCAGATTTGGTAAGCTGTGCTTTTATACACTAGAATTATTATTTTTTCAATATTAAAAAAGGGTATCCCAACGTCGTTCGTAATCAGTTGCTTGCTGTCTTTAAAGGCACGAGAATCACGGTTTTCAAGAAGATAAATACATTTTTAGCCGGGAAAAACACAAAGGACTATGTTGTACAATATTTATACAATACAATACAAGTAACATGGATATAATATTTTGTTATTTGTAATTACTGCTACTATACCAATTCTCAACACGCAATGAGCCTAAAATGTACAAATCTCAATGTGACGTCAATGAATAAACACATGATAAAAAAATGCAATTTTCGCAGGTAGTATTGTTTGTGTATAGGCTGCACCTTAAAAAGGCCTGTTTTGCAATCTGTGAATCGACTTTTTACACAATTGGCTTACTATTCTTGGCATGTTTCAGATCGCCGATGAGTTACCAGGGATGCAGGTCAAGTGTGAACAAGAAATCAGTCAGTTTCTGTCTACGGAAGGAAAGCACTTGAATTCAACATACAGCTTTACATGGACATTTCTGTTGAAGTTTCCGACAAATGTAAATATTATCATTATCCAAAAGTATAGATTGTATTAATACAAATAACATTTTCTGACATAAATAATTACAAGCTGCATTGTCGATATTCATCACTTTAAAACACTAACAAAATATCCTTTGGACTTTTTAAATTAAGTTAAAGATGGTACACAATCATTTTTTTGAAAACGTTTTTTTTTTATATTTCAGAGACGTCTAAGACGAGTTTTCCTATTGTATGACGAACACAGAACTCATTTTAGGTTGTCTAAACCCCCTCGTGAGCCTAACGCACAGTTGTGCCCAGGAAACCTGATCGTCCGTGACGACGAACTGACGTGGTATGAGGTTGACGTCATCTTCTGCTCGAAGGTCTTTGGAAGTTTCAATCAGTGGGTCTTATTCGACATCGGTTCAGAGCCTTACCTCACCCGCAAGCTTCAGGTAAAGGTTAAACCCATCCAAATGCCTCGTCTTAGGCCCACAGCCCTAACCACTTTCTAGAACTAAATTCTTAAACCTTGTTATAACGTAATTATTAACAAACCACAAGGGAAACTGTTAAATTTTAATTAGATTTGGGGTTAACAAAGAAAAAAAAAAATACTTGAACGGTTGATTTGAATCTAAGATCTCCAGATTAACTTGTCGGCGCTACACCGGCACGTTAATCCGGAGATCCCAGGTTCACAAGGGAAACTGACTGGGTAAAGTTAATTCAATTTTGTGGTAAATAAAGAAAAAAATGACTCAACGGGATTTGAACCCGGGACCTCCGGATTCACGTGTCGGCCGACGCTCTACCCCAAACAAAGATATTGGCAAAATAGGGAAACCGCCATCACATGGCTAGTGAGGTCGGTTGGTAGAGTTCCGCATCCGGAAGTAACAGGTTCAAATCCCGTTCTTGTAAATTTTTCGTTGTTCACCCCAAAACGTAATTTCTTGGCAGGTAATTTTGATGGATCTAAAATATTCTGCAGCGATCCTGTGGTTATACTCCTCTAGATTTCTATAATTAAATTTACAAATAAAACGATGAATAACGTAGGTAGATTTAAAACCAGTGGAGACTTGATTTTGTCGAAAGGTTCACATTGGCTCAAAACCGATGATGGCACCAGACACTAAGAGGAACGAAGTTATTGAGTTGTGGGACACGCGTAATCTTGAGATTGTCGCCTTTACCGAGGATGAATACGCACCAACTAAGACCGAGAATCTTATGATGGGCACGTACCAGATCCCGCCATCACTCGGCACTCAGGGCAACGATGAACTCAGTCGAGATAACTACAAGAAGAACATGCACATGATGCTGTACTTGGAAGAAAGGGAGTGTAATGAGAGGATATCAAAGTGAGTCAATCAAACTTTCAAGAATTAAGCT
Source organism: Marthasterias glacialis (assembly GCA_911728455.2). Classification (NCBI taxonomy): domain Eukaryota; kingdom Metazoa; phylum Echinodermata; class Asteroidea; order Forcipulatida; family Asteriidae; genus Marthasterias; species Marthasterias glacialis. Next base: position 27,217,923 of record OU452223.1, read on the forward strand.
TTGTTTGAGTATATAAGATAGTTCGCCTCCTTAATTAACGTCCAGAACATAAATACAGTACATGCAGTCATTCGTGTTTAATGTTATTAGAAAACAAAACAAACTTACACAGTGCACCAAAGATGCCCGAAACTACAACATCTCTAAGGATTTAATTGGGTTCCACTTTCCCAGATGTATTCTTACATCGAAAACGATAATGTACGTACGTAATGTAAATTAAGTTTCTGGCCATGTATTTGTCATAAAACCCGGGCCGTAGCATGCACAAAACGATTAATTCACCAACCAACTAAGGTGTGCAATAATTCAACTTAGGGGTGAACAAAGAAAATTGACTGGAGACACCTGAACCTGCGACACCGGCTTAACGTAACCAACGCTCTACCAACTGAGCTATCCAGCCTTAGTCTTGGCGGTCTCCCTTTTAGTCAACTTTTTCTGGGTGCCAGTCAGCAGACATTCAACAACAATTGTTACCAATCAAGTGTGGGTATACAGAGAACAGAAAAAATCAAGACTTAGCAGGATCTTCAGGCATTGTTTGGGCTTTACACATCCACACAAGGTTTTCAAAAATGCATGTTGAACAGGAAGCAACAGGAAGCATTTTGAAATGTTGGTGCGTATCTCAAAGTGGAGAAGTTTTTGATGAATTGCCAAACTAAAAACAGGTCTCAGAACTAATTCCAATAGCCAATAATAAGATATTAAGAATGTCAGAAAATCTTTTTATTTTGATATACAATAATAAAATGGTTATAAAAGAAAATATTGTTAACTTTTGAGTCGAGTATCAAACATCGACTTCCCTCCGTGTGTTGTATAAGTATTGTCAAGTTATAAAGTTTGTTTCAATTGTTGACATCTTCTAAAGGTTCGCCACTGAGAGCAGAATGAAATGTTTCAACAGCATCCTTATTGAGACAATGGATAGCTCCATCGCCAAATTTGCTCAGGATGGTATGCTGTACGGTCTTGTAGATCTCAAATCGGCTCTCACGGATGACTCAGAAACGAGCCAAATTATCAATAGAAAAGTAACGAAGATGTTGATCAAATTCACTGGCTCAAAAAAGGTGCGTATTTGTAGCCTTTTCATGTAGGTCTATGTATGTTTGTTTGTTAAGTTTGTTTTGTTTTTTGTATTTTGTTTGTTTGTTTGTTTTTGTTTTTTACACTATACCGATGTGTGATAATTATTCAGTACTTATTATTCAGTAAAACCCCACATGCATATTACTCGGGTTGGATTCGAGCCCACAACCCCGCCATTCTATAGACCACTGAGGCTTTTTCAAAATCATGAAATTGGAAGTGGGTACCGGAACAACTTAAATAGATGTAATAAATGCATCTGGGGTAAAGAATATTATTTGGTTTTTTTTTTACCCTAAACCGGTATGTGATAAGCACAAATTAATTTTGTATATTTATAGTTTCAACAACTTGTTTTCTTTTTATTTGTGGATTAGTAAAGGGAAGGTTTAGTTTGGAAACCCCTTTCTCTATATATCTGGTAAAATTGTGATTAATTTTACAACCTTCAATTTTTGATAAAACTGTTGGGTAGGTTGTTATGTATAAGAGTGAAAACCATTCGTTTTGTCCGCCATACCACTCTTGTTACAAAGAGCCAGATGGCGACAACTCTTTTTGGAGTGAAAGACGGGTATTTTCTTTCAACTTGAATCAGAGTCAAGTTTGCTCCAATTTCACTAAAAAAAAAAGGGTGAAGCACAGTGAGTTTCACTCTCAAAAGAGCTAAACTGGCACCACTCGGGCGACAGAGTGAAATGTTCACTCTTTTTCATTAAGAGAGTGTACAATGAAACTTATCCTCGAAATGAACTGTTGCACTGAGCTTCATGATACAACGTGTGGTAACTGCAGCATGTGTATTCCAAAATTGTTCCTACTATTATCCCACAGCAATGGCTGTAAGCAAAAAGAATTTTCCACCACATCAATGTCGACAATTACTTGGATGGACCAATTTCCTCATTTATCTCACAGTACCCCAGTAAGTCGGTTACTTTGAGTGTACGACTTGGGTACCCCTTGTCCTACCAAGGATGCCTAAAGAAAGTTACCGAAAAACGGCGGGGGTCTTCGAAGCTTGGTAATTTAGTCAACAGCAGATCTTTTAACCAAGGTATCTAGATGATGATAGGGATGCCGTGTAAAATGCCTCGTGGTTTACGATTTTGTAATAGACCTTGCAAGTCTTGAGTGTACTTGCTCTTTTCCTTAATTTTAAACTTCCCAAAAGGTTCCCGGAACTAAGAATACAACTTTACCAATGTGTGAAGTGGCTGTTCTAAAAAAAAACGGACCTCTGTCTTTTCCTCAGATTTACGAAGCTCTGATTATCCGTGACCAGAATGAGCTTGGGAAGAGCGAGCAGGATAGTCTGTACTTACAGCTCAGTTCAGCCTGCGTCACCGAAGAGAAACTTAAAAGTGACACCGAGTACGATGTGCAGATTCAACTGCAGATAAACAGACTTCCGTTCTGCTACATGCATTCCGCTGTTGATAACTTGCAGAATATGGATATGGTTTTCCCGCCAAAAGATAAACCACAAATGTAAGTGATAACCGCTTGCCTATTGGCCCGTAAAAGCTAACATCATTTAATTTATGAACACATATCTTTGAACAAAATGCTCGTTCAGTGGGGAACAAAACAGTTTTTAAAAGTTGTCATCGGAAATCCTGTGAATTGCCATTGATTCTTAAATTAAAACGACATTGGCTCATAATGTCATTATTATAAAGCAGTAATACAAAAACAGAAGTTGATACTTAAACAAGTGTTTGACTTATTTCAACAGTCTTCCAGAATGTAGCAAGTTTGACAAGGCGACGGACCAGTATCAGTATCAAGCAGAGAGATTTATCCAGGAGCACGGGGGCGCCAAGTCCCGGCCAATGTCTGGTGTTGGACCCGTCTTGGTGTATGGTCCGTTTGGGACAGGCAAGACATACACCTTGGCAACGGCGGTCAAAAACACCCTAAAAGCACGCCCTGATTCCAAAATCCTCATCTGTACATACACAAACAGGTGAATACAAAAGCATGTTTAATAATACTAATCCTTACATGTAAAATCATTTTGATTTCATATTTGTTTGATTTAATCGTGGTTGACAATGTATTTATTATTTTTGTCATGACGTATGTTTACACGTTGATTGAAAACTATAGGGAACACAAACCGCAGGCCTATATATTGAACATTTTTCAACTTCAGGTTTTCATTCTAAGCATTTTCATCTCATTTCTTTTATTTTAAACAATGAAAATAAACAATAGCTTTATGACCTTTTACAATTTGGTTTGAGAATGTCAGATTTGAGGCTCCTGCACAGTATTTAAACTATTCGTCTTTTGATTTGAGAAGACACAATAAAAAACTTTGTCTTTGTCATTAAAGTGCCGCAGATTTATACATCACTCAACATTTTGACGAGTTTGTGAGCAGCAATAGGGTTGTCAAGATGATCCGTGTCTTTGCAGAACACCGCTCAGTCAAATCCATCCCGGAGACAGTGAGGATGTACGCTTCCATCCAAGACGGAGCCATTCAGAACCTGACAACAGAGGAGATTAAAACATGCAGCATCGTCATCACAACCATCACGACGTCACACAAACTGGTAACGGATGAGTTTAAGGGTCATTTCACTCACATCTTGATCGACGAAGCTGGTCATGCGTTGGAGACGGAGACACTTCAACCTTTGACCTTAGCCACAGGAAAGACGTGTGTGGTGCTCGCTGGGGATCATATACAGATAAGTCAAAAAGTGAGTTTCAGTAAAATCAATGGATTTCTGCTTAAGAACCATAGAGCTATATATTGCTCCATGATTTAAACGAAGTGTTAATACAACCAGTATAATCATGTTTGCTCAGTTGTTTCTTCCCTGCCTTTTACCTCCATCACCCAGGTTCGAATCCCGCTTTGGACCGGAGCCTTGCATTATGGATTTAGTTTTTACACCACTCTATGTGTTTTACATATTTGGGATTTTCCTCCCTCATCTAAAACTGAACATTTCTTCATTATTCCTAGTCATTCTGTTGTTTGCGCTTGCGCTGTTTTTGGATTTATGTAATATAATTAGATATATTAATTAAAAAAAAATGCAGATATCAAGTGTAATTCTTTATGAAGTAAGATGTAAGTGTGCTATGGGGATGGGGATATCACAAAAGAAATGCACTCAAGACTTAATGGAGAACATGTCAAGACTGCAACAGTCTTCATGGATCTTCTGGACTCATCTGGATTTCATCAGCATGTGCAGAAGTCCACACATCGTTGTGGACACACTCTGGATCTCATCATCACACGGAGATCAGGACAACTCATCTCTGACTTATCAGTTCAAACTGGGTTACCATCTGATCACAATGCAGTCAAATGCAACATCAATATGTTGCGCCCTCCCCCTGCAAAGGTCACAGTTCGCTCTCGAAACTTTCGTGAAATCGACGTGGATAAATTTCAGAAAGACATCATAAATTTGTCAGCTGACTATGAAGCTGTGGAAAACCCCACGCAGTCGGTTCAAAAGTTTGAATCCGTTCTGCGTACTGTTTTAGACGACCACGCCCCAATCAAAGAACGCTCCATCATTCTTCGACCTCAGGCTCCTTGGTACACCAATGCATTACGCCAATCCAAACAGGAAAAGCGTCGTCTTGAGCGTAAGTGGCTAAAATCCAGCCTGGAGATCGACAGACAGCTTTATGCCCAGCATTGTAAAATCTATCGTCAATTGCTTGAAAAAGCCAAGCGTGATCATCATCAAGAGCAAGTCTCAAATTGTGACGACCGGCAGCTGTTCCGATTGGTAGAGCGTTTGACCAAGCCTACTTCTGCCCGTGCTTTACCCGACCATGACAATGTTAAATCTATTGCAAATGATTTTGCAGATTTCTTCGAAAGAAAGGTGGTGAACCTACTGGCTTCCCTTCCTCAAATTAACTTTTCAGATCTTTCGATCGATCTCCAGAGTCACTGTAGTACTACATTTGATTCATTTCATCCATTGTCGTGTGACAGTGTTCATAAACTCATCACAAAGTCGGTGACAAAATCATGTTCTCTCGACCCCATTCCAACTTGTCTGCTCAAACGATGTTTGGATTCACTGCTCCCGCAAATTACCCACATTGTGAATACATCACTGACAAGTGGCTACATGCCAAGCTCGCTGAAAGTTGCACAAGTTACACCTCTGCTAAAGAAGGCCAGTCTAGATCGAAATGAACTCAGTAATTATAGACCAATCTCAAATCTCAAATTTATTTCCAAAACCATTGAGCGTGCGGCTGCAACACAGTTGACCAAATACCTAGACCAGAACAATCTGCATGCACCAAAGCAGTCTGCTTATCGCAAATTTCACAGTACAGAGACAGCCTTGCTTCGCATCCAAAATGACCTTTTGAGGGCCGTCGATCAACACCAGGAAGCAGTTCTTGTCCTGCTGGACTTTTCTGCGGCGTTTGACACGATTGACCATCAAATTCTCATTGCACGCCTCCGTGACCACTATGGCATCGTCGGCACTGCCCTGGACTGGTTCGAGTCCTATCTCCAGGGACGCATGCAAGCTGTAATGCTTGGAGATGTTTTGTTGGATGATCACATACTTGAGCATGGAGTACCCCAAGGATCAGTACTAGGCCCCCTTATTTTCACAATGTACACCGCTCCACTTGGTGACATCATCAATGCTCATGGAATAAATTACATGACATATGCTGACGATACTCAACTCTACATAACTCTACAACGCCATCAACGTTCTCAAGCAGCTTCAAGACTTGAGCACTGCCTACGAGACATCAAGATTTGGACAGCCGCCAATAAGCTAATCTTGAACGACTCTAAAACAGAAGTTGTTCATGTAAGCTCCAGGTTTGTGAAAACCCCATCTTTCCAAAAGATCACGTTTGGCGACTTTGAAATCCAGACAGTAAGTGCGGCCAGGAATCTTGGGGTCGTCATCGACCAGACCCTTGATATGAAGACTCATGTGAAAAACGTTTCGAGAGCTGCATCCTTTGCTATCTACAAGATCGGCAAACTAAATCGGTACCTCGATCGTAAGTCGGTTGAGAGATTAATTCACGCATTCGTGTCTTCCAGACTGGACTATTGCAACAGTCTTCTTTACGGACTTCCAGACTCTGAAATTACCAAGTTACAGAGAGTTCAGAATTCAGCAGCTCGGCTGGTATCAAAATGTAAAAAAGTTGAGCACATCCAACCTGTCCTCCGTGAACTGCATTGGCTCCCAGTGAAGCAGCGCATAAATTACAAGATTGCGCTTTTATCGTTTAAAGCTCTTAATGACATGGCGCCAACATACATAACCGAACTCCTCACCGAATACAAACCTGGTCGCATGTTACGTTCCTCATCACAACACCTTCTTAGCCCTCCCAACGCAAGTAGAACGATCTTCTATGGGGACAGATCCTTTGCCGCATCATCAGTCAGAGTCTGGAACAGTTTACCTCACAACATTCGTGCCATGTCGTCCCTCAATAGTTTTAAAAAGGCCCTAAAAACGCTTTATTTTAAAGTGTAACATCTGTGCAAAAGTTATAAAAAAAAAAAAAAAAATAAAAAAAAAAAAAAATAAAAAAAAAATATAGAAAAATAAATGGTGTAGCCTATATAAATATATTGATGAGTTTGTGAGTTTTAAGTGGTTTTAAATTTGTATTAACAATGTATAAATGTATTTCCAGCTATTTTGTTGTATATTTCTTAAATTTTTTAATCTCACTTAGTTTTTTAAAATAGTTTCTTAGTTTGATATTCTGTAGTTTTATACATATTATTTCTGTTTTAGTTGTTAAGCGCTTTGTGATTTAGTTTTAATGTAAGGCGCTATATAAGTTTTAATTATTATTATTATTATTATTAAATTTTGACCAGTTTTTTTTTTGACTTTTTGAGTTTGCAAAAATGTTTAGAGAAGTAGTTGCAGAAAAAAACTCTTTACATTACTGATTTAAAAAAGTTCCGTTTTTAAGGGTCTAAGATTAACCGAAACTTAGTTAGCATTAACGTGCAGTCCAATTAACGGTATCGCAATGCACAGTCTAAACTTCCTAAAACCTAAATCTTGAAATGTAGTCTTGTGTTGTTAACAAGTTATGGTGGTGTTTCGTTGCTTTCACTTTCTCTGTAGGTATTTTCCCGACGAGCTCGCCAAGCTAAATTCAACATGTCGCTTCTCGAACGTCTGTTCTACATGAAAGCAGGCAGAATACTTCTCCATTCCAACTATCGAACAAACCAGGACATCTTGAACTTCATTTGGAGAGCATTCTACTTGGGAAGTTCTGCTAAAGAGGCGAAGATGAAAGCAGTGGTTAAGCATGAACCGTTTCCGGGATTCAACCATCCTTTGTTGTTTTGTACGGTCAGAGGTCAAGATCAACCAATAGGAGCTTCATATATCAATCAACACGAGGTAAACTCTTTACACTAAATCCTTATAAGGAACCGATGTATCACACACACGTGCAGTGGTCGCGGGTTTTTCGTTATTTCACGCGGGATTTTCGTTATTTATGGCCGGTGTCGCATGCAATTATGTCCTCTATGCGATACTATCCGGCGGACATTATTGCATATGCAATACCGTCCGCCGGACGATTTTGCATATGCAATTGTGTCCGCCCGGACGCTGCTGCATAATGCAATTGTGTCCGCCCAGACACATTTGCATATGCAATCGTGTCCGCCACCGTGCAAAACGGTCCTCGAAGCCTATGTTCAAATATTCGGCAAAAACAAGCCCCAGGCACGGCGGGCCCGTGGAAATTTTGCTTGTCCATGACACCCCCGGGTTATGTTTATAAATATGTCAAAAGATTTAAAACAGAAGAAAAACTAAAGCGCTGAAACCGTTGCAGTAAGCTGCAATCATAATACATGAATATTCATGCCGCACATGTGCATACATACGTTCAGTGCATGCACGCTCGCTGACGCACAATGTACATGTATGTCGGACGGTTTTGCATAGCCCCGGACACGATTGCATATGCAAAAGTGTCCGGAGCGGACAGTATTGCATGGCGGACACAATTGCATCTGACACCGGCTCCAAATGTGTAATAGGCCTATTTAACATGATCTTAAATCTTTCACTCAATTTTTTTTTATGTCTATGTCATTTGCGTCTTAACTAAAACAAAGGCTTACATAAAGTGCAAGTTCAAACCTGCTTGAACGTATACTTCTTGAGCCAATGGCAATCGTTTGATGGAGCCCTTGTAGTTAAGTTGGCGCGGTTTTCTTACGAACCATGGCAAAACAGAAGGCGGATTTAACATCAACTGAAACAGAGAGCAAAATAAATATGAATAATTACAATTACCAAATGCAATTACAAATACCGATCTGTTCCCTCACCCAAATATTTAGTTCAAACCTTAATGTAATAGTGCATTAATTGTTCAGGTGGACCAGCTTGTAGGGAATGTACAGTACCTGCACGACAACTGGCCAGAAGACAAATGGGGATTGGTTGACGAGAAGAGTATCGCCATTGTTACTCCCTACAGGATGCAGGTAAATATAAGGCGGTTATATTATTTGAATTGCAGAATTTGTTCTTTACTCTTAACAGACTCATCCTTATCATCATCATTTTATCTATTTATTAAAAACGAACAAAAATAGGAATGATAAAAATAATTTATACAGTATATTCTAAATGTAAAAGAGTGAATATATCACTGTCTTGCCCGAGTGGTGTCAGTTTGGCTCTTTTGAGATTAAAACTCACTGTGCATCACCCTTATTGAGTGAAATTGGAGAGAACTTCACTCTGATTCAAGTTTAAAATACCAGTCTTTCACTCTAAAAAGAGTTATCTGTCATATGGCTCTTTTCAAGAGTGGTATGGCGGACAAATTGAGTGTTTTTTTTCATTCTTTTACATTTAGAGAGTAACCACGCGTAACGGTAATAGCAAAAGTGAGCCGAACTTTGTTTTACACTCAAGCGAAAATCAGTATGGAAGGTGAATAAGACACTACCTCTGTTTATTTTGGACAGTCAGCTAGTTCATTTCGACAGTTGTCGATAGATCAGATGTCCAAGTGCCAAAAGCTGGGTTGCAGCAAATACATAATATCTAACATGTTATTTGTCGTTTGTAAGGTAAACCTGATTCGCAAAGAGCTTCGAAAATTTCGCCTTCATCACATTGATGTAGGGACCGTCGAGAATGTACAAGGTACGTTTTAGGAGTTTTGTATTACTTTTACTAAACTTTTTTATTCGAGAGAAATTTGCTTAAAGCTATTTACAGTATTGATTTCTGTTGTGTAGCACCTGTCACTTATTGAATGACTTCAAAGTATTCTAAAAAATATCGATTGATCTTATAAAAATAAACAATTAATGCAGTTAGGGGGCAATTTGGTGTATCAATCTTACTTGTACGGTCACAACACCATATTTTACCAATGGGCCGACAATTGCTCGATATTTGACCTGTTATTTTGTTTTTCTGTTGTATAAACATTATTAATCGAGCTTCTTCTGGTAAATATTAAAATCCAACAGGGAAGCAATATCGTGTATTGGTAATCAGCACAGTGCGTACACGCAGCACACTGAACAAGGCTCAGATGACGACGTATGTGTCCAGTATAAGTCCAGCAACTCGTCCAGATGAGACCTATGACTATGGGTTTCTGTCGGACCTAAAGCTTCTGAACACGGCCATGACTCGAGCCCAGTCCCTCGTCATGGTTGTGGGGGATCCAACTGCGTTGTGCTCAGTAGGAGAATGCTCCAAGACATGGATGAAATACTTGGAGAAATGTGAGGAGAAGAGGACTCTGTATCCAATAGTAAGTCTTTCACTTTCTCTACTCACCGGGCCCCGGTTTTCTTAAAAAGATGTTCGAGCTTAACAGTTTTAGGGAAAAATGTATTCCTCAAAACGCAAACTCTCGTTGTCAGACAGTTCTTACGAAACAGGTTTGTCAAAGTATCACATTTGCCGTGCCCAGTCGCCGATACAACCCTCTTCTTCCTAGATATGATAGGCTTTTAAATATTACCTTCAATTGTGTTTTGGGGTATCAATGAATTGAACATGTCCTTACAAAATTGTCAGTGACTTACCAGGGCCCAATTTCATAGAGCTGCTTAAGCACAAAAAGCAGTTGAACACAACAAAAGTATGTTTACCACAATAAGGTTGCCAACCAAAACAACATGTCACATGTACAAAATGTGACTGGTATCCTGCTTACTTTTGCTTAGCTAAAAAATACCTTAGCATTGGGCCCAGGTCGGAAGTTGCTCTATTTTATCATTGTATGTTCATTTTCTTGGTTTTCGTTCGCAGTTGAAGAAAGTAATAGTCACGAGCTATTAGAGAATACAGAAATTAATTGCCAACTCATTTAACAACTTAATTCACATGAAAATAAAAACACAACATTTTACGTTTCTTTAAATCCTTAGGGAACGACAGTAGAAGGAATCCGGCAAGAAGTTGAAGCAGTCAAGCAGCAACTGAATCCTGACGCCCCTGTCTTCCAGCCCAGCAAGGTATCAACAGGCAAATCTTCATCTACTGGCAAAAACGTTCTCCCTGTCAAAATGAGATCTTACCAAATCGAAGATGATTTTTGGTCAACAGAAGACGACAAGAATTTACCAGATGGAATACTTCGAGAGCTTTACAAACAGATCGTTGGTGAAGAGCAGAATGCCTCGAAAAACGGCACCGATTTAGAGGAATTAGAAGACAGTGGCAGTCGTCCAAAAGGGCCCAAAAAGAGGTCGAGACGAAAATTTCGAATGGTAGAGGAAAATGACCGCTTAGTACTTGCATTTGATCACAAAGACAGATCTGGCAATGACAATGACGACAATCCTAATTATGATGGTGTCCTAGAGAATGACATGCACGATGAAAAAAAACGTCAAAAAGCTTTAAATCAGGTACAAGAACATCCGGACAAATTCAAGATCTGCTCCTTCCGCTGTGAACAGACAGGACTAACTTACGCCATTCCACACGCTGAAGATGCATCTGGGAGAATATCAATCACAAGCAACAGGAGGCGGGAAAGAGCCCTAAACATGGACGAGGTGATTGTGGAAGTGCTTGACGATCCAGACGACCAACAGGTTTCTGAGAATGAAAAGAAGAAATTGTATGGGCAGGTTATTTGTATCTTGAAGAGGGCTCCAAAATGCTCCGTTATGATGAGAGCAGTTTGTAAACTTGATGAGAATGTACTCAATCGGATGGTCCCCATCGACCGCACACTGCCTAAGTTCTTCATAATGTCCGAAGACAAAGAGCTAAATCGCAAAATCACTGGCCCATCTCCGGACTTCGTGTTTGTAACCATCTACCGTCATAACAGAGAATCTCATGATTTTCAAGTCGAGAGGAATGTGCAAGTTTCCAGGAAAGATCGACCACACAGACTGTTTATCGTTGAGTACGTAGAGTGGTTGGCTGATGCGCCGTTTCCATGCGGCGTAGTCACGGAAGAACTTCAACAGGGCAATGACAAAGAGACAGGCCTTCGTATTCTAAAGTTACTGCATGGCGTCAAGGATGACTGGAAACCACCTACTCTCGAGGAAATACAGTTGAAGTTCCCAAACAAGTGGACAATACCAGATGTAGAGATCAACGCACGATTTGATGCAAAACATCTAGTTGCTTTCACTGTCGACCCTCCAGGCTCACGTGATCTTGACGATGCTCTTAGTGTTGACATGGTTGACGGGAATTACCAAGTCGGAATACACATCGCAGATGTTTCCTTCTTCGTATCTAAAGACAGCTTAGTAGACAAAGAAGCCAAGAGCAGAGCAACCTCCTTCTACTCATCGTTAGGTGATCCAATCAACATGCTGCCTCCTCAGCTAAGCAACAAGTTTTGCAGTTTGCTCCCAGGTGTAGACAGGTTGACCATCTCTGTTTTTGTTACTCTTGACAAGAGCGGATCTGTTGTTGGTGAAGTCAATATTGTGCGGTCAGTTATTCAGTCCAGAATCCAGATGACCTACGAAGATGCAGAGGAAATCATTAAGACGAATGGTCAGGATGACAATTGCAACACCACAACCGTCCAAGAAAAAATCTTGATACTGAGCAATCTGGCTCAAGAGAGAAGACGAGCTCGTTTAGGAATTGGAAGTTTTGCCTTCTCTCATGAATCTGAGGAAGAAGAACTGTTGCATCCTCTGTCCCATTCCATGGTTGAAGAAATGATGATCCTAGCAAACGAAACAGTTGCTCGCTATGTGGCCAAGACTGACCCCGATTGTGCTCCATTACGAGGACAACTCCCTCCTAGTGAGGAAGCAGTCAGTAACTGGTTGATTAAATATGGTAAAGACCGTCCTAACAGCGTTGATCTACAGTCCAAGCCTCTTGTGTCAGTTGTTCAAAATGAAGATGCAAACGATATCTACATTATCAAGGAAAAGTGGAGAAAACTGCACGAACTTGTCTCGTGTGATGGCATACCTCCAATGTCTAAAATCATTGACCTAATCTGCAGCGATGAGAATCATCCTCAACTTGCCGTGGCCCAAGCCAATTTCTTTCTCATTCAAGAGAAAGCGAACTACATAAGATCCGGAGAACTCCCTGATGACAAAAGAGGACATCACACGTTAGGTATGCCAACCTACACACATTTCACCTCGCCAATCCGCCGCTACTTTGACCTTGTTGTGCACCGTATCCTGATCACTCTGTTGACTAATGAGAATGCTGTACAAGGAGCTGCACCAATAGAACCACCATATGTGGCAGAAGAGCTAGAAGTGATCTGCCACCATTGTAACAATCAAGCCATCAATTCCAAAAGATTTGAAAAGGAAACCCTTGCTTTGGATTTTGCCTTAAAACTCGAGAAAGACCCTCAGACATTCCAAGTATTTGTCAGTGAGATTTCTGATACTAGCTTGGATGTTGTGTTTCCCTATAGACGTTTTATTCCCTCAACAACAAGACGGGTGGCACTTAAACTCCTCAAGCCTAAGAAAAAACCAGAGATCGATGACAGCAAGATGAAATTGGAGCTGAATTGGCAAGAACGGATCTATGAGATGCATAGTTCTACTGATGTTCTAAGACCTATTCCCACAGGTGTGATGTATAATCTGGATAAAGAGAAGATGATAGTAAAGGTTCCTCATCTTCAATGGCAGCAGATTCTTTCAGGAATTCAAGAGGATGAACCTGATCTTATACAAAATGCCGTCTTGATTGCAGAAAGAGACCAACAGCTTCAGGAACGAGAAATGCAGAGGAGACGTCGCCACGGTCACGTGGGTCACAATCTTCCCGTTGAGGAGATTACCTGTGAGAGGGCAGATACCAGCAACCCTGCACACTCTGTCAACTTCATGCGGACCTTTGAGCGAGGTGACGTTGTCAAAGTACAGCTCCATTCTACAATTCAGAGGGGCATACTCAAACCAAATATCCAACTATTTGCCCTTACACCGAAACTAAATCTATGCACAGAGCATCGGGCAGATGCAATCGATTGTTTCTCTGAGGTAGCAAAACACAGGGCTGACATAATAACTGAGAGCATAACACTATACAAGAGCATTTGGTTGCCCATTCTTAAAATGTCTGCTGCATACAACGCTGTCCACGAAGGTGGGAGTAGTGTTATTCGTGACGTAGATGTTACGTGGGAACGTATCCAAGAGGAAGATGAGCCGTATAAAATCAGAGGGATGTTTGTAATGAAGATGAACTTTTGCATCGATAGAAACCTGAAGGTATGCAGTGGAGATTATCTGTGTATACGTTACACCAATCTGCCACTGACCCCTGTGGCAAACTTGCAACGTCTGCATGATATGAAGAAGAGGTTACCAACTGAAAACAAACAGTCCTCTAAAGTGGGCAAATGTACGTTTGTTGTCCATACGGTTGTATCTGATGTGGAAGACATTGATCCATGGACTGAGGATTGGACTTTGTCAGTTCAAGTTGAGATTAATCAATGCTCAACTCCCTTTCCGGAGGTCTTGCTTGGGTTCAAGAAAACACCAACATGTACCATAGAGTTAATCTCAAAGGCAGCGTCTGACCGGTAAGTGCAACTTCTTTTAAGTCTTTGAAAAATCACAGCCACAAGTGTACGATTGGAATCTGTTTGGCACTAGCACGAAACATTGATATCTCACAAATTGGTATTTCACAAACTGATATCTTACAAATTGTGCCTCGATGACGAAGAAATGCCTTTTATCTACCTTTCTTTTCAACGAGCAAATGAATCTTAATTGGTCTTTACATATTTTAATTTGTTCTCAATAAAAATAGAAGACACTGTTTGATGTTTGTTTTTATATTTCCTTAGCCGGGTTGAAGAAGCAGTTAAGAACCTTGACGAAGCTTCATCTCTTGTTCAGGGAATATGTCTTCATGACGCAAAACTTCGCCGTAATGGGCATGGTCAGTAAACTTTATATTTCATGCTATGGAATCTAAACCCAGTGCGTTCTCACACGCATTCAACATTATTTAAAAAACAAACTATTTTAACATTGGAATATTTTGATTGTTTTCAATACGCAGAAAGCAACTTTAAGACACTAAAACTTGTATACTGATGTTTGTTCTCTCAACTTTAGATCCTGTTCTCCAGAGGTTGATTGCAACAGGCAGAGCAATCACATCTTTCAATATCAGAAACTCACCGTTTCATCCCCCGAATGACTCGCAGAAAGCTGCTTTAAGACTGGCTCTGCAGCAAGAGTTTACCATCATCCAAGGACCACCTGGTATAAGAAACATGTTTTCTCACCAAATGTCTTGACTATGTTATTCTGTAATAACATTGAAAGGTCTGATACTTTTACTTATCTGAGCTTTCCGGTGTGAGTTGTGCGTCTTTTTGTGTAACTTCATGAGTTCATCCACCCTTAGTTTTACAATAATATCGTGTATATCTTTTTCAGGAACTGGTAAGACAGTCACTGGTGCCCATCTTGCTCATTTCTTCACTGAAATCAATAAGACATTGCAAGATTCTGGAAGACCTCCACAAGTTATCTACTGTGGACCATCCAACAAGTCAGTGGATGTCGTTGCCCGTGAGTTTATTAAAGAATCTTCCATGGATAAGCCTTTGAATAAACTCTTACACCATTCTTCATTTTCCTTGACACCATCCACAACCTATTTTGAGTGTGGCTAAACAGAGTTTAGTTACATCTTGCATTTAAAAAAGAGTGTTCACTTGCTTAATCAAGTATTGATTTGGCAGTTTATTGTTTGATTGCCAGTAGCGCTATTTTTATTGTATTTTTTCATAATCTCTTTATTACAGACTACTTGATCAGACTGAAAGTGCCAGTCATCCGTGTGTACAACCGAAGAATAGAAGAATATGACTTTCCGATTCCAGACCGACATGGCAGCAACAATGGTGCTGGGAATAGTTCCCAAGAAGCCAAGATGGATCCTAATCTCAAGCCGATCGCGTTACACCACCTCATCAGAAGGAGGACGAACCAGTTAAGTCAAGACATCAAGAGTATATACCAACGATTCCAGTCACCGGATTACAGAATGAGCTTTGAGGATCAAGATGAGTATAAGAGACTTATCAAAAAAGCAGAGGTGAGTTTGGAAATAAAAATCATCGGATCATTTTGTAATAGACCGATCCATAAAGCCCCGCCTACCTTAGCAACTGCCTAGCTACAGCACATGGTGTGACTTTCTTGCCATGATCGCAGCAGTGGTTCGGTTGCGATCACACACACGTATCGGATACATGGTGTGCAGTCATCTCGACTCAAATCCATCTCGACTCAAAACCATCTCGAGTTGGTGACGGTTTTGAGTCAAGATGGTTTTGAGTCGAGATGGTTTTGAGTCGAGATGGTTTTGAGTCGAGATGGCGTGCGTCGAGTCGGTTTTGAGTCGAGATGGCCCTACACCGGATACACTCACGTACATGGTTTTTGTGAACGGTATAGATTTAGATTCGTGGCCTTTTGAGCAGTGCCTTGAGTCCAAAGAACAATGCAGACAGGAACACTGTTTAACTAGTTTTACACGACTGTACAGGGACCACTGCTGTGGGATTTGCACCACCAGAAACACACACACACAAAAATAAAACATAGGTTAGTACAGTTGTGTATCAGGACAATGGATGTGGTTTGCTTACTTTTCAAATGGGATTTTAACGTGTCAGACTTTTGTCGGACTTTCAGTGGCATTGTCAAGGCTGTGGTTGGTCAATTCGTTATCGTAGGCGGGGCTTAATGGATGAGTCTATTACTTGGCATGGCAGAAGTTATTTTTATTCATAAATGAAAACTGGCAATCGTCTCCCGCAATTTTTTTTATTTCATTTTTTTAAACTTGATCTTCGTTGTGTACAGGCTCAAGAGTTACCAAAGTACAAGGTGGTTTTGTGCACGTGCAATGAAGCGGGAAGTAAAAGAATTCAAAAATCTGTCAACGCAATCCAGTGCATTGTGGACGAGGCCGGTATGTGCAATGAGCCAGAAACATTGATACCACTGGTGAGCACCAACCCATGTCAGGTCGTTCTGATTGGAGATCATAAACAGCTCAGGTAAGATATCCCCGGGGAATCTCATGAGTGGGGGTCAAAGGGGGTAGGTTAAGGGTCAAGGAGTAGTAGTTCCATGAATGAGAAACTTTGGTGTTAAATAACATGGAATTTATGAGAAAAGGGAAGTGGTTCAAATGTCAAAGTTGGCCAGGATACGGCAGATATTTTGTGGGAAACAGTGACCCATGTGAGACTTTGAATGTTGTGCTCTTAAGTATAAAAAGAAAAGAAAAAGGGTGTATTTCAATTAAAACACAATTTAATATTCGTTATTCCCGAAGCAAATTTAACATCTATTAAATCATTGTGGTACCCACTGCTAAAATATAGGATTCGATCGAACTGCCTCTAGCTGCCTGGCATTCTTGGTGCTCTAGTGGTAGGACTTGTGCTTTAAAATGGCAAAGATCGTGGGTTTGAATCCCACCCGAGTAAAAAACATGTGGATTGTTTTCACAGGACTCTGGATTGTGCTTAACACACATCGGTTGGTAAAACAAAACTAACATTCTTAATCCCTGATGCAAATTTAATGTAATCATATTGATAACTTCTCTAAAAAAGGAGAGAAAAGCAAATCTTATAGGCCTAGTATAAAAAGCAATATTTATCAGAGCCACTGAAAGGGGAGCTGTCGGTTTCATTTATCAAAAGGTAATATTTTGCTTTTTCGTTTGTAGACCGATCATCCAGGAGCGAACAGCCGTTCAACTTGGAATGGGGATATCACTGCTGGAGAAGTATGAAGACTTGGCTCAGATGCTGACTACTCAGTACCGTATGGTAAGTTGCATTCCAAAACAGAAAAATAAATTGTTGTTGGAGTTGACATGCCTTACATGGAAACTCTGAACTCAATGTAAGCTACTTACAATATGTAAAACTATTTTTTTCAATAGGCCAATATATTTTTGAGATCGTCGGTCAAATTGTTAATAAAAAAGGTTCATTTGATGAGACGAACAAACTCAAGACCTACATTTTGACTAAATGTTATTTCTTTTTTGTTTGTTGCTGTTATACTCTTTCATGATTCTTGACAAAATACAACGGATCCAATGCCCTAGATAGTTATTTAATAATAGTAATATGCATCATAGTATGCACTTTTAAACATTGTATCAAAGCGCCTTAGACTATTACTAGCCATGTTCATTGGGCTTTAAGCATTCTTTAAACCAACTCTATTAGTACGCAGTGCCAGCAGCCAAATTAGTGCACAGTTGCTAATCATTCACATCAACAATCTTTACCCTCCTAGGTATCCATTTACTCCTAAGTGATGAGAAGCAATTATAGTTAAGTGTTTTGCCCAATAACATAAGTTTCATGACCGGGATTCGAACCCACAGTCTGATGACTCAGCCATCAGAACTTGAGTTCGATGCTGTAGACCACAATAAAAAGTCAGAATAAGATTCCATTGTTTCTGCTCCCCTTTTAGCACGAGTCCATATGTGCCTTTCCATCTCAAGAGTTCTACAATGGGAGGTTAGAGACAGCAGACAGTGTCAAGGCACGCAGGGGATCTCTTGGGATATGGCCAGGGGGTAAGGATAACCCCATGGTATTCTGTCATCACATTGGTCTGGAAGAAACACTGAGTGTGCGAACCGATGAAGGCAGTGAACAGTCCAAGGCAAATCTGCAAGAAGTAAAGCACGTGGTAGGTATCTTGAGATAACCCATGAGCAGGAGAAGTTTAAAGTTAACCCATGCGGTAGACCCATTATGGATCAGACTGACTTAAGGCTAGAGGGTGCAGAGACGAAGGATTGAGGTTTCTTCACAGTTCATACTTACTTCGAACCAAGGAAAGATTGACTGAGGATAGGGTCCACTTGTGTTAGACTCATAATGAGTCAGACTGACTTAACAACAGGGTTAATGAGGGAAATGTCATAAAATGGTCGATCCATCACGGGTCAGATTCACTTTAGGCAAAATGGCCGATTGCGCGACCCACGTCACGTGACCTTTAGTGGGAATTAAATGTAAACAAACACGACGTCCTCCATAAAGGAAAGTGCAGTACAGTACATGATGATTGTTGCATTTGTTTATTCGATCGTAGGCTTTTCTTTCTCGAAATCTGTGAAAAATATTCCAGAATTTGTACCAGAGGCCTTCGAGTGGCTGAATAAAGCCAGTAAGGACAGTTCCAACAGGTTTTGGAAACTGTACAAGGAACGTATAAATGTGCATGATGTGGTAGTACTGGTTGCACGACGGAACGTTTGGGCCAGACGACCGCGATCACACACTTTTCAACACAAGAATTTCACAGTTTATGACTATCAAAGACTGATTACCAAGACATGTCATACCGTCTTTGGTTGTGAACCAGAGAGGTTGGTCTAAAGATGTCATGCTTGGTCTCACCCCCAGCTTGTACGAATCTCTTGAGCTTGGGAAGTAAGTATTAACTTTCCTGAAATCTAACTAAAGACATTGAAAAGAACATTATTGGCTGTTTCATATATTTGTCAGGTTCGAATGGCGTCCGTTTTAGTCAAATGTCTTCACGTGAGACCTGCAGATGTCGTCATTCTGACCCAGTATCGACTCCAGAAGTTTCACATTGAAAAAGACTTGAAAGCTGAAGGGCTGGAAGACGTCAACGTTAGCACTGTCGTTACCAGTCAAGGTAATCTCTAAAACTTTAACTAGGCATTTGATAGAAATATTTCAGCTGGGTCTAACTTCTTGAAATAAAAGACTTATTCTCTTCTGCAGTTGAAGTGATCTATTCGTTTGAATTTTGATAAAACTGGATTTCTTGGGGAGCAGAAATATTATTATCAATCTAAAACTGTAAACGATCCTGAATATTTCAGGGAATGAATGGGATTACGTCATCTTGTCGACTGTCCGGTCCCTTCCAAGAGTGGAGATTGATGAGAGACCATCAGTGGCATGGAAGAAACAAAACCTTGGATTCATCACCGATGAAAACCAGACAAATGTGGCCATCACACGACCAAAATTGGGTCTTATCATCCTGGGTAAGTTTAAACCTGGTTTTCCGTGAAGATTAGTTTGAAACTTTTTATGTTGAGTGAAACACTGTTTTTATAATAAGTTGTGTGGTTCTCAGAAGAACCATGGCGTAACAACTAAAGTATACTAGAACCGTCTTCAGGAGGACAAAGAAGAAGCCACGTATTTACCAACCTTACTTTATTTGTCTAGGTTTTATTGATGCAAATTTACTAACCGAATTTATTTCAAGTACAAAAAGGGACTATTCTTCAGTTTGATTTTAAATGTTTTATGTTTGTTGCAGGGTAAACTTAAACCACAATGATACAATAACAAAGAACATCTCGTTGTTTGAAGTAAAATGATGAGAAGTCCATACAATGTTTTTCAGATTGATAATCAAATGTTTTGTGGTAATTTCCTTTTTTTCTTTTTTTAGTTTAAAGAGATTTTAAATTCAATCTCCTATTTTTATTTTTACAGGCAACAAGTTTCTGCTCCAGACCGACCGCACCTGGAAACACCTAACCAGTCACTTTAATACGAAGAGAGCTCTGGTAGATGCAGAAAACTTTCTTCCACTGTGAAAAGCCTCATACAAAGTTGATGATTCCCTTTCATATCAAGTTATTTTAAAAGAGGTTATAAGCTGCAAAATACAAATTATATTTTTCGTAATGAATGCCTACAATTATTACTGTTTGTGGCTTACTAAAAATGTGTTAAGTTTTGAGCACAAATTTAACCGAATATCTAAAGAAAAAAGTATAATCTAAATAATGTACATATAAGTGAATATAACAGTGCAAATTGTAGTATCAACATTCCCGTTTAAGTATACAAATTATAGACAAATGTATTTATGCAGAAATGGCAATATTTAATGTATTCTATATTTGTATAGCCGTTTCAAGATTTTGATTTATTAGATATTTTATACAGAATTAAAATGATTTCTATCTAAGAACTATGTAAAATCTACCTTTTCTTAAGATTAAAACCAACCACAATACGGGCCAATATTTTACTACCCTTTCCCACCCAAAAGTATCTATTTTGGGAAAATATTGTTATTCAAATTACAAAATAACCTCTGGGAAATGCATTGAAATAGTTACTCGTGTTTTCGAGAAATCAGAGTGTAAAAGTATGAACTGAATTAAGTCGATTTGAATAATGTTTAGTTGTTTTGCTGTAGTATTAGTTTCGTCATTTCGCTGGTATTATACCAGCTGGCTGCCTGTAAAGAAAGCTTTCTAACATTTGATGCGAAAACAATTATTTTCTTGGAAATGTCAGCATTTTAGATTAGTCAATGGTTCTATAAGAACCACCTTTATACCACGAATAAGAACTGACAATTAACTAATAGGTTCCTGATAATTACTAATTATAAGCTTATACATTATCCATGTAATATAATTAGATTAATATCAAGAGGTGTAAAAAGAGATAATCATTAAAAGTAACTATTACATTATTTATTTTTTTTATTTTTTATTTTTTAGTCTGATCTAAAACTCATAAAAATTGACTTTAATTGATTGTGTTGTTATTGAATTAATGGTTGTAATTATACAGACACACATAATAGGCCTATATAAAACAAGGGAAGACCAGCAGGTTTAACTGAAATGTATCGAATGAGTCATTCTTCTAAAGAGAGGGACACACAAAAAGTACCATTTTCATTAACAGTTTAAAACAGCAAGAATAATGACAAATGCCTACATACAATTTAACTCCCAAAATGGCAGACCGTGGGCAGATACAAAATGTATCTGGGTGTGATGTCACACTCTAAAAAGCATCATTAGTCAGATTTTACGAGAACCCAGTTAGATTCGACTAATAATTAAGGGTTAGCTGGGTGCAACTGAAAATCAGTCAGTATGACTAGTTTTTGTTCTAGTCAGGATCATTTGAATAACTAAAATGACTGAGGAGGACTAAATCCGTTGTTATTTTTTAAATTTTCGTATATTTAACTACTTTCCTAGTCAGTTTTCAACAACTAGGAAAGCCAGTCAATATTTTGATTATGTTGTTATACGAATGGTGAAGTTCCACGTTGGTTACATAGATTTGTTACATGATTCGGCGATGCCCGTTTTATATCGTGTAATCTGCAGGGTAATATATTAAAGTAAAACAAGAATACTGCTTTGTCTTGCTAGTATTTTTCTTTTAAGTGAAGTACGTTCGCCATTTTTACAAGCTATAATGTGCATGTTGTGGACGGCTATCTAAATAATGTTAAATTTCTAGCTCCAGCGGCAGGCTTGATCAACATTGAAAAATATGTCAAGATTATCCGTGTTCTATGCGCTGGAGCGAGTGATAGTCGATATGGAATTGACAGCAGTGAAACCGAGTGAAGATTTCTTTCCCCACATACACATAGGCTATCTGCTTTCCAATGGTTCCCCCCCCCCCCCCCGTCGAAGCCCATGGTCAAATATTCCGCGAAAACAAACCCCAGGCACCACGGGCCCGTGGATAAAGATAAAAAATAAAGCGCTGAAACCGTTGCAGTAAGCTGCAATCATAATGGATACGTAAATATTCAAGCTGCACATGAGCATACGTATGTTCAGTGCATGCACGCCACAGAGTTATAAGAACTAGAGGGCGTACAAACCATGCGACACGGCCCGACAAGGAGCATTTTTTGACCATTGAGAAAATGGCGCGGACCATTCATTTACACTGGTTACTAATCCGTTCACACAGCAGCCTTTTTCTAAGTGGACATTCGTATGCAATTTGCCCATAGGGGTTTTCGCCCATGGTGAGTCAGTGGAGTTCTGTGCATGGCATAGCGAGTGCACCCTCTAGTTCTATTATATAACTCTATGATGCACCCTCGCTTACTCACATACAAGAACATGTACGCGGACGGTTTTGCATAGCCCCGGACACGATTGCATATGCAAAAGTGTCCGGAGCGGACAGTATTGCATGGTGGACACAATTGCATCTGACACCGGCGGTGGTACATAACTCAAGTTAAACCTCTTTTTTTTTAGTAGAATACTGGTATTTAATGAGGCAGTAATGTGCGAAAGTCCCTTAACTTTAAATAGCGCCCTCAAGTGTTGTTAACCTTTATGCGTACATTCGTTTTAATCATTTTGAGAAGTATAATCTTTAGCTGTGATTGTGACCCAATAATGCCTTAATTTTCCTATTTCCATGCGTCCATTTATCAACGTGAGTACATACAATGATTAATGATATATCCTCATTCACAATATATATTGCTTTATTCCCATTTGTGTAAAATTACTGAGATATTAGCCTTGAAGTTTATGGTCTATTTTAGTGAAATATCGTTTCCCAATTACATGTGGCCTCTGTGTATACACTTCACGCATCTACGGTCTCATTGCAGTGGGTACGACTTAGTGAACTCATACATCGCCTTTATTTCTCCAATTATTACAGAACCACGGTTTCCATGGCTACACCAGCTATTTCCTGGGTCACACACATGTAATTTACATCACATCCTCCAGTCCTAACTCCAAATCTGCCCAAATAATTGCTGTGTTCCTGAATATGAATCAAGTATCAGTTTAATGGCTGCCATTGTTCCTGTGTGCTACCCTCATTTGATCTAGTCCCTAAATTAAGTGTAAATCCGTCACTTCTCTACAGGTAATGTGATTAAAACCGATGACTAGAGCAAGCTATTCGAAACGTTGAGTCTAAATAAAAAAACTCACTCCGCGGCAGTGAAGTTATCCAAGTCCCCTCGATCCACTAAGCGAAAGTAGTAGTAGTAGTAGCTCGGCCGATTTCCTACCTCCCCAGGTAGTACTTAACAAGCAGGACAGTTCTTTTCAGAACTAATTTGTCTCCCGAATTCCGAAATCTACTCCGTGCTAGTAGAATAATAGCAAGACAAGTTCTCAAAAGAACAATCTACTGTATATAGCAAAGTAGATACAATCACATGATGTTACCGCAAACCAAATATACAGTGATTAAAATTATGCGTCACAACATACAACTTTAAAAAAAAGGGCTTAGAAACTGTGCTATTATTACCAAAAGTCGGCTGTTGGTGTGACTCTGTCGGTCACAGCATGTATTTGCACGTAGTTTGCCTCGAGCTGAGATGGCGTAGTACCCACTACACGTGATCACATGTAAACGTTTACACATAGGTCTACGCCATTTTCCATACACTACACACAAACGGCTTTTGCGGTTCAGTCAACTACCCCTCAGTCAACTTCACTGAATGTGTACACTTTGTTGTGAATTAAAGTGGAATTTTTAGCCTAGAATCTTATGTTAAACTGGGCATACTAAATGATTGAGCTGGCTAATTGGCCCACTATTTAATCGGTAATTAACCACATACACAGGGGGGCCAATCGCGAGGACGCTCTACGTAGAAATGTATCAGGGGGCTAAAGAAGGCCTTCAAGATGGACCTCGGACGATTTTCCTGTTGGCAAAACGGTGTCAAGGGGCGTTGCCCCCAGTCTAAAGCAAACGACGTCAAGTTGTTAAGAATACACGTTTTGATTTTAAAATTCAAACGTACATTTTTTGACGGGGAAACGAACCCTCTGTTGGAGTGTAGGGGCGGAGGGGCGAAGCCCAGGGGTGCAGCCTCCGGACGGTCTAAGGCTTAAGAGCTTATGAAGCCCGCAAGTTGTCGAGAATAGGCGTTTATATTTTGCAATCGTAATCAAAATACTAAAATATTAAACGCAAATTTTCAGTCGGCAAACCCATCAAGGGTTCCAGGGCCCAGGGCTTGCCGACTAGATTTGTGTTCAGCCCGACCCCTTAGTCGGGGAAATAAAAGGTGCTTCGTTTACCGACTGAGGCTTAGACTTAATTCACATAGTTTTAAACGTGACGACATTGGGTGCTTTTGGATGTCAATAAATTTCGCAGTGCAAAGGTTCGGATACAATGGTCTTCTACACCGTTTTATAGTCGGGTTAACTACTTGTATTTTACCCCCACTTTTAAGATCTTATCCTTTTTGCATTCTATTGGAAAATGAATAATCACAAAACAGAATTTGACCTTGATATAGGCCGTCTTCGAAACCACAGCTTTGGCTTGGGCTCCGGCTTAGGCTCCGGGTTTGTCTCCGTCCGCCCGTTGGAAGCCCGCCATAAGCAAAGCCCACGTTTTAAAAATATCGCTTGAACCTCAAACCAGAGCATAGGTTTCGATAATGGACAAAGCCCCTCAACGCTGTCATTACTAAAGTCAATACCGAACATATCTCTGTTTCGTATCGCTAATGTATATTTACACGGTGCCTCATATGAAATGCACTATAACCTTTATATTGCACATGACCATCATACAATCTAGTAAACATTATTTTCTCACTGGGAAACTTCAGAATGAGAAATATCCCTAACGGATACCGATGTCGATTTTGAAGGTAGAATACAGGATTGGTACTCATCGATTTAAAACAAAAAAAATAGTATCAGTCTGAAAGCTTACTGATTATGAAAATCATACCAGTATCAAATCCTCCTTAAAAATATTTGTGTCTGAAGTACTGTCAATGTCGTAAAAATAGAATTTGAAGACCCCATTTTAAAACCAGTTTAACAAACCAAATTAAAGACAATGTGAATGCTAAAAAGTGTGCAGGTTTTTCACTATTTTCTCCTGACTCAGACGATGAATTGAGCCCAGATTTTCACAGGTTTGTTTTTTCCTGTATACATTGAATCAAACAAAGTTAAAACATTGCACTGTCAGCCTTACCAATCCTATATTTCACCTTGAAGTCTCATCTAGTGTCCATGTCATGTTTTATTATATTGCTTTGTTCGGGCTTGCTTAATTGCTGTATAAAGCGTTTCCATGAACTGTCTGGGAATGATGCCGACTGGGTACAACGCCCCAAAATGCCAAAGTTTTAGACGTTATCATAAACAATACAAAACAACTTGAATCGTTTTTGATGTCTGAAAAAATAAAACCTGAAGGGAATTATCTCAAAAGATATAATATGAAATTAGCATTCCAATCTTTGTAGATGGAATTCATCGAAATTGATTTTTTTTAATCAAATTATGAGAATATGTGTTGGTTACTTATTAGTTTCAGGAAATAAAAGACCGATTGCGAAACCAATGTTTACATGTCATCACGTGACCTATAGTAGGTACTACGTCATCTCAGCTGATGGCAAACTACGTGCCAATACATGCTGTGACCGATAGAATCACACCAACAGTCGGCTTCTTGTAATAAAAACACAGTTACTAAGCCCTTTTTTTTTAAATTAAAGTTATAAGTTGTGACGTTGATTTCAATCATTACTGTTTCATAAACTACCAGTATTCTACCACAAAAGAGGTTTATTTTGAGTTATACCGGCGTCGGACGACCATAGCAACTCGCCTGTTATCTTGTATGTAATGTAAATCACTGTAAAAAAAAAAAAAAAAAAAAAGAAGAAGAAGTAAAGAACGTTTGAAAAGTGAGCATTTATGCCTAGCCTTGAGGAATTTCAAAAAGACAAAGGGATCACCCAGTTTTGGAAAGCCTTTGCTTTGGGTGATTTCGGCTCCAAAACTGTAAAATTCTAGTGTTGTAAAGTGGGTGATTGCGCGCGGTTGTCTGGGCCAAACGTTCCGTCGTGCAACTAGTACTACCACATCGTGAGCATAATATAGGTTTTCCCAGCCAAATTCAGCAAAATATCGTTCAATTTCATTATTGCGCTTTCAAATTCACGCGATTTCTCTAATTCAGTCAAACTAGGGTTTCTTTTTGGGTATTATTGCATTCAGTTTCGTTTTGGTGCACTCAGGATCCCTTTCTTTTCATTCTATTTCGTTTATAGGCATTCAAGATTAGAAGATTGCCATTCTTATGTTGAATATCTACTACCTTTTCCCAATAGGTGCAATCAAATTCAGAGTCATCGAAGCGCTCTGCGATTTTGCACCTAATGTTCGTTTCTTTTTCGTTTATGGGTACCGGATTTCAACATTTTGAGCGTTCAAATTTAACATGAGTTTGATACGGCTCATGCTTGCGTTTTAAGTTAGCGATAATGTTCTTTTTACGGCAGTTGTGTGAATAATCTGTTTATGAGTTTTTAATTTAATTCTTATATTTGGTCTTAATTGCAAATGTTTTCCTTCTACTTTGTTACACACTAAAAATTAGATTGAAAATCACTCTAATTAGATTGAAAATAACTTTTTTCGATTGAGGCCACGGTAAAACATTTTGCATTTTGTCCCTAGTTTCAATCGAATAGAGTAAATTTTAATCAAAAACTCATGAAGAGAGTACCCCATGATTAAACTTTAAAATGTGTCTAAGAACAGTTATATAAAGTTTTATGGCATTACAAAAAAAATAAACAATACAATAAACAATATTTTGCTTGCATTTACTTGCAATGTAAATGTTTGCTTTGGTCTTAAATTCACTTTTTGTCATCTTCTTTATTCGTTAATGTTTAGATCTTGCAAATTAACTCTCGAATACTTCAATCAGCCTTCCTCTATCTACAGTGCTCAATCCTCGTATGACCACGGGCAGACATTATTTTTTGCTTCAAAATCGTATATTTAGTGAAAGGTATAACTCGGCAACAGTGTAGAAATGAATTCCCCTCATAATATCCTAACTTTATATATAGGCAAATACGAACCAGAAAGGGCATACCGAAGAAACGAATTTAAATGCAAACATTTCTAAAATGTTTGCCAGTTGACGAAAATGAATTGTCAACCAGCCCGTTTCTGCTGTCTTTGACGAAATTGAATGAACTAAGTGACCATTTTAAATTGAATGATTTTATTTGTCAAATGAATGCTCACGTGTCGAAATTGAATGACTCTTTTTAACTGTTGAATGTTGATGTACCCGAGGATTTATTTTCAAGCGAAATTGAATGACTCCGGTATTAACTTGAATGGATTTTTGTTGAAATTGGCCGGGAAAACCTATATTATTATACTGTCATTACTGGCTTTATTTAGCCACTCGAAGGTCTCTGGTACGAACTCTGGAATATTTGTTCACATATTTCGAGGGAAAAAAGCCTCGTTCTAATAAACGAATGCGACAATCATCATGTATCGTACCGCAATTTCATATAAAGGACGTCGTGTTTTGGGGGTTAAAAAAAAAATAAAACATATAATACCCACTACAGGTCACGTGACTGGAGTCGCGCAATCGGTCTATTGGGTTTTTAATTATTAACTTGTGATCGTTGAGAAATACGGAGCCCCTTAAGGGACAAGTAAAACAAATTGAAAAGGTCAATATTTCGTTCCCTCGAAATAGTATTTCGAGGGAATGTTATAGTATTTCGAGGGGAGTATTCCGAAATATTGTCAATTTTTTACCCTTTCAGTATTTTTTTTACCTATCCCTTTGAGGGCTCCGTATGGAATTCGCCAGCCCGGCACACACACACACACATTCTTTTTAACACCTAGTTGTGGGACTCCCTATTGTTGTTTTTATTTTATTCCTTTTTTTTATCCCGGGGGGATACGCATTTATTGTTCACTTATCTCACACAAGAACAACATGAAGTTTAGAAACAGAGTGAAAGTAGGCCTACTATAAATTAAGTAAAATGATTACAAAATCATTAATAATCCAGGCATAAAGCTAAAAGAGCACCCCATTTAGAACAGAATTCTTCCGTTAGGAAATATTTCCTGAGATCATGTTTAGAAATAAGTAAAGATGGACGTTTCTCGGTTATTTTCACTTTTATACACGTGAAAACGGCAAATCAAAAGAAAAAGATTAAGGTTGTTCCACTTGGCATGTTTTACCAAAAAGCAACAATTCATTATCTAAATTGATTTTAATGCCAGTTTTCCCCTGGACCCATATAATTACTGAATTCAAGAGCGATATAGTAATAGTACATTGGCAAAATAAAAAGATCAAAGTCTCCGCTTCATTTTTGCAAAAAGTACACGGATTTGAGTTAGATTTGCTTACTTTGAAAAAGGAATGAGTTTGAACCTAGAATTCTATGGATAATTCTAAATTGAAACCATCTCAACTTAGTATCTACAGTGCATTTAAAAGGGATTGTATATACCTTGGACCAAGGCATTTCGCAATTCAAAATATTTTTTAGTGATAAACCTGCGTACAATTTTCCTGCCAGAGGATAAAATCTCGTAAATTCTTCTAGAACCCTTTTTGTCCCCTAAAATAGAATTACCTTATGGGGGACAGGGTTTGACAAAGGTAAAACGTTGTGGAGACCTTTGTTCCATTGTATAAATGTCCCCACAATGGTGTGTGTGCCTATCAATCAATTTCTGTCAATCTAACACACCAGACGAGCGAAGAATAATGCCATGGCTACAAAGTTCATGATGTTGCAATTTTTTAGGGTAGGCGGTTCACCACTAGTATTAGGTTTCAAAAGTGGAAATACTGTAATGAGAATTTATTTCCATGACGACTTTTCTCACATTTTCTGATTTTCTGTACACAGAAATTAAGTCCTCCTCAAGTCAGGTTGTGCATTCTTTGGTAACTGTTTTTTCTGTCCAAGCCGAGAAAATGCAGACTTTTGAGATCCTCTGAATTATGCCCCTTTTTAAGAACCTTTACAACAATGTGCCATGATGTTTCCCCCTTTCCAGACAAATTGGGCTCCATTATGATTCAGCTGAATTTCCATTATGACAATTGTTGTTGTGGCACTAAGCTCAAAAACCTCAGTAAATACGAAGTAAATACTTTGAAGTGCAGTATTGTACGGATACCACAATTTGCCTCAACCCCAAAATGGATTCGGCAGATACTTATTTTTCTCACATCCACCTGTTTTGACTACTGTCGTATGATCTATTGTTTTTGCTTCATACGGCGTATCTCATAAAATGTTTTTACAGTTGGCTACGTAATTGCTGTTGGACAAACGGTAAGTTATGATCACAAACATGGCAACAGAATAATCATGGTTGTGATTCCTGTACAGGGTGCTGCAAAAAGAAGGAAACTCACTTTGGACAGGATTTTTAACCTACTAACTTAACGTATTTGAGCTTTTTTATTTTTTAAATTTGTTTTTGTATTAATTAGATAATGTAGTGAAGTATAACTCTTCAACCTGAACAAATCTTTTTACAAATCGCAAGAATAGTGTTATGCTAATTTGAACACAATTACTGTTGTCCACGTGTAGGCCTAAGTCTATGAAAATCGGGAGTTTCGTAGTTCACATTTTTTTTAAAGTTGATTAGTGGGTCATTCCATAAAGGTGGAAAGAACAGCGTTACATCGTTGCCACCTAGCTTTTTGACCACTTCACTAGTCTACTTAGTCAATCTTGCGAAACAGTACAAATTACACAAAAGGTGAAATAAAAAAAGGTTTTACTTGATTGCTGTGGTGTAAAATAGATTTTATACGATACCTGCACTGGTGAAACGGATACCAGTTCATTGTGACATTGGGTGTCCCCGTTACATCGTGACATATATCATTAATGTTCTCAGGCATTTGTACTCCATTACCCATGTAAGAAGTTATTCTGTGTTGATTTGGTATCAAGTTTCTGTTGGACATTGTCAATTTGTTTATTACAACCATAATACTGAATAAAGTATGTGTTACAAGCACGGTGTCCTTGTTAAATTGTTGCCATGAATTTGCTAGAATATTCGCAAAAACATCCGGTAAGATGGTGTGGGAAGGATTTGAAACTTTCTGAAATACTTTCAAGGCCTATAAATGAAATGTGATAATTGATAAACATTTATTGTAACAACATTTTATTCTAACAAAAATGAGAATGTTGAAGAATGTTACAAATTGTGTCCAACCTTCATAGAATGGCCCAAATGTAAAAATGCACGTACTATTTTTGATTAAAGGAATTATTCCAACGGAACATGGTAAGGTAAAAACTTGTCATATAATACTTTAACTTATGTTTTGATGACATAAAAGAAAGTTTAGTAAAGTGTTTTATTTCCGTCTTCAAATGAAAGCCTGGAGCTCAGTCAAGCCGATGGAAGTCATTCGTGGACTAACAAAGACAAATTCATTTGCAACCATTTAACGAATATTAGTTGAATAAACACATGCAACAATCATCATGTACCATACCGCATTCTCCTATCGAGGCCGTCGTGTTTTTTTTATACATAAAATAACCCTGCAGGTCAAGTGACTGGGGTCGCGCAATCCGTCTAATTGGGCTTATCATTAACCCGTGAGCGTTGAAATTGGAAATACGGAGTCCCTAAAGGGACAGGTAAAACAAATTGAAAATGTAAATACTTCGATCTCTCGAAATATTACATCGTCCCCTCGAAATACTATTTCGGGGGAATGTTATAGTACATGTACTCCGAGGGGAATATTCCGAAATGAGTTCATCTTTTTAAATTTTCTTATACCTATCCCTTTATAGGGGCTCCGTGTCGGGCAACATCGTCAGCCCGGCCCACACATCATGATCTGTCAATCTAACATTTTAGACCAGCGAACAATAATGGCGTGGCTACAAAGTCCATCATGTTGCAATTTTTTTGCAAAAACATTTTAAAGGGTAGTCAGTTCAACCATAAGTAATCGGTTAACTTAGTATACTAATGTTTCAAAATGGGAAATACTGTAATGAAAAATAATTTCCATGACGATTCAGACATTTCTTTTCTCACATGTTCTGATTTTCTGCACACAGAAAGTTCTCCTTAAGTCAGGTTGTGCATTCTTTAATAACTGCTTTTCAGTCCGAGCTGAGAAAACTTATACTTTTGAGATCCCTCTAAGTTATGGCCCTTTTTAAGAACCTTTACAACAATGTGCCATGATGTTTCCCCCTTTCCAGACAAATTGGGCTCCATTATGATTCAGCTGAATTTCCTTTATGACAATTGTTGTTGCGGCACTAAGCTCAAAAACCTCAGTAAATGCGAAGTAAATACTTTGAAGTGCAGCGTTGTACGGATACCACTATTTGCCCCAACCCCCAATTTGATTCGGCTAAAAGGTAAATCCGCTGCATAATAAAAATACCATATGAACTGCGTGTAAGCCACCTTTCATCTCTCCAACTACGCAGACAATATTTCAAGGGGAATTCCCGATCGCACGCAATACCAACATAGTGCAGCTCTTATCACTGCGCCGGTATTTAAACGGCAGGTGGTTATTTGTTTTTCTCACATACCATCCACCTGTTTTTGACTACTATCGTACTAACTATGGTTTGTGCTTCATACAGCATATCTCATAAAATGTTTTTACAGTTGGCCACGTAATTGCTGTTGAACAAACGGTAAGTTATGATCTCAAACATGGCAACAGAATAATCATGGTTGTGATTCCTGTACAGGGTGCTGCAAAAAGAAGGAAACTCACTTTGGACAGGAATTTTAACCTACTACCTTAACGTATTTGAGTTTTTTTATTTTTTAAATTTGTTTTTGTATTAATTAGATAATGTAGTGGAGTATAACTCTTCAACCTGAACAATTATTTTTACAAATTGCAAGAATAGTGTTATGCTAATTTGAACACAATCACTGTTGTCCACGTGTGAGTCTATGTAAATCGGGAGTTTTGTAGTTCACAACTTCGTGGGTCATTCCATGAAGGTGGAGGGACACCGTTACATCGTTACCGCCTACCTCTTCAGCACTTCAATATTCTACTTAGTCAATCTTGCTTAACAGTAAAAATTACACCAAAAGTGAATTACAGAAAGGTTTTACTTGATTGCTGTGGTGACAAATAAATGTGTTACGGTGTACCGGAGACTTGGTCATTGTGACAGTTGGTGTCCCCGTTACGGCGTATCATTAATTTTCTCAGGCATATGTACTTCAATACCCATGTAAGAAGTTATTTTGTATTGATTTGGTGTCAAGTTTCTATTGAACATTGTACATTTGTTTTTTTTACGACCATATTACTGAAGAAGGAAAAAATCAACTTTTTCCACCTTTGATTCATCCCTTGCATCTTCTGACTGCTTTTTGCCTCTCTCTTTTCACTTCTTTCCACTTGACTGCTTTTGTTCCTCCAGTATAATAGTTGTATGTGTGTATTGTGTCATTTAGCCTTTGAGAAAGACTCTGCTGAGGCCATTAACAAATTTTGTGAAAAAAATATGTGTTACCAGCACGATGTCCCTGTTAAATCATTGCCATGAATTTGCAAGAATATTCGCAAAAGTATCAGGTAAGATGGTGCGGGAAGGATTTGAAACTTTCTGAAATACTTTCAAAACCTAAATGAAATGTGATAATTGATAAGCATATATTGAATCAACATTTTATTCTAACAAAAAGGATAATATTGAAAAATGTCACAAATTGTGTCCCACCTTCATGGAATGACCCAAATGGGTAAAAAAAAAATGCACGTAATAGTTATATCATGTATAGTGCGGAAATCACTTCTTACCATTTTTCAAGGGTTTATTATTCTATCTACCCATCCACCCACCCAAGTACCTACCTATAACTTATCTACCTATTTACTTTTATTTATTTTTTAATACCTCCTTTTTTTTACACAGGTGAAACCCCATCCAGAGGCTGCTGATCAGCTAAAATCAACAAACTCATCGCCTCATCAACCTTCCACTTCGGTAGGTCGGTCGGTCGGTCAGTCGATCAATTATTTATTGATTTGTTTGTTTGTTTGTTTGTCTGTCTATCTGTCGGGCTGCTTGTCTGATCTGTCTGTCTGTCTGTATGTGTGTGTTTGTTTGTTTGGTAGATTGTTTGTTTATTGGGTTTGTCGGGTTGTTTATTGGGTTGTTGGGTTCTTTGATGGGTTGATTGTTTGATTGTTTGTTACCTACTTACCTTTTGCTACCTATCTATCTACCTACCCATCCACCCACCGACCTACCTTATCTACCTATTTATTTTTATATTTGTTTATTTTTTTTTTAATTATCTTTATTTATATTATAATTTTTTTTTTCAAATAGGTGAAACCCCATCCAGAGGTTGCTGATCAGCTAAAATCAACCTACTCATCGTCTCATCAGCCTTCCACTTCGTCTAAAGCGGACCACATCATGCCACATAAAACCAAACCTTTAAGTGTACGTCTGAAAAGCGAGGTAGTGTTCCTGTGAAAACCTCTTTTTAAGAAGTGGCTAATGCATACTCACACACGTTTGTAGTACATACCTCTGTGGACACAGGAAAGCATTCTTAAAACGCCAGCACCATTAAGTTTCAAAATTGTTTAGAGCTACTTTTTTTTCTCTGTGGCTATTGCTTACTAATCTAAAGTAACAAAATTAAATAACAAGAAAATGCTCCGTATTTGAGAAGCATTCGACTTGTGATGCTTTGTTTTGTTTTTATTTTTGTTTTGTTTTCTCTTTATTTTTATTTTTTTGCTTTTGCTTTAGTTTGTTAACTATGGGTGGGTTATATTTGTTTCTAGAAACAATTCATAGACAGAAATGAACCCTTGCCCTCCTCTCGCCCCATGAGATCAAAAGTGATATAAAAAATCTACAAATGAATGGTTCGATACATCTAAAGCTCCCCAAGTAGATTTTCACCCTCTTGCCCCCCCCCCAAAAAAAAAAGAAATGTATAGTTACGCCATTGTATTTACATTTTTTGAATCAAGCTAAGGTACATCATTGGTAATATACCGTTCTGCCCTAATCCTTTTAATCACATAATAAAAGTCTCTGTCAGTCTATTGTGAAAACTCTTACCTGTCTTTCTATTCGTATTCCATTCCATGGTTGGAGATATTCGATGGGACACTCTTGTTATACGAACAGGACGATAATTATAATCATCTCGTTTCAAAACAACTCTCATTGTTGGTCTTAATAAGTCTTCATAGTTATATCATGTATAGTGCGGAAATCACTTCTTACCATTTTTCAAGGGTTTATTATTCTATCTACCCATCCACCCACCCAAGTACCTACCTATAACTTACCTACCTATTTATTTTTATTTATTTTTTAATACCTCCCTTTTTTTTACACAGGTGAAACCCCATCCAGTTACGTATTGGAGCGCGGGGTGAGGCCTGATGAGGGGCCAAATCGACCAAGATGTGCTTTCTGTTTTTTTGTTTGTTTTCCCTTTTCTTTTGCTTTTGCTTTAGTCAACTATGGGTAATGGGTGTGGGTCGTGGTTTATACTTGTGCATAGGCCTACCCTCTATTCATAGACAAAAATGAGTGAAGGGCCTTAATCCTGTAACCTTGCCCTAGGCTGTATGGACCCTAGCTGTAGGCAATTGAAAACAATTAGAGACCCTTCATTGTGTGGGTATCTTTTTGGGGGTGCATAGTACTTGCTCAGTGGAATGTACATTTTTTTCTCATTTGAAATATATTGTGATTATCTTTTCTATTTCGCAGCCAAAGAAAATGAAGAAATAAATGAAAGCAATATGTGATGGCAAAGAGCCAGAATTTCCAATAGGTGAGGTTTTTCTAATCTCTTTTATTTAAATCAAACAACTTTAGTAAAACACAAATAATATTCTTTATCTACGATGCAAAAGTTAACATCTACTCTAATGGTTGCGGTACCCGCTGCTAATTGGATTCGAACTGCCTCTAACTGCCGGGCAATCTCAGTAGTTTAGTTGATAAGACATTTTGCTCTGGAATGGCGCAGGATCTGGGTTCGAATCCCACCCGAGGAATACATCTGTGGAATTTTTTCGCAGATCTCGGGGAAAGTACTGAGTATACAGTGCTTAACACACATCGGTGTATGGGTAAAACAACACAAATAATTTACTTTTAAAACAACACAAATAATTTATTTTATCCCCGATGCAAACATTTACATCTTTTCTAACAAATAATATTCTTTATCCTCGAAGTACTGTCGGTAGTTTAGTAGTAAAACATCTGCTCTAGAATAGCAAAGGTCGTGGGTTCGGATCCCCCGAGTAATAAGTACTGAGTATACATCGTTCAATACACATCGGTGTATGGGTAAGAAAACACAAACCATTAAAGTAAAAGTTCGTTCAGTACAAAATGGAATAGAATTGCACAACTACAGCATAGGCCTAGTCCAAATTATTCAGAAGATTTTTCTTTTATTTTATCAAAGAAACTCCAATTATTGAGTGCATCAGTCCCAAGGAATCATCACCAGCTTCTGTACCGAAGGCTACCCAAGGCTCCTCTCAAGCGCCATCAGGGACAGGAATTGACAAAGGAGCTGCCCGGAAAGCCGTGGTTCCCGAGTCTCCAGCGGCCAACAATGGGTAAGGTAGTCTTGAAATCAAGTCGATGGTTGCGGTTATGTCTACAATTTCCTTTTGAGACTTCTGCATCGCCGTAGTATTGAGAGTTACAACAAACAAATCGTTTACTCGCATCTCCCAAAACCTGGTCGTTAAACTGTAATATCAGTGTTCGTTTCTGACAGCCATGGTCCGTGGTGAAGCTCTACACAATGAGATAGTCCCACTTCAAAAGGGGAACAGATCTATGAACAAAAAACAAACTTAATACAGTCCATAAAATACAGTTTCATTTCATGAAATGCATGATGGCATTCCACCGGATTTTAAAAACAAGCTATACTTTTTATCTAGGCCGCTATTAACTTTTGGTTGTGCTTATTACAATGTTTTGTATATGTTTTTATTATTATTAATTCAGCAGTAAGAAAACCAGTGCTTCAACCAGCGACACAGTTTCCCCCAAGAACTCAAAGCGTAAAGCAAATGACAAATCGATACCAACGTTTCATCATCGTATACAATACCTGTGCGGCACGTGTCTCACGACCCAAAAAGGTAAGGTGTTTGAGCAACAGTTAGGTGGCAGTGTATGTGCGGGGCCAAGCCAACACCCATGGGATCAGTCTAAAAAGGTTGCTGTCTACTCCACGACGAAGAGGAGATGGTGCATCGTGAAAGCAAGGCCCCAATCGCTGCACCCGCACGTTCGTCTTTTAGTGTGCGACGTGAAAGAACCATGCAACAGACACTACTGTACATTCCCTCATTCAAAGGAGGAGTTACAGCTCT
Organism: Marthasterias glacialis; assembly: GCA_911728455.2. Lineage (NCBI taxonomy): Eukaryota > Metazoa > Echinodermata > Asteroidea > Forcipulatida > Asteriidae > Marthasterias > Marthasterias glacialis. Next base: position 27,254,565 of record OU452223.1, read on the forward strand.
GGAACTACATGGCAAAACATGAAAGTAAGTTTGAAAATAAATTAGTTTTAGTTTCTGGTTGCTCTTTCAGTTTAATTTCGACGTAGAAAAAAACGGTGCTTGGTCCAACCTTTCTTGCGCAGTACTTTTAACACTACTCTCGCATGAGCTGTACAAAAGGTGAACCAGCAACTAGTTATTTATTCACTGCATGCAGGTGAATGAGGAATAAGGACCTGATTTTAGTGTGATAAAGTAAGTCAAATCCGGTTTTGTTCTTACTCTTTCCAATTTGCTTCCACTCCTTTTCAATCCAGTTCGAACTTTAAATGGCGTTCTTTCAGTTGGGAAGGGAACATCAAAGCTTACTGACTCATCTGATGCGGCCCAGGCATCAAATGCTTCTAAAACAACAAGCACCTCCAATACACCAATTGTTTCCAACTCAATTATTCCCCCCGCAACATCCGTGCCTCGAAGTCCCTCTAAGACACTTGCCAGTGCATCCAGTGACCTGGAGTCACCAACTCGGACATCCAGCCATCTTCGCTGCTCCTACTGCAACATAACATACAAAGAATCCGGTCACTTGGAGCAACACACCCTGACCACCGAGCATATGTCAAAGGTCAACTCAGACACAGAGAAGACGTGGCGACATCGGGACCCGCCCTGGAATATTGTCAATGGGAAATATTTGGAGTGTCAAGAGTAAGTCGTTTTCATTCTTGATTTACAAATACATGTAATTTGTTTTGGAATCGACTTTTTTGGTATCAAACACATTATTGCACTGTGCATTATGATTCTTTTAACTTTTCTCAGTCATAAAAAGGGTAGATGCATGTTCAGCGACTCGGCACAGAACAACTGCACCAAGGCACACAGCTTGGAGGAGCTTGCGGAATGGCGGGAGAGACATCAATACCGGATGATGAAGATGAAGAAAGCCAAGGAACAGAAACTTTTCAAACTGCCAGACGAGATCTTGAAGAAATACAACTCACCTGCTGGTGCAGATTTGGTAAGCTGTGCTTTTTACACAAGAGTTCATTTTTTTCAACAGATGATTGTGCTTCTACAAACATCCTGTTTTATTCATTGACGTCACATTGAGTTTATACATTTGAGGCTCATTTCGTGTTGAGATTTGATTATAGTAGCAGTGATTATCCATGTTACTTGTTTAAACGATGTACCAACATAGTCCTTTGCTTTGATCTTCTTGAAAACTGTGTAAACCAGATTCTCGTGCGTTTAAGACAGCTATAAGAAGCAACCAACTATTTTTGAACGTCGTTAGGATACCCACATAGGCCCTATACAGTAGGCCCTATACATGTGGTTGCATACACTGGTTTTCTTTTCTCAGTGAATCCTCAAATTAGAAGCTTTTTATGACAATGAAATCTGCAAAGCAGTGCAACATTTTATGAAACGATATATAAATCTTCAAAATCTTTAAACCCTTAAAAGATGCTATAAATGTACCCAAACAACTTTCAAAACAATTGTAAAACCTGAACATTTGTATTCAATAATTACACATGATTATCATAATCATTAGTATGCATAATCTAATCATACCCACTATGATAAAGAATCACACAACCCATAGATGCCTACATGAGGTGGACCTTGCGACCCATGTCAGCATAGTACAAGCTACCCTCAAAATATCATAACTTGATTTATACATTACACAAATATATGTAGCAAAACTAAATAATTGCAGTTTAGAAAAACATTGGCACCTTGTTGCCTTAAAACTACTTGCTACTTGCAAGATGCAAAATAATAATCCACACAGCCTCAATACACTTGTATAGAGAGCTCACTTGGATGCTCCAATCCGTAGATCAAACAAAACAGCAACATCAGTTTGATACAAAGTAACCAATCCTAGGTCACACAGAGGCTACAGACAACAACAGTGGTGGGAAACACACACAAACAGCCCCCTCTAGCGACCACGGAAAAAAGGAATGTCTTGCAGTAAGACTATTATCTCGTACGTATGACTTAATTATCTCGTAATTACGACTTAATTATCTCGTACGTACGACTTATTATCTCGTAATTACGAGATAATAAGTCGTACGTACGACTTATTTTCTCGTACGTACGACTTATTATCTCATACGTACGACTTATTATCTCGTACGTACGACTTATTATCTCGTACGTACGACTTATTATCTCGTACGTACGACTTATTATCTCGTACGTACGACTTATTATCTCGTACGTACGACTTGTTATCTCGTACGTACGACTTATTATCTCGTACGTACGACTTATTATCTCGTACGTACGACTTATTATCTCGTACGTACGACTTATTATCTCGTACGTACGACTTAATTGGGAGAAATTTTATTTTTATGTTGGCAGCTATACGCTTCCGTAGAAAAGCGAGGTATTGTTCCTGTGAAAACCCCTTTTTAAGCAATAGCCACAGAAAAAAGTAGCTCTAAACAATTTTGAAACGTAATGGTGCTGGCGTTTTAAGAATGCTTTCCTGTGTCCACAGAGGTATGTACTACAAACGTGTGTGAGTATGCATTAGCCACCAAACTGTTAGGTTTAGGGATAAAACTGTTAGGTTTAGGGATTACAAGAATTTTAATGAAGATGCTTTTCTAAATGGTATTAAATGTTGTTCTATTTTTAATAAGTGTGAGGGTAGCTACACAGAAGTTGAAATGTTGTGGACTACCTGGCGTAATGAGTTTTTAAAGATTTGTAATAATCATGCTCCTATTAAGACTGTCAGAGTTAAGAATAGATATTGTCCTTGGATGACCCCGGACATTGTCAAACTCATGTATAAAAGGGACTTCTTAAAAACTCTCTCTATTTTTAATGATTGTTCTGATACCTTGAATGTGTACAGAAAAGCCAGAAATCTTGTCACCTCATTGACAAGAAAAGCTAAACGTGAGTATTTTGATAATGTGTCTGCCAAATATAAGAACAATCCTAAAAAGTTATGGCGAGAGGTTCATAAAGTCACTGGTAATAGTAAATTTGTTAACAATACGGATCCCGATCTCAATTGCTCGGAAATGAATGATTATTTTGCTGACATTGGTAAAAAAATTGCAGACTCATTTAAAAAAGATCCTCTTATTTGGAAGAACCCCAAATGTTCTTATAATCTCAGTTTTAATCATGTGCCTGAAGAGTCCATTTTAAAAGCTTTACATCATTTAAGCACTGACAGTAAACTTGATGTGTTGGACTTCGATACTAAACTCATCAGGTTAGGTGCACTGGATATTTACAAATCACTTTGTTATATAATCAATCTGTCTCTGAAGAGTGGATTTATTCCTGATGATTGGAAATTTGCCCGTACCACCCCAATTTATAAAGGAAAGGGTTGTAAGAAGGACAAAGGTAATTACAGACCTATTTCTGTTGTTTGCCATGTTGCTAAAATTATTGAAAAGGAAGTTCAGGTCCAACTAATTGATTATCTCAATACCCATGACATGTTTACTGTTGATCAATTTGCTTTTCTTAAAAACCACTCGACTCAGTCCTGTCTGCATCGTGTTATTGATGATTTTTATGAAGCTTTTAATGAACATGAAGTCGTTGGTTCTTGTTTCCTTGACATATCTAAGTGCTTTGATACTGTGGCGGGCATAAACAGTTATCCTGTCTATAATTATTAACTTGATCCTTGTCTCCTTCTTCCTCAAGTTAAAGTCACTAAGCGGACTAAAGGCTGAGGGACGAGATTCGTTTCGGAGGAAGTATACCGCCGATTATAATTAATTGTAAACCTCTCTGTCAGAATACACACAGATCCCTAAAAATAATCACACAGATCGGACACAAGTTTATGTGACCTTGACCTCAATTTATTTATTAATCACCTTCAACTTAAGAAGTTGGGTAAAACAATGTAGCCTATCAGCAGTTTGAAACGAGACTTAAGTTACTCACAATAATTACTGCTAAATCAATATTATGTGAACGGCAACCCGCACTCAGAACAATATGCAACAGTCATACACCAGCCCCCTGGGCCTTGAGCACACAGCTCGGTCCCGGTACAACCACACAACTCGCTCTGCCAATGCAGCCTTCACCCAAATCCCGTAGTTGTGTACCCCGCACACAGCGACGGCAACCTTCGGGTCGTAGTTCAACTTAACCCTGTCAACTACACCGCAGTATCGTATCCGGCTAATCGTCTTGTGTTAAAACACGACGATCGCCTGCACGCGCAAAGCCTAATAACACAGCCGAAATTCTAGCAACGAGTGATACGGGCGAACCCTTGCACCACTCCAAAAATGCAACAAATGCTGTCTGAATTCACAAAGAAGACAAACACTTACGTCTCACTCTAACTTTGCTCTCTCAAAATGTTGGAACAAATCCAATAGGACTCTCCAGATTATAATCATGCTTTCCAGACTCCAGACTGCCCTGCAACCCCAAAACAGCAGCTTTTATCTCGTTTTCTCGCCTGCAATTTGCACGCCCAACAGCGCAAAACTTCTTACATAAACTTAAATAACTTCTTAAAGATTATGCTCAAAACAGCCCAACTAAACTATAAATTGCGCACAATTAAAATGCACCTGACCTTTAGTGGCGCGAACTGCCACCTTGCACCCTGCCATTGGTGCAACCAGGTCGCCTGACCAACTACGTCGTTCACGTATCACGTGCGACGTCACATGACAACAACAACTCATGCACTTCCATTACAAAGGCCCGAGCTTGGCCGTGTATGACCCCATACTCTTAGCCATACCAAATAAAAATGAAGTGCATGAAACTTTAACAACTTTAAATACAATATAAAACTTAAGAAAACCCCTTTAAGTTACAAACAACCCTTTTAAGTTAAAGACAACCCCTTTAAGCTAATTACATATGCACAAAGATTCTCCCCTGAGAACTTCACCTATTTTTGCTCATTAAATATGCGCAGAAATAAACCCTGTAAAATTTTCACCAAAATTCGCTCATTAAGTATGCGCAACATTTTTTTACATGTCAGGACTTTTAAACTTTATACAGGAAGAAATGGACTTGATTCGCTTTATACAGAAGACAAAATTACGTGATCTTTGGCTGATTACAATGCATAGATTTGTTTCTTATACAAAAATCAAATTTTCTAGAATTACACATAATACACACTGATTTACTGATTTACCTGAGAATTTTCTTATACAATAATCAAATGGACGGTTCATTTATACATTTCAAAGAGTACCACTATAACGTAATAAACTGGTTCTTCCTGCATTTGAGTCGGGCTTCTTTTCCCTTTTTTCTAAACTTATACAAAAGTTATTTACACTACTAAACTACCTAGTGGTAAAACCGATCGTTCCTGGTCGTTCTCCCTCGTCTACTTCCACCTGGTGCAGATGTTCAGTGTGGAGATTCTCCTGCTTGATGATCCGGCCGTCAAGGATGTAGTCTGCTTTGATGTGGCGTCTGACCACGGCGTATCTCATCTTTTTAGGAGGAGGGGTAGAGGGGTTCTCTCCGGGCAGCGCCATCAGTGGGGGTGCTTCAAGGGGCGGCATTGAAGAAGAAGATGAAGCAGGTGATGGGGCTGCGGCTGCTGCGGCGGCTTCTCTCATCATTTCCAACATGGCCCTTGGTTTGCCACTCACTCTAGGCGTAGGGCCAACATCTACTTTGGGTGGGGCGGTCTCCTGGAGTTCCGCCATCGGGGTAGGGGAGAGTGACAAAACAGCCACTTCCTCTTCCTTGGGTGCCTCCTCACTCTCTGCAGGGGGGTCCCCTGAAGCCTCTACTTCCACCCTGGCCACTGACGGCTCTTCCTCAGCCAAAACTGCATCATTCTTCTTCTTACTGGCTTCGGGGTGCGCTTGATTAATGTGGCGGATCATAGTGCCCAGCTGCCCAGCTCTATACGGACACCACTCACAAGTCAAGGTTCGGTCCCCGTGCTGCTCCTCAATATGACGCCACAGGCCCTGGCGCTGTGAGTAGGAATTCATACACTGACGACACCGGAAACGCCGAGGTTTAGCAACAGATTTACCTCTTGGCATCCTGACCCGTGCTTCAATCTGAATGGTGAGAAATGAAACAAAAACAATACGGTGGTTACTTCTCTACCATTCCGAAAACACAACAAAATTCCTTTTGAACAGAGATGAAGGGAAACTGGTCACGCCCAATCATCCTATCAGAGGTTAGGGGGAAACTGGTCACGCCCCCTCCTCTTACCAATACTGAGCAACTTTTTACACACCACTTTTAGGGGGGTTTCCACCCTTCCCCTACAAACCACCTATTTACAACTCCAGGGGGGTGTTTACCCTTCCCTTACAAAACTGGATATTTACACTGCACTGGAACTTAGTGCCACAACTTTCTGGGGGATTTTCATCCTTCCCTAATGGACACAGAATATTTACAATGCTACACAGGCCCTAACGATATCTTAGGGGCAACTTGTGAGTGCGCCTGGGGTTACGCCTAGGTGGCGTCCCTCCTACCACTCCTGGTGGATCACTCTCTACTTCATCACCCGGTCCTTCTGCGCCAGAGGCAGGGACCAACTCGTTGCTGGGGGCAACTTCCTCTGGGGAGCTCTCTACCTCCAGAACCTCCTCCTGTGGGGGCGTAACCTCTTCGATGAGGGGGGTTTCTGTCACCCCCTCACTAGATGGACCGTCCCATGGTTCAATCTCCTCCCCAACATATGGCTTCAGCCTATCCACATGGACAACTTTGAGTTTGCCTCCTTTCCTCAATTGGATGCGAACCACCACATCTGACAGTTTCTTAACCACAAGCCAGGGTCCTTCCCACCGCAATTGCAGTTTAGGGGACAGATGTTTTTTCTTGGCTGGGTTGAACAACCACACAAATTGTCCCTCTTTCAGCCCATGCTCTGATGCATGTCTATCGTAATTCCTCTTCTGTCTCTTGGCACTTTTGCCGAGACAATCTCTCGCCCTGCCATGTGCAAGTTGCATGTTACCCCTCAACCTCTCGGCCCAGTCTGTAGTGGTGTCTTCCTGCATTTCGGGACACCCTGCCACCAAATCTACTGGGAGATAAACTTCCCGGCCCAACATCATCATATTTGGTGACTCCCCAGTTGACTCTTGAGGGGTACATCGATACGCAAAGGTGGCATACGGAAGGAACTCGTCCCAGTCCCTCTGCCTTTCTTTGGATCGATGAGCACCGACACAATGTTTATCAGCGTCTTATTAAACCGTTCGACCATACCATCTGACTTTGGATTGTAGGCGGTCGTTCTGGTTTTTGTTATGCCAAGGATTTGGCACATCTCACTGAACACCTCCGATTCGAAATTCCTGCCCTGATCTGAATGCAGTTCTTGGGGCACACCGAATCGACACACAAATTCATTGACCAATGTGAGGGCAACTGTACCTGCCGTGGACTCAGGAAGCGGGTATGCCTCCATCCACTTGGTGCAGTAATCGCCTACCACCAGAACCCACAGGTTACCACTGTCCGTCTTGGGCAGTGGCCCGAGCAAGTCTATTGCTACTCGTTCCATCGGAACGCCAACCTGATACTGTTGTAAGGGGGCTACCCTTCTCTTTGCAGCAGACTTCCTCCTTGCACAGAGGTCACACACCCTCAGAAACGACCGGACGTCCGCAGACAATCCTGGCCAAAAATACCTGTACTTCACCTTGGCAAGCGTCTTATTGACCCCCAAGTGGCCACTGAGTTGCCCAGCATGCAACTCACCGAGGATACTCTTCCTGTACTTTTGTGGCAACACTAACAGCCACCTCACCAATTTTCCATCATCAGACTCCCATCTTTTGCATAAAAGCCCTTCCTTGACTTCTAATTGGTCCCACTGCGACCAATAGGTCTTGGAGGCTACGGAGGAGTGGGACAGTGTCTTCCACTCGGGGCGACCATTGCCATCTTCTTTGCCCTTGATGACCCAACTCATGGTCCCATCTCCAAGCTGTGCCTCCCGCAAAGCCTCCTTTGGAATTATTGGTCTGGCTTCCAGACCCCTCACCATCAACTCCTCACCCTTAGGTTTCACCCCGGGTGTATCGTAAGTTGGTCCTCCTGTGGTCTCTTCTCGGCCGCACTGCTTACACTGTCTCCGTGACAACCCATCAGCGTTGCCATGCTTTCTACCGGGTCTATGCTCCACCTCCAAGTCATACTGTGAGATGACTTCAATCCACCGAGCCAGCTGACCCTCTGGGTTCTTAAAATTAAGGACCCACCGCAATGCAGCATGGTCAGTTCTTACTTTGACCTTCTGACCATACAAATACTGCTTGAAGTATTTCAGGTACATGACCACAGCCAACAACTCCCGTCGAGTTACGCAATAGTTGCGCTCAGGCTTACTGAGCTTGCGACTTGCGTAAGCCAGGACTTTTTCTTCACCATCTTGGACTTGCGACAGAACCGCCCCGATGCCCTCTCCACTGGCATCGGTGTCCAAGACAAAGTCACATTCTGGAATGGGGTATGACAAGATTGGGGCAGACTGGAGTCTGTCCTTCAACTCATCAAAAGCCCCTTGGCAGGACTCCATGCAAACTCCCTTGATTTCTCAGTCAGGGCATGCAACGGACTCGCAATCTCCGCAAACCCTCGGATGAACTTCCGGTAGTAAGAGGCGAGGCCCAAAAAGCTTCTCACATCTCTTACACACTTCGGAATCGGCCACTCAGCTACAGCTCTGACCTTCTCCGGGTCCGTTGCTACCCCTTCTGCAGACACGATGTGCCCCAGATAGGCCACTGACTTTTGAAACAAGTGACACTTGCTCGGCTTCAATTTGAGTCCTGCGTGTCGTAATCTCCCTAACACAATTCTTAGACGTTCTAGGGTTTCTGACACTGTTCGACCAAACACAATGACATCGTCTAAGTAAATCAACAAAATGTCCCACTGCAATCCAGCCATGACTTTCTCCATGAGCCTTTCAAAAGTTGCCGGTGCATTGCACAACCCAAAGGGCATGCACTTCCACCGGTACAACCCATTCCTCACAACAAATGTTGACTTTTGGCTGGCGTCCTCGTCCAGAGCAACTTGCCAGTACCCGGATGCCAAGTCAAGTGTTGTGAACCACTTAGCTCCATTCAGAGCATCAAAAGTCTCATCAATACGAGGCACTGGATAAGCATCCTTGATGGTGACTGCGTTAAATTTTCTGTAATCCACACAGAATCGCTTAGTCCCATCTTTTTTTCGAACCAAAACAACATTTGCAGCCCATGGACTGTCTGAGGGCTCAATAATGCCTCTCTTCTCAAGATCAATGATCTGCCTCTGAATTTCCTGCTGATTGCAGTAGGGATGTCTCCTTGGCCGTTCTTTAACTGGCCGGGCATCCCCTGTCTTTATTTGGTGCTCAACAATGTTGGTCTTGCCAATGTCATGTTCTCCCCTGGAGAACACATCCTGGTAGTCGTGTAGACACTTCTGAACCTCACCATGGTACTTAGCCTCAATGTTGGCTGTACCCCTCTCATACAACTCGTGCAGGTGTACTGGGAGAGCCTGCACTGCACTCGGTGACGATGATGATCCATCAAACCCGGAATCAGTCTCAACTTCAGAGAGGGTTCCCACAGTTGTCCCCTCACGAGCTACCTTCTCTCCTCTCCCAGGGTTGAACATCCTCAACGGAATAACCTCCGATTTTCCATCTACCAGGGACCTGGCTAATACCAAGCCCTTCTGTGCTAGCTCACCGCCACCCTCAATAGGTTCAACCATAGCTGTACCCACTGCATCAGCTTTCCTTCGAGCAACAATGCCCGGGACAACAGCTTCATGGCCCGAAGGAATCACCGTAGTCCTTGAAACTACCACACGCCCAATAAACGATTCACCAGCCCTGCTAGTGCACTTTATTCGTTCACCATTGAGCCTCCATTCTTTGGACTGAAAATCTAGTGTTCCACCGGTGGGCACCAGAAAGTCCGTACCCAGGATACCCGGATATTTCATTTCTGTGAAAACTGCCTTCACCATGTGCGTTGTCTTTCCAACTTGCACTTCCACCAACGCCCTCCCAAGCGTTGCGATACGACTACCATCAACCTGTCTGACAACTACACCTTCCGTCTCCAAGACGGGGCGTTGCTCTTTGGGTATTTCGTAATATACTTCATTACTTATCAGCGTGTCAGTGGACCCCGTATCGATTAGAAATCGACACTTGGTGGTCCTTACCAACCCTTCTACAAACATACCCAAACGGGGACTAACACCTGATGATTCGGGCAGAGTGATTACTCTTTGCCCGTCCCCTTGCTTAAACCTCTTCAACTCCTCAATGCTGTTGTCGCTTCGTTGCCTTTTGGACCCTCGGGTGCATCCAGCCTGCCTGCGGGTCCCACAGGAGGCTGGTTGGCGTTTCCCGACATCTGCACTTCCTTCTTGCGGGGTTTCTTACACTCACGTGCGAAATGCCCCTTCAACCCACAGTTGTAGCACTTACAGTTACTACCTAGACTCGACCTGGACTTGTGCACTTGGTCTAAGGGCACGTCCCTTTCCTTAATTGACACACAGGCTTCCTTACTTGACCAGACTTTACACAACTCAGTCAAAGCTTTCAAGTTCTGAGCTTGCTCACTGAGATGTGCCTCCAATGAACCCAGCCTCAGTTCTACACTAGAGTCGAGGGCCCTTGCCAATTTGGCGGGCTTTCGGTCCAAAATCCTCTGCTGCTCCACACTCTCGAAGTTTTCAGTCTCCAAAGCTGCTCGGATGGCTTCGTCTAAATCCTTTGGGCGGGCCCTGTTTATGCCCTCCCGCACCGAGTGACTGTCTACTGCATCCACAAAGTGATTCCGAGCCAACCGGTCACGTGCATCTTCCTGAATTTCAGGGTATGCTCGTGCCGTCAGCTCATAAATCGCCTCACCCAACTCCTGCAGAGATTCTTTCGGCCCTTGCCGCCTATGCCTCAACTCAACTAGGTAGTTTTCGCTCTGTCTCCCAGATCCAAACCGCCTCTCCAGTAACTTGACAAGTGCACTATATGTGTACTTTTGTCTGGAGTCCCCTAACATGCGGAGAGCATTCCCTTGCAGACCTGCAGTCAAATACTTTGCGGCCTGCTCATCAGTCCAGCCATTCACCTCACGACACGACTCAAAATGGCGGTAATACTCTCGCCAGAGCACCTTGCCATTATACCGATCAGGGATTATGTATGGGCGACGGTTTACAGGTCGCCCCACTTCTTCCTTCTGATCTTTGTCGTTTACAACTTGGACCTCTCTTTTCAGTGGCTGAGGCCTTACTGAAGAGTTGTCCTCTTTCTCAGCCAAACTGCCGCGTTGTACTACTCCCCCTGAGTGGATAGCACAGCTTTGCAGTTCGTTACTGATTTTTGGTGGGGCTACCACTTCCCCACTTTCCAGGAACGGGTTTAGGCTCTGCCTACCCTGTTCCATGACACTTTGTCCAGATAGGAACAGTGCCAACTCATCAACCGGAGTAAGGGGTTCTTTAGCGATTGGGGTATCCTCCGTTGGGGCAAATAACGCCGCACTTCCAACCCTCAGAGGTGTACTTCCCATCATGCCAACCCTCCCAGGCCTGGGATCCATTTCTGGTTCCTTCAAGTCTGGACTCCAAAAATCATTTGGTGAACGAGAGACATACCCTGTTGTCTCTTTCGTCCCCATGAACTCAACATCAGAATCCACTTGACGCCTCACACGCCTTTCCTTCGGAGGCATGTCTCCCTGGGACATTCCGTTCATGGATGCCTCCAATTTCTTTGCAACGAGTTCTTTTTCCAGTTGCAGAATTTGGTAATCCATGCGGAGCTTCTGTAACGCAGACTCTGTACCCGTAGGGTCTATGGTAACCTTTGACCCTAAACTCATACTGTTGTCTCAGCAGTACCTCGTGTGGATGCCAACCAACGAATACCACGTCTCTGTTGTTGGATTTCACGCCACACACAACAAATTGCCACTGCCAGTGTAAACAACAATGCAACCAAAATCACAAGGATTATGATAGCCAACCAATATCGCATTAGGAATGGTTACCTTACACGGTTGCTACACTTGACCAATGTCTGCTCGGTGACTCAGTCACTTCAAGCAAATTAGTCAGTGATGCACTCCTATGTGGCCCAAAACCCTGCGAAAACCCAACACTTTGCGCTTGGCTCGTCAACTGACGAACTCGCAGCAGTGTCAAACTCAGTTCCCTTGTGACTCTTCGCAAACGTCTCAACTCAAAGCGAGTTCTAATCAACAACCCACTCAGAATAAGAACAACAACTACCAAAATTATCAAGAGTACATACACAACAAGCAAAATTTGCATTGCCACACTCTTCTCACTTGTGTACTTTTGCCTTTCCCTGTAATGGGAGGCTAAATCTTTAACAGAGAGTTCACTTAATCAATTATAATTATCCCACTTCTGACACCATTTGTGGCGGGCATAAACAGTTATCCTGTCTATAATTATTAACTTGATCCTTGTCTCCTTCTTCCTCAAGTTAAAGTCACTAAGCGGACTAAAGGCTGAGGGACGAGATTCGTTTCGGAGGAAGTATACCGCCGATTATAATTAATTGTAAACCTCTCTGTCAGAATACACACAGATCCCTAAAAATAATCACACAGATCGGACACAAGTTTATGTGACCTTGACCTCAATTTATTTATTAATTACCTTCAACTTAAGAAGTTGGGTAAAACAATGTAGCCTATCAGCAGTTTGAAACGAGACTTAAGTTACTCACAATAATTACTGCTAAATCAATATTATGTGAACGGCAACCCGCACTCAGAACAATATGCAACAGTCATACACCAGCCCCCTGGGCCTTGAGCACACAGCTCGGTCCCGGTACAACCACACAACTCGCTCTGCCAATGCAGCCTTCACCCAAATCCCGTAGTTGTGTACCCCGCACACAGCGACGGCAACCTTCGGGTCGTAGTTCAACTTAACCCTGTTAACTACACCGCAGTATCGTATCCGGCTAATCGTCTTGTGTTAAAACACGACGATCGCCTGCACGCGCAAAGCCTAATAACACAGCCGAAATTCTAGCAACGAGTGATACGGGCGAACCCTTGCACCACTCCAAAAATGCAACAAATGCTGTCTGAATTCACAAAGAAGACAAACACTTACGTCTCACTCTAACTTTGCTCTCTCAAAATGTTGGAACAAATCCAATAGGACTCTCCAGATTATAATCATGCTTTCCAGACTCCAGACTGCCCTGCAACCCAAAAACAGCAGCTTTTATCTCGTTTTCTCGCCTGCAATTTGCACGCCCAACAGCGCAAAACTTCTTACATAAACTTAAATAACTTCTTAAAGATTATGCTCAAAACAGCCCAACTAAACTATAAATTGCGCACAATTAAAATGCACCTGACCTTTAGTGGCGCGAACTGCCACCTTGCACCCTGCCATTGGTGCAACCAGGTCGCCTGACCAACTACGTCGTTCACGTATCACGTGCGACGTCACATGACAACAACAACTCATGCACTTCCATTACAATACTATTGACCACGACTTGTTACTTTTTAAATTAGAACAGCATGGTATTTCTGGTAATGAACTAAAGTGGTTTAAGAGCTACATTTTTAACAGAAAACAAGTGGTTAGGTGCAATGGTGAAGTTTCTAGTCCTAATGATATTTCTGTTGGAGTACCCCAAGGAAGTGTACTTGGACCGATCCTTTTTTTACTTTACATCAATGACATCACACAAAGTGTTGATTCAAAGTGCACATGTGATATTTTTGCTGATGATGTTATTATTTACACGACTGGGAGCAATATTAATGAAGTTAATCAGGTTTTGCAGTCGAATGTTGATAGCATTAGTGATTGGTATAAATGTAATCGTCTTGCCATTAACCCTGATAAAACTAAAATTATGCTTTTGAATTCTAGTCGTGGTAACAATGCAGATAAATTAAATATTTCCCTTAAGGACACTCAGCTTGAACAGGTTGACAAAGTAAGGTATTTAGGGATTGAAGTAGACAAAAACCTCACCTGGGAATCACATGTTAGGAATGTCGTTAAATCGGTCGCTTATAAGGTTTATTCCCTTGGTCGACTAAGACATGTCCTAAACAAGCGTCTTCTTAATACCCTTTACAAAACAACCATTCAACCGTGTCTTGACTATGCCAGTTCTGTATGGGGTAACTGTTCAATGACAAGTAGGAAGACTCTTCTTAGACTTCAAAAAAGAGCTGCCAGGATTGTTGCAAATGACTTTGATTATGTTAATTCTCATGGGGATGATATAATTAGAGCACTTTCTTGGCAGACTTTTGAACAGAGGAGGGATTTTTATTTAGCTTGTAATATATATAAATGTGTTCATGGTTTAGCCCCTGACAGACTTTGTAATAATATTGAGATGTATTTTGATAGACATGGATTCAATACTAGAAATGCTGATTCTCTAAATGTTGTTTTACCTAAACCTAACATGGAATGTTTTAAGCAGTCTCTTAATTATTCTGGTGCTATTTTATGGAACAATTTACCTGCTAAGGCCCAGAATGCATCGTCCATTGGTGGTTTTAAAAACATGTATAAACAAATTAATTTTTAATTTAATTTAAACCTCTAATTGTGTGTTTTTTTTGTTTTTTGTTTTTTGTTTTTTTTTTTTTTCTCTTAAATAACTTTCACAAAGTTAAACCATGCTCCTTATTTTTTATTAATGTTTTTGCTTTTTACTTTCATGAATTCTATGTTTCTTTTCTATTTTAATTGTTCTTACTTTTTATCACAGGACCATAATGTAAAACAGTTATTTAGCTGATATTTGTATCCTGTTTAAAGATTTTGAAATAAATAAATAAATAATAAATAAATTCTTAAAAGAGGTTTTCACAGGAACACTACCTCGCTTTTCAGACGTACACTTTAAGGTTTGGTTTTATGTGGCATTAAGTGGTCCACTTTAGACGAAGTGGAAGGCAGATGAGACGATGAGTAGGTTGATTTTAGCTGATCAGCAACCTCTGGATGGGGTTTCACCTATTTGAAGAAATATATATATATATATGATTATATAAATATATAATAAAAAAAAGGTAAACAAAATAGAAAATAATACACAAATATAAAAATAAATAGGTAGAATGTAGGTCGGTAGGTTGGTGGGTGGATGGGTAGATAGGTAGAAAAAGGTAAGTAGGTAACAAACAATCAAACAAACAAACCCAACAAACAAACAACAAATCCAACAACCAAACAAACAACCCCAAAAACAAACAAACAATTCAGCAACCCAACAAAAAAATAAACAAACAAACAACCCATTAAACAAACAAACAAACCAACAAAACAACAAAACAACAAACAAGCAAACCAACTGACCGACCGACTGACCGACCGACCGACCGGCAGGCAGGCAGGCAGGCAGGCAGGCAGGCAGACAGACAGACAGACAGACAGACAGACAGACAGACAGACAGACAGACAGACAGACAGACAGACAGACAGACAGACAGACAGACAGACAGACAGACAGACAGACAGACGGACAGACAAACAAACAAGCAACCCAACAAACAAACAAACAAACAAACAAACAAACAAACAAACAAACAACAAACCCAACAAAGAAATAAACAAACAAACAGACAATTCAGCAGCCCAACAAAAAAAATAAACAAGCAAACAACCCATTAAACAAACAAACAAACCAACAAAACAAGCAAACCAACCAACCGACCGACCGACCGACCAACCAACAAACACACAAACACACATTTTTTTTAACACCGAGTTGTGGGGACTCCCTATTGTTGTTCTATTATTCCCTTTTCTATTGAATTACCTTGTGGGGACAGGGTTTGACAAAGAAAAACGTTGTGGGGACCTTTGTTCCATTGTATAAATGTCCCCATAACGGTGTGTGTGCCTACCCACAAACACACACATGTTTTTGTTACATACACTGTGTGGACCTTCCTTTATTCTCATGCAGTGAACATTTTTGTACACGTCCCTATTAGAAAAAAACTTGTTTGGACGTGTGCAAGTCCACAGAAGGTCACAGAACCCTGCCTTGTGTGGACCTCTTTTGTTCTGAGGTCCACACTTCGTATGCAATGTTAACTCACAAGCACACAAGAACACACGCACACACACACAAGTGTGTATTTACCTCCAATCGGGGACCTCCTATTGTCCCTCTTTTGTTTGTACTTTACTTTTTAGCAACAGCTCCCATTGGTTTTGTACACGATTTCCAACTGGGGACCTTTTCCAATCGGGGACCCTATTGTCCTCTTTTGTTATAAGTCCCCAGTTTGAATGCCTAAACAAACTCACACACACACCCACACCATCACACAAGCACACAAGCACACAAACACAAACACACAAACAAACAACCCACCAAACAAACAAACAAACAAACAAAATTTTAATAATGTAATTTAATTGTGTTACTTTAGATCATTTAGCATTAGCCAGAGAAAAAAAGTAGCTCTAAAAAGCTAACTCTAACTTAATGGGGCTGGCGTTTTTAGAATGCTTTCCTGTGTCCACAGAGGTATGTGTGAGTATGCACTAGCCATTTCTTAATAATCTAAAGTAACAAAATTAAATCACTAGAAAATGCTCCCTAATTAAGAAACATACGACCTTGTAATTCTACTCAAACATTGTGTGGGCGTGTGTTAGTCCAGAGAATGTTCAGTTACGTATTGGAGCGCGGTGTGAGGCCTGATGAGGGGCCAAATCGACCAAGATGTGCTTTCTGTTTTTTTTTTTTTTTTCCCTTTTCTTTTGCTTTTGCTTTAGTCAACTATGGGTAATGGGTGTGGGTCGTGGTTTATACTTGTGCATACCCTCTATTCATAGACAAAAATGAGTGAAGGGCCTTAATCCTGTAACCTTGCCCTAGGCTGTATGGACCCTAGCTGTAGGCAATTGAAAACAATTAGAGACCCTTCATTGTGTGGGTATCTTTTTGGGGGTGCATAGTACTTGCTCAGTGGAATGTACATTTTTTTCTCATTTGAAGTATATTGTGATTATCTTTTTCTATTTCGCAGCCAAAGAAAATGAAGAAAAAAATGAAAGCAATATGTGATGGCAAAGAGCCAGAATTTCCAATAGGTGAGGTTTTTCTAATCTCTTTTATTTAAATCAAACAACTTTAGTAAAACACAAATAATATTCTTTATCTGCGATGCAAAAGTTAACATCTACTCTAATGGTTGCGGTACCCGCTGCTAATAGGATTCGAACTGCCTCTAACTGCCGGGCAATCTCAGTAGTTTAGTTGATAAGACATTTTGCTCTGGAATGGCGCAGGATCCGGGTTCGAATCCCACCCGAGGAATACATCTGTGGAATTTTTTTCGCAGATCTCGGGGAAAGTACTGAGTATACAGTGCTTAACACACATCGGTGTATGGGTAAAACAACACAAATAATTTACTTTTAAAACAACACAAATAATTTATTTTATCCCCGATGCAAACATTTACATCTTTTCTAACAAATAATATTCTTTATCCTCGAAGAACTGTCGGTAGTTTAGTAGTAAGACATCTGCTCTAGAATAGCAAAGGTCGTGGGTTCGGATCCCCCGAGTAATAAGTACTGAGTATACATCGTTCAATACACATCGGTGTATGGGTAAGAAAACACAAACCATTAAAGTAAAAGTTCGTTCAGTACAAAATGGAATAGAATTGCACAACTACAGCATAGGCCTAGTCCAAATTATTCAGAAGATTTTTCTTTTATTTTATCAAAGAAACTCCAATTATTGAGTGCATCAGTCCCAAGGAATCATCACCAGCTTCTGTACCGAAGGCTACCCAAGGCTCCTCTCAAGCGCCATCAGGGACAGGAATTGACAAAGGAGCTGCCCGGAAAGCCGTGGTTCCCGAGTCTCCAGCGGCCAACAATGGGTAAGGTAGTCTTGAAATCAAGTCGATGGTTGCGGTTATGTCTACAATTTCCTTTTGAGACTTCTGCATCGCCGTAGTATTGAGAGTTACAACAAACAAATCGTTTACTCGCATCTCCCAAAACCTGGTCGTTAAACTGTAATATCAGTGTTCGTTTCTGACAGCCATGGTCCGTGGTGAAGATCTACACAATGAGATAGTCCCACTTCAAAAGGGGAACAGATCTATGAACAAAAACAAACTTAATACAGTCCATAAAATACAGTTTCATTTCATGAAATGCATGATGGCATTCCACCGGATTTTAAAAACAAGCTATACTTTTTATCTAGGCCTCTTTTAACTTTTGGTTGTGCTTATTACAATGTTTTGTATATGTTTTTATTATTACTAATTCAGCAGTAAGAAAACCAGTGCTTCAACCAGCAACACAGTTTCCCCCAAGAAATCGAAGCTTAAAGCAAATGTCAAATCGATACCAACGTTTCCTCATCGTATACAATACCTGTGCGGCACGTGTCTCACGACCCAAAAAGGTAAGGTGTTTGAGCAACAGTTAGGTGGCAGTGTATGTGCGGGGCCAAGCCAACACCCATGGGATCAGTCTAAAAAGGTTGCTGTCTACTCCACGACGAAGAGGAGATGGTGCATCGTGAAAGCAAGGCCCCAATCGCTGCACCCGCACGTTCGTCTTTTAGTGTGCGACGTGAAAGAACCATGCAACAGACACTACTGTACATTCCCTCATTCAAAGGAGGAGTTACAGCTCTGGAACTACATGGCAAAACATGAAAGTAAGTTTGAAAATAAATTAGTTTTAGTTTCTGGTTGCTCTTTCACTTTAATTTCGACGTAGAAAAAAAACGGTGCTTGGTCCAACCTTTCTTGCGCAGTACTTTTAACACTACTCTCGCATGAGCTGTACAAAAGGTGAACCAGCAACTAGTTATTTATTCACTGCATGAAGGTGAATGAGGAATAAGGACCTGATTTTAGTGTGATAAAGTAAGTCAAATCCGATTTTGTTCTCACTCTTTCCAATTTGCTTCCACTCCTTTTCAATCCAGTTCGAAATTTAAAACGCGTTCTTTCAGCTGGGAAGGGAACATCTCGGACGTCCAGCCATCTTCGCTGCTCCTACTGCAACATAACATACAAAGAATCCTGGCACTTGGAGCAACACACCCTGACCACAGAGCATATGTCAAAGGTCAACTCAGACACAGAGAAGACGTGGCGACATCGGGACCCGCCCTGGAATATTGTCAATGGGAAATATTTGGAGTGTCAAGAGTAAGTCGTTTTCATTCTTGATTTACAAATAATTTGTTTTGGAATCGACTTTTTTTGTATCAAACACATTATTGCACTGTGCATTATGATTCTTTTAACTTTTCTCAGTCATAAAAAGGGTAGATGCATGTTCAGCGACTTGGCACAAAACAACTGCACCAAGGCACACAGCTTGGAGGAGCTTGCGGAATGGCGGGAGAGACATCAATACCGGATGATGAAGATGAAGAAAGCCAAGCAACAGAAACTTTTCAAACTGCCAGACGAGATCTTGAAGAAATACAACTCACCTGCTGGTGCAGATTTGGTAAGCTGTGCTTTTTACACAAGAGTTCATTTTTTTCAACAGATGATTGTGCTTCTACAAACATCCTGTTTTATTCATTGACGTCACATTGAGTTTATACATTTGAGGCTCATTTCGTGTTGAGATTTGGTTATAGTAGCAGTGATTATCCATGTTACTTGTTTAAACGATGTACCAACATAGTCCTTTGCTTTGATCTTCTTGAAAACTGTGTAAACCAGATTCTCGTGCCTTTAAGACAGCTATAAGAAGCAACCAACTATTTTTGAACGTCGTTAGGATACCCACATTAATGACACTTTTCAGGTAGTGTTGTTTGTGCACAGGCTACACCGCAAAAAGGCGTTTTGCAATATTTGAATCGACTTTTAAGACAATTGGATTACTATTCTTGGCATATTTCAGATCGCCGATGAGTTACCAGGGATGCAGGTCAAGTGTGAACAAGAAATCAGTCAGTTTCTGTCTACGGAAGGAAAGCACTTGGATTCAACATACAGCTTTACATGGACATTTCTGTTGAAGATTTCGACAAATGTAAATATTAACATTATCGAAAAATATAGATTTTATAAATACAAATAATATTCTCGGAAATAAATGATTACAAGCTGCATTGTCGATATTCATCACTCTATACTATAATAAAATATCATTTGGAGTTTTAAATTAAATTAAAATTGGTACACATTTTTATTAAACGTGTTTTCCTTCTAATTATTTCAGAGACGTCTAGAACGAGTTTTCCTATTGTATGACGAACACAGAACTCATTTTAGGTTGTCCAAACCCCCGTATGAACCTAATGCACAGTTGTGCCCAGGGAACCTGATCGTCCGTGACGAAGAACTGACGTATGCGGTTGACGTCATCTTCTGCTCGAAGGTCTTTGGAAGTTTCAATCAGTGGCTCTTATTCGACATCGGTTCAGAGCCTTACCTCACCCGCAAGCTTCAGGTAAAGGTTAAACCCATCCAAGTGCCTCGTCTTGGGCCCACAGCCCTAACCACTTTTTAAAACGATTTTTTTTAATACATTGAGTAAACCTTGTTAAAGCGTATTTTATTGGCAGGTAATTTTGATGGGTCTATCCATTCTGCAGCGATCCTGTGACTAATCACTCTACATTTCTACAATTAAATTCACAAATAAAACCGTGACTAATTTAGGTAGATTTAAAACCAGTTGAGACTTGATGTTGTTGACAGGTTCACATTGGCTCAAAACCGATGATGGCACCAGACACTAAGAGGAACCAAGTTATCGAGTTGTGGGACACGCGTAATCTTGAGATTGTCGCCTTTACCGAGGATGAATACGCACCAACTAAGACCGAGAATCTTATGATGGGCAAGTACCAGATCCCGCCATCACTCGGCACTCAGGGCAACGATGAACTCAGTCGAGATAACTACAAGAAGTACATGCACATGATGCTGTACTTGGAAGAAAGGGAGTGTAATGAGAGGATATCAAAGTGAGTCAACCAATCTTTTATTTTTGTTTTTGAAGTTTACATTCAAACAGCAGCATAAGATTATGCTTGTTACAAAAGATATTCTAGAACATTAATCAAATACCTCAAATCGTTCATGTCTATTATTAGAGAAGAGCACATTGCACCTAAGATGCCCCAAACCAGAACACATCTAAGTCGGGTTCCACATTCCCCGATGTTGTCCTTGCCTCAAAATGATTACCAAAATGTAAACCAAGGCTCTGCCCCCTATACATGTACATGTTTTGTCATGAAACTTTGGCCGCAGCCTACACCACCTCATACCAAGTGTGAACTTGAGAATATCATTTACTCCAGTTTATCTCGTTGTTGCCATGTTTTGGTTCTGTCTCGTTGGTGTGTTGTTCTTGTTGTTTCTGTTGTTTGTACGTCTGTCCATTAGGCATCTCGCCACAAAGGTCGGCTTCAAGATGATTGCCAACATATTCGTAATAAATCACATTTTACTTTTTCGATGGTTTCCTTGTATCTAAAATATATCATATTCTTGCAATGTTTTTTATTCTTCGTTTGGTATGGAAGTAACAAGGTATAAAGTTTGTTTCAATGTTGGTATCTTCTAAGGTTCGCCACTGAGAGCACAATGAAATGTTTCAACAGGATCCTTATTGAGAAAATGGTTAGCTCTATCGCCAAATATGCTCAGGATGGTATACTGTACGGCCTTGTAGATCTAAAATCGGCTCTCATGGATGACTCGGACACCAGCCAAATAATTGATAGAAGAGTAAACAAAATGCTGATCAGATTCACCAGGTCAACAAAGGTGGGTATTTTTTACCGTTTTATGTTTAGTTTTCAACATCCTTGTTTCCTTGTTTTGTTTTTTTCTTGTGTGCATGACGCTATAAAAAGGTTTGTTTAGAAATATGTTCACTACATCTGATGAAAGTGAGGTTAATTTTATGACCTTAAATTCTGGATAAAACTGTTAGGTAAGCATCTACAATATAACAAGCCGCCACCCTCCAATATTCTGAAAATTACCTGTTGCACTGAGCTGAACTGGGACACAGTCATCCACGGTGGAAAGTGGTGTAACTTCATGCAGCACGAAGAAGAGGTTTTCCACACCAGTAGTGTCGACAACTTCTTGGATGGATTTCTTTCTCCATTTATCTCCAAGTACCGCCGTGACACGACCTTGCCTCGTTTGGAAAAGGTTTAGAAACGACGCGACGAAGAGTCCCATAATTATCAATATTGGACGGTCCTATCCAATATTAAGTTTTGGAGCGTCGCAGCAGTAAATACACATCAAAATAATGTGCTCCACCAATCAAATTACAAGGATATTTGGGTGTGGTACCGGTATGTACACAAATATATAGTTGCTTGAAGTACTAAACAAGCCGACGTATTTTTCCCCAGATTTACGAAGCCCTGATTCTCCGTGACCAGAATGAGCTTGGTAAGAGCGAGCAGGATAGTTTGTATTTACAGCTCAGTTCAGCCTGCGTCACTGAAGAGGGACTTAAAAATGACACCAAGTACAATGTGAAGATTCAACTGCAGATAAACAGACTTCCGTTCTGCTACATGCATTCCGCTGTTGATAACTTGCAGAATATGGATATGGTTTTCCCGCCAAAAGATAAACCACAAATGTGAGTGATAACCGCTTGACTGTTGGTCCGTTAAAGCTATTCATTTATTTTATAAACACATAGGCCTATCTTTGAACTAAATGCTCCTTCACAAAAGAGCTGTGAGTTACAGTTGATTAAGGGAATAAAAGAGTGTTGACTGAGGTCTTAAACGGACGTTTAAAACTGGCAGGGTTGGGTGTGATAAAGGACCGAGCCGAAGGGGGAATAATGTCGGAAATCCGTGAAACTTTTTTCCATTCCTGTCACGTTTGAGGACCCATTTCCCGAAGGGTCAGATTGCATGCCACTGTCAACGGCGGTATGGATTGATTGTGGTATGTGTAAAATTAGCGCCTGCGTAACTATAAGTGCTGAGTAGTTATAAACACTCTCGGCCATGTCTTTATCAGCCGTTTTAAGAAAAACATGTTTCATGCTCTCGACCAATTGACCCAATTCACCTGACGTCATCATCACAATAATCTTGGTTGCGCCATTTTGGTGGTCAATGTTACTGTGCTATTCAGAGAAGTGCCCATTTTAAGCAACGCGGCGTTTATACGTAAACCTGTTGACCACCAAAGTGGTGAGCGTGGCACAGTCGGCGCGTGTGACGTGCGTGCAAGGGGTCAATAGTGGATAAACTGTCCGGGGTATATTTATGAACAATAAATTGAAACTACATTGGCTCAATACATTATAGTTGTAAAGCAATAATACAAAACAATTAAAAACAGAAGTTTATATTATATATTATATGTTATGACTTATTTTAACAGTCTTCCAGAATGTAGCAAGTTTGACAAGGCGAGAGACCAGTATCAGTATCAAGCAGAGAGATTTATCCAGGAGCACGGGGGCGCCAAGTCCCGGCCAATGTCTGGTGTTGGACCCGTCTTGGTGTATGGTCCGTTTGGGACAGGCAAGACACACACCTTGGCAACGGCGGTCAAAAACACCTTAAGAGCACGCCCTGATTCCAAAATCCTCATCTGTACTTACACAAACAGGTGAGTACAAAAACCAGTTTAATGACATTAATCCTTACATATAAAATCATTTAATTTCATATTTATTCATTTTATTTATAGGGGCAACAGAATTTTTGAAATCAGTTAAATTTATTTATTTAAGAATTCTTTATTAACATACGTTCGTATATTGAATTTAAAAAAAAAAACACTGTATATATATCAAACATGTTCCTTAAGTTATCAATTTGAGCAGTTTCAACTCTATTTGTTAAAAAACAATAATAATAATAATAATAAAAAGAATAATAATAGTTAGCAACTTACAGCTTTATACACTTTACAATTTGGTTTGAGAATGTTAGATTTGGGGCTCCTGCATGGTATTCGAATTATTGATCTCTTGATTTGAGAAGAAACGAAAGACATTTATCTTTCATTTTGTCTTATAGTGCGGCAGATTTATACATCACTCAACATTTTGACGAGTTTGTGAGCAGCAATAGGGTTGTCAAGATGATCCGTGTCTTTGCAGAACACCGCTCAATCAGATCCATCCCGGTGACAGTGAGGATGTACGCTTCCATCAAAGACAGAGCCATTCAGAACCTAACAACGGAGGAGATTAAAACATGCAGTATCGTCATCACAACCATCATGACGTCACACAAACTGGTAACGGATGAGTTTAAGGGTCATTTCACTCACATCTTGATCGACGAAGCTGGTCATGCGTTGGAGACGGAGACACTTCAACCTTTGACCTTAGCCACAGGAAACACGTGTGTGGTGCTCGCTGGGGATCATGTACAGATGAGTCAAAAGGTGAGTTTTAGTCAAATCAACGGATTTCTGCTTTAGAACCATAGAGCTACATATTGCTCTACGAAGTGTTAATACAACCAGTATAATCATGCTTGCTCAGTTGTTTCTTCCCTGCCTTTCACCTCTGTTCTCCCTGGTTCGAATCCTGCTTTGGACCCGAGCCTTGCATTATGGATTTAGTTTTAAGACCACTCTATGTGTTTTACCTATTAGGGGTTTTCCACCCACATCTAAAACTGAACATTTCTTCATTGCTCCTAGTCATCCTGTTGTTTGCGCTTGCGCTGTTTTTGGATTTATGTAATATAATAAATGTACAAACTTTAAAACAAATGTAGATATCAAGTCAAACTCTTTATGAAATAAGATGTAACTGGTATTTTGTTGCATTCACTTTCTCTGTAGGTATTTTCCCGACGAGCTCGCCAAGCTAAATTCAACATGTCGCTTCTCGAGCGTCTGTTCTACATGAAAGTGGGCAAAATACTTCTCCATTCCAACTATCGAACAAACCAGGACATCTTAAACTTCATTTCGAGAACATTCTACCCATCAGGAAGCTCTTCAGAACAGACTATTAAAGCAGTGATTAAGCACGAACCGTTTCCGGGATTCAACCATCCTTTGTTGTTCTTTGCGGTCAGAGGTCAAGATCAACCAATGGGATCTTCATACATCAATCAGTACGAGGTATACTTGTGACGCTAAAATCCTTGTAAAAAAAGGAAACGATGCATCACACGCTATTGTACGAGGTGCCATCCACCGAAAGTATAAAGTAGTTTGTTTGTTTGGTGTTTTTTTTTTTTGCAAGTATATGTTCGTTTCATGGCTTCAAATGCGTTATTTACATTTTAAATCCTTAACTCTAAAAAATTCTCATATCATAACCTGAAACTTTTGGTAAAAGATTGCATGTCATCAAAACAATGGCTTACGTAAAATACAATCTACATGATGCATTTCTTGAGTTTGATAGAGCCCCTCAGTGTAAAATTGTTGTGATTTTCTGATAAAACAGAAGGTGGTTTAACATCAACTGAAACAGAGCAAAATAAAATTACTTGAAAAAGTAAATAATTAAAGTAACCGAATGCAATATAAATAACTTATCCTTGCCCTAACCATTACCGACTATTTATTTAATTTATTTATTTATTTCAAACCTGAATATAGTTTTGCATTCTTTTTCCAGGTGGATAAACTTGTTGCCGAAGTACAGTACCTGAACGACAATTGGCCAGAAGACACGTGGGGCTTGGTTGACGAGAAGAGTATCTCAGTTGTAACTCCTTACAAGATGCAGGTAAATATGATATAAATGTTGGATGCATATATGAGTGCAATGTGCAGACCATAATCCTGAGATGAAATCTTTGTTTCTTCATTTCATGAGGGCGAAGCCGAGTGAAATGGAAAAGCCAGCCACGACCACGTTAATCCTGGTTCATATTGCATGCGAAAGCGAATGCCAAGCGAATTTTGGTGACAAAACAATTCAGTACGCGCTGTTTTTCAGTTGGGACGCAAGAAAATTTGCTTTGCTTTCGCGACTTGCATTAAGTATAAAGCAGGCTCATAGGGGTTTTTTGTTTGAGTTTCCAGAGTGTGGGCTTGACGAGTTTCATGTCTGTTTTGTGTTTATTGTGAAAACAAAATTCAAGTGCAAAGGATCTATGAGTGAGTTGTATAAAACAATTGTTGAATGCATTTCGTTCACACATTATCCGCAACAATGCACTCATAAATGCATCCAATATTGTATAATATTGGACGGTCCTCCAGTCATATTCCCAAGAGGAATCCTAGGAGGTTATGAACTACAAGGTACAAGGTCCTGTCTAATTGTTAAATTTTGTATCGTTGTGGCATCAGTAAACACTTGGCAAAATAATGGAATGCAAGTGATGTGTGTTCCACCAACCAAATGACAATGATATGTGTGTGGGGTAAATAAAAGGTGGATATGTTTGTTTGATTGATTTGTTGCACATACTATAAAGCTGATCACAAATTGTTACAGTATTTTAAAATTACCACGCTGTATGTATTTGCCGTTTGTATTAGGTAAACCTGCTTCGCAAAGAGCTTCGAAAACGTCACCTTCATCACGTCGATGTAGGAATAGTCGAAAATGTACAAGGTAGGTGCTACGTTTTTTTTGTATTGTATTGTCACTAAACTTTATAATCTAGAGAAATTTGCGTTATGCTATTTATAATAATGATCTCTGTAGTATAGCACTTGTACCCTATTAAGTGGCTTCAAGATACCCTGAAAAGTATCTAATGATCTTATTAAATGCAGCTGGGGACAACTCTGTGTCTCTATCTTACCCAGTAGACGTTTAAACACGATCTTCTTTCTACCAATAGACCGACCATTGCAAGATATTTTTCCTGTTATGTTTGTTTTACTCAAATTTGTTCTGTGCGTGACTGGTAATTCATTGTTAAAACTCATCAGGGAAGCAGTTTCGTGTGTTGGTAATCAGCACAGTGCGTACACGCAGCACACTGAACAAGGCTCAGATGACGACGTATGTGTCCAGTATAAGTCCAGCAACTCGTCCAGATGAGACCTATGACTATGGGTTTCTGTCGGACCTAAAGCTTCTGAACACGGCCATGACTCGAGCCCAGTCCCTCGTCATGGTTGTGGGGGATCCAACTGCGTTGTGCTCGGAGGGCGAATGCTCCAAGACATGGAGGAAATACTTGGAGAAATGTGAGGAGAAGGGGACTCTGTATCCAATAGTAAGTCTTTCACTTCCTCTCCTCCCCTGCCCCCCCCCCCCCCTCGGTTTTCTTAAATAGATGTTTGAGCTAAACACTTCTAGGGAAAAATGTAGTCCTCAAAAAGTAAACATTCATTTTATGACAGTTCTTACAAAACAGGTTTGTCAAAGTATACAATATGCCGTGCACAGTTGCCGATACCCTCTTATTCCCAGATGTGATAGGCTTTTAAATATTCCCTTCAACTGTCTTTTTTGGGGGGAGGGGGCGTCAATGAATTGAACATTATACTTTCAAGGTTATCAGTTACCAGGTCGAGTTGTTCCATTTTATACTTGTATGCTTTTCATTTTCTTGTTTTTCATTTGCAATTGAAGAACGTCAGTAATACTTTTAAGTAGCGGAAAACATCAATATTGATTGTCAACTCATTCAACAACTTACTATTTTTTTTACATTAAAATAAAACAAAGTTTTTACTTTTGTTTAAATCCTTAGGGAACGACAGTAGAAGGAATCCGGCAAGAAACTCTAGCAGCCAAGCAGCAACTGAATCATGACGCCCCTGTCTTCCAGCCCAGTAGGGTATCAACAGGCAAATCTTCATCCACTGGCAAAAACGTTCTACCTATCAAAAAGACATCTTACCAAATCGAAGATGATTTTTGGTCAACAGAGGACGACAACAATTTACCAGACGGAATACTTCGAGAGCTTTACAAACAGATCGTTTGGGAAGAGCAGAGTACCTTGAAAGTTGACACTGATTTAGAGAAATTGGAACACAAATTACAAATGGTAGAGGAAAATGACCGCATAGTTCTTGCAGTTGATCCAAGTTATGACAGCGTCCTAGAGAATGACATGCACGATGAAGAAGCACGTCAAAAAGGTTTAAATCAGGTACAAGAACATCCGGACAAATTCAAGATCTGCTCCTTCTGTTGTGAGCAGACAGGACTAACCTACGCCATTCCACATGCTGAAGATTCATCTGGGAGAATATCAATCACAAGCAAGAGGAGGCGGGGAAGAGCCCTAAACATGGACGAGGTGATTGTGGAAATACTTGATGATCCAAATGACGTACAGGTTTCTAGGAATGAGAAGAAGAGACTGTATGGGCAGGTCATTTGTATCTTGAAGAGGGCTCCAAAATGCTCCGTTATGATGAGAGTAGTCTGTAAACTTGATGAGTATGTAGTCAATCGGATGGTCCCTATCGACCGCACACTGCCCAAGTTCTTCATAATGTCTGAACATAGAAAGCTAAATAGCAAAAACAATGGCCAATCACCAGACTTTATACTGGTAACCATTTACCGTCACAACAGAGAATCCCATGACTTTCATTTTGAGAAGAATGTAAAGGTTTTCAGGAAAGATCGACCACATAAGCTGTTTATCGTTGAATATCTAAAATGGTTTGCTCATGCTCCATTCCCAATGGGCGTAGTCACACAAGAACTTCCACACGGCACTGACAAAGAGACAGGCCTCCATATTCTGAAGTTACTGCATGGCGTCAAGGATGACTGGAAACCTTCTACTCTTGAGGAAATACAGTTGAAGTTCCCAAACGAGTGGACAATACCAGATGTAGAGATTAAGGCACGATTTGATGCAAGACGTCTAGTCACTTTCACCATCGACCCTCCAGGCTCATGTGATCTTGACGATGCTCTTAGTGTTGACATGGTTGACGGGAATTACCAAGTCGGTGTACACATCGCAGATGTTTCCTTCTTCGTATCTAAAGACAGCTCGGTAGACAAAGAAGCCAAGAGCAGAGCAACCTCCTTCTACTCATCGTTAGGTGATCCAATCAACATGCTGCCTCCTCAGCTAAGCAACAAGTTTTGCAGTTTGCTCCCAGGTGTAGACAGGTTGACCATCTCCGTTTTTGTTACTCTTGACAAGAGCGGATCTGTTGTTGGTGAAGTCAATATTGTGCAGTCAGTTATTCAGTCCAGAATCCAGATTACCTACGAAGATGCAGAGGAAATCATTAAGACGCATGGTCAGGATGACAATTGCAACACCACTACCATCCAAGAAAAAATCTTGACACTGAGTAATCTGGCTCAAAAGAGAAGACAAGCTCGTCTAGGAATTGGATGTTTTGCTTTCTCTCATGACTCTGAGGAAGAAGAACTGTTGCATCCTCTGTCCCATTCAATGGTAGAAGAAATGATGCTCCTAGCCAACAAAACAGTTGCTCGTTATTTGGCCAAGACCGACCACGATTGTGCTCCATTACGAAGACAACTCCCTCCTAGTGAGGAAGCAGTCAGTACCTGGTCGATTAAACATGGTAAAGACCGTCCTAACAGCGTTGATCTACAGTCCAGGTCTCTTCCATCAATTGTTCAAAACGAAGATGCAAACGATGTCCACGTTACTAAGGAAAAGTGGAGAAAACTGCACAAGCTTGTCTCATGTGATGGCAGACCTCCGATGTCTAAAATCATTGACCTAATCTGCAGCGATGAGAATCATCCTCAACTTGCCGTGGCCCAAGCCAATTTCTTGCTCATTCAGGAGAAAGCGAACTACATAAGATCCGGGGAACTCCCTGATGACAAAAGAGGACATCACTCGTTAGGTATGCCAACCTACACACATTTCACCTCGCCAATCCGCCGCTACTTTGACCTTGTTGTGCACCGTATCCTGATCACGCTGTTGACTAATGAGAATGCTGTACAAGGAGCTGCACCAATAGAACCACCATATGTGGCAGAAGAGCTAGAAGTGATCTGCCACCATTGTAACAATCAAGCCATCAATTCCAAAAGATTTGAGAAGGAAACCCTTGCTTTGGATTTGGCCTTAAAACTCGAGAAAGACCCTCAGACATTCCAAGTATTTGTCAGTGAGATTTCTAATACTAGCTTGGATGTTGTGTTTCCCTATAGACGTTTTATTCCTTCAACAACAAGACGGGTGGCACTTAAACTCCTCAAGCCAAAGAAAAAACCAGATATCGATGACAGCAAGATGAAATTGGAGCTGAATTGGCAAGAACGGATCTATGAGATGCATGGTTCCACTGATGTTCTAAGACCCATTCCCACAGGTGTGATGTATAATCTGGATAAAGAAAAGATGATAGTAAAGGTTCCTCATCTTCAATGGCAGCAGATTCTTTCAGGAATTCAGGAGGATCAACAAGATCTTATACAAAATGTCGTCTTGATTGCAGAAAGAGACCAACAGCTTCAGGAACGAGAAATACAGAGGAGGCGTCGCCACGGTCATGTGGGTCACAATCTTCCCGTTGAGGAGATTACCTGTGAGAGGGCAGATACCAGCAACCCTGCACACTCTGTCAACTTCATGCAGACTTTTGAGCGAGGTGACGTTATCAAAGTACAGCTTCATTCTACAATTCAGAGGGGCATACTCATGCCAAATATCCAACTATTTGCCCTTACACCGAAGCTAAATATCTGCATAGAGCATCGAGCAAATGCAATCGACTGTTTCGCAGAGGTAGCGAGAAACCGCGCTGACATAATAACTGAGAGCATGACACTATACAAGAGCATTTGGTTGCCCATTCTTAAAATGGCCGCTGCATACAACGCTGTCCACGAAGGTGGGAGTAGTGTTATTCGTAACGTAGATGTTACGTGGGAAGATGAGCCGTATAAAATCAGAGGGATGTTTGTAATGAAGATGAACTTCTGCATCAGTAGAAATCTTAAGGTACACAGTGGCGATTATCTGTGCATACGTTACACCAATCTGCCACTGACTCCTGAGGCAAACTTACAACGTCTGCATGATATGAAGAAGAGGTTACCAACTGAAAACAAACAGTCCTCTAAAGTGGGCAAATGTACGTTTGTTGTCCATACGGTTGTATCTGATGTGGAAGACATTGATAAATGGACTGAGGATTGGACTTTGTCAGTTGAAGTTGAGATTAATCAACACTCTACTCCCTTTCCGGAGGTCTTGCTTGGGTTCAAGAAAACACCAACATGTAGCATCGAGTTGATCTCAAAGGCAGTGTCTGACCGGTATGTCTAAGCTAACTTTGCAGTCTTTGAAAACACATCGGTATGTTTTACGGTTTGAACCTGTATGGTACTAACACAAAACCAAACTAACACAAAACAAACTCACAAAAGGGTATCTCACAAATTGGTATCTCACAAACTAGTAAGTCATCAATTGATACTTTTTAAAGGATTCATCTCACATATTGATGTTTTAAACAAAAATGATATCTCAACAGTGTATATCTCACTGATAGCCACGCTCTATGCTAATAGTAATAGATATCTCACAATGGTGTTACCTCACAACTTGACTTCATACAAATCGGTATCTGCACACAAATTGCTATCTATTTTGATGACGTAGGATTCTTTTACTCCGTCAGCAAAGCAAGAAACATCATTACACCTTATCTCCAAATATATATATTTTGGTCTTCAAACAGTTAAAGGTTTTCACACAAAAAAGAAACACTGCTTGATGTTTTTTTTTTCCTAGGCGGGTTGAGGAAGCAGTTGAGAACCTTGACAAAGCTTCATCTCTTGTTCAGGGAATATGTCTTCATGACACACCACACCGTAATGGGCATGGTCAGTAAACTTTATTTCTGGTCGTATTGGATTTAAGTCCAGTGCTTCCTCTTTATGCTTTAAAAATTCTTACAAACAATTTGACCTGTTTTAACACAGAAATAATTATAACATTAGATGTTTACAATACGTCGATAGCATTTTCATAACTTAATTAACAATACAACAAAACAGCAGGTCCTGTTCTCCGGAGGCTGCTTGCGAGTGGACGAGCAATCACATCTTTCAAAATCAGAAACTCGCCGCTTCCTCCTCCGAATGACTCGCAGAAAGCTGCTCTAAGACAGGCTCTGCAGCAAGAGTTTACCATCATCCAAGGACCACCTGGTAAGAAACATGTTTTCTCACCAAATGTCTTGACTATGTTATTCTGAAAGCATTTTCATAACTTAATTAACAATGCAACAAAACAGCAGGAACATTTCAGGCACGTCAGCAGTAATATATTTATAATTCTGAAATAAACTTGAAAGGTCTAGACTTTTCTGGTGCGATTTTTGTTTTTCACTTCGTGATTTCATCCATCCTTAATTTCACAATAACATGTGCATCTTATTCAGGAACTGGGAAGACAGTCACTGGTGCCCATCTTGCTCATTTCTTCACTGAAATCAATAAGACATTACAAGATTCTGGAAGACCTCCACAGGTTGTCTACTGTGGACCGTCCAACAAGTCAGTGGATGTCATTGCCCGTGAGTTTATTGTAGATTCTTCCATGGAAAAATCTTTGAATATACTCTTGCACCATTTTTCATTTCCCTTGACACCATCCACAGCCTGTTTTAAGTGTGGTAATGAAGAATCGAGTTGAGTTACATATTACATTAAGAACGGGAGTTCACTGGCTTAATCAAGTGTTTAATTGACAGTTTATTAGTTTGATTGCCAAAGCACTAATGTTATTGGGTTTTTTTCTTCATAATCTCTTTATTACAGACTACTTGGTCAGACTGAAAGTGCCAGTCATCCGTGTATACAACCAAAGAATAGAAGAATATGACTTTCCGATTCCAGACCGACATGGCAGCAACAATGGTGCTGGGAATAGTTCCCAAGAAGCCAAGATGGATCCCAATCTCCAGCCGATCGCGTTACACCACCTCATCAGAAGGAGGACGAACCAGTTCAGTCAAGACATCAACAGTATGTATCAACGATTCCAGTCACCGGATTACAGAATGAGCTTTGAGGATCAAGATGAGTATAAGAGACTTATCCAAAAAGCGGAGGTGAGTTTGGAAATAAAATCATCGGATCATTTTATAATAGACCGATCCATAAAGCCCCGCCTACCTTAGCAACTGCCTAGCAACAGCACATGGTGTGACTTTCTTGCCATGATCGCAGCAGTGGTTCGGTTGCGATCACACACACGTATCGGATACATGGTGTGCAGTCATCTCGACTCAAATCCATCTCGACTCAAAACCATCTCGAGCTGGTGACGGTTTTGAGCGGAGGTGAGTTCGGAAGTACAAATCATCGGATCATTTTATAATTAGTTGGCGTGGCAGATTTTATTTTCATTCATATACTTTTGAAACTTTCAATGGTCTCCCGCAATTTTAGCTCTGTATTTTTGGAAACTTAATCTCTGTTGTGTACAGACTCAATCGTCTCCCGCAATTTTTTTCATTTCATTTTTTTTTTAACTTGATCTCCGTTGTGTACAGGCTCAAGAGTTACCAAAGTACAAGGTGGTTTTGTGCACGTGCAATGAGGCGGGAAGTAAAAGAATTCAAAAATCTGTCAATGCAATCCAGTGCATTGTGGACGAGGCCGGTATGTGCAATGAGCCAGAAACATTGATACCACTGGTGGGCACCAACCCACGTCAGGTCGTCCTGATTGGAGATCATAAACAGCTCAGGTAAGATATCCCCCTGGGGGGTCTCTTGGGTGGGGGTCTAGGGTGGGAAAGGTTAAGGGTCAAGGCAATGTAGATGAGAGTATAACAATGGAATTTAACTGGGATAGATTACGCTCAATAACCACTGTGAGTGACTAATTTGACGATTCCTTTGCTTTTGTTATTTAATGCTCGTTATCTAACGCTTCTCAGTGCTTCAAAATACAAAATCCATGTATTATACATTCTGAACGTGTAGTTTCTGATCTGAATGTTCAGTTCTCTGTAGTATATCACACTGCTATATCAACCTCATTCCCAGGGTAATTGATCTCGCCACGCCATTTTGTTTTTGGTACCGAGGTTGTCTCGATCGTAACCCCTGGAATTGTGACAAAGAAATCTCCCAAAATGTGGGAGATTTCAATTAGGCCTGTGGCAGATCCTCTCTACGCGCCGCACAAATATATCCCGCAAAAGAGGCATCAAATCATTTGAGCAACTGGTCCCTTCTCATTCTTCTTTGACTTCAAAATACTTGCATTTTGCAACGTGCGTAATCATGTTGACACGCGCCCCTACAAGCATCCTAGGGTGCTCAAACGTTTTTTAACAAGCGTGCGTGCAAATATGGTGCAGTCAGTTTTGGGAGCCAATCAGCGTTGTTTTTCAGTGCTTCCCTTCCAGGGGTTAGAGGAGACGAGAGGTATCGATACGGCGCGCTGTCCTTGGTAGCGAGGTTGTTACTACAAACTTTCCCGGTGTGAATCCATACAATAAATTAGAGACTTCGCCACACAATTCTCTGTTGCCATGGTACTACAACGGGAGCTTTATTCAACACGTCTGTTCTCACAAATCAAAACAATGCAAGACCCTTAGGAAACGTTTCTCCGGTCTAGGGGTCGCCGAATCTTCCAGCAGGGGCCCGCACCAACCGACTCCACACGGAGTCGTGTTGGCACCCTCTGCTGGCTGATCAGCACTACCGCTACACTGCCCCCTGAGAACTCTGTTTGTCCCCGATGCAGGCAGCCATACCGGCACCCCCAGCCGGAGAAAACAATGCATTTACAAAGACTTCTTCCGGTCCCTAGCTTCTGTTTCCCTACCACCTCGCTCCGGATGATGACCTTGTGTCCCGTCGGTATAATCGGGTTCTCAGTAGCGTGGACTCTCGCTGCTGACGGACGGTGTTTACAGCTCACCAGGGCAACGGTTTTCCCGTCGCCACTGGAAAATCGATCCCTAAGATGACATCTGGCTCTATGTTGGCTACTATGCAGGTATGGATGATGGACTGATCTCCAATTTAAAGCGCGAGATTGGCCTATCCTGGGGCTTTCATTGGGCTCCCCTCTTCCTGCCTCAAGGTCTGGTGTGGGGGTTGGAGTTCCGGTTGCTCAGATCCAGACAAGTATAAAGCAGACTGGCAGCAACGCCACCTTCCCCGAGACTATTTCTTGCAGGGTAGCATCTTCGTATTCGTCTGGTCCTGTTTTTCCTGTTTTGGGGTCATTGTGTATTTTCTTTGGGCCATTGTTGAAACCCAGCCTCCGGTATGGGAAGTCGCAACTAAAATGGCCCAGCTCGTGGCATGAGAAACAATCCATCAGCGACCGGTCCGATGGCTGACGCATGTATTCACTCAATCTGCCGCTGGCTGGTGCCGCGGCGGTTACACCACCCGGACGTCCCTACCTCCGGGTTTACCTTTCTTGTTATACACTTGAGAGTCAAGGAAAGCTTCCATTTCTGTTGCGAGTGTGATTGCCTCTGTCGACGTTGTCGCCTTCCTCGAGAACACATGGCTTTGCAATTGCTCGTTGCCCAGTGCGTTGCAGAATGCGAGGTCCTTTCGAGGTCCTCTGTGTCGGCAACTTTGGGTAGCTTTTTTACACTAATCGCCGGATGGATTGTCCAAGGTTGCTGATTGATTCATCCCAATCCCTGGTGCACTAAGATAGCTGAGATCGGTGCAAATGAATTTTAGCCGTCACTCCGAACCACTGTTCAAAGTGCTCCAGTATGGCGGAGTACTCCTGAAGCGTGTCCGGGGCCATATCAGTCAGGGCCTCCTGTGCAGACCCTTTCAGATGCGAGGCCAGAAAAAGCGCCTATTCTGCCTAGCTCCACTGGTTGACTGTAGCGACACTCTCCAAGTGGATGAGGTAGTCTGCCCATGAGGAGACTCAATTGAACTTGTCAGGGAGCATCATTGGCTTCCGGCTCCTGTGTGGTGTCGCTGGCCTGTTCTGCGTCGTCACCGCTGGTGGGGCCTCCGTGGTTGCATGTGCCCCCAGTAGTTTCATCACCTCTGGCTTCGTATCTGTGTACCTCTGAGGCCGCTGATCAGAGGGTCGTATAGCATTGCACTCCCTTCTATACGGTTGTGCAGTACAGGGCATGTCTACTGGTGCTTCCCCACAGAGTCATATAGCTTGGCGCTCCTCTTCATATAAAGGTTGTACTGCGCGGAGCTCCCCCTTCCCCATAGGGTCGTGCAGTGCGGAGCATTCTTGCTGACTCCTTTCCATACAAAGGTTGTACAGTGTGGAGCTGCTATCCATAGGGTTGTACAGTGCGGAGCTCCTCCCCATGGGGTTGTGTAGTGCGGAGCATTTTTACTGGCTCCTCTCTGTAGGGTCGTGCAGCATGGCGCTCCCCTCCATAAGGTTGTGCGGTGAGATTTTGAATGTTTTGTTCTTTAAAAGAAGTAAGAACCTCAGTATAAAAAAATTCAATAATGTGTATTTCGTTTAAAACCCTCCGAGCATCCAAAAAGATTTTTTTACTTCGCTGGACCCACGAGGATTATTTTTTCACCAGCCAGTCTGAAGGTCAATAACCCACCCTGCAAGCCCAAAGCTATTTTAAATCACTGGGGTGATTGGAGTGCCAGCAAAGATTTAAATTTTTGTTATTTACGATCCACGTGCCGCAAAGTTGTTTTCACAAATTGCATACGCTTGTGCCAAGAGACATCCTTGGCACAAGGATCAATCAATTACTGCACTGAGACAGGTGGCTGCTGTCTTTCAACACTCCTTACTCTACAGTGGTCAGGGTCTGGCCAATAGGAGTCTACAGGCTTGTGGGGTATACCAGGGATGAGGTTTACATGGAATCTTGGCCTTATTGGCCCATTGAAAAAAAATATGACCATATTTGGTAAAACACGGACCATTTTTTAACCTTTCGGCTGACACCAGGGTTCTAAAACACAATCTCGGTGGTCTAGTGGTAAGACATGTGCTCTAGAATGGTAAAGATCGTGGGTTTGAATCCCACCTGAGTAATATGCTTGTGGATTATTTTCAACAAAAACTAATATTGTTCTCAATAAAAACTAATATTGTTCTCAATCCCCAATGCAAATTTAATGTAATCATATTGATAACTTCTCTAAATGGGGATAAAGGAACGGCTAGGCCTAGTAAAATAAGCAATATTTATCACAGCCACTTAATGGGGGGCTATCGGTTTCATTTATCAAAAGGTAATCTTTTGCTTTTTTGTTTGTAGACCCATCATCCAGGAGCGAACAGCCGTTCAACTCGGAATGGGGATACCATTGTTGGAGAAGTATGACTACATGGCTCAAATGTTGACTATCCAGTACCGTATGGTAAGTTGCATTCCCAAACAGAAAAATAAATTGTAATTAGAGTTGACTTGCGTTACAAGGAAACTCTGCTTTCAATGTAAGTTATTCATGATATAAGCCATTTTCTTCTATAGACCAATATAAATTTTAGATCGTCGGTCAAATTGTTAATAAAAACGGTTCAATTGACGAGAAGAACACACTCAAGACCTACATTTGAATGAATGTTATTTCTTATTTTTTGTTGCTTTTATACTCCTTCATGATTCTTTTCAAATATACAACGGATCCAATGCTCTAGATACTTATTTAATAATAGTAATATGCATGTGTATGTGCTTTTAAACATTGTATAAAAGCGTCTTATATACTGGCATTCTTTAAACCATCAACACCATTGGAGTACGCAGTGCCAGCAGCTAAATGACGCACAGGTTGCTAATCATTCACATCAACAATCTCTACCCTCGCAGGTACCCATTTACTCCTGGTGTTGAGAAGCAATTATAGTTAAGTGTTTTGCCCAAGAACATAAGTGTCATAACCGGGATTCGAACCCGGAGTCTGATGACTCAGCCATCAGCACTTGAGGTCAATGCTCTAGACTGCTATTAAAAGTCATATTAAGATTTCATTGTTTCTGCTCCCCCTTTTAGCACGAGTCCATCTGTGCCTTTCCATCTCAAGAGTTCTACAATGGGAGGTTAGAGACAGCAGACAGTGTCAAGGCACGCAGGGGATCTCTTGGGATATGGCCAGGGGGTAAGGATAACCCCATGGTATTCTGTCATCACATTGGTCTGGAAGAAACACTGAGTGTGCGAACCGATGAAGGCAGTGAACAGTCCAAGGCAAATCTGCAAGAAGTAAAGCACGTGGTAGGTATAGCCCGATCTTGAGATAACCCATGATCATGAGAAGTTTAAAGTTAACCTATGTGGTAGACCCATTATGGATTTTAGAATTACTGAAAGCTAGAGGGTGCAGAGAAGGATGGATGTTTTTCACAGTTCAAACTTACCTTGAACCAAGGAAAGATTGA
This sequence comes from Marthasterias glacialis, assembly GCA_911728455.2. Classification (NCBI taxonomy): domain Eukaryota; kingdom Metazoa; phylum Echinodermata; class Asteroidea; order Forcipulatida; family Asteriidae; genus Marthasterias; species Marthasterias glacialis. The sequence continues at coordinate 27,292,827 of OU452223.1, forward strand.
CCGAGGAAAGGGTCCACTTGTGTTAGACTCACAATGCGTCAGACTCAACTAAATCAAGGGTCGTTTGATGAAATGTCAAGAGTGAACCAAGATGTCCACTTGTGTTAGACTCGTACTGAGTCAGAGTGACTTAGTTAATCAATGAAGTGACATAAAATGGTTGACCCATAAAAGGTCAGATTGACTTTTAGGCAATAGTTAACCAAGTAAATGATCCACCGTCATAAGAGTCATTTCGAAAATTACAGATTGAACACAGGGACCGATTTTATACACCATCTTTGGTTCAAAATCTGTTGAGTTTATAGAAGGTAGAATAAACGTTTTTTAAACTAATGAAAGAAATCTAATGTTATTTCCTGGCGAAAAAATCTCTATTTACTCTTTAATAACTATTTCATACTCTGACAGGTTCGCATGGCATCTGTTTTAGTCGGACGTCTCCACGTGAGACAAGCAGATGTCGTTATTCTGACCCAGTATCGACTCCAGAAGTCTCACATTGAAAAAGACTTGAAAGCTGAAGGGCTAAAACACGTCAACGTCAGCACTGTCGTTACCAGTCAAGGTAATCTCTAAAACTTTGACTAGGCATTTGATAAAAAATAGTATTTCAGCCGGGTGTAACTTCTTGAAATAAAAGACTTATTCTCTGCTGCAGTGATTTGATCTGTTTGTTTGAATTATGGTAAAATTGGATTGCTTGGGGAGCAAAAAAAATATTATCAATCTAAAACTGTATTGTCCTGAATATTTCAGGGAATGAATGGGATTACGTCATCTTGTCGACTGTCCGGTCCCTACCAAGAGTTGAGATTGATGAGAAACCATCAGTGGCAAGGAAGAAAAAAAACCTTGGATTCATCACCGATGACAACCAGACAAATGTGGCCATCACACGACCAAAATTGGGTCTTATCATCCTGGGTAAGTTTAAGCCTGGTTTTCCGTGAAGATTAGCTTGAAACTTTGTATGTTGAATGAATCAGCCTGAGGAAAGGTTTTGCGGTAATACTGTTTTTATAATAAGTTGTGTGGTTGTTCATAGAAGAACCATGGCGTAACTCAATGCCAGAACTATCTTCAGGAGGAGAAGCCATGTCTTTACTATACCAACCTACCTGGGTCTTCTTGATGCAAATTTACTCCCCGAATTTATTTCAATAATAAAAAGAGGGGCCAATTCTTTAGTTTGGTTTTAAATGTTTTGTGTTATGAGTTATGTACAACTAAAACCACATGTAATAAAGAACATCTTGTTGTTTGAAGTAAAATGATGAGGAATCAATACGGTGTTTTCAGATTGGTATTAAAATGCTTTGTGATATTTTTTTTTTTCAATTCAAAGAGATTTTAAATTCGATCTCCTTTTTTTCTTTTTTACAGGCAACAAGTTTCTCCTCCAGACCGACCGCACCTGGAAAAACCTAACCAGTCACTTTAGAATGAAGAGAGCTCTGGTAGATGCAGAAAAATTCCCTCCATTGTGAAAAGCCTCATACAAAGTTGATGATTCCCTTTCATATCAAGTTAGTTTTAAAGAGGTTAAGAATTGCAAAAATTCAAATTATATTTTTTGTAATGAATGCCTTTAATTATCACAATTGTGGACTGTTAGTGACTTATTAAAAAATGTTAAGTTTTATGCACACAAATTCCCGAATTTCTGAAAAAGGTACAACTAAATAATTTATATATAATTGAATATAGCAGTGCAAATTGTAATAATCAACATTCTCGTCTAAGTATACAAATTCTAGAAAAAATATATTTATACAGAAATGAAAATAATTAATGTATTCTATATAGCCGTTTACTACAATTTTTAATTTGTTGTATATTTCATACAGAAGGAATATGTTTTATAACCAAGAACTATAAAAAAATTACCTTTTCTTAAGAGTTAATACCAACCCAATAATACAGACCATTATTTTACCACCTAAAAATGTATATGGGTCCTATGTATATTTTTACTACAAGTTATACTTTGTTGTATATTTCATACAGAATGAAAATGTTTTATAACCAAGAACTATAAAAAAATTACCTTTTCTTAAGAGTTAATACCAACCCAATAATACAGACCATTATTTTACCACCTAAAAATGTATATGGGTCCTATGTATATTTTGGACAAATTCAAATTACAAAAATAACTTCTCGCAAATGCATTGAAATAGTTACTCATGTTTTCGAGAAATCAGACTTCAAAAGTATGAATTGAATAATGTTGAATAATGGTAGTTGTTTTGCTGTAAGATTAGTTTCGTCATTTCGCTGGTATTATACCAACTGGCTGCCTGTAAAGGAAGCTTTCTAACATTTGATGCGAAAACAATTATTTTCTTGGAAATGTCAGCATTTTAGATTAGTTAATGATTCTATAAGAACCACCTTTATACCACGAATACGAACTGACAATTAACTAATAGGTTCCTGATAGTTACCAATTATAAGCTTACACATTATCCATGTAATATAATTAGATTGATATCGAAAGGTGTAAACAGAGAATAATCACTTAGGAAACTATTACATTTTTATAATATAATTTTTATTTCATTCTGATCTTAAGCTCGTAACGAATGACTTAATTGTGTTTTTACCGGTATTGTATTAATGGTTGTAATTATAGAGACATATATGACATATATATATAGGCCTATATAAAACAAGGGAATACCAGGAGGTTTAACTGAAATGTAACAAATCATTCATTCTTCTAAAGGGAGGGACAAACAAAAAATACAACAAAACAAGAGACAAAGGTCAACCGTTTTGAATGCATAACTTTGCCTAAACACCCTGAATAATGACATAGGACTACATACAATTTGACTCCCAAAATGATAAACCATGGGCAGATACAAACAGTATCCAGGTGTGATGTCAGTGCAAGGGGGGGGGTCAGTAATGTGGAGACATCTCAAGTTCCCTATAAATTGTTCTAGTCCTGCGTATTCGAACGTTAGAGCACGTTAAAGTGTTCTATCTTCTGTCACACGTTAAAGCAATGTAAATGGGAACCCATGGGATACCCCCAAATAACGTTCAAAATGCGCGCGAAACTTGATTTCTACTCGTGGCATTGCCGTTTTTTTTTGCTATTTGAGGTTTTTCTCTGGACAAACTTTGACAGATGATGCCGTTTCAAAACGAAAACGGCGCAACGTGCAAAATTGTTTGTACTTGGCCGATGGATGTGATTTCATGCCGGGATCCCGACCATTTTATCATTGGCAGAATTCTTTTTCGTGTCCTGAAATATTTCAAGGGAAGTTTTCTACTATCATCATCCTTATACCGTGTAAGTTTTGTGTAAATCTGTGATCTTGAAGTATGTTTTGTCTTACCAATTCTGTATTGCTCCTTTAAGTGACAACTTATAACATTCTAGAATCTATAAAACAACAGGTTTTTTTTAATTTTGAATTTAAAATTTCGTTTCAAATCTGCCAACATCAGACATAGCCATAGCCAAAATACATTCCGTTTTTAAATTTTAAATTTGTGAAGTTCCACGTTTGGTTATTACATAGACTGGTTAGATGATTCGGTTTTGTCCGTTTTATATCGTGTATGTAATCTGCAGGGCTTGGCCCTAAAATAAAGTCAAAAGGAATGCCGCTTTGTCTTGCTGGTAATTTTCTTTTGAGTGCTGTTGTGGGTAGTGCTGAGTGGAATTTGTGGGATTTGTTATTCAGTTAGACAGTAGGAATGTCTCGCTACGGACACAGAAAAAGAAACTTAAACTTACTGTCCAACTTGTTTGCCTCCCAATATTCCCAGTGGTGAATGGGTGACAACAGCTGCTAGGTGCTGAAAATGTTTTTCTCAAAACGAATTTTGACAAATGATTTAAGTTCACGAAAAGCAAACAAGGCTGTCGCATCAGTAACATAACCAAGACTAGAGGGGGCGGGACACACTTGCCCCCCCCCCCATTGATATCTCCCTTCCCCCGCTAACAAGGTTATCCCTTAATTGATGTCTGAACTTTTGAGATTAAATTACCAGAATAAAACTTAACATTTTATAGGCTTTTATGTTTTTTGAACTATTTTTTCAATTTACTCGCAGTGTATTTGTTTTTACGCCAACGTCAGATTGTAATATAAAAAATAGTAAATGACATGAGAAAAATGCGAACGATAGCTTGAAAATACATTTTTAATAGGCCAGAAGCGCCCACTAAAAAAATGATGTACCCCTTGTCGCCCCGCCCCCCCCCCCAAGTTTTGTCGCTGCAAACACTGACGGTTGTTGACGACCTTTATACATTCGTGTCCGATACAAAAAATCGGTAGTTGTTTGGGCCCAAATTTGGTCTTAATAACACAACACTGGGACTGGCACATGACTGGAGTGACAGTGACACAACGCTGACAGTGACACTGACACTGACAGCTAGCTTCGGGAGGCCAAAGCCTAATGGCTGGCTGCTAAAGTGCTATGAATGTCCCCAGAAACGTGGACGATTATTTTCGTCTTGGTAAAAGGCTAATTGTAAGTAGAATTTTGCATCTCCTTAAAATGCTATACGCTCGTTGAATAAAAAGTGTTGAAATATCCTTTTTAGAGCACACTTGGCCAGGTGACTACAACAAGTACAGTATACTAAAAAAAATACTATAGTTAGTTGTTCGTGTAGGGTGTAATGACTTACTCCATGGTCCATGCTCCAAGTTACTGGACCCAACAATAAGGCAATAAAGGTGAGATGAAGAGGTTTTTAACCTTTGTTTAAAACCGATGAGGGGCCTGGTGGCTGATAATTGCCGAGCTGAAGGCGAGGGCAATTATCGGCCACCAGGCCCCTCAGTCAGACTGATTCAGCACACCTTTATTCCCAGTCATAAATGCCTTTCTGTCCAAAACTAGCCCCACTAGTGTGGCAAGGATTTTTGACATCGGTTGAATCCTTAGCCACACGTCCAAGCCTATCTTTTGTGCAGCTCGTCCCCCAATCCGCCGCATCGAAACCTAACGGGTGCGGCGCTGGATTTTAACCAACTAAATGTGTCCACGTACCTCTTAGCTTCCCTCCGGTACTTTGGCTGTTGAAGTTACTAACCTTATTAAGGGCAAATAATCATTAGAATTTGGCTCAAAATTACTCCACACAAATAGATATTGGCTAGCGATCGGGGCCATTTTGATTACCCAGAATGCAATGCCATCACGATCACGAAGTCACGAGAGTGCAAAAACAATTCAGCGGCTGTTTCACGTGACAGCTACAGCTAATGAAACAGCTTAGAATACAAAATGCATGGAGTCAGAAAAAGTGCATGCACCAAATCTATGCATGGCATCGGTTGCATGCACGCATAGTTTGGTACTTGCACTTTTTGCTGACTCCATTCTGAAATTGTTTTTATACTCTCGCGCCACACGTGATTTCGTGATGGCATTGCATTCTGGGTAATCAAAATGGCCCCGATCGCTAGCCGATGTCTATTTGTGTGGAGTAATTTTGAGCAAAATTCAAATGATTATTTGCCCTTAATAAGGTTAGTAACTTCAACAGCCACAGTACCGGAGGGAAGCTAAGAGGTACGTGGACACATTTAGTTGGTTAAAATCCAGCGCCGCACCCGTTAGGTTTCGATGCGGCGGAGTGGGGGACGAGCTGCACAAAAGATATGCTTGGACGTGTGGCTAAGGATTCAACCGATGTCAAAAATCCTTGCCACACTAGTGGGGCTAGTCCAAAACATGCAATTACCTTAAAAATTGGGAACAAATCTGACAGTCTCAGCTCGATTCTGCGTTAAATTTCTATCCATATTTACGGGCCAATTCCTTGAACGGAATGTCGATCTTCATGTCTGCAGCTATGATGCCCTCTCGGCCAATCAGAAACCCAAAAGCTGGAACTTGAACACGTATACTTCTTTATTCTGATTCAGGGGCTATATTTTTCATTCGCAAAGGCTAGCCGGTTTTAAACACTTTTTACCGTGGTTATATCACCCGTTTAAACATGGTCACGTGATGCCCTCTTGGCCAATCATAATGGATAAACTGTCTCAGGTATTTATGAATACCTTTTAAAACATTGGACATGTCCAAATGTTAAAAAACGCGTTGTTGGGTCCATCAGGTAACTCAGACAAGTAGTGACTAGTGTTTGACAGGTGTAGGCTAAAATGTTGTATCTGGCTCAGGTGTAAGCATCTCTATGATTACATTAACAACACTAGACATTGATCATTTATAACCAACCTAGAAATGCAACATTGTTTTTACTTGGGTTCTCAGTGGTGGGGAAGGGGGACTACCCCCACCCCCACTCTGGATACACCACTGCAGCCCAGACTGTCATTGTGACAAGACCGAGGAGCTGTGACGCTGTTCTCCGGTTTTGTGAAATTTTGACTAGAATGGTCAAACTAACAAAATTTCAACAAAGGAGGACAACACCCCAGTTGCTGAGTCTACATAAATTATTATGACCATAATTAGGTTTGACCATGGAGAGGTAAAAATAATTGCCTAGTAGTAGTAACTTGGCCCCACAATACATCTAATAGTGCAAAAACAATATAATCGGGACTCCATGGGAGGGGGGGGGGGGGGTTGGGGTACCAGATTGCCTCTCCTCATATGACCAGTGACATAACCAGGAGGGGGTAGGGGCCTTCACCCCCATTTGCCATAATCATAACCCTCAAATCCTCCTGACCAGTCGTATTGAGGGCTGCGATTATCGCAACTGGAGCCACCCGACCCACACCTGCTCAAAGCCCTTTCTCAAAGCCCTAGCTCCTTTTCCCGCCCCCTTGCCCTCCTCCCCTCTTTCCCTCTCCTTTCTTGCCTCCTCCTCTCTTTTCCCCATCCCCTCTTTCCCCCTCCACACTTTTCCCCTCCCCCCTTGCCACCTCCCTCTTTTCCCCCAAATCTAGCTTCGAAATACATTTGAGTGTTAGCATTACACCTTTCCCTAGGAACGCAGCCAGGGCATGGTAAAAATGACTGGAAAATGCTCCAGCATCAGACTGGGTGAAACTGTCTTCCCATTATGGGCAGCCTCCAAGGAGATGTACTCCTCTTCAAGTGCCAAATATTCCAAGTTCAAGTTGTCTCATGCCGACTTTGCTGAACACCTCCTCAGATTCCACATTGAGAATAGCTGTAGCCTCTGCTGTGCAGATTCCTACATTGGGTGAGCCCTTTGGTTTTCTGGACTAGCTTTTTCAAAAAAATATAGAAAATATTTATTGAAAATTCTTTGTTGCATTTTCAGAATGAAGAGATTTATAGACCCTCACCTCATGAATAATAAGAGTGACCGTCCTTGAGACAATTTAGCAGGCATGCTACTTTTCAGCTGATCAGCTGATTTCCTTTTTTTCAGGTTTCACAGCTGTGCTATATTGGTAATTATATAACACCCAAGCACATCCTTGTCATTTGATTGGAGGATGGTCGGTCACGTGATAGCAAATAATCGTACCATTGCACGCTACGTCATTCACCGTGCATTTTTCATTCCATTCACCGTGCATTTTTTTGTTCCATCCGTTTTGTTCCATTGCACGCTCGCCCGCCCTCCAATGACGAAAGTGACTATTCGATAAAAAATGGCTGAAGCTTATTATACTAAATTATAGTGTTATCCTCCAATCAAATGACAAAGATCTACTTGGATGTTATATAAAACAAATAATGAATGTTTTTCATTCGTGCAATAGTAAGAATATTTTCATTCGTTGAAAGATGGAATGTTCCATTCAACTCTCCTTGCCTCGTTGAATGGAACATTCCATCTTTCAACTCACGAAAATATTCTTACCATTGCACTCAAAAACATTCATTATTTGTTTTTTGTAAAACGCTGTAAAAGGCTTGAGGCTCTGCACGCCTGTGTCCTGGCATTTCCTGGCAGGCATGTTGTAAATTGGAAGTTTTAATGAAAAATAACAGTTGAATAAGTTTAAAGACAGGCCCCTTTTTTTCATATCAAACTTTTTTTAAACAATTTTTTTTTATCCATGCTGTGTACACTTTATGCCTGCAGAAGTCCAGGTCTCTGGCTATTTAATTATAAACATGTGATGCCATGCTATACATAGATCTGTTTTCCCTGTCTTCTCGTGAAATTAATGCCTCAAGTTTACAAAGTGACGTTCAGCCAGTGAATTGAATAATGTTGTTAGATGGGTTTCAGGTCCAGGGACTCATGTAGCATCAGGGGTGGGGGGGGGAGGGAGTCCAAAGTGGCTGTTACTTGAAATGACTGTCAGTGAAGCACACAGATTCTATTATCTCTCAGCCATGCGTTGACGATTCATTATTTGTGACCACTGACTTGACCTGCACAATTGATCTGATGAAGACTTAGCAGGTGGTAAAGAATACATTAGAAACAGCAAATACAGCCTTTTACACCAAGTTATACAACATAACCCGCTTGTGTTGCATAATTTTAAGTAAGTTATTTTCCTTCATAGTACTGCTACTCATTGCATCTATTAATATAGAATCATTAAACTTCTCCTCATTAGTACGACAATTAATATCTAAGTTCAGTCAAATAGGATGTATCCATGGCACAGCAGCACTGGGCAATTAGGATATGAGATACAAACATACGTCGTTGAGTGGCGAACTTCACTTTAACAATTTTTACACAGAAATACACACTCATTCCCCCAATGTTCAGCAGAGCCAATACACTTACAGCAATGAAACATGAACTTACACATATGGGTAGGCACACACACCTTTGTGGGGACATTTATGCAATGGTACAAAGGTCCCCACAACGTTTTTCTTTGTCAAACGCTGTCCCCACAAGGTAATTCAATAGAAAAGGGAACAATAGAACAACCATTGGGAGTTCCCACAACTCGGTGTTCAAAAGAATCTGTGACTTTGCCTGTATCGTGTACTGCAACACAGCCTACAACGCTAACCATCACTCGTGCGTTGCATTCCTGAAGCGACACCCGAAATTCATGACCCTCAAAAATTTTGTAACTAAAATTGCCCTTTTTACTGAGGCAATGAAATGCCCCAAATCTGCAAGCAGTATGAATCTACAGATATTTGCAGATGTAATGAACGTACGAATGAGTCTATATTATTACATTCGAATGATTAAGTAAAAAGTTTACAACTATGAAGAAAGTTTGGCATCCTCACCTGATGAAGATTGTGCAGGTATTGAGGAACGTGGAGGAGGTCACTTAACTTCAAAGGGTGCCACCACATATCCCCAGCGGAGAGAGATAAAATTTGGTATAACGGGATAACTATTAAACAATAAAGTTCCTAAGTAAAAGAAAAACTCCTCACAGTAATAACAACAATACAACATTTTTGTATACACCTCATGGACATCTCAAAGCACTAATTTCTTTTGCAACAGGTTTGATGAGGTATGTTTGAATTGTGAGACCCAATTTATGTCCATGGAGCACCTTATAAAGATTTACAAGGTGATGCAGTGCAATCTTAAGCCAAAATGCCAGAAACACTGATGGGGTGAGCCCCTTCTCTTAACAATAAGCATATTGGGTTCTTTTACATGCATTAGACAACACATAGCACCTGTGGCTTAACAACTTATCCAAAGGAAGAAAGGATTCAGACTCATTCCTGACTGGTACCCATTTCACGTTTTTTTTTTTCTTTCTCCGCAATTACTCATTTCTGCTGAACAGCTTTCTAGAGGCCTGAAGCAAACTCTTTCAATGAGATGATTGTTGCTCACTGAAATCTCTTACAGGAAGTTTCGCAACATTGGCATTCAGACAGAAGGTGAAACATCAAATGACCAGCAGCAAACCAAAGACACAAGTGACCTCAAACAAATATGGAATGAAAAACCTGCCAAATTGCATTTTGGTAAGGAAATAGTTTGATTTTTTTCATTTTAAGATCCTTTAATTTTTTCGCTGTTGGGGAAAAGGGTATAACAATGATTTGAGAAGGCCATTAGAAAATTCGTCAAATTCAAGTTAAATGATTTTTTGAAAATCAATAGTAGTTGGTTAAGGGGGAGACAAATCTTGATGGTTAAAAAAGTGCAATTTAATTTGACTTTTGCTGAATTTTTTATTAATCTGTTTTTCTTTCTTTTTTAAAATTTTGCAGATCATGCCTACTTTACAATGGATACAACACGAATGAAGAACAATAAAAAGCTATCACGAAAACGTCTCTCATTGTTTCCATTTCAAGATGTCCGGTAAGTTACATTTCTTGCCCCTAATTTTGAGGTTTAAAGAACAAACTACATTTATTTATTTTGTGTAAAAAAACATGGTCCAGAAGTCATTTGATATTCATTAAGAAAATACTGAGGTTTGTATGATGAAATAGTCTGACTGACCCCTTTTTTATTAGATTGAGAATCAGTATTTATTTCTACTGTTGTGCACAGAGAATAAGACAAAGATGGCCACATGACAAAAGACCTAGGCAGCATGAGAAACGTCACTATTTTATTACTTCAAATACTGCTCTAAGGTCTTCTCTTTTACTTCAATACCTGCTATCAAATTGTCAGTTGCTGTGCAATCAATCAATCAATCAAACAATCAATCAATACAATTTTTACAGCGCTGGTGTCCATAAAAAATATGTTCAAGGCGGTATGACCAACAACAAAAATACATATATATATTAATTGGGGTGAGCAAAGAAAATTTGGCTAATGCCGGACTCGAACCCGCTACCTCTCGAATACCGTACGAGCGCTCTAACCAACTGAGCCAACCAGCCCTATGTTGGTGGCGGTCCTGTGCAATGCCCAACCACTTTGCTCGGGGGGTCCAGTCAGAAGCCCAACTGTATCTGCCTATAAGCCAAGGATCAGCCACTAGGTAAGATGCAAACAACCTGGTAAACGGCAGTAGCGGGGATACACAACGAATGGATACAGCTTTTTACGTGGATTTACACAGAAAGGATATAAGAAACTGACTGGGAAATATTATATTAATTGGGGTGTATATATGTAAATTACGTAGAAAATCCTCTACAGTGCAAATTGAGTTTTAGTCTTTTCTAGAAAATGTTTCACATTTGGGGGAATTTTGATCTCTTTAGGGAGATTTTTCAATAATATTGGTGTCAAACGGATATTGAAATACATTTTTTCAATTTTTGTTTTTAACAACCATCTGCTGGGCACACTGCTGTCCTGTCTTTTTTTCTGGACACCAATGAATTGATGTCTTTTTCTCAATTTTCTGTGAAGACCTGATGCAAATGATGATGAGAGGGATGTTTCTGGGGATGGTGATGATGAAACGACAGTCACAGCATCGGAGCGAGGGTCAGAAGAAGACATAAGCCTGTTCCCAATTAAGTATGACACCACCTTATCTTCCTACTTGCCTTACTTAGATATAATTGAGTTGACGTAGCTGAACAGTTATTGACATGGTTAACACAATATATGATATAATTTTGTACCATCAAGGAGTTTTTTTTTAGTAGCTCGTGACGGCATGCTGGTGGCTAACCCGAGTTGGCTCTCACAACAAGGGCGTCGATTGGTGGGGGACGGGGGGGGGGGGGGGGGGGGGACAAGTCCCCCCCACTTTTTAGAGTGGGGGGATAGCATATCAAATGCCCCCCCCCCCCCACTTTTTGACCCCCCCAAAAAAACAAAAAAAAATTGTTTCGGGGAAAGTAAACGTGAGTGGTCTCGGGTTTTTCATACATTTTTCTTCAAAGAACTGATAACGTTCGAATGGTAATGGTGAAATGATTTTGTGTTTACATGTATTAAACATTGCCCTGTCGGCAGCGCATACAAAGATGGACCACACGCGGAATGCTATTTGGGCCTATTTCCGGCCAAGCTTGTTTCCGGCCATAATCAATGCAGACAAATGGCGAGTTTTGTTCCAGACATTAACGCGCCCGTTATACATTTTCTGTCTGTATGGCATACAAGCACGACCTGCAGAGCAATAATTTTATCATTATTTTGACGAGGGAGCGAAAACTTTCAGGTAGGATTTTTGTTTCTCGTAATGTTTTTCATCCCCAGTGGCGTAGCGACCGGGGGTGTGGGTGTGTGTAGGGTGGGGGGGGGGTGGGGGTGACACCCCCAATATTTTTCCTAAGTCGGCATTTAGAGCCACAGTCGGCAATTTGAGCACCAAACTTACCCGAGTAAGAGCTCAGACTGAACACAAATCCATTCAGCAAGCCTAGAGATTTGCCAACTGGATTTGCCGACCGAAAATTTTAGTTCATTCTTTGTAGTGTGAGAAGTCAAACTTTGAATTACCAAATTCAGTATTCTCGGCAACGTGCAGAAATCTACGCTCTGAAAACACTAAAAGCCTAGAGCGTCCGGGGGTATAGAAGTGTGTCCCCCCCCCCCCCACTTTTCGGTAGCGATCGAAGGCCTTGCTCACAACAGTGCTTGTGAAGTGAGGTAGTGGGGACTGATCTGGGTTATTGACATCACAAAAGATGGTGATGTGCAGCAACATTAAAATAGTTATCAGAAACGATAACAGCTTTTCAAAATTGTACTGAAAATGGAGGGGAGGTAGTCAAAGTCACTCAATTTAAAAACAAATACAATGGGTGCCTAATAATGAAAAAAGGGAAAAAATTACCTGGTAAACTAATTTTATGAGAAAAATTTTGAAAATTTAATAACCAGTGAACGATGACCATTGGCATTTCCGCAGTCTCACATGACTCGCACTTGAAAGCCCTTGGCAGTTCATTGAGCCCGAGTCTGGTGTCACTCTTGTGACTTAACCTGGGTAATGTTGGGGAAGCTAATCGAACGCACCCACAGTATTGAATCTTGAAAAGAGCTCAAAGTCTGAGGTATGTAGCAAGGAGTTGGGTTGTTGCCACTCCAACTCTCCAAAGGGAAACACTAGGTGGCAGGAGATGTACTGGGTCAAATCTATTGTTCGAAAAATGTGGGCATGCTCATAATTAAGAAACCAAGATAAAAAAAAAAATGGTATATGTCAGCTGCTACTGACATACTTATTTTTGTCAAATTTGTTTTGATGTGGAGCTATACACATTTGTTATTTATTTGTTCTTTGATCAAATTGCTAGGAAAGCATGGTTGTTGGTTGGCCCCTTTATTAACAGACATATTTGACTCTTGATTTCAGCCTTTCCAAATTTGGTCCCAGTGAGGGGAACATGGTGTCACAGCTTACAGCGGGAGGTCTAGTGAGACAAGACGAGAGACGAGTCCAGAAACAGAGGGATTCAGTGGAAGGCATCATCTCTAAGATCAAGCAAAAGATGCTAGGGGAGGAGGAGGGAGACAAGAGGAGTGTCTGTGATAATGTTGCTTCCGGAAGTGAGGGTGTTGGCAAAGTGGGTAATCTGTACAAGGACGGTGTCCTCAGAAATATGAAGACGGGCATCATCGGGGAGGAAGACGAGGAAGATTTCATCACGGCACTGTACACCATGGCGGCTGGCAACGATGTCCAGTGTCTTGCAAAGATTACCGATCAACCGCAAATGTACCCCACCCAGGGCGTCGTCAAGACCATCGCCCAGCAAGTGGGTGTCAAAGATGCTGGCATCTCAGAGAGTAAAACATTGGATGTAGGGGGAGAATATCAGATGATGAAAGTGCAGAAGAACCCCTGCGGCACCTTGGAGAGGTGCAAAGATGATGGATATAAGCAGCTGAAAGATGACAGGGCAGGAAAAAGTCGGTCTAGGAAGGCAAAAGTTGCCAAAAGTTTGACTAATTTGCCTTCAATTGACAGAAGAAAGGTACAGTATAGACAAATCCATTGGAGATGTCCTGCATTAGTGTTGTACTATACTAGGAGGCAAATATTCTCAGAGTTCATTTTTTTAATGCACCAAAGCAACTCCAACCAAAGATGTTGGAACTATTGTGCAAAACTCTCGTACGCAAGTGTAAAAGCCTCCCAAAAATGGTAGAAAACACTGATACAGGACATATGAAATTGAATTAAAATGGTTTGGTCTATACAATCCACAATCAAGCCATAATTTGACTGTTGAAATTCAGTTCTTAAGTTTTAAACTTTGAAAGATACTGCGGAAAAAGAGTCGGTTGTAAAATTTCTTGAGTGGACAATCAAGGAGTTGTTGTTGACATTGCCTTATGTGTATAAATTTGTAGATCATGGGATAGAGTGATTTTTTATCCATTGGGTGATGAATAAATTAGGTAGAAATCATTGTGTCAGTGCAAAAACGTATCCTGATTGTGCAACAATGTTGTATCTTGTACCATGCAAAAACGTTGTATCTCGGCACCTATTGGTTTTGTGTGTACTTCTGGGTTATAAGCGAGACACGATGTCTGGACACTTTCAAACTCGCATGTAACATAGTGCTATTTTAGGAGATACAACGTTTTTGTAAGAACAAGACATAATGTAATTATGTGAGATCTCTAGCATGAGACTGTCCTTAAACTGTTTTCCTCAATGCTTGTGTATATGTGACCCGTGTCATAAAGTTATCGACAACTAAAAGAATAAAAATTGTCTCTTACATTGTGTTGTTGTGGTACTAGACATAAGGATACAACAGCAACTGTGATTCAAGATGTACTCTGGAAGACTTCGAGTTTCTACGAAAGCCCAATCGTGCCACAGAAATAAATAAAATCACTGGAAAATAATCCGTTATAACGAATTAATTAATTAATTCGTTATTACGGATTATTAATTCGTTATTACGGATTATTTATTCGTTATAACGGATTATTAATTCGTTATTACGGATTATTAATTCGTTATAACGGATTATTAATTCGTTATTACGGATTATTAATTTGTTATAACGGATTATTAATTCGTTATTACGGATTATTTAATTCGTTATAACGGATTATTAATTCGTTATTACGGATTACTAATTCGTTATAACGGATTATTAATTCGTTATTACGGATTATTTATTCGTTATAACGGATTATTAATTCGTTATAACGGATTATTTTCCAGTGATTTTATTTATTTCTGTGGCACGATTGGGCTTTCGTAAGTTTCAGAAACCCATCCAAACTATATTTTAGGTTTTTTAATTCCTGTATTTTCTCAACAGTTGATGAAAAACCAAAGAATGTTAAAAAGGAATGTGAAGAAAAAAGTCTTAGAGACCAAAAAGGAAAAGAAGAAACCAATCCGAAAAGTTCCTGAGAAGAAAATATACCGGTAAGAATTTTATGTTTTGGCTTTGGATAGTTTACCTGTCTGACAACTAACAACAAGTTTCATGCAGTGGATGTTGGGTTGAAAAGTTGGTATCTGGTTCATTTTTCATAGTTGCTTACCTCTGTAATTTCAGTCAAGGATGCCTCGCCTCTAAAACATTCTGCTATTGACAAAATCTTGTCTACCATAAAAGTCCATGGACTCTTCATGGCCACTCTTTTTGTATGGTGTCATGTTCCATTTCAGAATGAAACAGTTGGTTTGCCAGCAGCAGGTCTCTTGATCCTGTTCCCTGATACCAATGTTGTGACTCCATGTAGGAAATTATTTTCAAACTGCTGTGAATTGATATAGAGGGAAGGTTAACACCAATGTGTACTTTTTATTTCTACAGCCCACATCCAAGATTAGATGTCCAGCTTGCCAAACTTCCAAAGATGTACGAGTGCAAGATGTGTTTTGTCCAACTCCCTGAAGTAGATTCGATGAGATCACATTATGCTTCCGCACACCCTGAAGATAAACCAGATGCAGCATCACGAGGGAGACACCAAATGCCCGATGCAGTTACCTCAAGCAGTCTTTTTCCTGTGTTGGAATTCAAACAGATCGCCACCGAACTCCGACAGTGCAAAGAGTGTAAAGAGTACGTGGACAACATCAAGGTCCACCGACGTATCCATTGGGTGAAAAGATTTGTATGCGACATATGCGGCAAAGGCTTTGTTTTTAAATCTATCCTGAGGAAACATCAGATGTATCACAATTCCCAGTGGAGGTTGTTCAAGTCCCACAAGTGCAGTGTGTGCAGCAAGGCATACATTGATAAAACGTCTCTGAATGCACACATACTGTCGTCCCACAACCAGGGTGAGAAATGTTTCATCTGTGAGCAGTGCGGGAAACAGTTCGCCCGGAAGAAATCCCTTGCAGTGCACAGTGATACCCACTTGAAAGAAAAACCCTTCAGGTGTTTCGAGTGTGGGCGGGGTTTTACCCAGAAAAACAATATGAAACTGCACATGAGGACTCACACTGGGGTCAAGCCGTACCGGTGCAACTCCTGCAGTAAGGACTTCCGTCACAAGGTGAGTCTGAAGACGCACCAGAAGAAAGTCCATGGCATCGACTGGTGGAAGGAACGAGAGAGAGAGAAATCCGACTCAGAAGTTTTGAATCTTGATTCTCAGCAGCCCGAGCAACAACAGTAGTTGTGTAAAGTGCGGTCATATTGGCTGCATCCACAGCCAACTGGAGTATAAACCAACAAAAGAAAAATGTCTGAAATAACAACCGCGGAGTTAGCAAGTTGTGTATAGAGCCTCTCAACCTGGGCCCAATCCTGTAAAGCAGAACATTTATTTGCTTGGCAAAAAAAGTTAACAGGGAACCAGTCATGTGCCATGCATATTATGTGATAATTTGGCTGGTAATCCTTTTCTGCTCGCTGAGTTTGTTCTTTTAGCTTGGCAATTATTTGTGGATTTAACAGGAACAGCTTGATGAAATTGGAGCCAGCCTTTGTAGGTTTATGGCAACTCAAACTTCACTTAACCCACCTGGCTAATTAGGAATATTTTTATTGAATTCTTTTACTGTCAAGTACTGTAGGGTTATTTTATATTCGTGGACCAAAGTTTGCTATTTTATGATAATGTAAAATACATGTGGGTTGTGGTAGCATCAGTATGTCATATGAATAAAATGTAAAAATATAAAATGTGTAGAGCTATTCACTAGAGTGCTAACTCTTGATTGGAATGATTGTACATTGTGATTGCTTAGTTTGTTTTAGGCCGTCTGGGTGAACATGTGTTTGAGGCTTGTGCGTGACTGAGGAACAAACTGTCGCACAGGCATTATGTAAGCAAAATTACACACATTTACTGCGTATAAGTGATAGATTCTATTCTGTTCACATGTCTTTACATCACATGCACGGTGTTTTCACTACGTCCAGCTCCAAAACTGGCATTTTTTCAGTGTGTAATTTTAGTATTTACTGGGAATGGCTCATTTCATTGTTTAAAGGCAGTTTTTATGACAGAAACCAAAAATTATATATTTATTTATTGTTACATAAATCTTCAACAACAGCAAATATTTCAATGCATCTCCTATGGCCTGTTGTAATCGCTTGAGTTAGTTTGTGGGCATGGTTTGTATTGTGGAATTACTTCACACTTACAAACAGGGTAGTGCAAAGAATAGAATGTGCACTGATGAACAAAAAGCTGTAAATCAGCCAGACAAAACATCAAGCTTTTACATTGGTTTGTTCACAAGCATGGATGTACCATGGACTTCCTACATGGATGTACTGTACATGTACACACATGGCTTCAAAAGGCAGGGCAAGTCAATATGGAGCTCAACAGTTAGAAATGAAATGTCGCTGTGGTTATCTTAAGAACATGTGGCTCTGGGATGAATCGCATTTAGCTGCTGAAGCAGAAAATATTTTTACAAATTTCCTTAAAAACGGGACAAGCCACAACCCTCAAAACATTGCTGTGCTTAGTGAGTTCTTTTGCTTTGAACAGTTCTATGACATTGTGATTTTTTTTTTCCTTTTCTTTTGTCTGCTCTATATGGAAAGGTATGATCCCACCTTGTAAACTCTGATTCATAAATCATGTGAATGTGGAACAAATATATGTAATAGTAACAACAAAGTTGTGCATTGATGTCACATGATAGCATTGTCAGCCCACGTGTTGTCTAAAAATGCACATTGCACACTAACACAGGACTCCCAAAACGGTGCACCCAAGATTTATGGGTGATGACGTCAGGTGACTTGGGTCAACATTAAGGACTTTCAAGTTGTTTGTTAAGTGGTGGACATTGTTTGCTGGAGATTTGTTTACACTGCATCGGCTTCTATTCAGAATTTTAATGTAATTATTCTGAAACAAGCTTAGCACTGCTTTAGCCTTGGCAACTTAGCAGCTTAAAAAAAAACTAAATATAGGAGAATTTTGCCAGGTCCTACAAATTGTGTAAAGAAAAACAAAATATGACAAGTTTATTGTATTTTAAAACAGGTTTGTTAATTTTAAAGTGCAAATATTGTTTTTAGTTTAAATTTTTGAAGCTATTCATTACCATCCAAAGAAATATCTCATTATATTTATGTACAAACAAAATTACTTAAGTTTACTTTCACACAGAGTCTGTATAATCTATTTTTTAGTTTCTGAAAGTATTTATAAAATGTTTTTTATATTTTATTGTATTTTATTTTGTTTTTTGAAGAAATTCCATTTGATTTGACCACAATTTACTTATAATTATTTTACAGGACATCCAGTCAATTTAATAACTCGATGAATATTATTTGTTTTCATAACACTAGAAACCTAAAAAAAATTGTGTAATGCCTCGTGAAGGTTTTTGATTTACTTTTCATTCTAGCCCTTAAAAAATTACATAATTGTTTTAAAGTCATATGGTGGCTTTGGGCCAATACAGATTAGTGTTTGTTGCTGTACATGTTTTATTAGAAACGTGAAATCTCAAACTTTCATCAAATGAAATGAGATGACACGGTGTTTGTGACATGTTTATGAGTTCTTGAGGGCCGTCCAAAGTGCACACTGATGGGAGGCTACATACGACTTTTGTAAAATGTTGGTATTTAATTAATAAGCATCAATTTGAAAGAAAAATGTTGCTAAGTACTGCTCAACGGGAGGGAAGTACTCTCTACCCCAAAATGTTGAAAACTGTGTACGATTTCTTGGTGTAATTCGCAAGCTTAGGGTTATTTTCTATCTGGGCCCACTTTCATGAACGCATTTAGCAAGTAATGTATTTGGAAGGTATTGGGTTGTCCTTTGCAAGATGTTCCTCTGCTAAGCAAATATCTGTGCAACCAGGGCCAAACTTCATAGAAGAAAATATTGCTGAACAATACTCTGCTTAGCAAAAAAGAATTAGCAGGATACCAGTCGTAATTGGTGGTATTTTGGTTGGTAACCTTATTTCTGCCAAGTATAAATAGCAATTTGTTGAGCTTTTAAGAAGCTCTGATGTTTTTTACATTTTTTTTACGTAGAGCAGGGCCCTGTTACACAAAGCACTAAGATTGTGACATCACACTTTGCTCAGCAACTAAGATTGATACACATCTTAGCTTTTCGTGAAATCAAACCTCGCTCCCACTGAACTAGAAAACAGCTGCCACAAACACATTTTTACCAGTAAAATAAGGTACACAAAGTTATTCAAAAGCAAAAACAAAATCGGAACTCAGAGCTAGTGGAATTTGAAAACACAATCAACTCAAAATGTAGTTCTGGACCCAACTTCATAAAGCTGCTTCTGCACAAAATATTGCTGAAGAATTTTCTGTTAAGCAAAAATGGACAGTATACCCGTCACAAATGTCTCTCATGTTAAATAGTATTTGGCTGGTAACCTTATTCTAGTAAGCATATTTGTAGTTGTGCTTAGCCGGCTTTTGTGATTAAGCAGCTCTATGAAATCTTTGGGGCTCAGGTTGGCTCAGTGGTTTCTTTCCCTGCCTTTCACCTCTGTGGACCCCGGTTCGAATCCCGGACCGGAGCCTGGCATGTGGATTGGGTTTTCAGTCCCTACCTGATTCCTTGGGTTTTCCCCCCATTTGGGGTTTTCCTCCCACTTCTAAAACTGAACATTTCTTCTCGTTTTCTAATCACCGTCCTGTAATTGGCGCTTGCGCTGTTGGATGTTTAATTAAAAAAATATAAAAAATAAAATGGGCCTATTTTTACAGGAGCAAATATGGCGTATTAGGCAAAACCGTACAATGCAGTACATTTATACGTATCTAGCACCATGCTTCTATGGAGCTTTATAACATCAATAAAAAGGCATAAATGCAAAGCCAAAGCACATAATGTGAGGACACTGTTATTATTTCCCATGATATGTTTAGATTGGTTGGTTTATGCCAGGGTCGTTTTCGTATTCATAAAAGCAAATGTTCATTGTGGATAAAAAAATTCCATGATTATTTGTCAACTTAAAAGTATGATTTGAGTACAAGTAGAAATCCCGCCTAAGATGTGCATAAAATATTTGACTTAACTTGAAATGGTTTAGGCTCATTTAATTTTGTTTCACCGTAGCAGGAACTTCAATAAGATAGGCCACAAAATGTCGACCTTCGATCGTCGATAAAGACCATTCTTTTGCAACATTACTACCCGAGTTTTGCCGCCCAAGGTTGGAGAAACTACGGGGAGCCATCAATGCAAAGCAAAAACAGATAATCACAGTATTGTAAAAATGTTACGCAAATAATGTTCAATGTTTTGCACGGTAGCAGATGTAACGCCATTTTACCTACCAACCGCGTGATGGTTCCTTTCCCCATGTGTAAATTTTGCTAGGTTTACTGGAACAATTTACGGCCGAAAACCAAATTTTCGATTTGCCTTTACCTTCTTTAGTTGGTGGGATCGTTTGGCCTAAATTTTTCCATTTAGTAGGCCCTACTTGTTGCGTAAACGATCTTTAGTTTTACCTATCAAACAACAGCGGGCGCACCCATTTTGCGTTTCGTGTTTCTGCACAGAGTGTTCTATTTTGTTTTACTAGTATCTTTGGTATTCGTATCGTCATTCTGATCATCATAATCCGAGGCCAGTGACATGGGAAGTAAATTAAATCTCTAAAACTAAACATCTAAAATGCATGATACACGTTAATTTGCAGGGGTTTAATGCCAAGGCTACTAGAATGTTCGTTTTAGAAGACGGGTCAAAAATGTGATAAAAATCAAAAATATGATTTTTTAAAGTTTACTTGATGACGCACTTTTACTTTCAAAATGCGTGAGATAATCGCAATTTGTAAAAATGTTGCACAAATATTCGAAAATAGTGTTGAATTTGTTGGAAACATAAAACAATAATGGGATGTGTTTCCTAAATAGTTTGCAAAATTTTGAATTTTGTCACAACGTCTGTCAACAAAATTGATCGGTGTTAGTTTATCAACAAAAGAAAGGTCTACATATGTCCGAAAGTTCGGAACATTTCGGATACTTTCGGAAAAGGAGGAATTCCTCCTTTTTTGTCACGTGACTCTCGGGTGATACCGGACCCTAAAGTCGTGAATAGGTCTGGGAACCAGACTAGGGTGCACCACACTAAATGAAACAAGTCAAATATATTTTCTGACAACTGAAGTTCATTTTTCTTTTCAATTTTTAGTAGGTTAGCCGTTGAGAATTTTTGGTAGGCTCGTCCAAAATAAACACACCCCTGAACAAGTAAATTGGCCAGACTCCATCTTAGAAAAATGATCCTACACGTACTTAGCGAAATATGGCTATTTTGAGAGGGTAGAGTGTACCCAAAATGCTCGGGATGAAAGTCAACAACCCCAGGGGCACAATATTGGACCATTTTGCAACAATCCATAGAATTAGCCATGACCTTTAAATCTTTGATTTTACAGAAAAAGTTGTACGGTTTACATGGATTTTCTCTATTTAGTGTAGTGCACCCTTTGGCTACCGGGTAGGCCGTGGTTGTATTGTGCATCGATGTCTTGTGTAACTTACTTGAACCAAAGTTTCCAAAAAAAAACTGGTATAAATGACTCATTCCAAAGCCAATGGGAGACTTTGGAACGCTAGGTGGCAGCAGACTTACCAGTTAAATTGTCATTGTTTGCGTAGTTCTGAGCATGCGCATATTTCCGAGAACAATGGATTTATTTACCTGGTAAGTCTGCTGCCACCTACTGTCCTTAAAAGTCTCCCGTTTTCCACCAAAAACAGGCCTAAGAGATGCGTATATTGAAAACCTGAAAACAAGAATCCTCTCACAGTGTTAGCCTGGCGATCATACGGGTCCTCTCAGCCCTCAAGCAGCTGTCCCTTTAAGAAAAAAAACAGTTCGTTATATCATACACGTCACTTCGGCTGATGGGCTACAAGACGCACACAGAACAGCCTTAGGCAAACATTAAGAAAAGGGGAAGAAAAAAAATAGATTTAGCTTTGATGTATTATTTGGATCTATTTTGACTTCTTCAATAAATGTCCAACTCTGCTGCATGATTTGCTTTATTAGCTGATAGATAATATTGTACTGTAAATTTAAACTTTTCAAGTGGTCTGTACTGTACCTAAGGTGAATATATTATCATTAAAAATAGAAAAAGTACAAAATCCCATAATTATTCCTGCCTTTAAAACCAACAGTATTTTTCAGCGTTATGCGTTCTTTTGTTTTCTTTCTCTTTGTGAAAGATAGTTTGAGCCCCTATCATGAAATTGCCGCTTGGTTTGGGGAGGACTGAGCCGACCAGGGGCGGATCCATGATTTTCCAAACGGGGGGGGGGGGGGGCGTGAAATTTACCGGTCAAGCAGCAAAATGATGATTGAAGGCAAGTTGTGGCGTCTGCAAGCGCGTAGAGTGAAGCCCTAACAGCGTGGGGTCTGGGACCCTCAAATATCCTGAAAAACATTGTAGTATAATGTCAAAAGTTTATTTCTCATTGCAAGTGGGCGGGATGATAAATTATCTTGATTATTTTTTTTCGGAAGGAAAAATAGAGGGACGTGCGCCCCTCACGCCCACCCCCCCCCCCTGGATCCGCCCCTGCCGACTATTAAAAAGCATCTCTTGTCAATATCAAACTTTGGTTTAAGTGACATATCCAGTAAGTTTCACTCCACCAGTCCTCAACAACCGTAGAAAATTTGTTTACTTTAAAGAGGATGGGCCACGCTAGAGGTCTCTCTTTAAAACAAGTTTTACATCCCTAAATACACCTATATCTGCCACAAAAAACGTGACAGGATCAATGCGTGGTTACTTGTTTACAAAGGCAGTTTCCGAGCCCCTTTTCACCCCGCCTCGAGCCGGATTCAAACCTGGTTCCTCTGCTACATCGACTACCAAAAAGCTGTGTAGCATTAGAAACCTTGGGCTACTTTTCGACACCTGGGCTACCCTGAAAGATAGTGACAGACTACTCTAGGCCTTGTACAACATCTCCAACTTGGAGTCCAAGAGCGATATCAGAGTGAACAGCAACTTGACAGCCTGTTTTAAAACCAACACAAATGTCAGACAGCGTGGCATCCTATCTTTGCAGCTGCTCTTCATTATCTTACTCGAGCAAGTCATCACCATGACGATTTGCTGATGACATTTTCTTCTTTGCCGAATGGGACCAGTTAGCAATTGAATGACTGACGTAGATGGTCGTTGACGAACACTTGAAATTTAGGGCCAGTGTCAAAGTTGGGCCTAAATTTAGTGCTTACTAATACTAGCGCCCTCAATGTCAGACTATGTGGTCTGTACTTGGACTCTTATCGATTGCACAGTCCACAAGGATAATCACACAAGGTCTGATCGGAGACCAAGCTATTTGACCGTGTCATCATCATCAGTGAATAATGGCGACATCAGCAAGATGCGGGTTCAGTGCTACGTGTATGTGAAAATAAACATACATTTTAGTTGTTTATAGGACTCACACTTGGGCTTTTTGCCTGATTAATCCAGGTAAAGTTGGAATGTGTACACACATAATTATTTTTTTGTTCATACATGTATTTATTACTGTCACGATAGTTAAATATGACGATTTTAAACTAAGTAATAAGTAGCCCCATACATTGTGCCAATACGCTGGACTCCCTCCGCTTCTTGGCCCAACGAACCCTGTCCGTTAAAACCAGACATCAACTTTCGAATTGAGACTTACTTTTTTTGGCAAATTTATCCCTCAATGATCGGTCGGTCGTTGCTGTCAGACATGTCAGACTCACAGGCAGAGTCTGGAGAAGATTTCCGCACGGTCCCCCGTGCGATAAATCCTAGGCTTTTGCTGGAATTTTATGTCAAATCTCGGTGATATAGCCCGTGTCAACGACGGCGGAGAAGCCATGATGGTTGCTGTTCAGCGCGGGTCGTATTCCTGCACTAGTCTTTATTCCAGCAGTCATTTTGCGACGTTTACCTGATAGTGGTGACGTCCAATGCGCCCAATCAGTCAGCACATTCAAGAACGTTTACCGCTGCGCGACACCTTGACGTCACCACTATCAAGTAAACGTCGCAAAATGACTGCTGGAATAAAGACTAGTGCAGAAATGCGACCCGCGCTGAACAGCAACCATCATGGCTTCTCCGCCGTCGTTGACACGGGCTATATCACCGAGATTTGACATAAAATTCCAGCAAAAGCCTAGGATTTATCGCACGGGGGACCGTGCGGAAATCTTCTCCAGACTCTGCCTGTGAGTCTGACATGTCTGACAGCAACGACCGACCGATCATTGAGGGATAAATTTGCCAAAAAAATTAAGTCTCAATTCGGATGTTGATGTCTGGTTTTAACGGACAGGGTTCGTTGGGCCAAGAAGCGGAGGGAGTCCAGCGTATTGGCACAATGTATGGGGCTAAGTAATAAGTAAAACTGCCATCTGATCTAGCCCAGGCAGGTAGGTAGGACGTCAGTCTCCGTTGTACTATCGCTGACGTCCTGGGTATTGACCCAATTAACCTGACGTCATCTTCACAATAATCTTGGTTGCGCCATTTTGGTGGTCAATGTCACTGTGAGTTATTCTGTGAAGTACGCATTTTAGGCGACGCGGCGTTTACATGTAAACCTAGTTGACCACTAAAATGGTGAGCATGGGCCATGATGGCACCGTCGGCGCATGTGACGTGCATGCAAGGGGTCAATAAAGCTTCTTTCCAATGCTACATGTACTAAAATTACATCAGTTAATTTTCCCTATTTTTACCTGATTTTGGAAGCTGAAAAATTGTCCATGTATTCCTGATGTTCTAAAAACTACTCCTTGAATACCTTTTAAGTGCATGGTTTCACATACTCCTAGAACTATGAGGTTCATTCCGCTATCGTCTCCAAGTTCGTGGAGACGATAGCGGAACGAACCTCATAGTTCTAGGAGTAGGTTTCACAAATGGTGAAAATCATACGTAAAATAAAACACCAACGTGTACAAATCGTCCGTGACATGTTATACTCGCCGAATGAGGTATATTCAATGCGCATGCTCAAACTGCATAGCAACAAGTAGATTTACACGCAGGCGCATTACGGTATGTGGGCGCGGCTTTACATTGTACATGCATTTAATGTATGCATTATGTACAGCATGCATTAAACATCAGTCACGCCGGTTTTGAACTTCACACAATGACCATGTTGTTGATTGACATTATGTAAAACTATGTGAGAATCGTCACACCGTTAGACCGCGCCCTCTCCCGGTATTGCTATGTACTTCCGCACATGCGCATTGCATATATTTTAGGCCATAAAATGTATAAATGCTAGGGGTTAAATACTAGTGATTAAATGTTAGTATTAGTACTGTAGAGCTCCAAGACTAGTTAGTAGACAGATCAAGCAAAGGCACAAACACAACAGGTGGACACTCAACCAATAATATCAACCACTGACATGCAAAAAGACCAGATGTTTTCAGATCTAATCAACTGGAGACTCTCTGCCCCTGCAGCGTGATTTGTTCTGGATGCTGTTGCTAGGGACATGCAACAAGAATAGATAGATGACCTAGGTAACCTGACAGAGAAGCCTGGAGAGCCATTGTGGACTCGATCTCAGTTGCAGCCAAATGATGATGATAGCCAGGGGGACCAGATACTAACTTGTTGTTTTCTAGCCTCATGTTATTAATTAATACTAATGCCAGTAGCAAGACTCTGGATTAGTCGTTTCATGTAAGCTTTTTCACTAGCCATATTATTTCATTGTCAACACTGATCCAGCAAGCCGGACCACTTGACTTGGTCTTTGATGAGTGACACTCAGTGATATAAATACTAATGCTTCGGCCTTTCCTAATTGGGTTCCAGAGGAAACGGAGACCTGACAGTATGTGGGGGCGTCTGACAAACATGGCACAGAATGTTCAGGAAAAACTGGACACTGTGGTTGACAACGTCAACAAATCTGTGATGGACGACAGCACAGACGGGGTAAAATTTACTTTCATTCAAATACATTTTGTGGTAATAAGAACCGAACAAATTGCTGGTTTTTTTTATGAACTTCTTGTTTAAATCTCGTTTTAACTTAACATTTTCTTGACCCTTGTATTTGTTTTCAACACATTCCTAGACCCAGTAACTGGGGCGCTGTACTCCTTTCAATTTTTTCTGGACATTGTCGGTCGTAGTAGCGACTGACAATGTAAAAAAAAAAAATTAAAAGGAGTACAGCACCCCAGTTACCGGGTCTAACATACATGTATTCCATATATCGCACGATCTAAATCCAAAATGCACCAAACCATCTACCTCTTCGTACAATTTCTCGGAATGAATCAAGCGACCAAAGTTGTTTTAATAGATGTTAAATTTGCATCAGGGATAAAGAATATTATTTGTGTTTTACTTATATAAATTATACACCGATGTGTGTTAAGCACTGTATACTCAGTACTTTCCCATGTTCTGTGGGGGGGGGGGGAAGGAGAAATATACCTATAGATATTTTTTTTCCACAGAGCTTGGGGGAAAGTACTGAGCATACAGTGCTTAACACACATCGGTGTATGGGTAAAACACAAATAACATTCAGGCCTCCATTTTAAGAAAAACGGGGGCAGGCCTTTGCTGGCCCAATCAGAGAAATTGTACAAGGGCATGCTAGCCAATTTGGTAGTGACAGTGCAATTTTTCTGAAGGGCATGCTGGCCAACTCGACAGGGCATGAGGCCAACTGGCCAATGGCCTCAGTGGCCTCGGTTAAGATCAAGGCCTGAACATTCATAGTTTGTTTTTATTGTGCAAATTAGCAAAGTGCAATTTATTCAATTGTTTTTAAAACCATCTTTGACTCGTATACTGATTTGCCCAAGTTCAGGAATCAAATGGAGCTAAACAAAGTTGCCATATGACATGTAAAAACCTAATTTACATGCTCTGTAAACCATTGCCTCAGACTTGCTTAGAGTCTGTTTGCTGTTTAGGAAAATAAAATTGTGCAGTTTCTTTTTTATTCAGTTTGCCCTATTCTTTTTTTTATTTTGTTTTATTGTTGCATTTTTTTAAGTTGTTTATATCCTTTACATTTTTTAACCTTTTTATAGTTTTACTAAGTAAATTATTCATCCTGTAATTGGGGCTTGTGCTGTTGAATGTGGAATAAATAAAACAAATAGTAGCAAAGCTGATATCCAAAAGCCTGGAAATTTAATTATGGAAAATACTAGTATTTCCTTGAAATAACCTGCACATATTTCTTTTGATTTTTATGTAATGTGAACAAACAGGCATCTGGGGATGCCAGTTTTGTCTCTGCAGCTGACGCTAGTTTTGCAGAATCATCAGATGTTCAGGATCAACTGAATGAGCAGTCCAAACTTCTGAATCAACTAAAGGACATGATCAGACAGAAAGACAAACAGCTTTTGGTAAATTGGCATCCTAATTTACGGTCTAAGTTAAGACAAGCATTTGTTTCAATAGTTGTTTATACATACCTATTTTTTGGTTTGAAAAGCTTATGGAATGTAGAGCAGTGGTTATTTACTTTGATACATAGTAACCAGCAGACATAAAGTATTTGACAATTTTGCTCAAACACTTGCTTACCAAGCTTAATCGCCAGTAGACCGATCCATTAAGCCCTGCCTACCTTAGCAACTGCCTAGCAACAGCACATGGTGTGACTTTCTTGCCACGATCGCAGCGGTGGTTTGGTTACGGCCACACACGCGTATAGGATACACACATGTTTATGGTTTTCTTGAACAGTATGGATTTAGTTTCGTGGCCTTTTGAGCAGTGCCTTGAGTCCAAAAAATAATGCAGACACTAACACTGTTAAACCACTTTTACATGATGGTACAGGGATCACTGCTCTTGGATTTGCACCACCAAAATTAAAACAAATCAAAAGTGAAAACAGTTGTGTGTACTGTTGTGTCAGAACAATGGCGGCGGTTTGTTTACTTTTTTAATGGAATTTTAATGTGTCAGGCTTTTGTCAGACTTTCAGTGGCATTGTGAAGGCTGTGATTGGTGCATACGATAGTAGTGGGGCTTAATGGATCAGTCCATTGTGATATTTTGTACTTTTTTCCAAAACCCATCAAACTGGGTATTTGGTTTATTTTGAGAACTCTGTCAAAATGAGTTTGATTTGCATGGAGTGTAACGATAATAACGTCTAACAGTTTGAATTTGAGTTGTTGTACTGTTAGAGCCTTGTTGAAGTGTAGACTGTTGAAGGATTTTTTAATGTTTTTATTTGTACATGGTGAGGGATCAATTGAAATGTTTTTTTTTTTTTTTCAATTCAAGGAAAGCAACGCTAAGTTCTCCAAATTCAAGCTGCAGGCTAAGGCCAAGATCACCTCCTTGAACAGTCAGATTACCGAGTTGAAAAAAGGAGGATCGGAAACAGAAGGACAAGAGGACACATCAAGTAGCAAGGTGATTAACTGCCCTTCCTCTTGTGAAATCCCCAAACAAACATTTTTAAGAAAATTATATAATCAGATGATATAAGTTTTAAGTACTTATGTATGACAGTATCTATCAAATGAACTAAACAGCTTTTTACTAGTACACTGTTGCTATAATTATGTCATTAGTAGATATCACAAATTCAATACAAAATAGTTGTCTCTTTGGTCTTAAATCAGGGAAAATATTTTTATTATAAAATCCAGTTATTCTCGCTTCCTACTTGTACGGTAAAGACATGGTAGAAATTATTACCTCTTTTGATGGTCTGTGGAATCTTGGGCACAGAGTATCAAAATTTGTGACATGGATAAAGTAAGAGAATAGTGCAATTTATACCTGCTTATTAACTAATCTTACTTAAAAAAATCTTTGAAGATGGAGGGAGGAGATGATGCTGCCAGTCGGGGCAAACTCATAGTCCTCAAGAAGAAGCTTGAGGAACGTGAGAAAGCACTATCTGAGAACTCAGCACGCCTTGAGAAACTGGAACACAGTGTCAACGAGAAGCAGCTCATCATAGACACGCGTGAGAGACAACTTGCCGAGAAGGGGCAACTCATTGTGGAGAAGGAAGACGGGGAACGGAAGATGCTGGCCCAGATCCAAGAGATGGAGAAAGTCATCGAGAAAAGGGATGCAGTGATCGAAGCCATGAGGAGTGGGGGAGTGGGTGTGGTCACAGGTCCTGAGAAGGATGGGGATGATGAAACTGACAGCAACCAAAGAGTCGAGGCATTGCAGGTGAGATATAGCTCCTCACCGTCCAACACCCCCCCCCCCCCCCAATCTTCCATATCTCCAGGCATGCAACTTTTCAAATGATCAGCTGATTTCCTCATTCTTGGTTTCTCAGCTGTGCAATAGAAAAATTGAAAACACACAGTACAAAGTCTTGCTGTGCCATGCACTTTCCTTGTTTTTGGACAAACTGCAGTTGCATGCCTGTATTCCTCATGTCCAATGTCCAGAATTTGTTCTGATTTTTTATAAAGTTAGTATATTATATATTTTTGGTTCAATTGAAGGAATTTGAGTTATTCTTATAAAATACATTAAAGGATAAATTGATTTTTAGTGGCAGAATGTTTTGCTTTGTTTGCAGTATTACATGCATGAGTTATTGTTTTCTTTTACAGAGATCGCCCATTGTTTATTTGCACCCCCAGAAATGTCATTTCAATATTTCCCATGAATAATCAGGCATGAAACGTTTCAGCTGATCAGCTGGTTTCCTTGTTTTTGATGTATCAGCTTTGTCAATGAAAAACTCTATAAAACTCTATCTTGCTGTGCCGACACTTTCCTCATTTTTTGACAAAGTGCAGTTGCATGCCTGACAAATCAAATAGTTCACTCCTTCATATCAAGAAATACGAGGATAGCTTAAAACTGCTCTCCTTGAATTATTGAAGAGATCCTTTGCATTCCTGAGAATCAAACTTCACACAGTAGTCTCAGAAGTGAAGCTAAAGCTTAATTTTATAAAATCTGACTGTAATGTTTAGGCACGTTTCATAAGACAAGCCTTACTTCATAGAGTTGCTGTGTTACCCCTTGTTATTGCCTTGGTGCCCTTGAAATGTTCCAATAGAATTTCACAATTTCCTCATGGAGGTGCCCTTTACCATGAAGAAAATGCCTCGGTGCCCTTGCCCATTTCAAGAACGAAGCATACAGGCCTGATAGGGTGAGGATTCATATCAGTGCGTACCGCATCAATGCAGGATTAGTTTGGTGGATTGTTATCTTTGTCACATGATCAAAGCAAACAAACGCCACATCTGCCGTCAATTTTCCTGCCAGGAATAAATTCTTTCACAGATTTTTAGAAATTGAATTTGAAGGAGTGCTATTTTTCACACACCTCGGACAAGTTTTAGGAGTGCAGAGGAGAGCGATTGTACTTCCTTTCCTTAAAAATGAAGATCCCATAGGTGCTAGTTTTTCCCAAGAGCAGTTCTCTGAAGGGAAGTTAAAATCAGTAAACTTAAAATCAAAATGAAGATATAACTTGTAATTCTTGTACCCCAAAAAAAATCTGCCTCCTCCTCTAGAGCCAACTAAATGAAGAATCAGCTCGGGCAAAGGAACTTTATGCCCAACTAGTCTACAAAGATAAAATGGTGATGGAACTGAACAGTAAAGTCTTAGAGCTTGAGGAGCATGCCCATGACCTGCAAGAGCATGTCAAAGATAAGAACGAGGTTGTTCAGGGTCGAGACAAGGTCATACAGGTTCGTTCGGAAGATGATGCTTGTGTCTCTCTCCCTGTGCACAGTTTCAATCTAGCTTAGCAAATCTGGGGCGTTTTTCTTTGGTGTTAAGCAGTGTTCTATCGACCTTGTTTGTAGCACAGCACGCTTTACATGTTGTTTCTGCACTGGTTTTGTGTCATGTAGTGGTCATATCTTAGTGTTGTACCTTCGCTGATTTACTGCGTTTCCCCCGGATGAAAAACAGCTGGAGGTGGTTAAAGTAGGACTTAGTGATTGAATCAGAATAAGCTTGCATGTGAAGTTTTACAACAGTGCTAAATCTTCATTTCAAAAGTGTGAAGTTTTGACTGGTGGTTTGCTATAATAATCACAAATCTGGTCTACTGAAGGTTTCCTCTGACCCTCAAGGCCAAATTTGTGTCTTGGTTTTATGTTTGAGGGGAGCTGGCTTGAGAAAATATAGTATTTATTTATTTAATTTTGTTAAAGATAGACAAGAGTCAGCAATGTCCCCTCCCTCCCCACCCCCTCCCCCCCTGGCCATCCTTAAAAAGCTTATTGTATTTGATGTACATACTTTCATCATGCTTCATTGTAGACATGTGTAAACATAAGCTTCAAGTTCCAATGCCCGAATTTCGCTGAAAGATTATTTTATTATTATTTTTTTTCTCTAAACAGCTTTTGACAGATGATGTTTCAAAATGAAAACATACAAAAAAGTTTGCATATGCCATGGACAATGCACAAAATACATGTAACATGCAAAATTGTTTGTACATGGCTGATGGGCATGAGATATTGTCCGGAGCCCAACAATAATTAATTTACAGTTTTTAATTAACTACCACTAATAACACTGGTGGAATTGTTCATTTTATGTACCTTTAATGAAAGCTTATAACTTTCTAAAATCTATAGAAATGGCTAGTTAAAATTTAAATCTCAATATTCGGGTCAAAATTACCTAAATATCGGACCAGGCATCTTTACTGGCGACATCAAGAGCCCAACTTTAAAGGTGCTAAGCATACACATTTGAGTAGCCATACCATTTACATGTACACTGTTTTGACTGATGCCATGCTAACTCTACCTTTGAGCGTACATGTAGGAAATATGTTTACACAGCAATACTTCCTGCTGAACAGCTGTGTGGAATTTGACCTGGGTGTTGCTTTTTTGAATAGGCTTATTTATAACAACAAACTTTTAGCAGCAAGTAGATTTGAGCGTACAAAGCTACTCCATCCCCTGCATCTCACAACTTCAGTATTTATTTTTCATTGTAACTTTCCCCTCGTTTCTTGTATTTCACCACTGTATCAGTAGCTCTCTGTCTTGGTAGGTTCTGCACAGTTTCCTTGTAGGTTGTTTTTTCACTTGATGTTACCCAATGCAAAGTTGGTCATTTAACAAGTTGCTGCAGGGAATCTTCCATATTTTCCTGTCCAGCCTGATGGGAGTGTTTTCTCGGAATTGCCAGAATCATTTTACATCAAGAGTACCGCTGGTACAAAGAAACCTTGACTTGACAAAGCCAAGAGAACAAAGAATCTCTTTATAGCACCAGGATTAACGATTTCTCTATTGAGAAAATGTCAAATCCATGAAACATGAGTTGCAAAACCTCAAGGATTGGTCCTTAATCCGGAATCAAGGCTGGATCCTCGATTCACTCTGACTTGGAACAGAAGGACAAAGGTCTTAAATCGGAGTTTACACAATCCTGTTGGTAAGTGCAGTGTAATGAATGTTCACGTACATGTATGTACACACTGCACTTCCGGCTCCAAAACATCATCACTTACCAACAGGATAACCCCTGCATAATGGCCGAAATATTAAATACCAACTGTCCTCTTTGTGTGGATGAAATGAAGCATTGCACCATGAGTGCAAACTCTTTTTTTAAGCTCTGAAACAAAATTTTAATACGGTATACCTGTGTTAGCAACCTCTGTTTGCTGGCTCGGACAATATTTGCATCACGTCATCTGGCATCAACTAGTTAAAAAAAGTTTTGTAGCTTAGTTATGCATTGATCCTGATCACTGTTTTCTGTTCACCATAATCAATCATTATTTTTCTATGTTTTGTTGTGTCATTTTGTTACAATTGTTACATTGTGTCACGCACTAGCTCATCAGTGTTACTGTTTGTAAATAAATGGGTTTTTTTGTTTTGTTTTTCCGTTATCCAAGGTCCTGCAGGCCGAGTGCAAACAAAAAGACCAAGCCATCTCTGATTTCAACAGGGTGCTAGACAAGATGCGTGAGAAGATGGAAGGAACAGACGAGAGAATCAGCCAACTCACCGCAGAGGTGGAACAGCGGGATGCTACCTTGGCCGCAGAGCAAGAACGCTCAGAGGCAGAGAAACAAGAACTGATCCGATCCCATCAGGAGATGTTGGCTGAGGTCCGAGAAGTTGCAAAGCAACGCCGGGACCAGCTGGAATCCTTGCAAACTGAGCACAGACGAGAGCTCTCCCAACTGGTGGGACAGTCAAGTGATGCTGGGACTAAAGCTCTTGAAAGGAGATGTCAAGAAGCTGAAGAGATTCTTTCAGGAAAAGTTAGAGTCTTGGAGATGTTGCAGACTGAAATTGGAGAGAAAGAGAAACACCTCTTGGAGCAGGGAACTACTATCAAGTTGCTAACGGAGAAGCTGAAGACCAGTCAAGATCAGATGCAAGCTCTTCAGGAGGAGTGGGCATCCCAGGAAGAGACTTGGAAGAACGAGAGAGCTCACTTGGAGGGTCAGATCATGGAAATAAGAGAAAAACATGAAACTGAGTTAGCTGAGAAGACAAATGCTGTAACGGCATTGCAAGCAGGGCTTCAACAGTATGAGACGGCGTATAATCAGGTCACTGCACAGTACAGTCAGGTCACAGACAACCACAACAAGATCCAGTCTGAACTCGAACAGACCAGATCTGAGCTTGATCAGAGCAAGACTGAGTTAGAACAAACCAAGACAGAACTGGCTCAAACCAAATCAAGCCAGTTGGAACAAGAGAAGTCACAATTACAGGAAAAAGAGACAGAGATTGAGAGACTGCAGCAACAGCTCAAGGATAAAGAGGAAGAAATCATTGCAAAAGCATCAGAAGTTCAGGAGTTGAACAAGAAGGCTGAAGCAAAATTCATGAAAGTTAAAGCCCAGGCCAAGGCCAAGATCAAGGCTCTTGAAGAAGACCTGGAGGAGCTAAAGAAGGTATCGTTTAGTACCCTATTCCCCTAACTTTCATGTAGTGTATGCCTTTGAAATGTCATTGTAGTTGAGAAGAAAATTTATCAAGCAATAAACCACAAGGGAAACTGACTGGGTAAATTCTTACATCAATTTTGGGGTGAACGTAGAAAAATTAACTGGAGCAGATTTGAACCTGCGACCATCGGCTATACGTACCGACACTCTAACAACTGAGCTATCCAGCCCTAATGCTGGCGGTCACCCTATTTTGTCAATATCTTTATTCGGGAGGTGCCAGTCAGAAGCCATTCAACCAGTTACTGCCGTGTAGCCAGGGATCACACCCCATTATACGATACAACCACAGAGCTAGCTCTATTGATATAACCTGGGAAGCGGCAGCACGGGGATCTACCATAAGGTCGATGCAACAATGACCACAAGAAACTTACTCCAGTGGTTATACTGCCAGTTAGTAGAAAATGAAACAAGTAATTTTGTCTTCATCATACATCAAGTTTAAATTCCTATATGGACCTAATAATTCCAAGAGTAAAAAGCTTTTAATACCAATCTTGACTTAAAACAAACAATATTTTAAAATGATGTTGCGTTAACCCCCTTGATTTAATTTAATGAATCTGCTTACCACAGGCCTTGCTTTATACGGAGGCCATGGCCTCTGTTGCCCTGGTCTTTGCCTTGGGCCCCTTAACAAGTTTCCCATAGACTATATAAGATTGTACATTGAAAGTGCCCTGTGAAAAGTAAAAATGGCCTTGCCCTCTCAAAGATGAAATTCCAATTCTGTTAACGTCGATGTCTGTACTTACGGCGCCCTGTAAAGCATACACTTCCACGAGTTGTAATTTGCAGAATTCTTTGATAAGCAACGCCATGAAATTGGGCTGTGTTCTTCCCAGGTTGATGATTATCCGCTCTCTCTCTCTCTCTCTACTATATCATCCCCACTGTTGAAACACAAGTCATTCTGAAAGGTATGGTCCATTTTTTTTTTTTTTCAGGTGGATTCCATGGCTGAGGAGCTGAGTGAGTTGAAGCTCAAGATAGCTGAGCTGGAAGAGGAGAAGGGAAACTTACAACTCAAGCAGATGGACTTTGATGAGAATAAAGTGCAAATTGGTTAGTTTGTTTGTAGTTTGATGGAGTTAAGCCCGGTTCATACTTCACGCGAATGAGAACGCGAAGCGAATTTGACGTCACTCTCCTACATTCGCAGCGAATTTCACAAAAAGTTGAGCACATTTTAACTGGGGCGAATTGTTCGTTGCGAATTTGTGACGTCAAATTCGCTTCGCCTTCGCATTCGCGTGAAGTATGAACCAGGCTTTAAGTTTCAAATGTTAGCTGAAAATTCAACATAATTACTGAACTTAGTGAAATATATTCATTTGCCTGGCACATTCCAAGTTAGTTACCGGTTGTCTTTGAAGTTAAAAGTATGCGGTCTAAGTTTTTTCTTTGGAATTGAGCGGAATTGGAAAAATAAACTTTACCTCCATTTTAATCAACTTTTACATTGGTTGCTCATGACCTAAATTTTGCAAATTCATTTCTGATTTTCTGCCTACTTCATTTGCTATTGAATTTTATATTACATAGCCTTTCAATCTTTTGGACAAGATCATCTCCTTTTAAAAGTATTAGTTGTTTTTTTTTGTAAATTGAACAAATTTTGATAAAATTGTTTTTACATTTTTATGCTGTTCACTAGACTCCTTGAAAGAAACTGTTCATAGCCTTGAGGAGAAAAACAAGAATGTTGTGGAGGAGAAGGATGAACTACGCAAGATGATCGAGACTCAGTCAGAGGAGCGGCTTGAGATGGAGACAAAGATGACCCTTCTGCAGTCACAGTTAGATCAGGTAGCGCATAATTGTTTAGCTTCTTTGATGGTATTGTTATGATTTTTTCACATTTATAGATGTCGCGTTAAAATTGAACTTATTATTTGTGGCAATTTTTTGGTCGTGAAACAGTCTCCAGTCTTTCAGACATAAGTAACATTTCAAGTGGAGTTTCTTTCTGAAGATAAGCCTTGATATATTTTTATTTTTTAAACCACTCTTACCAAACTGAGGCTGGAAGGGAAAACAGTCTGATCCCACATTCTAAAATGGAAATTTGCACTATAACTGCCCATGTGTGATCCAGGAACCTGACCAAGATGAAAGTCATGTGGAAAAGATTTCTTGGTCATTTCTTGGTCAAGTACTACCTTCTTAACTTTGCCCCTACTACTCTTTGGTAACATTTTCCAGCGAGTTGACCAACCAATTGAAATCATTCAAGTGCTTTGATTGAGTATGGTGGCAGAAGTATGGCCATGTCAGACTTGTCAGCCACGGCCATGGGTACAGCTATGACTACGGCTGTTGCTAAGGACAGCCTAAGCTTCAGCGCATGTTGAGGTGATGATTCAGCCACAGCCGCAGCTGTAGCCACCAATTGGGACACAGTCTAACTGTGTATGTGTGTACTGTGTAGATGCATTCACCACATGATATCATAATGAAGGCTGGCATGGTTTATATATCATTCAAAACCACACAGTGTATGAAACCCAATAGTCTCACACTAGAAGGCTCAAAATAATATTTTGATGTTCCTATCCTATAAGTTTGTCTTTTTGTTCTTCCCCCAATCTTAGAATCAGTTAGAGATGGACCAGCAGCAAGAGGCGAGGATCGAGGCTCTTTCAGAAGAGGTCGCCCGTCGCAAGGAGGCGTACCAGGAGGCGGAGGAGTCCCGGGATGCGGAGATGAAGACTAGGGTCAGTGTCGAGACCAAACTTGTTGCCCTCAGCGAGTTTAAGAAAAGTGCCGATAAATTCATGGTTAGAGTCATATGTGTGTATATGAAATGTCTCACTAATGCACTGTGAATGCCGCACTTCATCATTTGAATAACAATTTTTTTTTTTTTTTTTTTTTTTTTAGTCAGATTTTAATGTTATAGTTTATTTTCATTGCGTTCAATTTTATTTGCTGTCTGCAGCCTATCCATTTTATTTTATCAACTGTATATCCCAAATGTTTTGTTAATATTCAGTCCATTTTGATTGGCAATGAATGCATATTTTGTTTCTTTTAAATCAAATGTCGTCGCTTCAATGCAACAAGGTTGTATGCCACATTTTTTGTGAAAATAAGTTCAAATATACAAAATGTCCTTTATTTTTGTAAGAATAAACTGTAGAAGTTAGTACTTTATCATAAATGTAATTAAAAAAGATACAACTTTCGGGTGACCAAAGAAAAATTGACTAGAGCGAGATTTGAACCTGCGACCACCGGCTAAACATACCGACGCTTGACCAACTGAGTTATCCAGCCCTAATGTAGGCAGTCTCCCTATTTTGTCAATATCTTTGATTAGGGGGTGCCAGTCAGAAACCATTCAATCAGATACAATTTATCATATGATACAAAAAATGAAAAGATACAAGAAAATAACAATAAATGACCTCATTATTTTTAAATGTGGTCCGAGCAGCAAGGTCATTTCTTATACATACAACGTTAATGCACCAAAAAATTATAACATCATTCCCCATGCGATGGAGGTTTGTGCCACAAAGTCGTTTCTTCAAGATACGATCTTTCGATCAATTTAAACTGCACACATTCTTCTAGTGCAAAAGATTAAAGTTTGTATTAACAATTGCAACAATAAAACTGGTTTTGTGGGTAACTAAGCGTAGATACAACTTAATTTATTAGTTATTCTTTTAAATTTCTTTATAATTCCTTTATAATTGTACATGTGAACTTGTCTTAAACAACCACTAATTGTTCAAGATGTCCCCAAACCTTAAAAAGAGATTTATGCAAAACGAGTGAAATCCAAGTTATGACCTTGTTGCAGGGAAGCGACTATATATTCTTCGGTGTACTTTCTGGCTGTACGTTCAATCAGTGTTGTTCACATTAGCTTTTTTCTGTCCATATTCGCTCATTGAACTTCTTACTTCTTTTTCTGCAGTACAACATTTGTGCACGACGTGTGTCGGTTTTGGTGCTAGAATACTAACTGTAATCTGTGTGATATGTTGGTTTTATCCTACACTCTTGTGTGATAGCACTTGGTTTTTACGAAGGCTTCCTGAGTCGAATAATGAGTTATCAATTAATTTTTATCATGAACTTAAAACTTGACCTTGGGATATTACTTTGAAATTACTGGCAATTTCATTTCATTATAAGCTATGATAATGAAACAACAATTTGATTTGATTGTGTCTCATTTCAAAACGTTGAAGTAAATCAGATTTTTGCGAGGCTTCAACTTTTGCAGAAAGGTGTTTCCCCATGTGTAAATTATCTTTCATATCTTCTCCTTATTTCCACTTTTTCCTCTTTGTCAGTATACATTGGCATGATTTTTCTTATCATCTCAAATCTATTTTAATTAAACTGTACTTTCCAAAATCTGCTCCATATCAGACGTCTTATCATGATAAAAACTTTATCCATGATCAGCTTTTCTTTTTAAAATGAACAATCCATACGTTTAGGTATTGACCCAACTCACTTGACGTCGTCACCCATGACAAAGCTTGGTCGCGCAATTTGTGCAGTTGTATTCCATGTGCATTGTAAATGTGCAGTGTTCATTTTAGCCGACACACAGGGGGTTAGACTTGTGTCAGCTATTTCTATTTCTCTACACAGTATTTTTACATGCATTTCCAAAATGGAAGACCATGGGCAGACGGTGGCCTTGTGTGACGTCAGTGCAGGGGGTCTATACACCCATAGACTGTGCAAAAATAACACTGGTTTTTTTTTTGGGTGTCCACCAACCCCATTCTGCATGTAACTTGTGTATCAAGGAAATGTTGAACATAATTATTTTGTTTTGAGCTTTTGAGCATCTTGTGAAGAAAAAGCCATCTTTCCAAAGTGGTTGAATTGAGAAGTCCGGTATAAAGTCTTACGTTCTTATTGTTTCTCAACTCTAGGCGGGACAAGAAGAGACGATTGCGACACTGAATGATGCTAAGTATCGTCTTGAAGAAACACTTGCTAATGTTGAGGCCCAGCGAGATGAACTGAAGGAGGAGAAGGTCACAATGGAGCTGAGAATGGTGCAGATCGAGGAAGAGAAAGACGGTAAAAGAACAAAGAGGGAAAGCGTCATTAACCACACAATGCTTTAATGATTCTTTTAAAGTTCAATACACAGCCTACTTGATGACAGTGACATGCTTTTTCTCCATACATCGTCCCATCAATGCATCCAAATTGTAATGCAGCCAAATTGTAACAATGATACAGAAAATAACATAATATATGGCCTTGTTGCAACCAAATCAATTTTTGGCAAGCATTCAACCTATCCCTCGAGCAATGAACATGTAGTGAAGCAACTACATGTAGATATGTCAAAAGTTGTGTATTGTCGGGAGTCTTTTGTACTGAAATAAGACAGTTAAAGTTCTTAAAAGATAAAACCTAACAAGGCGGTTCATTTTGAAATATCACATAGGTTTTGAACACCAGGCAGCTGCTCTCCAAGATGCCGTTGATCGTCTTAAGGAGACAATGGAGAGGGAGCATCTTCCTCTGGCTGAGATGGAACGAGAAAGGGAAGCATTCCAGGACAGACTGCAAGAACTTGAGACAATCAGGGACGACCTTAAAAGAATGCTTGAAGAGGAGAAGGCTTCTAGAGAGCAGGTTAAGGTCAGTTTTATGAGGTTCTTATCTTTCAAGAAGCTTCACAGTAGCCAATTAAATCACAATTTTGAGCAGTTTCAGTGTGTTTAATTGGTTCCAGCAACACTGTCACAGTCCTGGTGGGATTATTATAATTTTTTTTTTTTTTTTGAAAAAATTCTAAATCCACCAGTGACGGTGAAAGCAAAAGTCTCCAGGAAGTGATGATTTGCACTGTGACTTGACAAACTTTAGACCCAACCAAGGAATTTCTTTTCTTCTTATATTTTGACAAATAACAAATGGGTGTTGTTTGTTTTCTAAAAAGCAAATGATCAGAGAGTATTAGGTTTTCATTGTTAGAGTAGACAAAGATAATAGATCCTATTGAGGATAAAGAATATGATTTTGGTTTTAATACTCTTACACTGATGTGTGATAAGCAGTGTATACAAGTGACTAATTGGAAAACATAAATGAGAGAACAAAAAATTGTGCTTTACTTTGTAAATTTGTATTAAGTTGGAATCACAGGGGACACAGCTATGAAAGAGATGTTTATTTTCTTTTGTAGGCCGAGTTGGAATTGTTGGAAACGTCGAAGTCGGAGATGGAGGCTGAGTATCAGACGTCCCAGCAGCAGCTTCAAGAAGCCCAAGAGCAGCTACAAGCAAAGTCACTGGACAATGAGAGGATTTCACAGGCCATGCAAGATGAGGTATGGACCTGGCTTTTCAGAGCCTTTTACTCTACCATAACTAGAGCTTTAATACTGTCTTAAAGGGCCTTTGAAATAGAATTTTTTATTAATTGAAACAACTCTGTATATATTCTGAAAAAATAATTTCACCTTTTTTTCTGCTGAATTTGGGGTGTTTTGACAATTTTTCTGAATTGTGTTTTATGTAAATTGAATTTTGCATATTCATGAGCAAATATGTGATGTCATCGAAGGCAAAGCTGCAAACTCATGGTTGGTTTGTGCACAAAAAATTACAGATTTTTTCCCAATTTTTCAAATGGCAACTCCACTAATATTTGGTTGTCTTAATGATAAGTGTTTTGACTTGTCAATACATAATTTGAGGTGACCGCTGTTTTTTTTTTGAAAATTTGGGATCTTGATTTTGTACATTTTTAATGCTGCTGTGAGACTTTGTTCCTTTTATGAGTCACCCAACAGCGTCCTCATGTGTCCAGTTCAAGACAGGTCATTTTTGAAAATTCAATAGTACATTAAACCTTAATTTCAGTACCAACAATTATTTTCCATTTTCTTTAAACTGTCCTTAATCATGGATATATGATAAAAAATGTATTTCAAAAAATGTTCTCTTCATAGGCCCTAAATTTGCTATCAAAAATTGCACTTTGAAAGTTTCAAACTTGCCAAAGTATGTTTGAAACTAACATGGGAACCATATTTAGCCAGCAAACAATTTCATGAAGTGCTAAGATCAATCTTAAGATGAGTAAATGTGTGAATCAATCTTAATTGCTAAGGAGAGTGTGATGTCTCAATACAAATCAATGTGCATCTTAAAGTTAGGAAGAGTTTGGTGAAATCTACTGCAGGACTCTGCTTACTTGCTTTAACTTCAAAACCATTGAACTGTGTGTGTAAAGTTGATATTGTAAATGTTGTAACTTGTGTCTAGAGGCTTTTCTTTCAAATTTAGAAATCTGTCCTAAACTAAAAGACTTGCATGTTATCATCTTAGATATGTTACTCCATCGAAGACTGCTGGAGGAAGATTAATGACACTGCTTTAAACACGGATTTCAGTTATACAGTCTTTCTTTACATTAACTACTTTTTATAAAATAATTTGTTTTGTTACTTGCAGATTAATCTCGGTTTGGAGCTGAAAAAACAGTTGGAAATGCTACAGAGAGAAACGATAGATCTCACAAATGAGAAGGACGAGCTTGCCCACCAGCTTATGGACTTCCAAAACCAACTACATTCCTCATTAGATGAGAAAGAACAACTTAAAAATCAAATTCAAAATGTAGAAGCCACCTTAGAAGAAACTATGATTAAACTTCAACAAAAGGCAGATGAAGTCCAGACATTCTGCGATAGATTTGCTTCCAAGGAGACGGATGTTGCTGAAGCACAAGTGAAATTAGAGGAGGAAAGGGGAAGGTCTGCCAAACTCCTTGAAGAGAAAACAACCTTGGAAGGACATTTGGATGCCAAAAAGATGGATGCTGAAGAACTTGAGAGGGAACTTGAGAACCTTCGTTCAGTGTTTGCCGCAGAAAAGGGAGAACTGGATGCTGCCATCAACGCCAAAGATGGTGACTTATCAGAGATTGCTCATACTTGCCAGGAAAAGGATAAAGAGATTGCCAGACTGTCTCAAACAATTGATGATAACATCCAAGAACTGTCCAAAATGCGACATCAGATTTCTGAAAGAGATTACAATATAGGGACATTGGAAAATTCTGTAAGTCAAGCTCAGCGTGAAATAGAGATCCTCAGGGAAGGGCAATCAGCAGAGGGGAAAAAGACAGAGTCCAGGATGTCGTCCCTCTTAGAGCAAATTGCCGAACTAGAGTCAGAGATTACAGGAAACCAGAGAACAATCTCAGAACAGGAGAACAGGTTTCAGAGCCTCAGCTCACAGTTTGAACAGAAGTCTTCCGAGATGGAGGGTGCGGTGAAAGAGCTGACAGATTCTAACAAGAAATTCTGCCGCCAGATTGAAGAGAACGAAGGACAAGTTTCTTCCTTGCAGGAG
This sequence comes from Marthasterias glacialis, assembly GCA_911728455.2. Taxonomy (NCBI): domain Eukaryota; kingdom Metazoa; phylum Echinodermata; class Asteroidea; order Forcipulatida; family Asteriidae; genus Marthasterias; species Marthasterias glacialis. The sequence continues at coordinate 27,335,327 of OU452223.1, forward strand.
CAATTGATTGCCTCTTTGAAGCTTGTCCAGGACAAGGAAACTTACTATCAGGACCTGATTAGAACAGCAAAAGAGGGATTCAGCTCTATGCAATCTTCTTTGACTACTGAAATATCCAAACTCATGGAATCTCTCAAGGTTTCAGAGCAAAAATCAACTGAGATCATGATGGAAAATCAACAGAATTCTGCTCTCAATGAAGAACTAATGCAGAAATTGGACTCTGCCGGTAAGCAGATGGAAGAACTTAATGCAGTTTTGAACGATAAAGAGAAATTCATAGAGGAGTTAAACAGTCAGAAGCAGCATTTAGAAAAGAGTCTTGAAGAAAGAGAAACTACTATAAAAGAGCAGTCTGCATCCTTAAACGATAATTTAGTATCTTTGGACCAACAAAGGGACGAGCTTCAAAGGCATCTTCAAGAAAGACAACACACAATTTCAGGTTTAGAAGAACACCTTGAAATACTGAAACAAGAGTCAGAGGAAGCCCACCTTCAAAGAAGTAGCCTACAAGATCAACTTCAGAATGCTTTGGAAGAAATCCAGTCCAAGAATTCAAAACAAGATTCACTTGCAGAGGAGGTTGAGCACTTGAAAAAAGAGGCAGCAGAATGTAAAGAAGAATTTCAAATTAAAGAAGCTGCCTTGATTAGCCAAATTGAAGGATGCACAGAGGAATCTACTGTCTCAAAACAAGAGATAGGAAGGTTACAAGAGGAGCTGAGCCTGATGAGTGTCAGGGCCGAGTCTTTGCAGGACAGACTTCAAACCGAGGTTGTTGCTGTGAGGGAAAACCTCCAAAAATCTTCAATGGAAACCAATGAAAAGGAGAAGGTCTTAGAGGAACTTCAAGAAGAGCTGGCAAGAAGTAACAGGGAATTTGAAGAACAGAAAATGTCAATGGATGAGTTGTTGGCAAAGGCAAACCAGAAGGAGCAACGACTTAGCGATGAACTTGCTGTCAAATCTGAGATGGTAGAAGACCTAACCCAGAAGATCATCAGCAATGAAGAAAAATATTCAGTGGTTATTCAAGACCTTGAAAAGAAGATCAAGACATACACTAACAATGTGAAAGAGTACTCCCAGGAAGTTGATAGCAAAAACAGCCTTATTGAAAGCTTGAAGTCCGAAATACGTGATAGAGATACAAATCTTGGAGATGAGGTTACACTTCTCAAGGAGCAAGCTCAAGTTGAAATGGCCAAGCTGAGGGAGGAGCTGGAAGAAAGAGAACGTGGGTGGACACGGTTGAGAGGAGATGCAATGCAGAAAGAGGCAAATATGGCTGAAGAAATAGCAAACTGGACTGATAAGTATGAAAAGGCTACACTAGATATGGATTTTTTCAGGAAGGAGATGGATGTTCGAGAGATTGAATTAAAGAACGAGATTGTGTCATTGCAGATCTCTATATCAGAATTCACTGACAAGGCCTCCGCTCTTGAGACATCTCTGAATGAGAAAGAAACCAACCTTAGGGACCTAAAGCAAGAGTTTGAGCAGAAGAAGGGCGACTATGAGGCAAGGATATCATCCTTACGAGAAAAATGCAAAAAGGTGATCCATGACCGTAATGAAATAAGAGGTCTTCTTAAAAGTAGGAAGGAGGAAGTGGAGACCCTGCAAGAAAAGCTAGAGAAGCGAGGCAACGAAATGTCAGCTCAGGCAGAGGCCGAGTCTCAACAAAGTTCAGGCCAGATTCAGAGAATGGAAAGAGAGCTGGAGCAAAAGGCTATATTAATTGAAACGTTTAAGAAACAACTCCTTGAAAAGGATGAAGAATTTAATGCTGAAGTCGGCTCTCTGAACAGCAGTTTATCGGAACTAAACACAAGAGTACCAGAATTGGAGGCAGCCATTGAAGCCAAAGAGGCTCAGTTGAAAGGTCTCCAAGATCAACTCCAGGAAAAAGAAGAGAAGCTGAGTGATCTGAACGAGAGCTTCTCAGAGCAAGAATCCAAGTTCTTATCCTTACAAGAGCAAATCGTTCAAGAGCAAGAGAAGGTTGTGGTAGAAAGAATGCAGATGACAGAGAGTGCAGCTGTGCCTGGCAAAGAATCAGAGCTGGAAAGCGAGAACGCAAAGTTAAAAGCAGAGATGGAAACTGCAAAACAGCGATATGGAAAACTTCTCATAAAGGCCAAGGAGATCAAATCTAAATCGGATGTAACTCTTAAAGAAAAAGCAAGGTTGGAATCAGAAGTGGCATCACTCACAAGCACGGTGGAACAGAAGAATCAACAGCTACTCAATATCACTCAAGACTGTGAGAAGGAACAATCTGAGCTTATGTCATTGAAAAGAGTTTTAGAGGAAAAGGAATTAATAATGAAAGAAAAAAATAAGCAACTGGAAACATCAGTCGAGGAAAACAAACTTCTTCAATCGGAACTGCTGTCTTTAAAAGATCTACTTGAGAAATTAAATCATGAACTTGAAAAGCTCAGTACTGTTTCTGCAGAGAAGGAAAGACTTGAGTCAGAAGTGTCTTCCCTAAGGAGTTTAGTGCAAGACAGAGATCATGAGCTGACACTTGCAAATCAGTCAATTGAAGACTTAAAAGTTGCCCAGGGTGCGCTTGGAAATGAACAAATGGAAAACCTCATCCAAATGCAAAATCTTAGTGGAAATATACAAGATCTTGAGAATAAACTGAGAGAATGTGAGATCTTGCTAAAACAGGCAGAAGCTGACAAGGAAGCTGCCCTGGATGAAAAGTCAACTCTCACATCGGATTTTGAAACAGTGAGAGAAGCCCTCAGTCTAGCGCAGACTCAGATGGATGAACAAAGTCAAGTAATAAAACAAATGAAAGACCAGCTGCAAGCTTCCCAAGAAGACTATTCAAAGGCACAGGACGAAGAGTTGCAGAAGATCAGACAAGAGCTAGAAGGAGAAAAGTCAATGAACAAAAACCTGCAAGAAGAGCTTATTGAAGCGAAAGGATCACACAAACAAGAAAAAGAGAAATTGTCGGCAGTCATAAACAAGTTGAAATCACAGGTAGAGGATTCACTAGAACGCATGGATGTATTCGCAGGAAACATGGAGAAACTTACTCAGGTGAAGCGCCAGTTGGAGCAATCATTGACAGAAAGTAGAGGATCTGAGGAAAGACTCCTGTCAGAGCTTGAGAGTGTCAACTGTGAATTACAAAGTATAACACAAGAGAGAGAGGACTTGAAACAGCACCTGAACACAATCACAGACAAATCACAGGTTTTGGCTTCCAGACTACAGATGATAGATCAGCAGATGATGCAGACATCTGAGGAGAAAGAACAGCTCGAAAAACTGCTGGACGAAAAAGTGTCAAGCGAAAATGAGCTGGTTGTTACAGTAGATCAACTCCATAAGGAGTTAGCAGTGATGGCTGCAGATAAATTGGAAGTACACAAGGAAGTTGAGGAAAATGGCAGACGAGTGAATGAACTGACTCAGTTACTGGAAGAGAAGGATAGTCAGTTGATAAAATTTGTGGAGGAGAAAGAAGTGTTGCTAGCTGAAAATAGTGACAGGGAAAGTAAGATTGAGTCAGATCTTGCAATAAAAAACAAGGAGTTGGCAGATACCAAGGATGAAAACAAACTTTTACAACATCGCATTGAAGAACACCAGACGAGAGAGAATGAATCGACTGCAAGACTCGAGGAGTTATCAAAAGAGTTAACCCAGGCGACAGAAGAGCTGCAAAAGGTCAGCAGTCGAAAAGAGGCCATCCAGAAACAAAACGAGAAATTAAAAGAAAGGCTGACCAAGATTAACGAGGCAAGAAAGAAGCTTGGTAAAGAAGTTGAAGACCTCAAGCAGGAGAGGGAGGAAAAAGAGGGACTTGTGAAACTGAAAACTGAAGCAGAATCCCAGATCCTGTCGATGGAGAAAGAGTTTGAGCATCTGCGACAGTCAAGTGACCAGAGTGCCTCAGAATCATTCAGTTTGAAAGAGGAACTGGAGGCTACTCGAGATCAGTGTCACCAACTTATCACAGATAATGAGTCACTGAAAAGGAAAGTGTCGGATTTGGAGATGATTAGAAAGCAGGCTACTTCTATCGAGGCAGAAAAAGATTCTCTACTTAACGATAACTCAAGACTATCCACATTAGTGCATGAGCAAAAGGAGGCTATACAACAATTGCATTCCAAGTTAAAACAGCTTGGCTCTGAGCTAATGTCATCCAAAGATCAATGCAACATCCTTCAAGATGACTTTGAAAAGAAAGTATCAGCATTGAAGAAAGAAAATTCTGGTCTCACTTCCAGAGTTGAAAATCTACAAACTCAGCTTAAGCAAGAAATTGAGGATTACAAGCGTTCCATCCGTAGTTCTGAGGAACAGCTCAATAAGAAGAATGCTGACCTTGAAAACGTTAGGAAAAAACTTGAGAATGAGAAGCTAGATCAGAGTGTTCTCAGGGCTGAAAAGGAAGAGGTTGAAGCACTCTTGGACAAACTTGACGTAAGGAACTCCCAGATGGCAGAGGAGCTTGCTGTCGCCAAGAATCAGGCCAAGACAGCCTGGGATGAGAACCAAGCCTTGAAAGCATTAGAAATCAGATTAGCCGAAGTGAATTCCCAACATGAAAACACAGTGCAAGAGAATAGCAATCTCAAATCTCTCAATGAGAATCTCCTACAGGAGAATGAAGAGTACATGAAGGAGCTTGAAGAGTATAGCGACCAGATGAATGAAGCCAGAGAAGCTGGAGTCCAGTTGAAGTCTGTAACCGCAAAGTTTGAAAACCTGCGAAAGCATCTGGATGAGCGTGAGGATGTGATCATGGAGCTCCAAGTTGCAACCACCGAACACCAAGAAGAGCTCAATCAACAGAGGGCATCTTGCATCACTCTTGAACAAGAGAAAGAGGACTTGGCGGAGGAGTTGGAGAGGTTCCAAGGTGAGCTGGAGGCCTTCAAAACTGAGCGTGACCATCTGAGAGGAGAATGCCATCAACTGACTGACGCAATGCAGAGATACCAGCAAGAGAGTGAGCAGCTGGGAGGACAACTGGGGGTGGCCCAGCAGCAGCTTCAACAATTGAGTGCAGAGAATGAAGGCTTGAGACTGAAGGCTCAGCAAGAAGGAACAGTGGACCAGCAGCTGAGGCAATGGCAGGAGGCTTATGAGGGGGTTAGGGCAGAGCTTGGGATGGCAGAGGCAGAGAGGCTTCGAGCTTTGCAGAGTCTTCACCAGAGGGAAATGAGGTGAGGGTTTTTCCCCCCTATTTTTTTTTTTCATTCGTTTGTACGGGGAAAAATTGTCAGTCTACCAAATGTGAGTTAATGTAGGATAAATACACAATATCAAAATGTGAAGAAGGGGGATAATAATAATTGTGTTAATAACAACGTATATATTTATTGTGCACTTTTTTTAAGCCAAGTAGAGTCCTCAAAGTGCCTCACAGCATTAATACCCCTGTTCGTCGGGCCAAAGCATTCGTATAACCATATCAACTCCTTAGGAGTATGCAGCACCGGCAACCGAATGGGCACACAGGTTTCTAAATATTCACATCAACAATCTCTATCATTGGGAGTATCTATAGGGAAAATCTGATTTTGATTTTTCAACTGAATGCTATTGCTCACTTTTTATCAGGTAAACTCTGATTTTACAGAAGGAAATATTCCTTTATCGTGGAAAAACAGGGGTTAGACTAGATTAGGATGGTCAGGTCAAGCAATACACTTGAATTATTGCAAAACATACAATAACTTGCATGCAAACTCCAACTTTTATTCTTTCAGGAATCTTAGCATTTTGTTTGTATTTAAAAACTATTATTATTTGTGTTTTTTACCCATACACCAATGTTTGTTAAGCACTGTATACTCGGTACTTTCCCGAGTCCTGTGAACAAAAATTCACAGGTGGGATTCGAACCCATGACCCCCGCCACTCTAGAACAGATGTCTTGCCAACTAGACTTCCGGGATTGCCCAGCAGCTAGAGGCAGGTCGATTCCTATTAGCAGTGGGTACCGCAACCATTATAATAGATGTTATTTTTTGCATCAGATGTAAAGAATATTACTTGTGTTTTTTACCCAATTTCATTTGTGTTTTTGCCTGTGTATTTTTTTCACAGGACTTGGGAAAGCACAGAGTATACAGTGCTGAGTATACACGCATCGGTGTATGGGTAAAAAACCACAAATAATATTCTTTGTCATCTATTTTAAAAACTATCACTTTGTTGTCTCCTCAGATGTGAAGATATGACAATGCAGATCTCTGCTTTGGTGGAAGAGAGGAACAACTTGAGCATCCAGTTGCATAACTCAGCGAGATCAGCAAGAGATCTTTCCAAGCAACTCAGACTAGCCGAAGCAGAACGAGGTGACCTCACTCAACAACTTCAAGACAAGGATCAGACTTATGTCAGTCAAATTATGGTGCGAAAATTGTTTAAGTTTTTTTTTACATAAAGAAGCCCTCCCTATTATCTGAAGCATTTGCTAGTATTTGACTAAATGATTCCGAACCAATTAACTGGCCGTTTTTGAATGATGGGACAACTGTGCACAGAAATATCTGTGTAATTATTATGTGCTTGCATTCACCACATTATGTCATATTGCAGGCTAGCGAATTGTAGTGCATCTGTCATTCCAAACCATCGTAGATTATCGGGCGGTCAGACAGTAGGAGGGTAAATTTGTAAAGTGTAGATGTATTCACTTCATGATATCATATTGTAGGCTGGTATAGTTTATCTATCATTCAAAACCACAGTGGATGATGATATTGAATGGTCAGACAGTGGGAGGATTGACTGTGTACTGTGTAGATGCATTCACCACATGATATATTGTAGGCTGGTATAGTGCATCTATCATTCAAAACTTTTTGGGTGACATTGAATGGTCTGTCAAATTAGAAGGATAATATAACTACAGTCACTGATTTCAGATTTACTTGTAGTTAAAAACTCGTTACACACCTTGAGAAGGCATTTATGGTTGTTTTTTCATTGGTCATTTTCAGAAATGAAGACAAAATATACAAGAAGGGTTTAAACAGAGAAATATGTCTTCACATGAGTTACTCAATGTAGATTGTTCTTAGATCATTTAAATGAGTTGATTATTTTTCAATTTGAATATAATAATTTAGGAAGAGCCAATCCTCAAAGCCGAGTCTGCTAGCCTGCAGCAGAGTGCACCGATTGGAGGCGGGGCTCACCAATCAGAGCTGATTGAAATCAGTAGAAGGTTAGTTTGTAATTTGGTTTACTTTAACTTTGGGTTGAACAAAGAAAAACTGAATAGACCCGGATTTATTTAAACCATACTTTTATTTAAACCATATTTAACAAGAATGACCCATCCAGCACAGCTGATCATTTGGGGCCCTCTATTTGAACCTTTGACCTCCGGATTTACGCACCGGTGCCCAATGAACTGAGCTATCTAGCCCTATGATGGTGGTTTGTGTTGGGGGGGGGGGGGTTGTGTGGGGAGGTTGGGAGGTTAGCACCAGTCAGAAGCCATTCAACCTTATACTGCTGTAAAGACCCTTTTCAGATGACATCACTATTTTATCGCTTTCCATTCTGGAGAACTTACTCATGCTTGTTATGGGCACACGTAACTAGAACTGTAGGAACATGTGCTATGAAACGCAACTCTGGATGGCACAGTGCATATGTATCATACAAGTGCATAGTACCCCAGCATGGGGGACTTCCAACATTGCTGTAGAAATGTGACGTCATTGAGAAGGCTCTATAGCTAGGGATCACACCCATTTTTACAATATAGCCTGGAAGTTGGCAGTAAAGGGATGCAACTTTTTCTTTTTAATTATTAAGTAATAAACCACAAGGGAAGCTGACTAGATGAATTTAGAACACTTTTAGGTGAACATAGAAAAATTTACTGTAAAAAAATGACTTTTTGTGTTACTTTATTTTATTTATTTATTTATATATGTATTTTGTTTTAACTCTCAATAGCACCATGCATTGTAGGAAACTTTAAATGGAGTAAATATTTGCTAATGTAAATTGAAAGAAGCTTTTCATAGAAATAAACCCAGAGAGCGCTGAGTTGAATTGTCATCTATATGTCTGCTGAGTATGCCTTCTATGTCAGCTCTGGACGGAGTATCTTTACTCCGTAAAGAAAGTGTGGGACAAAATTAACCAGATCCAATAGGAAAACTGAAATTTGACATACAGCTAAATAGTGTGCGCATTGAATGCCATGCAACAGACACGTTCAGATAAATGTTTTCTTGTTCTATTACTTGGTTTGAACAAAGAAAATGCAAAACCACTTGTTTTAATAATACAGATATTATCCCTTTAACCCAACCTGTAATTGGTTCTTTTCTTTTCTGCCATCAAGCAGATTGGATGAAACTGAGCAATCCAGGGAGGCAATGGCCAATGAGTTTGCTAAACTTGAGGTAAGTAACCTTTAATTAGTGCCAAAGTGTTAAATTACTAACGTTAAGCACCTTGTGAGACTGAAATTTAATTAATTTCTCTTGAGTTTATAACTTGGTTTACAAGAAGTAAACTTTGACTGGTTTGTGCTTGGTTTGTCTTTTTGTTAAAGCATGGATGTGACTAATATTTTACCAAAAGATTAAAGACAAATTTAAAACTCTTTTCAAATGAATATTTCTGCTATAACCAAGCATGGTTATCTATTTTGTTGAAAGCCTTGTAGCATGTATTTATTTAGGAGGCTAACAATGTATTGAGTTTCTTTTCTATGGAAAATACAATAGTTGGTTTTTATAAAGGGATGTTACAATATTAAAAATAAAAGCGTTCCCCCAAAAAGTATCACACAGATTTTGTTAACCACGCTTTTACTTAAAAACTGTGGTACAGTTTGCCAATCACTGTAAGAAACTTACCCTTTTAGTAAGTCGAATCTAAATTAAAAGTTGATGACTTGAAAAACCAATCGATAACTACATGCAACTTTTCAAAAATAAAAGAAACAAAATCCATAACCCATTACTTGCCCCCCCCCCAAAGATCTGTGACAACCTTTAAAAAGGTTATGTAATTTTAGATTAGTTTATTGTTTTTTTACATTTTTCAAGCTTTCTTGGAAACAAGTGGGATTGAACAATCATAGCCAATCAGAAATATGTCTGGTATTTTCCCTTGTAAAGTTTGTGTGCTCTCTTTTCTTGTAGGGTATTGCACCCACCTCAGCCGAACTACTAACACATGAGGTGGGTGGTAGAATTGCACTAACTCAATATCTGCTTTCATTCACACTACAGGCACACATGAATGCAAAGCAAAATAATGCAGTGAACTAATGTTTAATCATACTCACTTTTTGTGAATCTTTATTGTATATTGACATTCTCATGCTTCACTTTGAATTTGCATTCATAAATACTTCAGACAGTTTAGCCATTCTGATTGGTCGAGAGGCGATCACGTGGCCATGTTTAAACATGTAGTAGAGACATTTTAAAAAGTGTTTAAACACAGTTAGCCAGCGCTCATAGCCATCCACGTGTTGGTGGTGAGGGGTTTACGGGGGCGCTATTTTACATGTTACCCAATCAGTACATACCGGTACTCAATGTAAAATCTGTCAGTACGTGCCCATAAGAACAACCTTTGAGTGGAGCGTGCAACTTGACCCTTCGCGAAATGGTACCTGAGGACAGGAATTGTAAAAACTTTACAGAACAGACGATTACAGATTTTCCAACATTATTGTGCTTTTAACAAAAAGAGTATTTATGACTAAGGGAATAAAAAGTCACGGTCATGGCCATGTGATAAAGGACCTCACCTTTGGCTTGGTCCTTTATCACACTGCCACAACCTTGCAAGGTCTTAAACAGCTGTTTAAGACAGACACTACTCTTTTTGTTAAAAAACAAAAAAAAGTAGGTAAACCTGAAAACTTTTTGGTTTGTAAATTGCCACTTCCTGTCACATCCTCAGCCTCCGTTTCATGAGGTATTACAGTCGACTCTCGTTAATACGAGCTCGGATGTTACGAGGTTCTGGTTTATACGAGGTATTTTGCCGGTCCCGAACTGCCCCGTGCGTGTTTTAATGCATTTAAATACGGATGATACGAGCACGGTCATAACGAGAACACGGATAATACGAGGTATTCTTGCAGCCCCGTACCGAGCAAATGTATTGTTTGTCTTACTTTTATAGCAAGTTTGGGCATCGATAGTTTACCTTCATTGAGGTGAAAAATTGACATCCCAGCCTTTCAAAACATGTGCTACCGCTCCGTTGATCATGATCAATAGAGGTGCTATTTGAGCGTTGGCAATGGTACCAGTCTATTGAATGGTAGTACAACGCAGATGAGAGGTGGACACCAGACCGTTTATTGTTCGCTGGTATCCCGCCTTAGCAATGAGCTATCTCACATTACTGTGACCTTACTAAGGTGTGAAAACCAATGAAAATCAACATTCAACTTGTCATGTTGTCCGTTGCGACCGAAACTTGGCTGCCAAGAACGGCAAGTGAAAGTCATATGCGCTCTTTTTTCAGTCATGAAAAATGTAAATTGTTTTCATAAATTGACTTTTGAAATAAATTAATTAAATCAAAACAGTTTTATTTGCCCAAAATGTTGTATGTTTGCATGGTACATGTACATGTAAATCATCACAGTTATGCAGTGTCCATTGCAGTACGGGTGCATTTATACACGTGCGTCCATTATGTCATGCACTGTGCATTGTTAATACCGCACTCGGATAATACGAGGTTCGGTTAATACGAGAAAAACAGGCCAGTCCGGCGGACCTCGTATTAACGAGAGTGGACTGTAATCGCATTCGACGCTTAACAGTTGTGAGCATGTGTGTGTGCTGATAGATTTTACGTTGAGTGCCGATACATATTGGTTGAACACACGTATGGCTAGGAGCACCTTACACACAATCACTACTCCAGCTATGTCTCTATCAGCTGATTAAAACATTAAGCGGTCATGTGACCACCTTTCAACCAGTAGGACTGTCCCACACTGGGGTATTTTGAATGCAGGGTTGTGACCGAGCAGCAGAGGACCACACCTTTTGCTCAGTCCTTTTTCGCACGGCCACATCCCTGTCAGTCTTAAACCCTTACTCTAGACAAGTACAAATCAGCCTAACATGTCACTTTAGTCTTCTGACAACATGATTTGCTTAGTGGTTAAGACATCTGCTCTAGAATGGGGCAGTCGAGGGTTCGAATCCCACCCGAGGAGCCTCTGGATTTTTAGCAGGGAACCAAGCATAAGCAATGATATTTCACATAAGATTTGGCTGGCTTTGTTTTGCTAAGCGAATGTGTCTACTTTCAGCAAATTTGTGCATGAAGCAGAGTTAATTAAATTCATCCCTGTTTCTTTTTGTGACTAAATTCATAAAACACCCAAATATGCATGTTATCTTATTTTTTAAATATAAATTTTTTAAAATTAAAAAGACGTTCTGAACAGTCAGCATGCCACAATTTTAAAAGCAAAGTTTTGCTTTGAATTACTTGTATAGTTTCTTTTGTAAGGAATGTTGTACCAAAATAAAATTGTAGTCATATTTAAAAAGGTGTATTGATTTTGTGTCAACAGGTTTTTAGCCAACCACCAACTCACTATTTAAAAACAATCTTCTATTGTAGGCTGCCCTGCAGTTTGAACACGAGCAGCGCTTGCGTACAGAGGATGCCCTGATTCGTGCGCAAGACCAAGTTCATCATCTCGAGAGCAGGCCTCCACAGACAACGCAAACTAAAGCGCCCTCACAGGAGATCCAAGTGCAAATGGAAGATGATAAAGAAGACGCTCCGTTACTCCTGCCGTACCAAGCCGGCCATGTTCTCAGTAAGTGACTTTTAATGTTAGTAACCATTAACTGAAGCAACATCCTGCTGCAGGTTTTCTTTGATTTCATTTGAATGAGTACTTGATAGGGTTCACTGATCATGAAAATCATGGGTCAGGTAGGCTAAAGTCAGATGCGTTTTCTAATGATGGGCCCTGTTAACCAGTTCCCACCAGGAAACTTTCATGTTTTTTCCTGGGATTTTTTTCTCAGAGTTGCTGGAATGATTGTTCTTTGAGAGTACCGCTGGCACAAAGAAACCTTGACTTGACAAAGCCAAGAGAACAAAGATTCTCTTTATAGCACTGGGATTTTTGTTTTCTCTGTTGAAAAAATGTCAAATTCATGCACTGTGAGCTACAGCCAAGGATTGTTCTCCAATCTGGTACCAAGGCTGGAAACTCGATTCAATGAGACTTGCTTCCATTAAACTGAAATACAATGAATGAACAATGGTAGAAGTCTCTCGATGTCTCGTAATCTCTTCTTGGAACAATAAGACAAAGGTCTGAAATCAAGCATGAAGCTACCACAATAGTTTTTGAATGGATAAGATGTAGAAAAGTAAGATTTTTAAAGTTGGTTTTGGGGAAGTTAAACAGAAGACCAACTTAGAGAAATCTGTCTGTGATATGCAGATCATATCGCAAACATTGCGATAATCCTGAGGAGCAGAGTTTATTTTTGTCACAGGGGGCCTTTTCCAAACCTCGGTCGAGGCTCTGGCTCCGTCCAGCCCAGGGCTCTGTTTGATGGCTGAGCCCAAGCCAGAGCCAGCGCCTAAACAGAGGTTTTTAAGAGGCCCTAGTTTGTATTTGCGATTATGCCAAAAGATATCCAGGTAAACCCAGCCAACATTTTAATGAACCAGAAGCTGCCTCATCTCAGCTTTAGCTCATCTAGAATAAAGACCCCCCAAAACAATTTGTTCCCTTTTCCTATTTCTTTTCAGTTCAGCCCTGTTTGTATTTCTGATTGACTAACCCCAATCAATCTCTTCTCTCCTTTTAGTTCGACAAGCCCGGTCCTTTACTACCCACATCAGCAATTGGTTTCAAGGGAAAAGGTCAGTAAACCTCCACATCTACACTGCTTGTTTTGTGTGTATGGGCCCAGGTACCAGACACAGTTCTAAATCAATTCTAACGTGGTGGAAGAACCGAGACGGTTATTAGTTCAATTCCAGTTTGAGTCGTCAGTGGAGTTAGTTTCACAGATGACTCAAACTTTACCTCAGTGATGGGCCAAAAATTTGAAACAAAATCAATTAATGAAAACTTCTTCGGAATGAAAATTAACTCAAATTCTTTCTGCGAGACATTTGACAAATTGACACATGTTGCCATTGTTTTGTTTTTGTTCATTCTATCTTGCAGTCTGGTCCCATCGTATTCTGAACAGTATCGTGGAGAGTGGTTCTAACCCCTATATGTGTCTGATGTAGGTGGGCCCATTTTGTTTACTTAGACCCCCCCCCCTCCTACCCCTCCTCCCCATCCTCCCCCAAGACCTTTTGTAATGTCTCTTATTCAAATTTTCATTCAGCTTTTGACATGAATGTCATTGATTGAGGCGAGGGAACATTAATGTGAATGTGATTTCACCAGGATCAGGCCTTGATCTTAACCGAGGCCACCGAGGCCATTGGCCTTATGCCCTGTCGAGTTGGCCAGCATGCCCTTCAGAAAAATTGCACTGTCACTACCAACTTGGCCAGCATGCCCTTGTACAATTTCTCTGATTTGGCCAGCAAAGGCCTGCCCCCGTTTTTCTTAAGATCGAGGCCTGCAGGATTGATTATACTAACCCTCTTACTGTTCATAACATTTTCCATTGAGTTGACCAACCATTTAAAACCATTCAACCCCATAGATTGTGTATGATGGCACAATTGTGCACAAAACAGACTGTGTACATGCTTGTAATGTGTTGTTGCTATCACCACATGATATCATATTGCAGGCTGGCATAGTTTATCTTTCATTCAAAACCAATGGCGTTGAATGGCCAGACAGTAGGAGGGTCAATGTCAAACATTTTATATGCATAACATTCTAGGTGCAAATCGCATCAACCTCATCTTAACTATTACACTGTGACATAACGCATGAAATAGCAGATTAAAAATGATAACTCATAACACCCCCAACCCACCTCATCCCTGGCCCCTCTTCCTATTAGTTCCTAATTAAAGCTTGTTTCATTCAAGCATTTTGGTTGTTGTTGATTTGATCATGTAATCAAACTGCCAGTTACCAGAGAAATTGTGAAATGTTTAGGCAAAAAAATCAACACAAAAACTGAAGGTTTATCATTGCTTTTGTCACCTATGCATCCATTAAAATATGTGTTCTGTTTCGTTCTTTTGCTATGATTTGTCAGTCTGTTTGTCTGTTTTGTCAGTCGGGTGAGCTGTCAACGTTCTGAACCTCCACAACTCTCAAGCAATTTTTACGTGGTACATCTGCAAACTCCCGCTCCCTAACAAACTGTCTCCCCATCATAGAAAGTTTCAAGTTCTACTTTCATATCTTCTTGATGCATGCATTTTTACAGACATAAAGATGTAAGCCTCATAACAGGAACAATATGCAGTACAGCAGCTTGCTTTCATTTAGTACTTTTTCTACAAAGATGAAAAAAATGGCCCATGTTTTACCCCTTGGCGCAAGATTAAATCTATTCTTCTGTAGGCAATCTTATCTTGGACCCTGTATGCAACAGTAAAAATGTATACTGATTCTCAAAAAACACCGAGAGGGGTGACCATTCCAGCCTCGGTTTGGTTCCATTCAATTGAATAGGAGAAAAACAAGATGGCTGGACTATGATGAAAGTTTATGACTGTAGTGACTGTCCTTTTATGACAGTCCCAGCAGTGGCGTACCCCAGGAGGGGCAAAGGTGAACATCTGGTCCCCCCTGCTTGCCCCCCTGTCAGCCTTTGGACACTGTGAATTTTGCTATAATCTGGCAATTTGAACTAAAATTGCCCCCTCTACAAATATATGAACCCCCCTGTTGTCCCCCTTCAAAAAAAAGCTGGCTACGCCACTAAGTCCCAGTTAACCACCCTGTGCAACAAAGGGTCGGTCAATTACGCAAAGTAACAATTTTTCTTTTTCCTTTTTGACAGTAAAAACTACAATCGGTTGGCAAGGTCACGTCCAAGTCTTCGAGCTGGATTGATGGCGTACGCTGTGGTTGTACACGTGTTCCTTGTATATCTACTGATGTATTGCTAAAAATCAGATTGTGCTGAGTAATCCTGCTACATATAACCTTCTCATTAGATGAAGAACACATAGCACTTTTTGTGCAAGAAACAAGCTTTGAAATAGATGTTTGGATGCCCTGATGTTCTCACCTGATGTCATCACCTGATAAATTCTTGCGCTAATTTTGGGAGTCAGATTCTCGGTGTGCTACTCTGTACAGTGGGCATTTTATGCAACGCGCAGGCAGTTAGATGCGCGCCATATCTTTCCATTCAATTTAACTCCCAAAATGGCAGACCATCGGCAGACTGTAGCCGTGTTTAATGTCAGTACAAGGGTTCCGTAGGGGTTAGTTAAAATTTGCCGCTTGAGTGAAAATCACTTCTTTTGTATTGCTTGGACCAATTGACATTTGGCTTATATTGAATGGTTTTATTGTCAAAATCAGTATGATGGGAGGTTTTAGGGACACTAGATGGCAGCAGACTTACCTGGTAAGTCCACTGTTCTAAAAAAAAATTGCATAAAATACTCAGAACTAGGTGAAACTTAAAGTCTGCCGTTGTTGAATGTATGTATACGTATATTGCCCATGCAAAAGGCAGCATCACCTGCTGCTGCATTATTTGTATGGTTCAATTATGAAGCTGTTTTGCAGTTGTGCACATTTTGAGCAGGACTTGGAGATGCTGGTGTGCAGCAGCTGATCAGCTGATTTCCTCAGCTTCTCAGCTGTGCCATTGAAAATTGTAAAACGCAGCACAAAAGCTTGCTGTGCCTGGATTTTTATTTTATTTTTTTTTTTTTGACAAAGAGCAGTTGCATAGGCGTGTGTGGAACCATCAACACTCAATGTGCTTTTTTATAATTTAACTGCCAAAATGGCTGATCTGTGTTAACAACTGCAAGTGGTTTCTGATACTTGGAGGAAAACAAATTGAAGTTTTCTCAATCATGAATGTAAGAATAATTAGGTATTTATAACCAAGTATTAATATTTTGTCAGTCTCAGCCAATGATTTGTGTAAATACAAACAAGATTTTAATTAATTTACTAGATACACTATTTTAGATGCTTCCATTTGTAAATATGTAAAGAAATCAAATCAATTTAAGAGATTGTTAGAATACGGTGCAAGTAAATGAAATAAGTCCAAATCAAAGCCATTGTATTTTTTAAACTGGGATAAATAATTGTTTCAGATTCAACAGCTTAACTGTACAATTTCAAGAGTTTGTAATTTTAGATGGTTGTGCGCTGGCCAAATATCGTAGAGGTTCTTAGTAGAAAAATATTGCTTGACAAATTTGTCTGTTGAGTAAAACTTCTTATGGGGTAATAAGCTACAAATAATATTGGTTAATAAACCAAATCTTTACAATACTAAGCAAAGTTTGTGCTTGTCAGCACTATGAATTTAGAACCAGCTTTAGTAGAGCCCGATTCAACTACTTGTGAATGAATATTCTACAGTTGGTTGCAAACTTGCAATGATTTTTCTCGTCAGTGATGAAAAGTTGTCAATTCTCCCAAATCTCCTGTGCAAAATCTACAGCTTTGATGTCATGCTTTGTTAACTTGAATCAATCCCTTTTTTTAATACGCAGAGCTGTCCACCTCTCCCTGATTCTGCAGAGAGATCCCTGAAAATAAACCAATCTGTCCATGTTCTGAAGAACAAATTTTGAAAATTTCCCTGATTTTGGAAAAATTTTTCCCTACTATGTTAAATGTAATTCTAGATATCTCCCTGATTGCAAGATGCGAATGTTAGCAGCTCTGACTATGTCTAGTACCTGTAATCAACAAGCGTTATGAAAATTAAGGCTGTTTCCAAATTGTTGGCTGCAGCTGGATCACCATGTTATTAAACATGCGTTGAAGCATAGACTGCCCTTACTGAAAGCTGCAGCCACCATTTCAGGCCTTCACCAAAAGGGGTCAAAGTCCACCAGTCTTTTCTAAATGTTTTTATTTAAAAACTACAAATTCATAAGTGCAACTCAACCTAACTCAATTTTTGATGATTTCCCAAAGAATCTCTTATGTTTTCCCGCTTGTATGGACATTTTATATTCTGCACATTACTGCAGAAATTTTATTGATAATTTATGGATCCATTTTACTGCTATTTGTTTTCCTTAAATGTTTTATTTTGTTTGGAGAGTATAAGATAAGATTATACGTTTCTTGCTAAAATTAATATGGCTTCTCGTATTTTCTTCAATTAGGAAAGAAATTTAATATTATCAAGCAATGTGCCACCTGTAAAATGCTAAATGTGTGAGGATAATAAATTAGGCCCTGAATCATTCAGCTACATGTGCACTAATCAGTAACAATAACCAGACTTTTTTTTTGGGGGGGGGGGGCAAGTGTGGGCAAAGACATTATTTGGGGGAGGGGGCTATTTAGTGTATCAAACCATTCATTTGTGCAGTTTGCAATCACATTTGGGGGCAAGGTTGCTGAGCAGGCCCTCCCCCACCCCCACCCCACCTCTCCTCTGGTTACACCACTGGTACTTGTAAAACAATTAAAATCACAAATAATACATAGTTATCCTTGGATTTTAATATTTCAGAATCTTAAAATTTGTTTTTATCGACATTTGAGAGATGAGAATTCTGTGGGTTCTTGTCCCCTTATTTTGTTTCGACATTCAAATCATTAATTTTTTAGTATTGTATTTGATAATCGTAAAAAAAAAATTCAGTTTTCATTATGTTTTATTTCATTTAATTTTCTTGTATTCTGTTCGAATCATACTACATGTATTGGCCTCACACTGTAAACAGTAAGTGCAATTTAATCATCCAAATAAATGATGGAGTGATAAGAAATTCATTGTCCTGTGAATTAGCAATTTTTTGCTTATTATATTTTGTTTATAAAATATACCAGTAGGCCTACCAATTGTTTTGAGAAATATTTGTCTCTAATACTATGATATGGGAGAAAAATGTGTAATTTCGAAGCTATTATCAGGGTTGTGAGAATTCAGCTTTTAAGCTGATTTCAGGGGGGGGGGGTTCAGATTTTTACTCTGAATTACAGATTTGTGTACATCTGCTCTGTACAAAACTATGGGAACTTTTTAAAATTTCATATTTTTACTGGCTGTTTTCAGTTGTTTTGTTTTGTTTTTATGAAACTGTCTTTTATTTACCCCCAGCCAATAGCCCCGCCCCTAGACACCTGTCGCTCACCCACTGTGTGGTTGGTAATGAGGTCAGAGGTGGGGGAGGGTGTGCACAGCCGTTTTCCTACAGTAAACTTACGGCCGTTTTGCCCTAATATTGAGGGCGCTGTGTGTGATTTGAGTTGACGCTTTCAAACAAAAATACTGTACCTGCAAGTACAACTACAACTTCATGTCAAGGCTGATGTTTATGTCTTCCGTCGACGTTCGAGGGTCAGTTTACTTTTTATTTGTCAAAGATTCATTGTCTCACGCTGTCAGACGCTGATCTCTGAGAAGTTGAAAATAGGAAAGTAAGGTTTCGAAAGTATTTACATTAGTTGAAGTGATTTTCTTTGTAGACCAGCCAAAGTAGCTCGTAGGTAGCCCCATACAACATGTAGTGGCTTTTTTAAATGCCAGTACGCTGGAATAACTGTTACCTCTGCTTCTTCCTTTGCCCTACGAACGCTATTTTCAAAAATCAGGGATCAACTTTTAAATCGAAACTTACTCTTTTTTGCCAAAATTTATCCATCGATGATCTCTGTATCATTGCGCTTGCCCCACCAGTGTGGCTGACGGATTTTGACATACCTTCTAAATTCTAAGGTAGCCTATGTCAAAATCCGTCAGCCACACTGGTCAGCTGGTGGGGCAATCATAGCGCCAGAGTCTCAAGTACATTAGATCCGAGGTATAATGACTTATTTTGGTGGAATTTTATGAAAAATCTCGGCGCTGATACAGACACATTTCAACATCATCGGAGCCATGATCCCTGATTTTGGACAACTACGTTCGTAGGTCCAAGAAGCGGAGGTAGGTAGTCCAGCGTATTGGCACTATTTATGGGGCTAGTAACCAGGTAACTTCACATGATGGTGGTCTATTGAAAGTTAAGCTAGAGAGGTGTCGTACTTTTACAAGAGGTGAACCCCAAGCAAGTCTTGTGTGGACACATATTTAGTAAATTTATTACTAACTTAGTAGAAAGGTCGACAGAAATAGCATGTGTGCCCATCGCCATCCAGTCAGGAAGCGACCGGAGCGGAGGATTATCCTTGTGGAACCAGTTTCCGATCAGACAACGGTAAAACAGTGGGGAATTGTGCCTTTGAAGATACACTAAAACATAGCATAGAGGGTATGCACAGCCAATTTCTTACAGTAAACTTACGGCTGTTTTGACCTCAGTGAGGGCGCTGCTTCTACATATCTCTATGGGACTCATGACGTCAGACGCATAAGGTCTATTATAACAATATTTGGCTATAGTATAGGGCCAATGTAGACCCAGTAACTGGGGCGCTGCACTCCTTTTTTGAGATTTTGACATTTTATCGTTATTACGACTGATAAAATGTCAAAAATTCAAAAAAGGAGTACAGCGCCCCAGTTACTTGATCTAATTCTACCTACAACTTTTTCGAAGTTCAAGTCTGCGATGGCCCTTTTCCCTAATATCTTCCTCAATAAATTCCATGCTAGTATCATCAAAGGTACAATCCCAGAACCTACCTGCCGTACTACTGACTAGTAATAGATGCTCCATGGTACATGTAATGAAAACAATTTACATTTCTCAAATTTCGTTATCCATATTTTTTCCTTTTTTTCAGATCAATGAACAAGTTCAGGATATTGGAACCGATTGCTTTTGGAAAGCACATATTTTTCTTTGAACATTTTAAAGAAAACTGCATAGAAAAGTCATCTAAAATATCACCAGTGTGCCCACAAGGGAGAAGCCATTTGGGAATACTTAAAATAAAATAAAAAACAGAAAGTAAAGATGTTTGTTCAATATCGGACTGAAGCTTTCCAAAGTTTATTAGAAAAAATGGACAGTTAATGAATGTCAACAAATGACAAGTATGGAAAAGGATTTCATGCAAGAAACCATACAAAGTTGTCTGGATATTAAGCAAGAGAAAAAAACACTTATCTGTGACATTTGTGGAAAAGCCTCCAACCAAAGAAAAGATCAGAATTTCCATACTGAAAAGAAACCATTTGTATGTGATATTTGTGAAAAAGCCTCCTCACCTACATGTGAAACTTCCCAGAGAGAACATCATCAACATCAATGTGGAGAGAAACCATTTGTTTGTGACCTTTGTGGAAAAGGCTTCAAGCGCAGAGGCCATCTAACCACTCATGAGCGTGTTCACACTGGCGAGAAACCATTTTCTTGTGACCTTTGTGGAAAACCCTTCACAAGTAAAAACTCCCTGACATACCATCAGCATGTCCACACTGGCGAGAAACCGTTTGTTTGTGACTTTTGTGGAAAAGCCTTTTCAAATAAAAACTCCCTGACATACCATCAGCGTGTCCACACTGGGGAGAAACCATTTGTTTGTGACTTTTGTGGAAAAGCCTACACTGATAGAACCGGTTGGACCAGACATCTACAAACCCACACTGGAGAAAGACCATTTGTTTGCAATTGTTGTGAAAAGGCCTTTTCACGAAAATCCTACCTGAAAAACCATCAGCGAGCTCACACTTGCGAGAAACCATTTGTTTGTGACTTTTGTGGAAAAGGCTATTCACAAAAAAGCTCCCTCACATACCATCTACAGTATGTGCATACTGTGAAGAAACCCTTTGTTTGTGACATTTGTGGAAAGTCTTTCCCAATAAGACACTGCTTAACCAAACATAAACGAGCCCACACTGGAGAGAAACCATTTGTTTGTGACATTTGTGGAAAAGATTTCATAATTAAGGAAAGACTAACCACCCATCAGTGTGTCCACATTGGAGAGAAACCATTTGTTTGCTACTTTTGTGGAAAAGTCTTTTCAGTTCAAGCCTCTTTGACCAGACATCAACGAATTCACACTGGAGAGAAACCATTTGTTTGTGAATTTTGTGGAAAAGCTTTCTCACAAAAACAGAACATAACACGCCATCAGCGTATCCACACTGGAGAGAAACCATTTTTTTGCGACTTTTGTGGAAAAGCCTTTTCAGTTCAAGCCTCTTTGACCAGACATCAGCGTATCCACACTGGAGAGAGATCATTTGTTTGCAACTTTTGTGGAATAGCCTTTTTAGTTGAAGCCTCTCTCACCAAACATAAACAAACCCACACTGGAAATAAACCTTTGTGACTTTTGTGAAAAAGCATTTCCACAAAAGTAACTTTTTAACCAAGCATAAAGTGAAACCACTCTGGAGAGAAACCTTCTTTTTTAAGTTTGTGACTTTTGTGGAAAAATGAAAAAACATATGTTGCATGTTTAGATGCAAATTTTTCAACTTTTATGTATCAGACGGTGTGAAGGATTATTTTTATAGTAGTGATTACTTTGACAGAAATATTGTTATAAAATGAAAATGTCTCCATACGTCCTGTATTTTGTTAAATTTTGAAAGTGGCAATTACACAAATCTGATTGTTTCTAGGGTTAGTGCAGATTCCAGCATCACAGTTTTGCCTTAATCTTCTCTAATCATTTATTGTTTCAACCAATGAAGATCCTGAAGCACAGGATACTCTTCCGAACTCTAGCTCCAGTGGTCAGTCGAGCAGCGGAATTTCTGAGTTTTAATTTTTTTTAGTTGATTTGAATGAAGCCCAAAAGGCAAACTATTACGAGGTTAAGAAAGCATGAACAAGTTTTTCAGTTGAAGATTTGTCCAACATTTCTTCAACCTTCCCAATCTTCCATGAGGCAAGCGATGCCGATTTACAAGGACAAGTTATGTGATGCTCCATCGCAGCAGAGTCCAGAAAAACTAGTCCAACAGTGCCATCGAAGAACGGCAAATTCTTAAGTTAAAAAGCAAATTTATAAAATAGCTGGGCATAGATGTTGCAATATTAGTATAAACTTTTCTTGCATAAATCCCTGGAATATCTTATTCCAGAGTCTTGATAGGTCAGCAGTGGGCGACTTAGTAAAGGAGTGAGCTTGCTTGGGGTAACTTTGCTGTGAGCGAGCTGTCCAGCATTTGTTTGAAGTCGGCTTTAGGGTCGATATGTATGTAGGAACATTTGCAACCAATCATTTTAATGACTGAAGAATTTTTTTTTTGTGATGGCATGGTGAAGATACATAATGTACCCGGTTTTAGTTTTCATTTAAAAACTGTTTAAAATAGATTAAGAAATTACTGTAGCATTCAGATGTGAAAGGAAGATGGGATTCAAAATAAAAGTAAGAATTTAGAAAAGTTGTTGTTTGTTTGTTTGTTGGAGTATTTGATGGGTTGTTTTTTGTTTGTTTGTTTGTTTGTTTGTTTTTTTGTTTTTTGGGGGTATAGACCTGTTTTTATGTTAGCTCGGCCCCATTACCTTGAACCGGTGGGGCCGAGTGAAGCTTTTATGGTGTATCAGAACTGAGGCTGGGGATTTCTTGTCTAGTGCTGGCCCTTCTTTTGTCATAAAATCAGGTATTAATCAGTGCCTGGCATATAAATAATGGTAGATCAGCCCTATCCCCCCAAAAAGGAAGGAAGAAAGAAATTTGTTGTCACCAGCCTAACACGGGCAACAAAAATCCAGGGGATGTGTACTGATTCTCGAGCATTTGTTTTACCACACTTTCCCCTCCCACACCCCAGCCGCCTCGCCCCTCTTCCCCTCACCAGAAGTTTTTTTAGCCGTAGAGGGCGTTTATGTAATGGCTGTGCAAGGTACGTGTATGCAGGGTGTAACTTGAGTTTTGGATTGTCGCCGAGAAGTTGAACGTTTTGGAAGGTAAGGTTCCAAAATTCTTGATGGAAGTGATTTTCTTTGTAGACAAGCGAAAGTACAACTTACCTACCACCTTGATTTCCTGGCTGGGTGGCCGAGTTTAGTACGGGCATGACTATTGTCTAGTTTACGGACACAAGTTTGGCCCAGCAGCTACTGTGTTGTTAGCCGGCTGCTGGTGGTACAACTCACGGGTCTCCTATTTACGTGGTATTACTATTAGAAAATAATTTTTTTGCGGCACCAATATGTCATCTACAAATTTACGCCGACCATGGCTGCCAAAAGTGCCATTTTATCATTTAAATTTTTACTGTAAATGTTGTTCTGTCATTTGGAATGTCAGTGTCCAGATTCCGTTTCACTTTTTAGAAAAAAGTGACATTGAAAGAATTAATTTTCACCATTTCACCTCATTAAGATCAGTAAAAGCTGAATAATTTCAACAACTATTGCAAAGGGCCCCCTCAATGTGTGTGTTTTAACATAAAATCAAAACTCATTGATTTTAGCTCCATTAATGTAGAGGAAAAAGCTTTGCGGACCATTTGAAAAACTCCAGCAAATATATGAGACTCGTCTCCAGGATCACGTCGTGCGCATGCGGATTTTCAGGCTCGAGTGCTGCTTTTTTGTGTGTTATCTTGGGTGACTATAGTCGCCATTGGGGCTGAAAGGGTTAATGTTCCGTCCCAACTTAGAATCATGCCAACTAAAGTTGAGACGACTCTGAGCTACTGGACCCAACAATGCTTTTTTAGTTGGGTCCAGTAACTTGGACTGAGTTTGGACCAGTTCCAACTTGAGTGATACACTTGGGATTTACAGTTAGGAAGGCCCAACTGTAGCTAGGCCAGAGATCTTTCACTTTGCACGGGATCAGGACCAGCGGCTGTTTACAAAAGTGCATGATGGTCGCAACAAACACTTGACTGCAAGTGATAAGTCAGTGGCGAGGGTCTATAGTTTCGTCACCCTCCTGTCCCTGACATGCCTGACTGGAGAGTAATTATAATCATGACGATTTAGCCTTGCGGGGTTTTCACCACCACCAATCCGCTTTATATTTAATAAAACATTTTTGAAAAACATGAAAACCAAAACACCAATTTAAAAAGGAATGACAGAAATGAACTACTTTATTCAGTTAGAAATCAATCTGATGTAGACCAGCTAATTAATTAAACAGTTGTTGAGCTGGTGAAGAACTGACATAACTGATTGGATCCTGCATTTACTAGACCCAGTAACTGGGGCGCTGTACTCCATTTTTAAGATTTTGACATTATCTGTCGTACTTGCTAGTACGACAGATAATGTCACAATCTCAAAAAAGGAGTACAGCGCCCCAGTTACTGGGTCTATGCATTTACCAGATAATGACCAATAGTTGCGATAATCATAACCCCAAATCCCCCCCCCCAATGGTCAAGGCGTGACACAAGAGTTAGGATTATCTCAGCTATTATTAATAATAATATTAATAAAGCAATTTCAAGGTCAGATTTAATCAACTACAGATGAACACACTTCGATAATTTCCATCTTTTTTAGATTACCATGACAACAACATCACTAACAAGGAACCTTCTGGGAGTTTTTCTGCAGAGAAATTCAGCAAACCGTCTCAATCGTTGCATCTCTTGCCACACCAAGCAGTCTTCAGCCCTCGCAGCAACCCACAAGAAAGAACACAGCAGTAGACTTAACTTACATCGAGGGCTACATACTGAGAGAACAGAGTCTATTCGGGAGAAAGATGCACCAAGAGAACTCAAGTGCACTAAGCTGACGGGACGAGGGCTGCTGAGAATAAGTGGCCCTGATGCAACTGAATTCCTTCAGGGTTTACAGACCAATGACACTGGGTTACTGTGGGGAGGGAATGGAGTCATGTATACCATGTTCCTTAATACACAGGTATGCAGTTTTCATTTTCTGGAGGTTTGGAAGTGCTATCACTTTAAGAAAACACAAGACCACTTTCTTTCTTTCAGGGGACTTATTTTATGTTTATGATTTCAGGCCTGATTGTTTTGTTCTTGAATGGGCAAGGGCACTGAGGGATTTTTTTCATAAAGGGCACCTCTATGAGGAAATTTCTGTTGGAACATTTCAAGGGTACCAAGGCAATGATCAGGGGTATTGGAGGCAATTGCCTTTGTTGCCTCCGTTAAGTATCAGGCCTGTGATTTGTGGTTTTTACCATTCACTGACCGATGTGAGATGAGTCCTCCGGAAAAAGATGATAATCCATAGGCTACTTGGGTGGGATTCGAACCTATGACCCCTGCATTGTAGAGCAGATGTGTTTATCTCTAAGACTACCGAGTGTGCCCGGTGTCCAGTGGCCAGGACAAAGTCTGTGGCCAGATTGAATGCAGCGCTTATCTCACATTGATATAAGGGTAAAAACCAAAAATCGTACTCTTTATCCCCGATGCAGTTATGACATCAGTTAAAACATTCACTTGTTATTTTATCCTTGGCAACATCTGAACTTTGAAAAGATCATGCAGCAGTGAATAAAGATTTGCCTTTACCGATAAACATGGTTAGAAAACTCTTTCCTCATTTTTTGCCAGAAAAACAGCAATTTGTATGTGTCTCAGATGGAAATTGAACCCATAACCAACTGTATTCTCATCAGAGGGGATCCCTTAACCACAAGACCACTTATCTTTTCCAGTGAAGAGAGACTGGCTCAATTCCTTCAGCCGTGTTAACGCAATTCCCATGAATAATGTTAGTGTGGAATGTTAATAGAGTTTAAAAGTTGTATTAAAGGGCTAAACTAAATCTAAATCATGTTTCCTCCTGTATCCACTTTTAAAAACTCGATCAATGTCTGCAAATTTTCAGGGTCGGATTCTCTTTGATGTGATGTGTTATCATATGGCCAGTGATGATGCAAGAGAGCACACCTACTTGCTAGAATGCGATGCCGAGGTTCAAGAGAAGCTAGCTAAACATTTGAAAATGTATAGAATAAGAAAAAAGGTAGGAATCATTTATCTTAAATTCAGTTTGACTCGATCAGTTTCTCATGGGTTTTAGTGTCCCTAATATTATGAAGAAACCCAATGATATCCAAACTTTTATTTTGAAAATTATTCATAAATCTGTCACAGAGAATTGGAATGTGCAAAGGTTTGTCAAATAAAAAATCTGCACAAATTATTCTACAGCGCTCTTATGTTCAAGTTCTGGGTGTTGGTTCGAATCCCAGTCATGACACTTATGTCCTTGATCAAGATACTTGATAATAAATGCTTTTCTTCACCCAGGAGTAGATTGAGGGCAGAGATGGTTCTTGTGATTGATTTAGCTTGATGGGCTGCGTACTCCCCAGGGAGCTGAGATGGTTTAAGGAATGAAATAAATGGCCCAGCGCCCCACAGTTACTTTCTTTTCCTCTGGTTACTATCTTTGCCCCCTCCCTAATTTGCCCCCAACTTCCACCTCATTTGTTTTCCCCGATGGCAGAAATTGAATTAACCCCAAACCATTGCAGCCACATTAATGCAATGGTGGTGAAAGTCAATCATTGTAGTAAGTCAATGCATTTTAAGCTTGCCCCTTCCCCCTACCCCCTCCTCCCCCCCCCCAGATTAACAGGTCCAGTGTCGTCACTGCTGGGGTAATAATGTTCATGCCCCATGCATGTAAACATTTGTGAACACCTCCACTGTATAAATGTCCATTATTATTTGTGTTATATAAATGTGTTCCCCTTTTTTTCTGTGAGATTTTTACAGATTACTATTTTGATGATATTTGTGCTTTATAGAGAAAAAAAGATAGTTGTCCATGGTTCACGCAGTTCTGAACGAACGCACATTGCCGAAAGCAATTAATTTACCTGGTAAGTCTGCTGCCACCTAGTGTCCCCGAAAGTCTCCCATTGAACACACACTCCAAGTAAACCGATGATAACTGATTGATAGAATAACTTGTCATACCTAAACCTACAGGCTGAGATATCCAGCGCAGATTCCGAGCTCCAACCGTGGGCCCTATTCAACAACAACTTCCCAGACCAGGGAACCGAGGAAACAGCAGCTAAGAACTGTGATGGATATGTGGCCAACGTCAAAGATCCACGAGTTGGTGGCTTTGGGAGGAGGCTTATTCTGACCAAAGACGAGTCTCGTAAGATCCAAGATTTTCAGTGTATTTCTAAAACTTTGATAATTTCTAAAGTTAATAGATGTATAATTTGCATCAGGAATAAAGAACAAAGTTTTGGGTTTTGGTTTTTTTTTTTTTTGTTGCTTTTCTGCCCTACACTGATGTGTGAAATGCGCTGTATAACTCCATACTTGTAGAAAAGTCCTGTAGAAAAAAATTCACAGGCCTACTACCTGGGTGGGCTTCAAACCCACAACCCCTGCCATTTTAGAGCAGATTTCTTACCAACTAGACTACCGAGATTGCCCGGCTGCTAGAGGCAGTTTGAATCCTATATTTTACCAGCAGCTAGCGGGTACCACAACTATTTTAATAGATGTTAATTTTGTTTATCGGGGATAAAGAATATTATTTGTGTTTTTTACGTATACACTGATTAGACTTGATTGTCAAAACCAAGACAAAAACATACAGCAGCTTTGTGACCTGGACCTTGTGATCTTTTTTGTAAAAGAGTATATAAGTTTAAAATGAAAATGTGAAACGTATTTTATGTTCTTTACAGTATTAAACTTTCTCCATAATAAAGTTATGTATTCATTCCCTAAGCAAAGAAAATGCTCTTTCTGTCTGAACTGGCTTTTTGTTTCATTTAGGGATTTATTATGCTTACTCATCGGCTTCTGTTTCTAAAAATCCATGTTATGGCTAAAGATAAGTTTATTTAATTTAAAAAAAAAATTCAGGGTTGGGCTTCTGAGACGAGTGAAATATGAGACTTCAAATCTCTATTAAGGTATTTTGAAATAAGCCCTCAAGCAGGAAATATTAGATATTGGTATTAGATTCATTTTTGTGCAATCAATATGACAGAAGTTAGTAATGGAACTAATTTTCATCAGCTTAAGGTGTCTTTTTTTCTTGACAGTGACATGTCTTGTGCCTGATGCCGCTGAGGCCAGTGTCGATGAATACAGACTTCACAGATACCGATGGGGAGTGCCAGAAGGGTTGACAGACCTACCCCAAGGGGAGTCCCTACCCCTGGAGTCCAACCTGGAGTACATGAACGGTGGTAAGTATAAAGCAAATGGCATTATACTTCACAACTGTCAGTGTTTCTTACTTAATGCAAAAATTGCAATGTTTTGCCTTAGCAGTTTCCTTCTCACAGCTTTAACCAAGTTAGATTCATGATATTGTTTTGGAAATTCAAAACAAAACTTGTACAGAGCTCCTTTCAATCTAGCCACCAAAATTATTGTCAAGTACTAAAGTCATACCACAAGTTGCACCACATTTCAGGAACTGGCTTCTTTGTCATGTCAGAACTTGGTTATCCATTCTTTTCATTATTATGTTATTTCTGTATCGGCGCCTGATGTACTTTTTCGGCAGATACATTTGCTTATTAGCATTCAATAAATGTTAATTTTAAGTGACTTTTTTTTTGCTGCCCACAGTGAGTTTCAGCAAAGGATGTTACTTGGGCCAAGAGTTAACGGCGAGAACACATTACACTGGGGTGATTAGGAAGAGGATCATGCCTGTTGAGATTCTCAGGTAAATTGTAGACATTGTTGGTTTGCTCAAAGGAGGTGTGACATCAGGAAATTTATTTATATATTTTACATGGGGGCCCACTTCCATTGGTTTTTAGTATCGGTAAAAAGACAACAATAAAACATTACGAACAATACTGGATACACTTAAATACACACAATGATCGCAAAAAGGGTACGTGTGTATGTCATAGCAAAGACAATGAGAGACTTTGGGACTTGGTAGAAGCAGATGTACCAGGTAAGTTTCATTGTTGATGTAGTTAAGAGCAAAACATCAAAATTAAACTAGCTGTTGCAAACTGCTTACCAACCACAAGGAATTGTTGATGGCCTCACGTTTCGTGCCTAGCAGAGTCTTTCTGAAAGGTTAAAAAAGCATACGCACATTTCCCAGAGCAATGGAATTACCTTTCAATACCAGTGTATAGTCTATCAATGCTAGATATAATAGTCTTACATTGTGATTGTCATGGGTTGGGATCAGGAAAAATGATTGACTAGTGAGGTTGATTTGGTGGATATTGTAAATGTTTGAAGACAATATACCATTGAAGTATGGCCTTAATAGACAATGAAAGCCATGTCATAAATATTGATTTTTATATGATGTGATTTCCTGTTTGTAGTCACGGAGCATCTCATCTTGAAACAGGAGCTAAAATCATCAATGAGGAAGGCAAGAATGTTGGGAAATTGCGAGGTTGCCATGAGAACTATGGGTTAGCTTTGCTACGAGTTGCCAAAAGGTAAGAGATCAAGTATTTTCACTGTGTCGTTTGGCAAGAAATAAAGTGTTAAGTATGATCATACTTAACACCATGGTGGTGACACCAAGTACTAATGAGCTGTGACACTAAACCACTTCAGCTTTAAAAGAATGTTATTAACATTTTTAACCCTGGCAGTGTTGCTGGCAGATTAAATGGGCCCAATTTTTGGGCTGTGTATTTGCTGGCCTGATCAAATCAGCCCTATTTATAACACTTTTATTATAACACCACACATACAAAGATTCTGCATTTTGATTGGTTTAGAGCGTGTCATATGAAATGTCTTATTTTTACTAGACAGCCATGAAAACATGATGCCCTATCCCCGTAGCAACCAATGTATTGTACCCATAGCAACCAATGTACTATACCCATAGCAACAGCAATTTCTTGGTACAACGCGCCAGGGATCACCGTGGGTGTCATAGTTTTAACCATAGCTCTCGAAGCAGTCAATATTTGTGTACTACCTTAAAAAGACCTTTGTGAAAGTTCAAGTTATGACCAAAATAAAGTTTAAGAAGTCAGCTTTGAACTTGTATATGCCTGGACTTCAGTCATTGTTTCTAGAAATGTTATTTGCAATTTCTAAGAAGTACTATTTTACAGCTTAAACTACACATATTTAATACTGCTAGGGTTAACATTGATTTATTTCTTGTTGTGAACTCTACAGTAAAGATAAGAAGCTGTTAATTATTGGAGAGGATGGAAGCCGAACAGAGTTAGTCGCCAGCATGCCGTCATGGTGGCCTCAAGACCAGGAAGAAGCAAGAGACTAATGGCCAATTCTGGACATTTGGAAATTATGTAAAGGCCTAACAATAATAATTTGGTTTCCCTTAACCCGACGGACCATTCAAAATACCTGTCGATCTTAAAAAATGTTGTACACTTAGATTCTGCCTAGTTATTGGTTTAGACGGCACCACATAATACTTATTTTTACAAGGAAACCACACGAGTGTGTTGTGCTATACCCATAGCAACCAACTTACTATACCAAAATTTGGAGGAAATCTTCAAGAACTTGTAGCTAAAAATATTTACTGGACTGGAATGTTTTTTTACAAGACCAGAATTCAAATGAGGAAAAGTACCAACACAGTTTAGCATTTAAAATGATTTACTTTGAACATTATTGGTATTATGGGTAAGAATTCTTCAATACATTTGTACTCAACAGAATTGAAAGACATTTATCAGACTTGCAAGTCATGAGTTTACTGGTCTGATGCTAAAATCTCGGGCCTGCGGTCCAGTGTAAATTTCAAGCCCAGCCCTAGGAACAGCAGCTTCTTGGTACCTACCGTATTTTCCTAAGTATAAGACGCGGCTTATCTGACTTTCAAAGATACGAAAACGGCACTGCGTCTTATCTAACAGTGCGCCTTATCTGGTGATGGTTACTGCGTCTGTAGTTTTCCGACTATGCCTACGAGCTTTGTTATAATGCAGATCTCACCAAACAAAACGGCCATGTTTTCCAATGAAGCTCGTTAGCGCAAGATGTTCATGTATTCATTCACCTTATAACCTTACAGACCAGGAACAACGTTTCTGACGCATTTAACAACATGGGGCTACAAACGTAAACGCTAATTATAGGTTCCCATTTTTCTGGGAACATTTTCTGCTTGACACTAAACTCGTCCGTGGTCCAATTGAATAGTTTTTATTGTGGCACACCATGCACATCACGGACCATCAGTTCAGGGAGCCAACACAATGACCCCTTTGTGGTGATTTACCGACAATGAGTGGCGCCCAGCTGGCCTCCATGTCAGCGGTCATGATGCGCCTTATACGGCGGTGCGCCTTATACGTTGAGGATTTGTGGGGCAGTGCGCCTTATACACCGAGCGCCTTATACGCAGGAAAATACGGTAGATGTCTATGCTAGTGTATTGTATGGGGTGTTATAAAACAAATCTTGATTGCTTCTAATCATGCTGTGGTTAAGGCTACGACTCCCTCGGTGATTTCAAGACGTTCTATTTAACCTCAGCTTCCCCTCAGGGAAAATAGAATGCTCTGGGGTTTACCTCAGGAGTGGTAGTTTTAATAACTTCAGATTTTTCCTGAACAACTGTTTGTTTCACTACTGTATCACCAGAATTCAAGACTGAACTAAAGTATTTATCAAATGTGTAAACATGTAAGAATCCCTTCATAACCACATTCTGCTTATTTTTGTAATTTATTGCTCAGTGTGCACATGTACAATTTGTTCCTAAAAAAGGTTTACCTGCCGACCCTATGTCTTTTCCCAGCATGTTATACAGGAAACAAAAATCACCGGTACACATTGAAACAGATATACATTGTACAGACTGAAAACAAGTGTAATTTCAAAATTGTTTGTTAAATCAATTATCCGGCGCGTTAACAATGGTTAAAAACAAAGTACTAACGTTTGTTACAGAGATCCGCAAAGATTTACTTTTTAGTAAAGGTGTCTGTGTATCAACCATAATTTTAGCTGTGCACACAGTGAAAACTAGTCTTTTAAAGCACACTCTAGTACAGCAAAAGTCAGCTTGTATACTGCACAAACCACTGAAGGTGATCATTTATTCTATTTTTCAGATTATTTTATTTAATTGATTTGTACATCTAGCTGAACATTTAGTTGTTATTTTGAATAAAGTATGTACATATAAAATTTATTACTTATATTTGTGAATGTCTGTGTGGCTCAGGGTTAGGGGATAGGGTTAGAGATTTGGATAGGGTTAGGGTTGGGGATAGAGATTGGGATAGGGTTAGGGTTAGGGTTGGGGCTGGAGACTAGAATAAGGTTAGGGTTTAGGGTTAGGGGTTAGGGACTGTGAAAGGGACAGGGTTAGGGTAACATATTTGGATAAGGTTAGGGTTGGGGCTAGAGAATGGAATAAGGTTAGGGATTTCGATAAAGATAGTGCCAGGGTTATAGAATGGGAAAGGGTTTGGGTTAGTGTTAGAGTTAGGGATAGGGCTGTAGGGTTAGGGTTAGAGACTGGGATAAGGTTAGGGTTAAAGATTGTGATAGGGATAGTGTTGGGGGTTAGAGATTGGGATAGGGTTTTAGGGAGAGATTGGCAATGTATACCAGCCCGGCACTCAAATATTACCCGACACGGCAGACTGTTGTGTTTTGCGGAATTTGTTTATTTGTTTAATTATGTTCTGTTAACTACCTATTAGAAATTTATTTCATGAATACAGTATATCGATATTATTATGCTGTAAAATTAAAGGGCCAGACATGAAACATGTCTTGCATGTCTTGCTTGTTCTCCTGCATAAAGCAAAATTTGTTTAATTTGTTTCATTTATTTAATACCAAAAATTAAAAAGGTAATTGGTTTATAATTTCAGCATTTTAAATATAAATTACTGTCATCAAAATAATACTGAACAAATTTTCAAAGTTTGAAAGACAAGCCTCTAGTAAGCAAACTTAAGACAAACTGTAAAATGAATACAAGAAAAAATCTTGACAATTTAAGAAATGTTGAACATGAAGTCTACTTAGAGGTGCAAGGGTTCCGTAAGTTTTACCCCAAGAATTCTGACGCCTAGTGCTCATTAACTTTGGGCATCTCTTCATATTATTAACAGTTGCTGCCAGGATTCTTCCACTTTTTACCCTTCCAGCCTGACAGGATTTTTTTCTTGTAACTGCTTGAATAATTTTTCTTTTAGGGTACTGCTGGCACAAAGCAACCTTTGTTCCGGTATTCTGATTTTACACAAGGGCGTGTTTAAATTGCAGCGTGTAATTGCTTTGAAATTATGCACGAACAACAGTATATGCTTGATGCTTAATAAAAACTATTTCCAACAAATTGTATAGAAATGACGAACCTTTAGTTCACAGTAATTTTTGTGTGTGACTTTTCTGTATTCAAGTACTTCACAGCCAACACCACGGTCAATAACCTGTAGTGAATTTAGTAAAACATGGTAGACTTCATAGCTTGCCTTCAGGCAGGCTGCCAAGTATAAACGGTGTATTTCATATCTTGTTTTACTGATTACAATTTGCACAATAACATAAAGGAAAAGCTCTGAAGCGTCATTAGTTGTCTATGGACCACGACATGCCAGGTAATTTATGGACAGCCAGTTGCAGGTAGTTTCCAAAATGAAAAAAATATATATTTAAGTTTAAATTTTACAAACTTTCCTTGGGGATAGATAAGAAAATGTTAGAAAATAGTTTAATTGATGTAATAATTGTATCGGACAAAAAATAGGATGTTGGTGTTTTCCTTTAGACCGATAAACACTGTGATAAACACTCTATACTTGCTTGGTGAAAAAAGTGTTTCCCGGGAAAAAATCAACTGGCCGCCGGGGAGGGATTTGAACCCAAGACCCATGCATTCTAGAGCAGGGGCTAATTTCATAGAGCTGCTTAAGCACAAAAAGTAGCTAAGCACAACAATATTTTGCTTACCAGAGTAAGGGTTACCGGCCAAACTAATATGCTGCATGTGTAATTTGTGACTGGTATTCTGCTTAGCTGAAAATTTCTGAGCAATATTTTGTGCTTAAGCAGCTCTCTGAAATCGGGCCCAGGTTTTAACCACTAGACCATTGAGTGTGCCCAGAGTCAAGAGGCCAAATAAAAAAAGGTCTCATGAGCCACTGAAAATTTCCTTTTCCGTGCAGTGCACTGGATACCTGCAAGTTGCTTGTAAAAATTACCTTGTATGTCACGTCACGGACCTCACAGCAGTACAAGATTTTATCTGTTTTTAAATTTGTACCTAAGATGCTTGTGCCCTGAAAGGCTTCAAGGTACAAGGAATGTATGTATCTTGCTCCAGCTTGTTCTTTGTCCAAGTACTGTACTCAGAGAGTCCAACAAGCTGACATCATATTGCAGAAGTCGTCATCGTTGCTTGTTGCTAGGCTTACACCCTCATAGTAATCCTCAAATTCTCCGTAGTTTAATTCCTTTCTGCGACCGTCAAAAAGCTCAAGAAAGTCCTCCATTATTTCTGAAGCTGTCACAAGGCCTGTTGGGAAGAGACGGAGGTTGTTCCTCAACTTATCATATGCCAAAGGTAGCATAGAAAAATGTGATGAAATCTTTATGTGTTAACAAGCCTCAAGTCAAAAATGCTTTTGCACAATGCAAGACAATTGCTACATGAATATCTCAAGAATTCTGGAAGCTCTAAAAGTCCTTATCTATTCAGTTGTGTTTTAACAATGTCTACACTGATAATCCTTGCCTTGACAGAATGATTAATAATACCAAGGCCAAATGTCATAGAGCTGCTTAACCAGCAGATGCCAGATTACCAGTATCCACGCTATGGATGACGTGAGTTTTGTATTTCTGTGTGAAATTCGAACCCAGAACAAAGGTTGCCGGGACATTTCATTTCGGAGCATGAACGGAGGACAGATCGTACTTAATATTTCACCAAATTTTTGCCCCTTTTGCAGGGGTTTGTGTTGTTGTGTTTGAGTTGTTGTGTAATCCCCGATCCCAGAGCTTTGTTCTTTTATTCCAAGATGAGGATTACGAGACATAGAGAGGCTTCAACCAATGTTTATTCATTGTATTTCAGCTCAATAGAGGTTCATTCCGAGTGAACCGAGTATCCAGCTTTGGTTCCGGATTTAGGACCAATCCTCTGCTGTAACTCATGGCCGAGGTTTTGCAATTTATGGTGCATGAATTTGACATTTTCTCAATAGAGAAACCACAAATCCCAGTGCTTCAAAGAGAATCTTTGTTTTCTTGGCTTTGTCAAGTCAAGGTTTCTTTGTGCCAGCAGTACTCTCAATGAAAAATGATTCTGAGAAAATAATCCTGGACGAAAAAAATTAGATTCCCAGTGCGAACTGGTTAAGCAGAAAATGTTCATTAACAATTTTCTGTTGAGAAAAACTAAGTAGAAAACAACTCAAAGACGGTATGTGTGATATGGTAATTTGGCGGGTAACCTTGTTCTGGTAAGCAAATTGTTTTCTGCCTAGCTACTTTTTGTTCTTAAGCAGCTCTGTGGAATTGGGCCCAGATTTCAACACACTTTTGTCAAGAATGACACCTCATGGAGTTCTGACTAAAATATTTCTCAGAAGTGGGTAGAAGAGAGAAAGCTGAACATGGCTTACCTTGAAGAACATGTGGATGTTTCTGCACAATAAAAAATTTTATCAACTCGTCTTTACTCACTGTGCCGGATTTATTGGCATCGATTTTCTGAAACGCCTGTCCCAAAATCAAACCAAAGAAAACAATACACTAACATTTATATATGTAATTGACTTTTTTTTCAAGCAAAAATCGACTTTAATTGCTGCTCTTTTCAGGAACTGTCATATAAAAGTAACTTATCAAGCAATGAACCACAAGGGAAACTGGGTAAATTTTAAAATCAATTTTGGGGTGAACAAAGACAAATTTACTGGAGCGGGATTTGAACCTGCGACCACCGGCTATACGTACTGACGCTCTTCCAAAAAGTAACTTGTGTAAGATTTAAGTCTCATAAATTTTTGCAATTTCAATTTGTAATCCTCTCTATACATCACTGAAACACAAACCTCGGTAGTTACTAAATGTCTTATGTCTTACCTTCCTGACGTATGTTTTTCTCCTTTCGTTCATTTCTCCCAGGAAAGCTCGATGGAATTCCCCATAGTCTATTGCTTGATCTTCATTCTGATCCAACACAAGCCACAGCGACTCAAACAACTGAAAGAGAACAAATATACAAAAAAGCTTATGAAAAAAATAAGGTCCAATCAAAGAAGAATCAACAGGTTCTATTTTTGATCGTTTTTTGTCACCTTACTGTTCCACTGACTATTCTTGACAGTAGAGTTGTAACCAAGGAAAAGCGGAGTTACTTTTATTTGTAAAACAGTTAGATAATACTCATTCAGCTAATGATTAAAGATAATTCTGGTGAGAATTATAAAGAAAACAGTACGAGTTAAGGTAACAGCCACTCAGCCAGAAAGGGTATGATCCTCCTTGTGGTGGAGGTACCCAGTTGCCCTGTATCATGTGCCATCGTCTTTGTAAGGCTCCTTGTGTTCAATAACAGTAATGAATACTGATTCTCATTACTTCCAACGCGGGACCAGACTATTTTCTCCTTCCCAGCCTTTACCCCATTGATTTTAGGCCCTTTTTAAAACCACGGCTCTGACTTAGGCTCTTGGGTACCTATTTGAGTAGAGCATGTAGGATCCACCTTGAGGTGGAATGTATAAGTTCCTCTGCAACTAGCCATAAGTAATCATTCTAGGCACTGTGACAGTGCTCAGTCTGAGATTCGAACCAACAACCTTGCAATCGCTAGCCCAGCAGTCTTGTGTACCTTTTTGAGTTCAGTATGTATGGTCAACTTGAATGTGGTGTGTAACCATGCCTTAGTTCCTCTGCAACTACCCATTAAGTATTCATTCTAGGCACTGTGACAGTACTCAGTCTGGGATTCGAACCTACAACATTGTAATCACTAGCCTGGCAGTCTATGTGTGTTTAACTTACATCACGGTCCACTTTAATGTGGTATGTATCCAGCGCATGTCTAAGTTCATCTTTGCTTAACACACCATCACCAGATCTATCCATCTGCCTGAAGTGACGCCCAAGACCAGTCAATGTCTTACAGGCTCGCTTGCGTAGTTGGGCCCTGACTGAATCTGATGGAATCAAACAAAAACATCTCCTTTAAAATGCACATTTCATAATAATAATAATACTAATTTCAGGTTACCTTGTGGTTTATTGCTTAATAATAATAATAATAATTTGGGAGGCTAATCATCCTTACTGGCAGCTGAGAAGCCAAATCGCAAAGGGCGTGCCCGCACGTGTTCGAGCTGCAGGCATTCAAGGGCAGCCAACCACATCAATCCATGACCATGGAAAAACAGCCTGAGATTGACAGTGTTTGGTTTTTCCAGAGGGAGGAAAACCGGATGGCCTGGAGAAAAACCCTTGTGGCACAGGAGAGAACCATCGCACAACTCTACTCACATATGGCCTAAGCCGAGAATCGAATCAGGAACACATTGGTGAGAGGCGGGCACTTTACGCACATGCCACCCATGCCACCAAAGTAAATTGAGGAATCTTTGATACAGATCTTATTAATAGACCTTATATACATGATAACACTGGAGTAGGGAGCCCTCGCACAGAAGTCAAAGAAGGTACTTCATTGGCTAACTTTGTGCCACATGTTTTATAGCTATGCAGTTCCATTGCTTTATCAGGTTTCACGGCAGCTGTACTCTCAACTCATACTTTACCTTGTTCACCTTCGATCTGGGGCCCAGTACATAAAGCTGTCAAGCAGGCAACTTTAGATTACTGTGAATGACATGGCAACCTGTTTCTGCTGACCAAGACGTTTCTATGCTCAGCAGAGTTTTGTGCTTGACAGTAAACAGTTATTTTGTGTTCAACGAGTGGTTTTTGAAAGACAAGCTAGATATAAAGGGTTTCAGCAGTCAGCACAAGCATACCTTGGACTTTGGTAATGAGTTTTTTGTCAATAGCTTCCTGCTTTGTGATTGGTGGATCCATCTTGGCATGGTACTCCTCTGGGTCGTAGGGTATCCTCCCATTGCCAAATCTAGATACAGAGACAAGAATGGAGGTGGGGTACAAAACTACTGTTAACCATGCAAAAATTGTCAATGATCTTATAACTTCTGGGGAAAATGGCAAATAAAACTTCCAACAGTCACAGATCAGCTATTCAAATGTGAGGCGGCCCACCTTGCTCATTTTGCCAATATTACCATCTCATTGTGAAGACTTGCCATACTAAACAAAATACTAACCGAAAAATGTAAATTTTGTGTCATTCATTTCCCTTGACCTCTTTGAACCAAGAACTCACAATTTGGATGTGAAGATGAGATCATTGCTCATTTGTGCGAGCGCTGCATTCTTGTCAGTTTGCTTTAAAGGAGCTATGTCATCATGATCAAGCAGTAAATGGAATAACCCAGTAACTACGCACGAGTGCATGCCGGCAGTCACACCACAGTTTGACAAAGACGGCACCCTTTGTGATTTGACCGCAAGCGCACGTGTCGGTGCAGTATCTGGGTGAGAGTTCATCTTTCCATGCAAAGCCACAGGCCTGCTATAATCATGACGACACAGCCCCTTCAATCGTCAAGTTGAATTTTTACCACCTCACTCAGTTCATAAGCCATGGGGAATAATTATTGGCGGTTTGATTTTGCAAAGCACTAAGATTTATCTTAAGCTGAGTTGTAAATAAAACCATAGTGATTAGACATCAGCGCATGCTTAGCAATTAAGATCAGTTCATTAGCCAACCCATCAATCACAGCTTTTTGTGAAACCGAGCCCAGACTATATCCTTCAACCTCACAATCCTGTCATAAAGAATAAACAGGAGGCTAGATTTTCAATAATGACAAATCAAATTCATACTTGTGACAAATTGTCTTTGCATATAGGTGGCTCCAAGAAAACTCATCACATTACAATGTCTTCACGCTTGTTTTGAGAAACTCAAAGATGTTTGTAGAAAATGGCGTAAGTTCACAAGATCGCAGAATTTTTCACAACAGCTTAAATACTTACATCAGCTTTTCTTTTGCATTTTCATCAACGTGAGTAATCCTAAGTAAGAGTATAGGATGAGCTCTCATGGCACTAGAGAGCGAAGGATGATCTTTACTGTCAAATGTCAAATTAGCCCCCTGTGTAGATAAGAACAATAATATATTGTGTCAGTGCAAAACATCCGCACCTTCGGGAAAAAAAGCCTTTACACGCTACGCATGTTACACACCTGCCAACATTGAAAAGTCAGAAATCGGAACACCTCAAGTAGATCTACAAGTCACACCGACAGACCTTGCAAAAGGCAAAGTTATCACCCTTTGTTGATCTCGTTACACATACAAGTTGTTGCATGTATTGCTTGCAGCACTTCTGTAAGCATTTTGGGGGTTGTTTTTATCCATCTTGCTTAAACAAAGCATGTAACACTTGCATCTCAAAAGAAGAGAAATTCTCTATTGCACGTTGTTCGAGATGTTTTTACAAAATGCTGATGTGACCTCTTTTGTATATTTGTTTGTTTTTCCAAACTCTTTTTTTTTAGAGTTTTAAAACTTAACAATCAAAACAATTTTGATTACATCAGAACCGTTGGCAAGTTTGATGTTAGCAAGTGCACAAACATCGTAAATCATTGGACACACAAACCCCAAAATGCCAGGACCCAACTTTTTCGCACAGAGTCTCTCTCATGCGAGATTATAGATTAATGCGAGACAGCATTATAACAAAATCAAGATACATTATAATGCCGGGTAAAATTATGAGGTCAGCTGGCATGTCAAAAACCTCTCGTTTGTCTCAAATATGATACGTACTGCTGATATATCCTGCACGGAGTATAACCTGCCTTTCCTTCTACCAGTCACATGACAGTACTTCCCCTTCTGGATAAATGGTAGAGCCTTGGATCTGTCGTCCAATCACAAAGCACGTGATAACCATGAATATAACTTAAATAAATTCGAATACAGCACACAAAACTCAAAGGTCAAACCCCAATGCACTTGAGTAGCACCAACATCATTGTCTGTATTGTCCAGGGTCAGCCCCAAGTAATGCTCGGACTAAGTGGGGTCGATGCTATAGCAATCATCCTGTTGGTAAGTGATTGGTAAGTGATGACGTTTTGGAGCCGAAAGTGCAGTGTAACGAATGTTCATGTACATGTATGTATACCATTCGTTTACATTACACTTCCGGCTCCAAAACGTCATCACTTACCAACAGGATACCCAACCTAAACAGAGCAGTCCATGCTGGTGGGGGGGGGGGGGGAATTTTTCAAATATGTAGAATGGTTTAAAGTTTTCTTTAGGGAGCTTCTTTGTAAACAACTCGAAAAAGGGGATAAAACTAGGGCGACAATGACAACTTCCACAAAGAAACCCTGTCTATTGGGTTTATAGTATTTAAAATGAGAGGATAATTTCCAATGGGACTTAACTCTACATTTAATTAGAGCATACCACAATTCAAGCTGAACTTATTTCCAGTCATACCTTTTACCTTTCCAGTATTTGAAAGTGTTAAGGGGAATTGGATTTTTGTTGCTGTGGTTTTGTACTTACTTTGAGCCAAAGTTCCGATACTCGTATACAGTCATGGTGTTATCAAGGTCAAAAAAGAAGCCACACAGCTCCCTTAATGCATCGTGGCCACTCCTCGTTATGATACGAGCGTTGAACGTTAACCGCTTCTCTAGTAAGTTCTCTGTCACTGTTCCACTTGTTCTTACTCTGGATCAACACAGAAGAAAATGACAAAATGTGGTTTCAGGGAAACTGTTTCAGCGAGTGGAAATATGTTATACTTAGAGGCATATGCCACATAATTTGCCTGTCACTAAAAAGAAATTAGAGCCAAGAAAAAATGACATTTATTGTTTATGATTGTTTCTTTCTTATGTTTTGAAGACAAATAACTCATTACAAAAAAGAAGTTGTTGAAATAACATCTTTTTGAAGTCAGAGAAGAAGAAATGTTGAGATAAATCAAGCATACAGTTCTATTTCATGATTTCAAAGTGCAGAAAAAAAAGAAATTGAAAATGGTCTAGCTGTTTGTGCAAAACAAACACGAGCTATAACTTTCCCAATTTCTTGTTTCCTTTGCACACCTTTGATTCTGATAGATTTATCTACAAACCTTATACTGAAGATGCACTCTCCATGGATAGCGACCTGAAATTGAACTTGAAGGACAGCAGGAAATCACTCAAAAATAACTGGCATCACAACCAGTTTCCTACAATACACACTTACTTTGACTCATGCAGGAGTCTTGTCTTGGGTCTTGGTTGGCCGAACGGAGTTGCGTGTCCAGACAACGGGGTCTCACATCTCTGGTTTTGTTCAGGATCACAAATAACTGCCCTGAGAAAAAAAAACACAAGGATAAAATTACTTGTTATACCATGAAAATAGAATGTGAATTTTATTGTTGTTTGGTCGAGAAAAAACATGTGATGTGCTACAAAGACGCATGTACATGGCTCAGGGGAACATGAGTGATGTACTCCACTACCTGGTACAATATTAGAGATAGCCCTGGGTATGAGGTTGTGATTATGCTAGTTCTAGGTAAATTAGTTTATGTTCCTGTGCGATGTGCAGGAGGGAACAGTGAAGCAAGATTTCTGTCAACGACCACCACTGTTGTTTACAATTCATTCGCCACTGTGCGTCTGCTTTTTGAACTGTGCCAAGTTCATCGTAATGATGTTGGAAGCTGACCTGCAATCTGTTACCATGGTATAACAAAACAATTGTTGCACGCTGTGTGATGTGGGGTCCTTTGCCTCGGGTGCCATTTGCCCCCTCAGGGTGTACAAAACACCATAGACCCCCATCACAGCGTGCAACAATTCCATTCATGTTAAAGAGCAAATTAAAAGAGAAAGTAACAATGTCTTTTTCAAGAGTACAAGATTCAGCCTTTTTCTCAAACGGAGTTATGACCTGGACCCAATTTCATAAAGCCTGTATGCACAAAAACTTGCTAAGCACAGACAAATCCTCCTTAGCAAAAACAGATTACCAGCCAACATTCCAAATAGTTGTTACATTGTTACGACTGGTTCCCAACTCATTTTTAGCTTAGCTGAGCAGTATTTTCTGCTAAACAGCTTTATGAAATAGGGCCCTGGTTGCACTGAGACAATTTAACTGAGAGAGAAAATCCAAATACCTTGACAGTTGATCTACTAAGACAGTCTGCTCAATCGCCTGTCTCCGTCTTTCAGCAGCAATCGTCTCCTGAAAAGAAAAAAAAAAAGGTCAGGTTTTCATAGCCAGAAACTGTGGTAAGACAAAGCAAATGAAGAAACAAAATCTTGCAAACTGAAACCAACAAACATGTACAAGGTTCCTAGAGGTTTCTGGAAGTTTGGTTTACGTGAGACTAGAACAGTCTATTCCA
Organism: Marthasterias glacialis; assembly: GCA_911728455.2. Taxonomy (NCBI): domain Eukaryota; kingdom Metazoa; phylum Echinodermata; class Asteroidea; order Forcipulatida; family Asteriidae; genus Marthasterias; species Marthasterias glacialis. The sequence continues at coordinate 27,377,728 of OU452223.1, forward strand.
CAAAACAAAACATAAGAACGTCTACCGGAATATCTTAAGGGGCACCAAGGCCAAGACCAGAGCAAAGGATGCCTCCATGAAAGTTCAGATCTGGGAGTGCATGGCCATGTCCCGATTGACAGCTTCAGCAGTGACTATGGCTGGATTGCTGAAAAGGCCTATTCTTCAACGTTGGCGGTGACTGCCAATGGTCAGAGCCATAGCTGAACACACTTGACTCAAACACGACCAAATTTCATGAAAACGCCTTTAATTTTTACTCTGTAATGCTGACAGTACCAATCGCCATCAAGACGAAGCAGCTAACAAATTCATTCTCTGGCAACCAAACCATGGTATTACAGGCACACGGTGTAAAACCTCTCTTCAAATCCTACTTGAAGATACAGAAGTTGAAAGTGTCTCTGAATTCAAAACCCTCCATGAACGACAGGAGTATCTGGAGAACTGGCAGCCAGGAAGTTACACCACTAACTGTCTCTATCAAAGATGGTCGACCGAGATCGAAATGATGATGATGACAGTACCAGACGGCCAAAGTTTACCCCCAACTGGTGCCCTCCAGCAGTTGAGAACAATTTCTCATGGAAAAACCAGGGACTGGCTCGTCAGCAGCTTCACCAAAATTGACCAATGAATTGAGATTTACTTACCGCGTCCATTTTCTTTTGTAATGGATTTCTTCCATCATCCACAGGATCCTCCTCAATGTCGTTGTCTGTTCTGTTACAATATTCAAAAAATACCTTCATCATGATTTTATCTTTCATAGTTTAAGGATGAAGGGGAGTGCCAGGTCAAATAGGCTGGCCCTTGTTGTGTGTTGATTATAGTGCTATGATCAAAACGAGAATACAGGGAATCAAACAAGATGGTGGTAGGTTTCAGATCTACCTCCCTAGATAGGAATCTTTAGTTGCAGTTGGTGTTTAGAATATTATTTTTTTCTGAAATTAATTGTGCAAATTCGTACCTGTATGGTGCTTTTAGTTGCTTCTTCTGCTGACCACCCCTCTGGGACCACTGTTTCATCTGATCTTTCTTGTCCTGTTCATACTGTTTGTACTGCTGCTTTTGCCTGTCTGAGGGAGGAGGTATATTTTCTGGCACAGCAGGCTCAGCCCATGCAGACTACAAAGAAAAACACCATTTTATGATGAGAGTGGTTTCCAATGTCACCACTGCTAGTACATTTTCAGCCAGAGAGAGTTGTCTCTTTCTTTCACTCCCTTGACTTGCTCAAATCACAGATCACCAATATAATTAAATGATATAATTTTCTTGGTGATTGACTCATCATAAAAAACACATCAATTCGACGAGGAATGAACTTCTTTTGTTGCAAAACTGAGATAAATTTATCCTACATATGATTTTTGCATCTTTGATGGTCAAAACTATGAAATGTTCATACCACGGGTGTACAAGAATTAAACCTTTTATGAGTTTGTTTCTCAGACCTTTTGTTTTCCTCCTAGATTAAGGCGTGGCACACTATCAGGTCGCTGAGAGCGGTTGCTTTGTCTGCCTGCTGTAGGTGTGTGATGCAGTGCAAAAGGTGCACTCATTGCTGGAGTTCTAAGCAAATAAAAACACAAGAAGCATAATTTAGTAGAAATTACTAGTTGGCACAGATTGGATTAATCTGCTAAAAGCTCAACTGTCTTCAAATAAGAACAAATTTTACAACTATTGTCAATCATGAAAATACTGGCCAATAGAAATAGTTCACTTTTTTTCATAAATTTTTACAACATTTTGTATGGAAGAGATCTTTGGAAGTGACCATCTAATAACATTTCAGGAACAACTAAACATGCTTTACACATATATTAATGTCCATGTTTAGAATCAACTATTAAAATACTTCACTGAATAATAAGAGCCCATCTTCAATTTTCTTGTTAAATATTACTGTTATTTCTTTTTCAACCTGAAGCTTATGAATTAATACCTCATCATACACTTTATTGTTTTGTTTAATTCTTACCTCGCAGCTGGGCTGTATTCATGGTAACCCCAACTAGAAGAAAAAGGGGAAAAATAAGGCAGATAATACCATAGAAATCTTAGGGAGTCAATTGTCTATGCTCAAGTATCAAACATGTCCAAATTAACAGGTGCGTCTGTGAGTGAGAAAGTTTTACTTTTTCTTGCTGGGCACTGTTTGCGACACCCAGAGTTGCCCACCAAGCCAATCATCATCTGGGAACCAACCCATGAGAAGATGAACCATGGGCATCCTTCCAAAACCATGGTCAAGACCCTGAGGGAGGACAGTGGAGTGGCATTAATGAACTCAAGACACTGATGATGGAATGAGACCCGTGTTGCATCCGTCATCGTGCCCAGCTCAAATGCAAGCTGTAATCGATCAATGATGATGATGACTTTCCTTTGGGGGGGGGGGGATCAATGGAAGCAAGTTTGACAACTTAGAAACTACCAATATGCTCCAATATTTCAAGAAAGACTAGTACTCACAGCGTAGAACCCTACTGTATACAGTCAAGTAGTAAACCTTTTTTCTCTTGCAAATTAGTGTCCTTTTAAGGAAAACTGATGATTTGAAGTTGCCAAACTTACTGAGTTTTATTCTGGATGCCCTTGCTCTACTTTATTTATTGCTCCATTTGCTGAATGAAAAAGTTATTTTGGGGGGAGGGACACCCCTAACACCCCATAGTAGCTACACCCCTTGTGCAACAATATTGTGATAGACGTATCCATTGATTCATTTAAATAATAGTTAATTTTAAAAGCTCTTTGAGTATAAAACAATGACTACATGTATTTACATGTATGTAAACTTCAACATTTTTTACCAACTGTCAACGAATAACTTGGTTATGTTACCTGACGGTACTCGCGGTGTCTGGAGGGTCAAGTTTCTCTTCATACTTGGTGACTGGGTTTTGCAGATTGTCGTCATGATCTCTAAGTCGCCCCAGATCAAGGGAAGGCATCCTGTGGAAAATTTAACCCAATTATGGGGGAAATTTCAGTTCTCAATGCAAAATTTTCACTAAGCACTAAGACGTTAGGATTAGCTAACAGATGAATCAATCTTGTTGTATCATATTATTATTATTATTGTTTTGTTGTTTTGTTTATCCTACACCACAGTGTGATAAGCACCATACCTTTTTTTTGTGTCCTGCTGAAAAAATCTTGCCATTAGCAAAATGTAATGTTACAATACCGATTAATGATGAAAGCTCGTCTTAAAATGAATCTTTGCACTGTATGAAACAAACAAGTCAAAAGTATTGGCCTTCTTTAAATTTTTCAATTATGCTATATTATTTTGTTTGTAAGCAATATCTTTCCTTACCCATCTGGTTTGGGGTACTGCATCCTGGAACGAGGCCTTGGAGTGATATTCTGAATTTTTTCTAGCTTGGATTGTGTGATCACACATCCCTACAGTTGGGAAAAATGGAAATACTGTAAATAGTGTTGGAAATAGAAATGCCTTCGGTGATCCATACGGGAGCATTCCCAATCAAAATGGTACAATATACACAATTGTTGCATGCTGTGATGGGGTCCATGGTGGTTAGTACCCCTGAGAAGGAAAATGGCACCCTCGGCTTCACCTCGGGTGCCATTTGCCCCAGACGGTGTACAAAACCCATGGACCCCATCACACAGCGTGCAACAATTGTTTTGTTACGCCATGGTAATAGATTGCAGGAGGAGGCAACATCTTCCAACATTATTACTTCGCAATTGGCACAGTTTGATCATAATAAAAGGTTTATTTTCTTTACTCTACAATAATATCACAACTCTCAAACAAAACTTCATACTTCAAATGGCCTAAAATAAAAAGAGCCTGTCATAGTTTATCTATCAATCCTGCAAAACCACAATGGATAATATTTAATATTGAATGATCTGACAGTAGGAGGGTTAACAGGAATTGTTTTTTAGTATGGATAATAATTAATATTGAATGGTCTGACAGTAGGAGGGTTAACAGGAAGTGTTTTTTAGTACTACTGATAAAAGAAAAATGGTACAACTATAGATAGCTGCGATAATCATAGCTCTTGTATCTTCGTCACGTCCCTTGGATCTAAAAGTTTAGACAGACCATGGGTACTTGGCAAATTTGTTCAACTTTTTTTCTTCAACATTTTAAATGTACCCAATTGGATATTTTAAAAAATACCTCCCCAAAATTTGATGAATTTTAACCTATACATGTCTTAACCCCCAGTCCACAACCATCGGGAGGGTCAAGGGTTACAAATATCGCAACTAAACTATGGAAAGCATGGCCACTTCAGACTAAAGTCATCATATACATAAGAAGACTATGTACGGTGAAGCGGATTGTTTAACAAAACAAACATATCCCACAAACATAAGTAGTGGTCCTGTATTCTATAGCTGCTATGAAAACGTGTCAGACAGATATCACAGTACCAACATTGGCCAAAGAACTGACCTTGTTATTAGAATTGTTAGTGGAAAATGTGCGTCGAGCGACAGGTTTTGGTCCTTCCCTTGGTGCATCTGGGGTGCAGTAATTTGGAGAAGAAGCAATCCCAGTAGATCTGGGCTTGTTAGTGGCTGAAGCAAGATTCTTGGGAGGGGCCAACTTGCCTTGTTGGGAGCCTCCTTTGCCCTCTTGTCTTGGTGTTGGTGTTCCGCGAATTATTAAATCCATTCCTGCTTGGAAATAAAAAAGGCAGTGGATGATTGGCCGGCACCGACTAACTTTTAGTAAATGTTACCATGCCGAAACAGTGCTAAATATGTGCAGTGACTTTTTTGGGGGTAGGGGTGGGGATTTTTAAAATTTTACCAAGACAAACGTTAGTCTGGTTCTCAGCCAACCATTGTTGTTGAGATCGGAATCAAACCATTCACAATTTCAAACTTTATTTCCCTTAATAAAGGAGCCACATATCAGAAAAAGGTACTATACTATCCATTTAAATGTAGGAGTAAATTTTTAATGATAAAAGAATTTTTTTTTGGGGGGGGGAGAATAATATAAAAATGGCGAGACTCAATTCCATAATATGAATGTTGAAAGGCTGGACCAGGGCAGTGGTTAAAATTTCTGATAAATTAAAATTTTAGATTAATTAAAATTTCAGATAATGTTGGCTACTCATGTACGCCTCAAAGAGAGCACTATACGATATGTCGGCTATATAGTGTTTACTTATACAGTCATTTGACCAGTTCTGGATCATTTTTATGAATTCACGCTGTGCCATCGCAGCTTTTTCAACAATTTTAAATGAATGAAGTATGTCAATTAGTTTACCTAAACAGGCCATAAAAGTCACCAAGTGTCAAATGACCAAAAGAGAAAAGATGACTGCTCAGTAAATTTACATAGACATTGTTCATGCATCTGAACCATTTTAAATAAACATTTATCTGCTCATACCTTCAAATATGAAAGGTTAGAAGTTTCAACAGCGTTTTTGAACCATCATTTTGTTTTGAAAATAACAATGATTGTCACTGACAAACTTCAGACAATTTGCCATAATTTATTCAAAAATGATGTCATACACTTGAATTTTGGTGTGTTTTCTTATTGGATGTTATTCTTTGCATTTATTAAATTGGTCACATGAAGAGCAATTTACTGATGATCGAGGGGCAATGCAAAGTTGAAGTGATCCGGAACTGGTCAATGATCCCGGTCAATGAACTGGTCAAATGACTGTATACTGTGTTAGCCGGTGGCAGCAAAACATCCACTATAAACATGATAAAAATTACTTTAAAAAACATGCACACCACACCACGCTGGCAGGCACTGCCACTTGCCCGACTATCAATATTTGTAGGCAAAATCTAACCCAAAAGTCACTTTCCCCCTCATTCATACTGAACAATCATAAATATGTCTTACTTACAGTAAGTCACACCAATACTTGACAAATTTAGGAACTGTGACTGTCCAACTTCGTAACACTTGAAGACTGTATGGCGTCTGTAGCGACAGGTTTTACAAAAGGAATGCCGTTAACCTTGCGAAAAACATAACAAACGGGTGGTACCCTTGACATTATGTGGACCAAACTGATGCAAAACGTCAAGACTCCGCGCTTATTAGGGCGCCCTCTGCTGTTTATGAACTTTAACGTTGCATAGGCCCTTTTTGAAACCACGGCTTCGGCTTGGGCTCCAGCTAGTGGCCCGTTCCCACCCGTTTGAAGCCCCGTAAGGAAAGCGAACGTTTCTTACGGAGCCTAAGACTAAAGCTAAATCGTGGTTTCGTAAAGGGCTTGATGGAAAAATCTATTCATCCATCTAGCCATAAATGCTTTACACAATTACTTGGTATAATCATGGGGGGGGGTAGGCCTTCAGAAGGGCTTGAAGTAAGATGGGCTGTAAACATCCACATAAGGCCAAGGTGCTTGGTGATGTCGCAGTATAGTTTAAACATTAAACGAACATGAAATAAAACTAAATTAAATTTTGTTATTTTTCTTAAAACGTCGTATGTCTGCCAGTGCGGTGGCGGCGGTTTGTGCAGCATCCTCTGAGAGTTAAAACTTAGAAAACTAAAATTACCCCTGTCGTTATAGGTCGCCTTTCCTTTACGGTATAGTCACACGCAGTATCTAGCAACTCACGGTGTTATTGAACGAAAAAGACCCATTATTAAAAAGTAACCTATAGCTCATGCTTAATTTAACAGGTCACTACTATTGCATTCAGCTGTTACGCTTGTTTACTGGTAATGGGTAAAGGGGCTTATGGGCATTAACAACCAACGCGTTGGCGGGAATTACACTCTTTTTCAAAAATTCACATGTTGGCTAAAATATTGAAGCGCAAAATCATCAACCATAATAGCCTACAACTGACTGTTTCACTTTTCTGTTCAGTAGTCTAAAAAGTCACAATTCCAGAAAAAGAAAACAACTTTATTTGCAAGAGAGATTTGTAACTCGGAAAGTTTGCGTGTTCTTGTCTGTATCGATCTGTCTGTCTTATTTTACATTGGAGTTTAACACACGTTTTTTCCGCCAGTCTGTAACATTAACAATACACAGATTAGTAACAAATAATTTCAATAACACTTCGATATTTCTGCATGATGGGTGACTATTTTGCAGACAGAGATGTCACTAATACAACCAAGAACAAATTTCTAAAAGTCAGTTCAGGTTCAGTTTGAAAATTTATCTGACAGCAAACTGGGAGCCGTTATTATTAAGGGAAAATTCAAGAAAAGAAATTTATCATGATAATTGATGTTAATTTATGCATCGGTGATAAGAATATTATTATTTGTATTTTTGCCCAAACACTATGTGTGTTCAAGCACTGTATACTCAGTACTTTCCCGAGTCCTGTGAAAAAAAAACCCACCTCACAGGCATATTCCTCGGGTGGGGCTCGAACTTGCAGATGTCTTACCAACTAGACTACTGCGATTGCACAGCTGCTAGAGGCACCTCAATTCCTAATAGCAGCGGGTACCGCAGCCATTATAGTAGATGTTAGTTTTTGCATCGGGGATAAGAGAATTATTTGTATTTTTGCCCATACACCGATGTGTGTTAAGCACTGTATACTAAGAAATTTATCAGGAACGAAACAACAGAAACCACCATAGAGACGAAGAAGGGATGCCACATTCCAAATTTAAGGACCATCGGCAGAGACTGGGTGTGGGGACCACGCTCTACGAAGTCCGACAAATGTTTTCATAAAACAAAAAGGAATAAGATGCATTGCTATCAATGTAATTTAGAAATTACAATTTGAGGAAAAACGAAATTGTTATGGATGAGGTTTTTCCTTGATTCTAAGTATTAAGAAATGACAAACTGGATTGTGTGTATATTATTATTTTAATTTAATGGCAGAGTATGACCTTAGGTATTTGGAACCGTACGATTGTTTCAATTATATGTAATTGAAGATGTAAACCATTAAAACTATAACCTCTGAAATCTTTGTTTTAAAAGAATATGTAGTCGTTCTTGAGATTTCGGTGAAAATCTGGAGCGGTCATTTCCACGCAAAAGGATCCGATAATGCTGAAACTGCATGTTTTCATCACGTGATAAGGCTTCATACCTGAAGCCTTTCTCAGACTTAAATGTTTTTAGCGAGAAATTACCTCTTTCTCAAAAACTACGTTACTTCAAAGGGTGTCGTTTCTCACTGTGTTTTATACTATCAAGCTCTCCGTTGCTCCTTACCAAGTAATTTTTTATGGTCATTTATTTTTGGAGTAATTACCAAAAGTATCCACTGCCTTTAACCCTATCAGGACCGGGCTTTTTGCGGAGGTACGGGGACCCCTCTGTATTTTCCAAAGTTTTCGACTTATTTTAATGAAGTTCATTTCACTGAGTTGTACATGATGACGTCAAAAATAATCACTAGAGGCCATTTTAGATTGTTTCCAAAAATCGTGTTTTCCCCATAATTTAGTCGAATTTAATGTTTTGAAACTTTGCAAACGTGTTAACTTTAACATGATAAATATAACTCCAACCTAATTTAATAACTGGAGTCACCGTTGGGGCGCTATAATCCATTCATTTATCCAATATTTCGAGAGAAAAAAGTTTTTCTCGTTTTTTTCACTTAAAAATCAAAATGGCCGACTCCAAGGACCCAAGGAGCAATAATAAGGCTTGATCGACGAATTGAAATTATTTTTGGGTCTGATAAGTAAGAAAATAGCGTGTTGAAAATATTCTGTTGTTAAAAACTTGATATAATTTGACCTCCTCCTAATTACAGGCTGAAAACACAAAATCCAAGATGGCTGCCAAATATGGCGGCCATTTTGAATTCCCAAAAGCATTTCAGACTATCACGTGACTCATCACTTTCACTTTGCTGGCCCCCCAAAAAATCAAAAACAAGTGGAAATTATGCTCAAGTGAGAAAAGGGCACTAAAAAACATGAAAATCGTGTGACACAAGGTCAAACAAATGGTTGCCATGGCAACAACTAACCCCCGGTATCAATTATTTTTGCCAATATGATCCTAGATATATTTTGGGAAAAGTCAGAACATTTTGCGGTGATTGGACTATGCGTTAAAAAGTTACGAGCAAAATTTTGGTAGTGGAGGCACATTGTGCCCGCCTCCCCGGTCCTGATAGATGGAATCAAGGCGCTTTTTCTGTACAATCTGTGCAAGAGCTGATGGGCGCCAGCCGAGTAGTTTGGCGTCACCACGATTTCGTTTTTACTACTCGACTAGGCTCATCAACCAAGTGAAACACAGCATGGAAAATGGTCAGTTGGCACATCTACAAGTTTTATTAGCGGGTGGGGATGGGGTGGGGGAGGGGGTTCCCAATGAAAGTTAGACGTTACCGAAAATCAAGTTCAATAAATTAAGCCGACAAGTTTAAAACTTGGTTTCAGTACATATCTATTGGCTCATTTAAAGTGATGTTAATACATGACATACATTTTGTTTTAGACAAAACTGCATTTGAAATAATACAACTGTCCACAATAAATTAAGCTGAAAATATACGTCACTCGTCATGCATCTCAAGTCAGTTTCACATCTACTAAATCCATTGTCATTATATATTTGTTTACACATACTATTAAATTAAATGGAAGACATAATGAACTTTTTAAAAATCTGAAAGAAAAGGTACAGCATTTGTTTTTATGTGCCATTTTCGAAACCACAGGTTAGGCTTCGGGTCCGGTTTAGGTGACTGTTTGAAGTACCGCACCGAAAGTGTACATTTTAAAAAACTATTGACGGAGCCGAAGTCAGAGCCTCAGCCAAAACCGCGAGTTCGAAAAGGGACACAGACCATACGCAATAATGAATACTGATTCTCACTATACCAGAGAGATATCAAACTATTTTTGCCCATCCAATTATCTAATACAAACCCGTGTTAGTTTCAACAAATATGTTTTACTTCCAAATTAAGTCAGATATGGCCGTTTCCGAACTAGTGGCTACGGCTGCGACTGTGGCTTGGTCACCGCGTCATCATGCATTGAAGCACAGGCTGCCCTTGGCAACACCTTTTGCAACAGCCAAAGCCATAGCCGTAGCTGCTAATTCGGACACGGCCATATTTCTTAGAATACTAAACATTTTGTGATAATGTTTCGTTTTCACAAACCAATGTCGAGCCTTTTTCAGTGTTACGTCTGTAATGCATACATGTACCTCAATAAATTTACGCCTTTAATAAACACTGAGTATAATTGCAGCAAATAAAATTCTATGAACTATTTACAGTTTTAAACTTTTGGCTTCTTGAGAATTCACAAAACTACATGATAATGAGTTAGACAACATAACTAGTTAAAACACTTACAGTAACACATTTGTAATGGTCTCAAAAAGGAGAATAAGTATAGTTCGTGTTTTGATTAAAAATGTTCCCTAATCTACACTTTCAAATTTTGGACATTGTTTATTACCCACACCAATAAAAAGAAACAATAACAATGAATTTCATTTGCTTAAAAAAATGTACGCCAGACCAAAAAAACGTTTGGAGTGTTGCAGCCGAGCGGTCTATAGTGCATCGGACTCAAGTTCTGTAGACAAAGTCATCAGCGGTGTGGGTTCAATTCCCTGTCATGGGTACCTGTGATGGAATAGGTGGTTCTTACGCCATGACGTCAAAATTTGTAAGGTATCGGTGCAAAGTGAATATGTCCATCATTATTATTGATTAAAAATTAAAATTGTTGTCCCACCTACAAGATAACAAACAATAAACCTGTTAAAATGAACACATGAGCTAAAACACTTAACAATCAAAGACTTACATCTGCTACATGATTAAAAACTATAACTAAAGGCAGACAGAAGAGACACAATGGAAAGAATATTACACAGTGCTATTAAATGAGTTTGTTTGGCATTGTTGTGACAACTATTAATTCATAATGCTGTTTTAAGAGTTGGTTAAATTAACTATTAGAAATGCATTACATCCAAAATAATATATAATGACCATTTCACATGTAAACCAGTTAAATAGGCCTTCCCAGTTATAAGATCCCCCTCCCCAATGAATTTACCCGCCAGAATTCAATCAAATTACTTTTAAAGAAATTATTATGTGGATAAAACGTGTTTCACCTGCAGTTTTTCCATTCCCTTGAAAGGGAAAATGTTGAAACTGTATGGGAGGGGAACAATTGCTGTCTAGGTTCTGTAATAGGATTTCCTGTTTGTAAGTGATGAAGTTTTGGAGCCAGAAGTGCAATGTAAACGAATGGCAAATGAATTTTACACTGCGGCACTTCCGGCTCCAAAACGTCATCACTTACCAACAGGATTGGTTAGCGGTGCTCAATCAACTTACTCAAGAGCGAAGTATTGAACCCTTGCACCAATGTTACAGATGGCTGGTGTCCGCCACGCTTACCCATTTTCGGAGTCAAATTGCACAAATAAATATTGCAATTGTGCAAACGCTGTGTGGCCTAAAATGCACACTACAGTGTATAACACAAAGTGACATTGACTCCCAAAATTGCGCAACCAAGAGTATTGTGATGATGACGTCACATGAATTTGGTCAGCTTTATGTTTTTAAGGGGGATTTTTTAAAAACATTTTTACCTGAAATTTGCAAACTGTACACAATAATACGGTGGTATGAGCGATTACCTGTATATACTCTATTGCAAATTGACGTCAGCACCATTTTGCTACAATTGCTGTGGTGGACAAGCTTTTAGACACTGTTTTCATAAACTACACACAAACAAGCCCAATCGGACCCATTTCAAAGAGCTACTTCAACTAAGAATATTGCTAAGCAAAAATCATGGGACCAGGCACAAACAATGTTCATCATGTCACATACCAACTGGTATCCTTTTCACCCGAAGCAAACGTTTTTGCCAGTGCGTTTAACAACTTCTATGTATGTGTCCCCAGTTCTCAGCTCACAAACTCTAGATAAAATTGCTGATGTACATTTCCACAAGCCTTTAAAGTTTCCTCCGACTTTTTCCTCCTTGAGAACAAGGGATGTCATTTGTTACTGTTCAATAAGCCACTTCAGAATTAGATATGATTGATGAGTCTTGCTCAGTTACAAGTGTATGATCAATGGGAGACTTTTGAGGACAATCGGTGGCAGCAAACTTACCAGGTAAATCCAATGTTCTCGGAAATGCGCGCATACACAGAACTACGTAAACAATGAAAAATTACCCGGTTAAGTCTGTCGCCACCTAGTGTTCCAAAGTTTCCCACTGGAATTCCTCAGACTAAATGCAATGTTGATATGTCACATGGTGAGGGGCAAGCTTTTACATAGTTGCAAAAGGAATGGAAAATACCCACACACAATTTCAAATGAAATGTGTAGCAAAAGGATACCAGTCTTTGACAGTCTGGAGGTTGCTAAACAAAAGCTTGCCCTGAACCATGTAATGTAGCTACAGTATTTTTAGACCGAGGAATCTAAATTGAGCATTTAACAGTGATCAGGCAAGTCAGTGTACCAGACATTATTCAAGTTTAGATTATTCTACGTGTATCAAAGGATGCATCATTTGAATGCTTATGACCCAGGAAATATGAAATTACCAAGAACTCTTAATTAATTTCTTACTTCTTTGCCTTCTACTGATGATGAACACAGCATACCGTTTGAAACATTGAGTAAAATTCTGGTTCTTCTGAGAACCACACATAAGAACCACATATACTCACATATGAGATTCTATAACACACCTCTTGCTGGTTCTGTATTCTGGTTGGCTGATTGGCTGAAACACGATCATGTGGGTTTAACTAATAATAGACTTGTGCATGAGATTTGCACCACTGTAAAATAGACGCACGTCAAGACATCGCATGTGCATAATTTGCTGGAAATAATTCAAAATACTACAAACAATTGACTAGTTACATGCTGGAGCTTCATGATGTGAATAGTGAACAACTAAAAAAAAAATGAATCTAGGGAAAGTAAAAGTTTTCTTTTAATTGTTGAAACGAGTTTGAATCAAAACAATTGACTTTTAAATCCTGAAAACATTTCTTTTCTTATTTCATATTTTTTGACTGAGGTGTGTTATAAAACATACCTGGACTTGCATAATACAGGCACTAGTGCGCGTCTCTTTCCCCATGGGCCTGTGAGTGACCAGAAGAGGGTTCTATTTCCCGGGACAGAAAGGACCCTCTTGTGGTCACTCACAGTCCCTCGGGGGTGTAGAGACTGCCCTAGTCACCTCATTGCCAGTGCATATGTGTATATTATATGGTGTCTCCTCAAACCATTATCTCATTGTACCTTCAATATGCAAACCTTTAAATCATTTCTTTGCCTTGGTTTTGTGGGAGCAGTTATAATCCAAAAGCCTACTTGTTGGACTATTATTTGTTATACAGGGTGTTTGTTCGTGTGTGTATGATAAACAACCATTGTCAGAGGCTACAGTACAATTCCTTTTTCAAGTGTTTGTGTGTCAGTGCTGGTCAGCTGGTTCCTGCTAGTGCTAGTGCTACATGCATGACATGAGCTACTCCTCTAGCCCTACCAAACCTAGCCGTAATCAACCCAGGGACTCAACCCATCAGTTGCGGAAGTAACTTCTATCACATGTACACCCGGTAAAGGTCACTCAACAATCCCTGAAGCCATCACATCAGAGCTCCCTGACTCGTCTTTGAGTCACACAGTGGATGTTTTACTCATAGTGTGGTAGCCTACGACCGGGAGCACTGGTACGACATCATTCTGTGCAGGGGAAAAGGAACGGGGTGATGAGAGGTCAGCTTGATTCCTATGTAGCGTTAAGTCCTGAATTGTCATTGCAATTTTACATTCCCAACAGGGAGGTATTCAAATTCAACACTGTATAAATATACAACTCCCCAAAGGAAAATTTATGGTATTTTTAGATGTTCAACTTCACAAACCTTTTTGAGTTTGAAACATTGTATGATGGAAATAAAATCTTTAAAAGTATGTGGTACCTCTACATACAATCATCTCCAAAGAGATTTGGTTGCTCTGCAAAGACCAAAAATGGTGTAATAACTAGGCATTTTAATCAGTTTGTAGCCAATCTCAGCATACCAATCACAACATCACCTGACACAATTTGGGCCCAATATGCCATATTTTTGACAACAGGAGGGCGCAATACTTGTTTGAAAGTACAAACATATTTAAAAACATTAAAAGTACAAATTTCCAAGCAAATATATTACACTGATTATATTGTTAAAGTGTTAAAAAAAACTTTAACAAATATTTTAAAAACTCAGCAGTTGTATATTAACTGCTTTATTAGAGGCCTAACTGCATCCGGTTTGCCACACTATTTCTATGGTTTGACCCCCAATCTACCCACAAAGGGCGCCCTCTTGCAGTAAAGGCCAATTTCCATAGAGTTATATGTAAGAACTAGAGGGCGTTAAAAAAAGTAAATAAAAAAATGGAGCAGCCAAAAAAACCCAGTTCCACACTGTTGAATTCCAACCCAAATCCAGTTCCACCACCCACCTGTGTTTTTCTCCTCTCGATGAAATCCACAAGTCTCGAAGTATCCAGTAGTAGTGTCGGAGTCTGCATCGGTGAATCTCCATTGCTAACTGACCATAACCATTCATCTTTAAGACAGTCCTCAGCTGATGGTCTATCCCTACAAAGCCCAACAAAAAAAAAGATGCTTGGATAGGCAAGTTAAGTGAGTTTCTTAAATGATCCCATTTTGTGTATAAAATGTGTTGAGCATTTGTGTTTATCCAGTTGCCGCCAGGGATCTTCCATTTTTTCCCGTCCACCCTGACTGGATCATTTTGTTGGAATTGCTGGAATGAATTTTCTTTGAGAGTAGGCCTACAGCTGGCACAAAGAAACCCTGACTTAACAAAGCCAAGAGAACAAAGATTCTCTTTATTGCATCGTGCATTTTGTTTTCTCGACCAAGAAAATGTCAAATTCACGTACCATGAATTGCAAAACATAGGCTGCTACCTGCATAGGCTACTAAACACAGAACCATGCTCGGTTGCCGGCTCACTCTGACTTACCTCCATTGAGCCGAATTATAATGAATAAACAATGAAGGAAGCCTCTAGATGTCCCGTAATCCTCTTCTTGGAACAAAAGGACAAAGGTCTGGAATCGGGGATTACACAAAAACCACCTCTCAATAGCCAGAAAATGACAAAATATTCAAAACCACGTTTTGTCTTTGTGTGGGTGGAACGAAGTGTTAGAGATGAGTGTGTGTGCTGGCCATGCTCAACCTTTGTCACGCGTACATAGATGTGCATTTCCATTGTTTCATCATCGTTTTAGCTCTAAGATGGCGGCGTGATGACATCAGTGTTTTTAACTCTTTTTGCTGTTGTGGTATTGTTACTGTGTTAGTGTCTTTGTTTATACTCTACATTAGCAAAAACCTCTACATCATGGTGATCTTTTGGTCATTGTCATCCATTGCTCTCACCTGGGCTGCTCTCTGAGTAAGCTGGCGATGAAGGCTTTGGCTTGCTGTCCGACCGTCTTAAAGAAGTCTTCAGGGAAGGAGAAGTCAACCCTGGTGATGTTCAGACATGTCTCTTCGACACTCTCATCCAAGAACGGTGATACGCCACTCAGACTGATTTTGACAAAAAAAAATATTAATAGATATTTGCCACTTTTCCTCAACTTGTAATGTTTGGGAAACATTAGGGGGTAACTCCACTTGAACAAGATATGGTCATCTTGGGAAAACTAGAAATATCTCATAAGAGATAGCTTGGCTCTAAAAAGAGCTGATTTTGTAACTTTTCAAACTGTTCAATCAGAATTGAAATCCAGGCAAAATCTTAACTCTGATGCTGCAGGTTATTGAGGTCCATCATGGTGTAACAGTAAACCTCCATACACTTAATTTTTATTTCCTACTTCTACTTCAATAAAATAATCATTGGCAAACTTAATATCTGCATCAATAATTTTATGAAAAAATTTATTTTGTTTTCAAAAGACTGGATGTGATACTTACAGCACATAGGTCACAACTCCAACACTCCTGTTCAGGGAAAACAAACAAGTGTGAATAAGTAGGTGAGTTACGTTGGATAAAAAAGAAACAAAAATTGTTATCGACACAATTTCCCATAATATTCAGACATGTTATAGCCTGCAATGATAAAACAGTATATAAGAATTTAAAGTCCTGCATTTTAGAGACAGAAATGTCAAGCTTTTTTAAGACTTCAGACATTTTGAACACATTATATTATGGCAATGCAGTGCTTGTTATGCCATACGAAAACTTAGATGGAAACTTTGTCAAACTTAGTACCATGTTTTCCAGTGTCTATGATACTACAAAAAAAAAGGAACAGAGGGGAAATTAACTAACAGTCAGAAGGTTGAGTGCCTGTAAAATTTTGATGTTCCTTCTCAGGACAGCTAGTAATCAGTACTTATTTTACGCCAAGACATTTTTCAACTTAAATTCCATAAAAACATTGATTTTCATGAATACTTGAACCATGTGTTCATCGTTACTCACCACATGTCTGATCTGAAGCTAGAATAGACTCTATTAACCACCTCTGGGGGTGAGAACTCTGGACTTCCGAGTAGAGTATGTATGTAACTTCCTTCACTCAGATACGTAGCGTCACCAAAGTCGATCAGTTTCACGATCGGAGACAGTGAGCTCATGTCTACCATCAAGTTCTCAGGCTTTGGATTGAGAGGGATGATAAAAAACAGGTTAATTGGTAAAGACACTCTAGGTAAAATATCTCAGTATATTTCAACAAGTTTGAACGTTATAAAAGATGTTAATTTTTGCATCAGGCATAAAAAATATTATTGTGTTTTTACCCATACACAGATGTGTGTTAAGCATTGCATAATATAATATGTTTCTAAATTAATGTAATACAATGGTAGCGGTACCCGTTGCTAATGGGATTTAAACTGTCTCTAGCTGCTGGGCAGTCTCAGTAATCTAGTTGGTGAGACATCTGCTCTAGAATGGCGGGTGTTGTGGGTTCGAATCCCACCCAAGGAATATGCCTTTGAATGTTTTCACAGGACTCGGGAAAGCAGTTGTATGCGGTTCGAAACACACATTGGTGTATGGGTAAAAACAATAATAAGTTTGAACATAAAACATCACGTTCATTTTGGTACATTTCCACAAGTTTAAACAGAAACTAACAAGAAGACTTTTATGCTGAGCATTGGTTAGGCTTGTAAAAAAACGTTGCCAAATTCAAGATTTAAGGAAAACTCTAAACAGTCCAAACAACTTTGAAAAGCAATGAACAACCTTTGGCACAGAAATAACAGAACCCTTGACTAGTAATCGGGCTACCCTGGTAAAACAAGATCAAATAAATAATAAATAAATGAAAAAATTGCAATCATTTTTACAACTTGTACTACCTTGATGTCTAGGTGAACAATACCGCATCCATGCAGGTAGACCAGGACTTCTAAGATTTGGCAAACATACGCAGCTATGTGCTGTTCAGTCACAATGGGTAGACTGATCAAGTGATCTAAAAGACGACCATTTGGAATTCTGTATCAAAATGTGAAAAAGACTTTTTGTGAAGCTGGTGTTAATTACGGTGAGTGATCTATGTTCCCAACACCCCTAAGTTCCGATAACCCCTTGTGGTCTACACGCTAGGGTTAGGGTCAGGAGCATACTTTTGTAAGGGTGTTGGAACAAAGATAACCAAATGTAACCTTAATTACTTGCCGTTTGGCATTGAGCCCACACTTCGTCCTATTCAAACCTCTGTACAGAGACTCTCTGAAGGAAACAATACAAACTACTAGGCCCAATTTCAGACGGATGCTAGGCATACAAACTGGCTCAGCGCAGGATTATCTCACTAAACAGAGACAGGTGACCAGCAAGTGTTTGTGGTAGACTCTATGTTTGATGACATCTGTTGCGTGTCTTTGCAGAGCACTCTAGTGCACTGGACACAAGTTCTGGTGACAAAGTCATCAGGGTGTGGGTTCGAATCCCGGTCGTGACACTTGTGTCATTGAGCATGACACTTAACTATAATTGCTTCTCTTCACCCAGGGGTAAATGGGTACCTGCAAGGGCAGAGATGGTTCATGTGATTGATTTAGCTTGATGCACTAAATACTTGGCAGTACATGTTGTATACCTCTCAGAGAGGTGAGTTAGTTTAGAGGAATGAAATAAATGGCCCAGTGACAAGAAGCCACTATTATTATTTTTATTTGAATTCTGACGCTTGAAAGTTGCTGATACGCCAAACCACGAGCAAAACATAGACCCTGTTTTGTCATTGCAAGTAAATTGTACTGCTGCAAATTCCTTTATAGATGAAAATAAATAATATCAGACATATCTTGTTGATTATTTGAAAGTTAATTACAGACACCTTCTAAATTAAGTTTCTAGTTATATCTTTCACTTACAGGTCTAATACTAGAATGCAGTGTTGGTTCATCTGATAACATCCATGTACATTGTATACAGAGGGGTGACTGATGGCTTCCAGAATAGCTACTTCATTCTCTATATGCTGTACACTCTGTAGCTTTTTGCTGATACATTTGGCGGCAACCTCCCTCTGACTCTGCTTGTTGTAACACATTTTCACGACTGAAAACCTTCCACTGAATGGATAAAAGCACAAAATAAAACTTGAGTCGAGACTGGTATGCTTCCAGTTGCTCTCAAACTATCCTTAAACACTGCAGTCGATTCGGCAGGTTGGGAAGAGGCTTGATGGGAGGCACTCAATTCAGTGAAAAGGACAATCAGTGGCTGAACTAAGGGGGGCATCTGAACCCCCAATTAATGTGGAGGCCCCCCAGGCCCCCCCCCCACACCCCCATTTGAAATCTGGACTTTTTAGATTAGAAATTACCAGAAAAAAATGTTACATTTTATAAGCTTTTATCAATGTTTTTAAAACTATTTTTCTATTTTCACAAAGACAATGTATTTGTTACCTCCACGTCAAATTATTTGATAAAAAATAGTAAATGACATAACAAAAGTGCTTAAAAAGGGGCTTGTTTAATTGGCTAGAAAAAATTGTGCACCCCTTGTGCCCCCCTAAAATTTTACCCAAATTTTGACGCTGAAGACAATACCTTACCCCCACCCACAAGCCAAAGCGTGCATACTGTGTTTGATATTTGGCACATAGCACTTTTTAATAAAGTTCTATCAAGTGAACAGGGGCATGGTCTGTTTACTGCCTCAAGTGCAGCAGCTTCTGTCCCAGGTGAAAAAAATCCCCCAATTAAAACAAGTTTATGCAAAAAAAAAAACCTTCACAAAACATGTTTTAAGTCAAGGTTGGGGTGAACAATGAAAAGCTGACTGGTGCAGGATTTGAACCTGTGACAACCGGCTAAACGTATCGATGCTCTACCAACTGAGCTATCAAGCCCTAATGTTGGCAGTCTCCCTATTTTGTCAATATCTTTGTTCGAGGGTGCCAGTCAGAAGCCATTCAACCGGTTACTGCCGTGTAGCAAGGGATCACACCCCATTATACGATACAACCATAGAGCTAGCTCTATGGATATAACCTGCAACATGGGGATCACCATAAGGGTGTAAAACATGTTTTATTAACATTTTCTATATTTTGAAGAAATCTTGTAAGATTTTCCTCCTTTTAAAGCAGAGCTGTTTAATTGAGTTACTCACCGCCCTAACTCTCCGATAACCTTGAAAGCATTTGGGAATCTCTGCTGCCACAAGGTCCCTGAGGTATCCATGGATTCAGATTCTAAGAGAAGAAAAATGATGTACAAGATTCAAAATAAAACTATCTCATAGTGCTGTGATCTAAGATGGATTCCTGGCTAGCAAAAAAAACAAAAACAAAAAAACATAAAGAAAAAACAAAATTATTATGAGTAAAAAATATATAAACTCATGTATTTGATAAAAATGAATTTTGGATATTACACATCCAACAGCATAATTAGTGCTAATAACAGGTTGAATAGGAACATGAAGAAATGTCAGCTTTAGATGTGGGAGGAAAACCCCAATGAAGAAAACCCAAGCAATCAGGTAGGGACTGAAAACACAATCCACATGCAAGGCTTCGGTCTGAGGTGGGATTCGAACCGGGGTCCACAGAGGTGAAAGGCACAGACAACCTGATCCCCATATACTGCATTTATATTTGGAAGATTCAACATAAAATACATATCTTGTACTAGTTCTGACTTAATGAAAAGGGACCAGATAGTTTAACCCTTTCACTGACTAACATGCCCCCTCCCCCCCCAAAAAAAAAAAATAAATAAATAAATAAAGCACAACCCAATGCCCCATAGATTCAAAAACATTTATATTCACCAAGGTCAGATGATAAGGTTGACACTTCGCACACTTCACTAGGCACGCTGATACCAACATCATTATTTGCACTGACCCGAAAGTAATAACTTGACCCCGGGTTGAGGTCATCAACTCTGAAGAAGAGGTCAGTCACATAGGCAGCCGCAATTTCCCATTTCAGAGTTTTCTTTCCTACATGAAAAAGGTTGTTATTCATTTGAAGACTGTTAATAGCCCATGCACAAGCGCCATCTTCAATATATACTGCAATACATCTTGGGAAACTGAGTACAGCTAAAAAAAGAACTTAAGTAGCCAAGATGGATGCCATGCTGAAGTTTACATGTAACTATGCCAGGTTTTACATGTTGCGTACTGCATTGCTTCAAAATCAGCATGTCATGATGATTGCCGATGTTGTTTGGACTCGGATTTCACCCAGAATCCTTTGCCCCTAGATTATTTCTAGTCATGCACACTGGAACACTCATACGGGCTATTGATTGTTTGTATCTGGAGAAAGTTAGAGCATTTTTTTCACCAGACAGAAATACATAAATAATCTTAATTCAGATAAAAGTTTGAAGTTTCACATCTGTGAGAAGGTCAATATGGTATCTCCAGAACTAACCTTGTAGTGCATACTCCACAGTGTAAGCAGTGACTGGACTATAGCGTGTATTCCTAGGTACGTCCCATCGGATTACTACGGATGTTGCACGAATGTCATGGGGAGTAAGATGACATGGTGGGATGGGGTTACCTGTACAAGGCAAGAATTGTTAAATGAATGTCTCGCTTATGGAAAACTTTTGAAAAGGCAGACGGCAGCAATCTTAATGAGTAAAATACAATCGTCGGTTTAATACTATAAGATCCTTATTTTTTTTTTCACTTCATTTTTTTCCCTTTCATTAATTAATTCTGGTTGTGAAGCCACGGATTCTCAGAAAAGCGAACTTAATCACTATACTAGCCAAGAACCCCAAGGAGAGAGGACAAGGAAGTTTCGGTTTTAGGTGTGGGAGGAAAACCCCAGAGATTTATTCCAGGGAAAACCCATGCAGGTAGGGACTGAAAACTCAATCCAAATAGTGCCCCCGGTGGGATTCGAACCGGGGTCTAGAGAGGAAGGCGAGGAAAGATACCACAATGCCAACCCGACCACCCATTATTAAAATCTGTATGAAATTCATAAAATTGGTGACCATATTGTTTTGAAGCTCTTAGAAAATTTGAGTTAATTGGTGATGTATCTTCCCCAAATGTATTTGTTTGACAAAGACAAACATAACTCTTGTTAGCAAAGCATTCATATGTGTTGCTTGGTTAACTTTTCCCCCTGATTTATAGCAGCTCGATTGAGGCTCAGTTAATTATTACAAATGAAACTGCAATTAAGAACCTTACAGTAATGAGCTGATGCAATGTTCTTGAAAATAAGTACATGCCTAGAATTACATAAACAATGGACTTTACACTGTCTCAACGTCTCGTTTAGACCCCCATGCATAAGACATCAGAAGCTCAAACAGCACCTTTAACGAGGCTAAAAGAGCTACCATTGGCAGAGAGTTTTGCGCGGCCTGTACACGTCTCCGTTGTTTGACATCCAAGATGGCTGCAAATGCAAGGGGTTTATTGGTTGAATGTATCTCTCGTTTGCAGACTCTTCATTTCTGAAAAAATTAGTCTAAAAAGTGTGCTTGACCTCAACCATGTTTACACACCTTTGTACAAATCACCATTACGAACACAAGAGAAAAATAGAACAGCGAAAAAACTAGATGTAATAACGGCACTTATTCATTCATTAACACTAACAGCATGAGCTGTACTATGGATATGCCAACCTTCTCCGAGTCTAATCATCCACTTGTTCAGTAACAACACAGTGGAGTATTTTGATGAATTTCAGACAGCTCTTTACTAAAAAACACGAGTTGGTGTTTTTGACATACCTTTCACAGTAACCAAAGCACTAGACGTCTGCGACCCAACATCGTTGGTTGCAATACACGTATACTCTCCTTTCTCGTCCCACCGTACCCCTGATATCTCCAGACGAGCCACACCACTGTCCTTCTCTATCATCCGGATGCGGTGGTCAGCTGTGATGGGGGCAGAGGTAGGCGGACCCTCCCAGGATATGGTGGGTGTTGGCTTTCCACATACCTGACAGGTCAAGATGAGGTCACCCCCCTCATTGACAGTCTGATTGGTCAGAGGAGATAAAAACTCTGGAACAGCTGTTGAAAAAAATAATGACAATGAAGTCTGATCAAATAGGTTATTGCCATAACAATGGGAATAACCATTACACAACATCTGGCATTTCTTCAAAATCCTTGACTTGCACATCTTGGATAATTGATTGATTAATTTTATTAATGCCAGAAAAAAAGTGACTAAGATTAAAATGTGTTTTGTATAATCGTCAGTACATTGCACATGTGTCTCTGAGGTATTGCATGATTATGGCTGAAATATTGAATGCATGTGAGTGTATTGTCGCAGAATGCAATCACAAGGTGAAATCTGGACTATTCCATTTCACGAGGTGAAGCCGAGTACAATGGAAAAGCCAGCTTTCACCAAGTGATTATATTCTGCGACAATGCACGAACGAAATGCATTCAATATTTATTTCCCTTACCTCACACATAGATCCTTGTCATTTGAGAAAAAAAAAATTCACAATAAACACATCAGAAGACATGTAAACTTATCCACCCCCACTCTGAAAATTCTAAAAACCCCTACTAAATAACGTGGACGACTCCATGTAGACAAACCTTGTACGCCATGACAAGACCTTGCCTCGTTTGGACGAACGGGTGGGAACAATTATTTTTGGAATGATACTGCAAATTAAGCGTCAATAATTCATGTACACCATCCAAAAATGAATAATGTAGGATGCGCTAATATCACTGCAGTAAATCATGTAAATAAATGGCAAAATAACCCAATAGAGTAACCGGAAGGTCGTGATGATTACGGTCACGTCCCAAGCAGGCATTAAGAATTTAGGTATGCAGCGAGAAGGGTTCAAAAAGGAAAAAGATAATTCAAAAATTAGAAGAAACAAAAAGTCGTCTTGAGCACTGAGAGTTCCAGACCCCCTGGATGTACGCCTGCTCACAGTAAAGTTACATTCTATACATTAATACTTACATTCATACACGATATTTGGATGCAGAAACTGAAACAAAAAGAAAATTGGCAAACATTTACTGTCAGGAACGATTGGAAATAATAACTTAATTTGGCCCCCAAAAAATGATTTTTGAAATCTAATAGATTCCTCACTCTATCCTGAAGCAGTACTTTATAACCTTATATTAGTCTTTTCTTTCATAAGAAATATTCAAAACTGCTATCAGCATTGTTGTAGGATTGTTAGGCAGAGTTTTGGTCTCATGAGAAAAAGAACCAAAAAAATGTTGATCTTGTTTCATTAAATATTCAAAAATGATAACACCTCAGGCAGAAATACTTCAAAAAAAGTCTTCTACAGTAATTATCTTTATACGATGTAAGGTATATGTCAATCTGCGAACATCTGATTTTTTTTATCAATGTTGTGAGCTGGGGCTTTAAATCCACCATAAATTTTAAGCAGTGGTATTTATTGCTCTCCTCGGATATGATTAAGGAGTACGATAGCACAAGCACTCCCTAAAAACGATGGACTGCTTTACCTTATTAGCGAGTTTCATTGCCTTAAACTCCTTGTCCCTCCCCCTGCTGCTGTCTGTACTACAATCAGAGCCCGTCCTGGGCCGACTTTTCGGCGTCAGGTTCTTCTCTTTACGGTCGGTCTTGTAACCTGATCGGCGGATTCTGAACGCCTCATGCCATGACGATGTTTTCCTGTGAACAAAAACAGTTCAAAAATGAGAACAAAACGAAAATAAATTAATTCTGCAGAATGCATTCCCTTTACCAGCTTGCCTATTTTATGATATTTTGAGGGTAGATTGAGCTAAATGCATTTGTTTCGTTTTTTTCTAAAGATGCTGATGCATTGGTTTAATAAGAATATCATTTTGTACAATTTTGATGTATAGTCCAAAACAGAAACGGCTTAAGAATAAACAAGATTTTTTAACAACTATTGTAAGCATACATCTTCCAGCAAACATAACCAAGACTGTACCTTTTGGAAAAGTGTATATAGTATGTGTTTTTTTACAAATTTTGTCAAAGATGTCATTCTGACATTGAATGAGCTATAAAGTTTTAGTAACTTTTTTTCCGAAAATGAGATGACCATTGAGGTTATTTACATATGACCTCCATGCAAATCAGCCATGTCAATTAGCAAGCTGCACTTTGATTGGTCATCGACTTCATACAACAAATTTTATGCAAGGCCATAACTGCTAAACAATGTCTAATTTTGTCATTGTA
Source organism: Marthasterias glacialis (assembly GCA_911728455.2). NCBI lineage: Eukaryota > Metazoa > Echinodermata > Asteroidea > Forcipulatida > Asteriidae > Marthasterias > Marthasterias glacialis. The sequence goes on from OU452223.1 coordinate 27,402,443, forward strand.
AAATGTGTTTCACGTTAAAAACTAACCAATGTTCGATAGCGAACAAGTTTTTTTTAAATTCACAATTCGCTTAGAGTCACACAAATTATATTCCCTGTGTGGAGTTTCAGAACATGTTGAGGCACAGAGAGTTTAATTTTTTTTTTTTTTAATTAAAGTATTGGGTTTCGGAAATGTACTTTCATTCTCCTATCCACAAAAAAAACCTACAAGATTCTACCACCACAATTGGTACTTCAACTTTTTGAAAAATTCAGAAATTGTTTACTTTTGTGTGTGAAATGTTTTACAATGTCCAGACAAAGCATATTTAATGACTTCATTTTGTATTATTGTCGGAAAAAACAAGGGCACAATTTTAAACATTGGTTAAATGTTAAGCATGGTTTGACATCAGGCACTAATCTCATACAGCTTCCAAACACACAGGAAAATCTTGCTAAGCAGATACAGGTTTACCAGCCAAAACACATCAGTATGTTCACTGTTTTTGACCGGTTCCCTGCTACTTATTTGCTAAGCAGATTAATAAATTTGCTAAGCAGATTTTTTTTTGCTTAGTAGCTTTATGAAATTGCACCAAGTATTTGAATATAGTTAATATCTGTTTAATCATTTTGGGTTTACCCTTACACCGATGTGTACTCAGTGCTTTCCCGAGTCCTGGTAAAAATAAATCCACAAGCTACACAGGTGGGATTCGAACTCACAACCTCTGCATTCTAGAGCAGATGTCCTATCGCAGGGGTCGTGGGTTCGTATCCGAATGCATATCACACATTGGTGTAAGGGTAGACTTGTGGACAAGTCGTTTAATGTTTGTGGCAGTTACGACTCTCACGTGACTATTCTTCTCTCGCAAGACTATTGGCTTCCGAGCATCGCAGTAGCAGCAGTATCGTGAGAACACACGAACAGCAGTATCACAAGAGTATACTCGCACGCGAGCCATTACACCATCACAGCGATAAACATCTAACGACTTGCCCACAAGTCTGGTGTAAGGGTAAACTCAAAATAACATTCATTATCTCTGATGCAATTACTTCATCAATTAATGTGTTTTGTTGTTATTGTGAAAGTTGTTATCTTTCGTGTCATGGATATGAATTAATAATAAAGCATGCTACAAATGATCATCGGAAACATGTTTGGTGTGTACAGTAAGATGAAAAATGTGAGGAAATAAAAGATGCATGACTAAACTCGGATGGGAAAATAATAAGGTTAAGAAGACATTAAAATGTGAAGAAAAGAAAACAAATTGATTGTCAAAACCAGTAGACAAGTTGCAAATGAGGTAAATTAAAGTCAAACACAAATACCTTTAAATTACGATCAAATAAGTTAAATAATCTAGGGAGAGTGGAAATCTCTGCCATTGCTCTTGAAAAAAACGTCATTCCAAATTGAAACTGGTATTCATTTTGTGCTGAGAGAAACATAAATGTTGGAAGATTTCTTGCCATGCATGCTAAAAATTGTTTGATGATATCACAGGCAGATCAAGGGTTGTAAAAATAGAGGTGCACCAGTCCCCTGCTCCATTTGATTTGTGTATATTCATCAGTTTAATATTAGTTGTTATTAGTGATATCTTATTCACACGCTTATCACTAAAAGATGTCGAGAAGGTCGTTGATTCTTAAACAACTTGCTACAAATGTGGCAAGACTTGAGAAGCCGTTGATTTCACAAAAGGCTACAAGTTTTTGAAGATGAGTAAACTAACGAATCGACCTTAATTGCAAAATGCCATGTCACACAAAATAAATCATTATGGCGCTAGTGAACTCAAATTAAATGAGTTTTGAAAAAATTACATACAAATGTCATATTGACAATTTGCAAGAATATCGTATTATTTACTTTGTTGATGACCTCAGAAGTCACGAGGGGTGTGTAAAGCACCTTGATCTGCCCATGAAGGTAAAATAAAACGCACTGACACATTTACAGGAATATCTTTTAAGAGAGCTCTTTTATAAAGATTGTGCATGCAAACTTTTACAAAGCCCACATTATCCCTCAAAGAACAAGAAAAAAAAACTTTCCCTCGGTATAAAGACAATCACATCGGCAATATACTTCGTGAGTCACAACATATGGAAGTGCATCAATGTCTAAAGATGGGTAAGTGTGAGTAAAAAGCATGATAGACAGTCAATATACACAGGTAGTCTATAGTGCAAGCAGTCACTATATCTGCATTAGATACAGCCATAGCTGGTCATTATACGCATGGAGTGGGCAATATCATTATACATACCATCACTACAATTACGGTTAAAATTAACACATTCGCTAGCAAGACAATAATGCAAAAAAAATGTACAAAAAAACAATTAACAAATAAATAAATGAAAACACTGAAAGATACTACAGCGAAGCTACATGGACTAGCACTACAGTATGCAAAAGACAGAAATACTAACCAGATCTCTTTCTTATTCAACAGCTTGAGGAGGGCATGAAATAAAACTACATCAAAAATATCTAATACATAGAGCAGGTTGGATCAAAGACAATAGTTAACCATAGTCCGACTAGCTCTGATCAAACCCACGCTAGTTGACGATGGTTGGACTAGTCTAGTCGACTATTCGCGTCCAGCCTATCGACGTAGGTCGCATCGTTGGTTACCAATAGCCGTTTCATAAGCACAGTGCAGAGGGGACCAGTTATCAGGAAAGTGATGTTGATTTCACCATTTTCTCATTGTTGCTTTGACATGACATGACTAGTGTCCTTGATCGAACTTGCTCATTGATTTAATTCAACAAAACAAAAAACAAAAAACAGAGCCTGGAGAATGCAGAGACGTTAGCTGCTTGACTTGGTTGTAAAATCATTTGATGGATGAGCTCCACCATTTTATTACGCCATATACGGCAAAGTGATATCATGTGACATGCGTCTATGCCAAAAATTTGCCATACAGTGTCATTTAGATCAACCAATACAGAAACAGAGTAAATGATCAATGCTCATCGCCATTTTGTCATAAATGCGTGCTAGGCGACATCAAAACAGCGTGTCAATACAAAGACATTCCTTTTGATGGGCGGGGCTCCAATCCAGTTGGCTGCCTACAATCAGGAGTCAAGTGCATTCAATTGAGCTGTGCAGCAAATCTCTTTTCACTGGTTCCCGCCTGGTGGCCATTCTATAACTTCAAACAGCGACATGGAGAACACAAGGTGGGTTGCAAAATGACTTCACACAAAATCATAACAAGGAGTTAACAGAAAAGTGACAAAAGTGGAACTTTCATATTTCCCCTTATCCACGTAACTTTTTGAAAATTGCTCAATATAAATGTTTATAACTAAATAATATTACTAAATCAAAAAAAGTTGTTTGTAGTCATCCAATTTTCTGAATGCCAACATCTTGAGTAAGTGAATAACCGATTGAGAGGACTGGTACAGTAATTTAAAGGTACCAGGTTCAAATCCCACTTAACTCTCCTTTTCTGTTCCCTCCAATTATCGAAACCCAAAATGACGAGAGATCAGACTCACATGTCAAAGTCCTTATGACTATTTATTTTCTTTTTTTCCTTTTTGCCAATTAGCTTCTGGCAAAAAATATCACCTTACAATGCTCTAGTTTTACCCTTGTGATAGTAATAATAAGCATGTACACAGACTTCAATAGTTTAATCATAATATTATTAATAATAATAACAATAATAATAGTTACATGGTAGATTACAGTTTCCATAAGTTAGAGTTGTTTGCCAGTCCTCTGATTTCACATCTCTTGACATCTTTTGTACACTTCACACATCTGAAGCCTAACAAATACATGATATTAATTACCATAGTAATTCTCTTGTGTTTAACTAATTATTGTACAAATACAAATTCCACAAATGTTTCAATGTTGCATGTGTATGAGCAGCTACACTAATTTTCCCTCTCTTTAACTTTAATATAAAACTTGAGAAGCACCCCGAAAAATGTAAACCCAGAGTGAACAATTCAAACATAAATGTCTAAGAAAAAGTTGACATTTTTTAGAAGAATGTGTTCACTTAGTGAAAAATGTCCTCATTGCTAGATTAGAAAGAAACTCATTCGTAAATATTTCACATTAATGGCTCAAACGTAAATTTGCATATCTATGCTCTCAGCAGGTCACTGGTTTGCATAAATTATGCAAATTTGATGACATCCCGTCAGTATGAACCAATAAGCTGAGGGAACTCACCATACTGGCAAGATGAATAATAAACACACAATACACCATTCACTCACAATAAGAGATTAAACTCACCTCCTCCACTCTAAATATGTACACATAATAAATATAAAAAGAATTCTCCGCCCAAAGTTCAGGCAAACATTTCACAATTTACAATTCTGATTTTTTTTTTATTTATTAAATAAACGACTTAAAAACAGCCCATTCTTCAATGCCATTGGCTGGTGGTTACTCCATGGAGGCGTGGCCTACAAGACAAAGAAAGACTCTAGTTTTTATACTTTTTTCTTTTGTACATATTTGAGTTTTCCTCATTTTCTAATTACCTATAGCTCTAGACAACAAATACCCACCTTTCATTACTTCAAAGGGGTTAATAAAGACATACCAAAGACGCCCATCTCACATAGGGTAAGACTTCAAACATGCTAGAGTTTATCTTCAAATGGCCCTCTACAGTCAGGTCTATGAAAGTTTTATTTGCAGCGACACTATTCTAGGAACACATCACCGGTGCTCTCGGTTATATTTGAACCTTCCCAACTCTTTGGTTCACTTTGGCCACATTTGAGCAAGTTTCAGTTGCTGTTGCCCACCAAAGCATATCCTATGTTTGGTATTTCAAACTTCACACACACAGAGGGCCCCTAAACAACTTCTGCAGCAAATGTTTCAAGACTACAAAAAACAAATACAGCCAGCGGTGTAGCTACTCCATCCAGCCAACCTAAAGAAACCATTCAAATACAATTTGAGCATTTGTGTGTAGCTAGAGAGAGAGCAGCAATTGTCTGATCAGTATGTGGAGGCGTCGAGGGACTCGATACCCTCCATGCTGCTCAGTACAGCCACACCACTGAGCACAGCTTCGTGTGAGCATGGTCCATATTTAACATCAAGACTATTACACAAACAATGATTAACTCGTAATTTCTCTCACCTTACCTCACGCAATCTCCCTCACCCCATCCGTCTCTCATTCTCTCACTCTATTTGGCATACAACAAAGTCCTTTAAAAAAGTACTAATGACCTTAAAAGTGCCCCCTGGGGAAAAAAAAACAGACTACGAGATGAGAATCGAGTGCCTACTGATATAAGTTATCATTTCATCAATTCAGGTTAGATTTTCTTTTTATAAAGACAAACATTCTGATTTGGAGTGACTTTTTGCTCCTACATTTTTGTTTATGGCTTAACAGTTCAGTGTAAAAAGAAGAAATGTTTGATAGTACATTAATGGGCCTACACATAACTCACAGTAAAGATTACAGTTTTTTTTTTTTTAAATATAGCGATCCAGTACACACTTTGTAAAAATACACAATCCAGGAATAACACTTTCTTTAAGGTGTACTGTTGCTAAACATCGACAGTGTTTTTTGGTGTTTAAAAAAACAAAAGACGATCAAATCACCAGTTTTAGACAATTAAGTTCACTGTCCTAAACACCACCAAACACTAGTATTTATTTATGAGTTGTACATTTATAAGTTAACATATTAGTATACAATCTTCCTGAAGATTTTTTTTCAAGTTTTGGCCAAAATTGCACATCAGCCGTGGTGTACCTTCAATGAAAGACTAATTTATTTAGTTTTTATTTTTATTTTATTAAATTCAAATAGTTACAATGAGTAAAACGTTTGTATATATGATGACGGTATCACTTTGTCTGTGTTCAATGGCAGTTATTAATCTACAGTCTTCAAGCAAATAAATAGTTGTTTTCAAAGCACTTGTTCAATTTTAATTTCATACAAAACAAAAACAAAACTCAAGTTTAGTGGCCTGCAAATCGATTTCTGGCAATTCATCCTTTACATCTGTTTTCTTGTAAAAATTGCAGAAAAAACATACACGGCAACGAACCTTTGTGCTGAAAAAAATATATATTATCTACATTCAAATGAAAATTAAAAACAAATAATGTGATTCATTGAATCTTATAGGAACATTTGAATGATATTGCATAAATTCAGTTTTATATCAAGACAAAAGAAGGGGTTATCTTTGAGAGTCTTCTTTCCTTGTCCTCCCTTCCAAAAAAAAAAGTTCTGCAGGACAAGGTGACTGGATTTAACCCAGCCCCCTGGGAAGAACAGTGACAGGGCCGGGGGGGGGGTGGGGGGGGGGGGGGGTGCTAAGCTTCTCTGGTGACCTTTACCCTGTTTGCCACTTGGTTCCTACAATCAGACAGTTTTGAGTATTATTGTTTTAAGTTTTGGATGGTGCGTTGTTGTCATCTTGGGTCTGTGCAACATTGATGGTAAATAAAGAAATCAATTAACTAATTAATTAATCAACTTCCTTAAGATCCCAAGAACTTTATCTTGGCATGTTAACATTTTGGAGACAAAATTAATTTTGTAATAGACCACCTGTCACGAGCCATTTCTCAAATGGAAATTTTCTCAAGAAAAAATGAGCTAAAGAATTTTCAATCTTTCAAAATAAAAATAAGCAGCCATTGAAGAAGTATTGTTGCTTCCACGGTGGACAAATATTTTTAAAAAGACAACATTTGAAAATAAACTAATAAAAGGGCCTGTGTAGATCACTTTTTTCTTGAATTTGACTGCAACATTTGTCTGTAGATGTGGGTCAAAGAGATTTCAGAGGTTTGTCCAATTTCATCATCAACATAGAGTCGTCTTTGATCGCTAACATATTGTTAATTTCATGTTTTATTTCAATCTCTGAATGCGCATGCCCATAGGAGGAACAAAGTTGACCCAAGTAACCATCTTTGACTAGATATGGTTCTCTTGCAGATACCCAAACTATAGTTAATATTTTTTTTAAGCTAGTGAACTTGTTCAAATCAATCCCCCTCACCACCAAAACAAATCATCATATTGTTTGTTCTGCTTTGGTTTGAAATATTTTTGTTTTCAAATCTCCTTAGAAAATTAACAATCATTGACCTTAATCTTTGAAATCATAAGAAAAGAAATTATCATATAACTGTCGTAAAAACAAATCAAACATTGAAACTATCTTTAATGGTTAAGGCTGCAGAAGACCATTCTGAATACACATTCTGAAATAAAAAGGGATGTTGACACATTTTAATTTGTTGTTTGTCTTTCTGTTTGGATGGAATTCTGTAGCGAATGGAAGAACACGATTCGTTGAAATGATTAATGAGTCAGAAGCTGGAAAATCACACGAGTCCATGGAACACCAGGATGGTCATCAAAACAATTTCCGAGGTTGAGACGATTACTTTTGACAAACCTGAAGTCTTCATGTACACCTTCAGTATAATGTCTTCCCTCAGAGTTACACATTTAGTGTTAGAACTTTAAGTGTTACACATTCAGGTATTACTAGTACTGACTCCTGCAGTTGTTACTCTTTCAGTGTTAAACTTTCAGTGTTACACTTTCAGTGTCACATCTTCAGTGTTCCAACTTTAGTGTTAGCCCTGCTGTGTAACACGCTGGTACTAACAGTATGACATCTTCCGTGCAACAAATGCATTCTCACACAATCAGTGCAGAATATTCAATGTTACACATCCAGTGTTACACTCCTGGTGTTATATATACTCAATCATGTTAACACCCTCAGTGTTACCATCAATCAAAAAAAGTTTACCAAAACAGATCTGGTTTAATAATTGGTTAATGATTAGTTCTCATAATTTTTTTTTTAGTACAAGGAAGCAGCGGACACCATGTATAGTTTACAAGCCAGCTGGGGGGTTTCCCAAGAAAAGTGTGAGTCACTACTGTAAAATTAACAGCACGCTACGAAAGGCTACTCTAAAAGTCTCACCAAAGTCTTGTCTGTTCCTCCCTTTTCAAAAAATCTTACAACTACAGAGTAACAAAAGCTTCTACGATAACACTATTTTCATATTGCAACTTGTTTATCCTGCCTGTAGTTTTCACGGTTTCAACCACAACCAGTTAAATGTTGGCACTAAAAATGCCAAAATCGCTGCACTGTCTAACCTAGCTCATTGCTTAATATCGTTGTTGACCAGCAAAAACAATTTTTCAAAAAGAAACAAAAAACAAAAAACAAAATCATGAAAGAAAGTTTACAGAGTATTGCAAAATTAAATATGATTGCCACATCTGTCGTGATAACCCAAGTTCTTGGATAACTCAAGCTGTTATATTCAGACAAACTCTCAATTGCAAAAAAACCTATGAAGAATGGTTTAAATATTCATTTCCCATATTTTCTTCACTCCAAAGGGGGAAAGCAGAAGACATCTTTTTCCCCCTCCTACTCTCCAACATCTCTTAAAAAGGGTATCAGCTTAACCCGAAAAATAGCTCCATAAAAATCAACCACTCCAAACCAATTGATGTTAGTGTTGGATTTGGATTGTGAACACAGGATCGGAGGTCTAACCACACTTCCAAATCAGCAGAAAGCCATTCTAATCCTTCGCTTAATTGTAGCTTTTAACTCTCAAAAAAAGTTCCATACTACACTGTCATTTCCAACTAAAAAACACAATTGTGAGTTCAAAGAGATGGTGTGAGTTTCACAAAGATGGTGGTGGTAGATGAAAATTTCAAGAAGATGTCAAAAAAGGGAGAAGGTAGGTTTTTGATATTTTTTCTCAAACACAAAGAGATGCCTTACTTCGGGGTGGTCTCACTGTTGGTGGCAGGAGTGGGATTGGTGGCCTGGGGAGCACCTCCATGGTCCCCTATGAGCTCCTTGGTGTTGCCCAGCACGTAGCCTGGCAGCCAGCCCTCAGCTGCTGGAGAGTCCTGAGAGGGAGCCCGATGGACCAAGTACATGTTGTGCTGGTTGGCAGCGAGAATCTGGACCGTTTCACCCTTAGAGACTGTGATTTCGTCTTCTTTTAACGCAGTGTAGTTGGAGACAACTGGAGACATGCAACTGGACTCAACCTGTTATGCAAAAATAGGGGAAAATTGCAAGTTTGGTTTAATATATTTGTAATGTGTAATACACTTTCATCATAAAGCCTTTGTCTTTTTCAGTGATTCAGTATTCACCATGGTTGCTTAATCTTGGCCAATATTCAAATTAAACATGGTTAACCCTCAGCTAGTGATAAACTGAGAGCCTACCAGGACTAAGAGCAAGAATAAAAACTGATATAATCACTGAAAAGCAAGAAACATTTTAATGCAATAATGATATTGTCATGGAATAACATTCAAATAAAACTACTTTGAAAATGCAGCTTTTGTAAATCTAATTAATCATTAGTTTTTTTTTAAAGGTCCCTCATTATGTAGACCTAACGTAAAAAAAAACATGGTCTGCAATTTCGGGAGTCAAAATGCATGTAAAGATATGGTGCGCCTGTAAATGCACATGCATCACCACACAGTCAATAATAATACTACCAATTTGGGAGGCTTATCAACCCATACATGACCATGGAGCCAACTGAAATTTAAAGTGTTTGCTTTTCCAGAGGAAGGAAAACCGAAGGAGAGAACCATCGCACAACTCTACTCACATGACCCTAGCCAGGAATCAAACCAGGGCCACACTGGTGAGAGGCGAGCGCTTTACGCTCACGTCACCCATGCCACCTGGTAACACACAAGGAAGCTTACTCCCAACATGGCACAACCAAGATTTATCATGTGATGACGTCAGGTGAATTAAATCAATAGGAAAGGAATTTCAAAGCAAGGTAGTAAGTGGGAAGTAACTGGATGACCACCTGACAGAGTTCGCTTTAGGTTACTGAATTTTTGGCTACTTTTGAAATTACAGTAGTTACAGTTTCTGCCTTCATGCTTCAAAGCTTACTTTTGCATGCGATTGTTCAACGTGAAATTAAAAACCATGACCACCAAGAAGAACAATCTCTCAAGATGATTACAATCATATTATATAAATATTGGATGCATTTGAGTGCACTGTTACAGAATTTAATCCCAAGGTGAAATCTGGACTAATTCATTTCATGAGGCGAAGCTGAGTGAAATAGAAAAGCCAGATTTCACCAAGTGATTATAGTCTTCGACAATGCACAAACAAAATGCATTCAATATTTAGTTTGCAATAACTCACACATAGATCCTTGTCATTTGAATTGTTTTCACAATAAACACAAAACAGACACAGAAACTCGTCTAGCCCACACTAAGAAAATTATACAAAAAACTTCTAAACAACATGGACTCCATATAGACACCAACTTTGTCTGCTGTTTCACGACCTTGCCCCGTTTGGACAAATGGGCTGGGAATGATTATTTTGAAAATGCTGCTGCAAGCATCCAATATTTGTCCATATTGGACTCCAATATTAAATATTAAAGTTTTGAATGTTGCGGCAGAGTACATGTCAAAGTAAAGGATGACATGTGATGCGTGTTCCAACAATCAAATGACAAGGATCTGTGTGTGTGGTATATAAAACATCATAATACACTAATTCTAACAGACAGTTACTTGGGGATAGATTGGCTCATAATATCATTTTTATCGATAAAACTATTTGCAGTCTTGAAAAAACTGAGTTGCGAGTAAAGCTGTCAAATGAATCCATCAACATTCAAAAATTATAAATACTCACGAATGTGTCATCTGCTTCTGTACTAGATACAGATGTATAGCTGAGACGATTCTGCGTAACGCCAGACGCTTCCATTGCTCTGTTCTCCACAGCATTCCTACTCCGGTAAGGAGACGAATCCAGTGAAACTTTCCTATTGCCACTAGCAGCCGTCTCTTGCTCCTTTTGGATGGACCCCGTGGAGGCCCGCTTGGACCTAGGTGATGAGCCTTCCCTGCCTGGTGGGCTAGCCGTCAAACCAAGGGGGCTTGGGGTGGTATCCAATGGTGGTGGTGGCGTGCCACTCTTAGGTAAGGTTAAGGATCCTGTGGACCCACCCTGGCTGGACTTTGAGGGTACAGAATCCCTTGCACTTTGAGTCCGTTTAAGTGGACTCTTAGGGTTCCTCTGAGCATCGGATTCCTGCTCTAGAGGTGTTGTTGGACTCGCTATATCAGCGTTGCTTGATAATGGCGACGATTTGTTACTGTTCTTGTCTATGCTTTCTTTAGATGACCCCGTGTCTTTGCCCCCTTTCAAACTCTCCTTAGACCCCATAGGGGATGTATCCCTGGACTTGCTTGGCCGAAACGAGTGAAACAGTCCATCAAAGAACTTCTTCCGGAGTGACGGTGACCCGCTTTGCTGGTTCTCCTTCTCACATGAGTTCTTATGGTTCTGAGTTTTGTTTCCGTCTTTTTCAGTTTTGTCCTCAGGCTGCTGCTGAGGAGGCGGGGATGTCGGTTCCTCCGGCTGGTTACTCAGTGGCTTTTTCTTGGAGTTCTTGTCCTTGTCTTTGAGCTCTGTCAGGGAGATTGCAGCTGGCGATGTCTGGTTCTTACGATGATGACTCTTCAGGCTGCTGAAGAGGGCATGCTGCTTCTGGAGGGAGGAGGCTGGCTGGTCACTCGTCTGTGAGTTGGACTTGCGTAGTTTGGAGAACATACTGCTGGCTGTGGACTGCTTGGGTGGGGGCGGTTGCTCAGGGCTGGATTAAGTAGGAAATAAAAACAAATGAATAAAACATTCAACTAAAATTCTGAAAAAATCAACGATGGTACTCAGCTCAACACAAGATCAACGTGTCGGTGCAGCAAGGTCATAACTCAGATCTGCAACAACATCGTATTTTGGCGTCCATTAACTTTGTGCGTACATCCAGGGTATTTTAAGCAAGATACGACCTCTTGACATTCTAAAACTTGCATTTCACCTAAATGCTAATTTAGGAGATACGACTTTGTTTCACCGACGTGACAAGATGACGTGTGTAATTAAGAAGAAGCCAGTCAGGTTTTGCCAAAACTTGTAAGAGAAATTTGTGTGTTTGAAAGTAAAACAGGATAATCCGGCTTTTCAGACACTAATTTTAATATTAAATAGTAAAATCTAACACCTTACTTACACTTTCTTGTCTGTAGAATCTAGATCCCTTTGGTACTGGATAGGTGACTGTAATGCTGAAATCAAATCAGAGATTTGCTTCATTGTCAAAACATGAGTTACTTAAGGAGCCTTTCAGAATTCTGTTTTAAAATTTTTAATATTTTTCTTGTCTTGAAAAGGTGGGTGGGCCAAAGAAAATAATTGAAAATCTAAAATTCTTTCAATTGAAAAAACAACAACAAATCTTTGATGAGAAAAGAAATGGGAAAACAAATTGGATTTTAAGGAATTTTCAAGTTCTGTCAGGACGGAGTTAGAAGCGCAGCGATCTTAAGATTTTGCTTCACTATATAGAATTGAATAGCCAGGTCAATATTTGAAAAAAATAAAAATGGGGGGGGGGGGTGTCAACAGAACTATATAAAAAAGCATATCAAAGTTTAGAAATATTGATTACTATGAACGACCCCTAAAGTACTTGGGTAACTCTAAATAGTCATTATATTCTTCATAAAAAGAAAGAAACACAACTATTATTAGCTAGAGAATATCAAATATTCTTAAAAATAACCTAACCACTCATCTAACTTCCTTTTATAACACACCTCTCACTGGTTCTTTATCCTGATTGGCTGAAACACGGTCACGTGGGGTTAACTAATATAGCCTAGCGCATGAAATCTGCACCACCGAACTTGACACACGTCAACACACCGCACGCGCTTCATTTGGGGGAAATAGTTCTCAAAGCGGGAAATAGTTTCAAAAACCCCAAAACTATTGACTGGTAAACAGTGCCCTCAAGAGGTTTACAATGCTCATAGCAGTTTATAGTTGTAAAACCGTGCGTACTGAAAATATTTTTTTTTCACATGACATTCTGGACTGAGGTGTGTTATAAAACACATATGGACTGGCATTATTCGGGCAATAGTGCATGTCTATGCACCCCTCGGGTCTGTGAGTGACCAGGAGAGGGTCCTATTTCGGGTCTATGAGTGATCAGGAGAGGGTCCTATTTCCCTCGGCCTTCGGCCTCGGGAAGTAGGACCCTCTCCTGGTCACTCACAGCCCCTCGGGGTGCATAGACGTGCACTATTGCCCAAATAATGCCAGTCCATATGTGTATATTATAAATTTATCAAGGACATCTTATTGCTCACCAATCTATTTCTGCAGGGTAGGTAGTCTTACAATTTTGACAATTTATTTTTTTATGCCGACATTCTGCACTACTTTATTGGTTGCACCCCCCTCCCTTCTCCAAGTCCTCCTTCTACCTGTGTAAACCTCTGTTTTACTGTCGACCCAACCCCTTCCTGTACATTCCTCTTTCCTCTTAAAAACTACTGCCTCTGGATACCGCATTCCACTCGTGTAAACCCCATTTTCAACTGCCAACCCTACCCACCCTACCCTAAGTGCACCCCCTTACCTCTTAGGAAGTCCTGCTGCTGGTTGAGAAGGTCTCGAATCTCTTGAAACCAAGTGCGCTTCTCGTCAGGCGTCTGTGTCTGGATCAGGAACTTCTCCCCACCCCTCTCAATCAGCTTAAACTGTAGAGGTTCATCCTCAATATCTTGGATGGACAAGGTGTTGACCTGAACGGAAAGGGCTAATTATTAAAACCTACTGTACAGACAAAATAACTCGCAGAAAACAAGGAAAATGTGAACACCGTGTGTTTTGAGCCTTTCTTTCACTTAGAAGTCTGACAAGTGCATGCAAGAGTGCATCAAACAATGTTTATGCATACTTTCATGTATAAGTTCAAAGTAAAATAAGTATAAAATTTGTGTCTCATAGATGGGAGGGGAGGGGGTAAGAACTTGGTGTTCCAAAATGCTGTACAACATTAAGTTAAAACATAACACATAAACAACTAAAGTTACAGGAGATCACCTTTTCTGGCATATGGATGAGTCCAATACAGCAAATATTATGCACCCAACCTAACCACATCTCACTACTGAGGAGGAAGTAGTTTGTTGGTGATAGCTAACATTTCCGTCTGCTAGAAACATTTACGCCTAAAGTCTTAAGATGAGGCTTGAAGCTGCACGCATTCTGGCCTGCTACAGTGCCTCATTGCTACAGTATCTACTGTGGGCGGGGAATCAGGGGTCAATTTCATGACGCTGCTTACCAAGGATTTCTGCGCTTACAGCCCATGTAATCATGTGCTTTACAGGGCCCTGTAAGCCCAGAACTTTGTGGTAAGCAGCGCCATGAAATTGGGCCCAGTGGCCGATTTAATAGAGCTGCTTGAGCACAAAAAGTAGCTACGCAGAAAACAATTGTGCTTACTAGAATAAGGTTACCAGCCAAATTACCATGTAACATGTGCTGTCTGTGACTGGTTTCCTGGTTAGTTTTGCTTAGCAACATTTTCTGCTTAAGCAGCTCTATGATATAGGGCTGGTAATCTACCTACCTTCATACTCTTCTTGAAGATGTAACCAGGGTTGTTGAAGCTGCCTTTCTTTTTCTCGAGCGGCTCACTGAAGATGATGATCTGCTCAAACATGAAGACGCGGCGTTCCTTGAACTTCATGTTGCTGACGTTCTCAGTAATGCTGAGTGTGCCCTGCCTGAGGAGTTTGCCTTGGGCCGTTATCTTACCCTGAGAAGGAAGGAAATGTTCAAATCGAAATAATAATGAAATTAGCTTAAATATAAATACAGCATAATAATTAATACCCAAAATATTATCTTTTATCCCAAGTATCAGCGGGTCTTAAACTACTATGTTCATCGAGCTGCTTCGGCAGAAATATTGCTAAAACATTTCTGCTCAGCAAAAATCAGCCTGATACCATTCACCGATGGTATATGTGGAAAGCTATTTTGGCTGGTAATCTTATTTGTGTAAGCATAATTTTGTTGTGCTTAGCTACTTTTTGTGCTTGAGCAATTCTATAAGTTGGACCAGGCTGGCCAAAGGTATTCATGCAACTGAAGTTATCATGCTTCGCTATTTTTTAATTCAACTCTTCCAAATGTCGACAGAATTTGGGTCAAACCATAGACACGTGGATGTGAAAACGCACCAAGCACAATTTTTTTTTTTTACTCACTGATGGTTCTGTTTAAGCTTGTGATATCATTTACGAGAGGTCTCCTTATTTCTCACAGCCATAAGACCACACCCGAATTTTATAGAGCTGCTTAAGCAGATAATACTGCTAACACATTTCCGCTAAGCAAAAATAGCAGGATACCAGTCACAGATGATATATGTGCCATGGTATTTTGGCTGGTAACCTTATTTAGGGCAGCATGATTTTGTTGTGCTTAGCTACTTTTCATGCTAAAGCAGCTGTATGGAATTGGTTCCCAGAGTTAAACACAGTTTACTTGAAGCTGGCAGCATTTCAGATGAACAGAGCTGTCTAGATGATTGGCATTCAGTAACAACACTATGCCAAGTTAAAAATCCTACTTATAAAAAATAATCACCAATTATGTTTATTCTGCTCAGCCTTTTAAAATTTCACAAAATCACCAAAATATTATCTCTCTACAAACACTCTTCAACCCAAACCAGTTTGGCCTACTTTTTACTGACCGTGTTGGGTTTATATGTGAACTCATTTCTGAGCAAGCCTTCGAGGAACGTCCTATTTGGAGCATTCCACTACTGCCTGAAACCAACATCATACTTTCCCAGCTGCAAATCTCCACTGGGAATGTTGAACATTTCTTTCAGGAATGCGCCGTGTTCCCAAAAGGAAAAGCATCAAACAGGGGCAGGCGCATTCTGATGAGGAGATGCTCCATCAATACGCATAATGTGTTTATGTGATCTACAACATGTGGGGGAAAAAAACGAGTTTGTGTACAAGACTAAAGCTGTGTTTTTAAAAACTTCATTGAACTTACATCAAAACCTTGTAGTCTGCTGATTGCCATCATATCATTAGCTCTCTTTGGTACGACGCACATGATCTGTACTGCTACCTAAACACCAAGAATAATTGTAAAAAGTTTCAAACAGTTGATTTAAAAAAATGAAATCATTTTTAAAGTTAACGTTAAAAACACTCATTTAATAACCCCTGAATAAAAAAAAATGAATTTCCGAAAAATTCAAAACTGAACTATTTACAGCATGATTTGTATGGGGCGGCATCAATGCCCTAACCTCACAGTTCAACTTCTATTTCTCATCTGCATTTCAGTAATTTGTCTTGTTGAGATCAATACAAGTCGAGTTCTTAGTTTCATTAGATCATCTTTAGACGTCAATCAACGTATTACAAGCCAGCTGCTGAAGGTAACCGAAGTCGCAGGTTTGTTCTGTCATTCTTTCAACACCGGGTGGGTAAAGACCAAAACCAAAATTACTGAAATGCTGAGAAGTAGCATGGCAATCCTGGAACTCCGTAGATTTGTGTAAATATCTCTTGACCTGATCATTATCAGAACATACCCAACTTGTTCGTAAACACTTGTACCCAGCATATAAAAAACAAAATGTTTACTGAATGTACCCATGGAAAACATCGCAACGGAAAGAAGAAAAACAAAATCTGCTTTAGAATATCCACTTCACTCACCTCAAGCGTTTCTGCGTCAAGACCAGCTTTCTTTGTTTGCTTCAAGAAATCCTGAAAATAAAGGAACAGTTCACTTGGGAATTAGTCTGTTCTTGGACTAAAACTGAGAACAATATCTACAGCTGTGACTCACAAGAGGTGCAAGCTGAGGGCCATTTTACTGCGACTTTTATGTCAAAAAAAGGCTTGACACATAAATGTGCTGGGCACTGAAACATCCTGCTAACTCATAAGGGTTACCAGCTAAAATACCCTGCAAACTTTGTTATTTCTGACTTTTTCTCTTGTTTTAAGCTATTTCTATGGAGGAAACTATTTTTAACTATTGAGAAAAGAGTAGATTACTTTTATGAATCAAATATGTACCAGTAGATTCATCAGTTTGCTGTAGATTTGTTAGTTTACTGTAGATTCGTTATGAATCTGCAGAAAACTGTTCATTTGGGAGAAGTCCTTTGTAAACTAAGTTTTCCCCCCGAATTCCGAAATCTACTCCGCGGTAGTAGAATAATAACAGGACAAGTTCTCACAAGAACAATCTACTGTATATAGCAAAGTAGATATAATCACATGGTGTTACCCCAAACCAGATATTCATTGATACCTCACCATGCAATGCCTTAAAACCTATACACTTTATGTAGAAATACAGTTAGATTTTTTTTAGTGTCGAGCGTGGAGAAATTTGAAGAATAACATTGTTAGGAATTCAAAAATACATTAAGTGAGATACAATTTGTACAAAAGTCATTTTTTACAGAATACATCAAAAGGACATAAAGGAACAGATGAAAATAATGGTTTGGAGGAAACAGTGCAAGTCAGAGAACAGACTTGTAAGTGTAGACTCAGGTATACAATGTACTTGCCTTCAACTCACACACTCATACACAAATGTACACTTTCTCATCCATTTTCCTTAACATACTAGACTACTGGATTACTTTGTGAAGATATTCTTCTTGTTCTGAGAAAAAAAATCTGGCTTAGTATTGTTCAAATATACAACTTTAAATTATTTTATTTAAAAAAAAAGAGGAAACTGTCTAGCACACAGATTTTGTAGAGTGTTTACAATTTTCTATGGCACTTTATAACACTTTAAAAGAAGGAGGAAAAAAGATGAAATCAGTTGATCAGCTGCACACCTGAAATGTTTCAAGCTCATACACCATGTAATGGCTAACTCCAAGCAGACAAAAAATTACTGAGAAATATTTTAAGATGTTTTTTCGTATTACAAGAAATCTCTGTACCTTCAAGAGCAGTTGATATTTCATAATTCGCTGGACTGGCTTGATCAGAAGATCGGCGAGGGATAACTTGTGACCTAGTTTTTGTCGTACCTCCTGTAAGATTAGAAAGTAAAGTATGAGAAAATAAAAATTCAGTTGTTTAGTTCTGACCTATACTTATATAAGAATATTAAGCACTGTATATTTAGTGCTGTTTCTGTCCTGCTGAAAAAAAAAATAATAACAAAAATTATGGGCACCATGGGTAGGAATCGAACCTACACCCTTCTGCATTGCAGAGCAGTAAAATCGCAAGTTCAATCCCATACAAGTACGTAATGTTTTATTTCCTTGCAGGACCAGGGAAAAGTCTAAGTGCACTCGTCATTAGGAACAAGAAGACAACGTCATAAATTAGTGAAAATAAAATGATCAAGAATTTACCTCAAAAAAGCTTTCATACTCTGAGACAATGAACTCAGACTTTGGTTTGTTCTGGCAGTAGACAACATACATTTGTAACCTACGTTCCTGTAAAATTGTAAGCAAAAGAAGAATCATTAGAGCTGCTTGGGGTCATGGTTATGGGAACAGGTTTTTCTTTGTTACGTTTTGTTACCAAATTCCCTTTTTCTGGTCTCTTGGTCCCCTTTGTCTGTCAAAGCCTTACCTCTCTTAAACCTTTACATCTTTATTCAGAACCTTAACCATTTACAACTTTATTCATTGTTCATAAATACCGCAATTTTATCAATCCTAATGGTTCAAAGGCTGTCACATGATCCTAATTCAACACCCATAAAAGCATGGCTTGAGCTGTTCAAGACTGGTTATGACATATGTGCATGGTTGTGCAGATGTTGACAATGCCCCAACCAATACATTAAAATCTATCGCAAAATAGAATGATTGCAAAGTATTCATTAAACTGTCAAGCCCTGTCAGAAATCTGACTCTCTGTGAAAGGACCTCGTGAAACAGGATGTGAAAATTTTCAAAACGAGCAAAGCTAAGTTTTGACTTATTCTCCTATTTTTATTAGGTTTTTCTCAGGAATGGCTCGATACTTTATCACACAGCCTTTTCACACAGAATCTTTTTTCAATTTTGGGGTGAACAAAGAAAATTTAGTGAACAGGATTTGAAACAGCGACCACCGGCTTAACGTACTGACGCTCTTCCAACTGAGCTATCCAGTCTCCCTATTTTGTCAATATCTTTGTTTGGGGGGGGGGGGGGAATGCCAGTCAGAAGCCATTCAACTGGTTACTGCCGTGTAGCCAGGGATCACACTCCATTATACAATACAACCACAGAGCTAGCTCTAGGGATATGACCTGGGAAGCAGCAGCACGGGGATCTATCTTAAGGGTGATGCAATTTTTTTTTTTTTTTTTCTTTTTCTTTTTTGTGACATCAAATTCACAATCATCAGTTGAGTGGGAGAGGCATATGAAAATAACAGGAATGGCACAAACTTAAGGTTTTTTTAGTCAACCCAATAAATATCTTTGGTAATGAATAACTGGTCAATGTAATAGCATTGCATCAAACTTAAGCTGTCATTTTAAGCTGTCATTGTAAAAACCATACTGCTGGAGGCTGTTTCCCACTAAACACAAATGCCAATGTAAAAATGTTCTACGGCAGCATTAATCATGCTTTGTACAAAATATCTGCAAAAAGCTCTAACATAAGCAGATATAAAATTGCTTTTGTTCACGTCGCGTTCCAGTCATGTTTAAGCTACCCTTAAGGTTTCAGATGTTTACAAAGAAGCTTTAATTTTAGAGGATTGACTTATGTTATATGATGTGATGATAACTTAAGACCACTTACATATTTCTTAAACAGGCCTCCGAGGAGTTCATTGTTGTCCTTGCATTTGAGGATTTCTAGTGAGAACGTCCTGTGCAGAAGAATCACCAACACTGTTAATCAACAACTTAAATCATAATCCTCTTGGATTATCCAGAAACGTTCCCTTTTTCACTAAAGGCAACTCATCATAATGTGGTCTTGAAGTTCGAGTATAGAAACAAAAAATTAGTGACTGAGTAAGGAAAGCTGATATTGTTTAGCGAATGGTAAACAACTTCTGCTGAAGGACTAGTGTGCAGAACACAATATTTTTTGGCTAGGTTTTTTTTAGAAATGTGGTGGTGCTGCCTGACATCATTTCTTCAAAGCACTTCATGAAGTAGTAGCATGGATTTTTAAAATCTACTAATTAACAGTGCAGTGCTTACTCTCTGTGCCATTCGTATATCTGGTGGATGTTACCAAAAGCTATCTTGATTTTCCCTTCCTCCAAGCCTTCTGGTTTCTGGACGTTCTCGTCTTTTAGATATACTTGATATTCCTGCAAAAGCAACAAGTAAACATGTGTTTCTGTTTTGTGCAAATAGACTGTGAAAAGTTGTGCGCATATTTAAACAAGAGGACACATTAAAGCGCCTGACTTTGTTTCCTTTCCGAGACTTGTAGTCTATAGACCTTTATCATGGTGCGGCCATCTTGATTTTCTCCCATTCACACCAATGTAACCAAACTGAGGCTGGAAGGGCAAATAGTCTGGTTCCTTTTTGTACAACGAATATTAGCATCTATTACTGTTATTGGATACAGGGAACATGACCAAGATGGTGGCAGCATGATAAAGGTCTATAGAGTGGTTGCGTGACCCCGAGAAAACTCTGTTATGTGTTCTGTTGGCCATGTTGGGTTCAGTTCAGTGACCAATGCATTGTCTGCTGCATGAACTTAACGCGTCTGTTTTGAAGTAATTATTTGCATTATTTATTTGACCAAACCAAACACCAGACAACATTAAAAGAAAACAAAAATACGTCAACGTCAGCAGCAAACAATGAGTTAACTGTGACTAACTGACAAGGAAACACCACCAAAAAGAGAATAATAAAATGAGTTGAGCAAGAGATGTAGTTAACGAGGTCCAATTTATTCAATTTTTTCTCAGTGTTGTGTAGAATTATTCTCGTCGCTGTAATCAGGAGATTTCAAGAGTATACTATTCCTCTGCTAATAGTACCCAACATGGCGGTGGGTGTCAAAATGTGAAATTGTGACATCAAGTGAAACCTCTTTATACAACCACAGTGACCGCAGAAGCCCTCAATGTTTGAACCAGTCCAATTCATCTAAAACAAATTCATCCTGTACATCATTAAATAAGTCAACAATTTTCCAGATGTTTGTTACAGCAGCAGAATATAAACCAATCTTGACAAAGCAACAAATATTAAACTTCCATTCATTTTAATGAAATAATTTGCATTGATATAACAATTTACAGCCATGTCTGGGTGCATTAGGATGATTATACAGCCGAGCATGATCTGGAACACGTTAAAAATTTCCACTGATAGTCAAATTCTATTCATTCGCCAAATCCCACATCAATGACTCAATCAATCTCACAGTCGGCCATCTTAAATTGTTTCGCCATCTTACCTCTACGACTTTGCCAAGGTCCTTCACATAATCCTTTTCCGTCTCAACTATTTCAGCCATGATATATCTACAATTGAAAATACGAGAAGAAATGTTTATATTTTACATGGTTTGATGTGGTTTGGAGTCTGGAAGGTTGCCATTTGTGTTGGGGGGGGGGAACCCCAGATAAGGTTGGTTTGTGTCGATGGACCATTTATCTTAATATGAAGACACAAGAATTTGTTATCAACATAACATGACAGGTGTTCTTTGAACAGTGATACTGACAAATGGAGACACAACAAACCAAGGTTATGTACATTTAGCTCCATCTGTTAAAGAAGAGGTTGCAGCAGTTCAAAATTGTGCATTAGCAACTTCTTTTTTCTTTTATCTCAAATTTTATCTCATATTATCAAAATATGTTTAAAAAAAAAATACACTGAGATGAAACTTCTATAATTATTCACAATCACTTCAGGAAACAGTTGTTGTATCTTTTCCTGAAACGGATACATTTTTAACATTAACATAGAAACCCCAATCCAAAATCTGATTTTTATTAATCAAATCACAGGTACTGGTTGCTGATGGGAATTGAAAACAGCGAAGACACAAAGTTATCTCAAACTTACTGTCGTTTCTGGAGGGCGGCTTCTTTCTTTGCCTCTGCTTGTTGAGCCTCTGTGTCCCCTTCATCGTCAGAGGGTGGGGAGGTGGTCTGCTCTAGGTCCCCAAGACTCAAGTCTCCCTTTGGTACCTCGTCTTCATCTTCCTCCTGTGGATGATCCTCCTTGTCCGTCTCGGAGGCGTTGCCGTTGGTGTTGGCCACCTCTTTGGTGTCTACTTCCTTCTCATCGTCCTAGTGGTGGGAAAGGATTCCAAGATTTTAATTAACTTGCATGCACTACAAAATTACAATTCAGTGTTCTTGCTTAACATTGTATGGATGGCCAAATACTAATTTAAAAGCCGAGAAAGGTCAAATGGCTAGTGCATTGCTTCCAAAATTAAAAGTTTCCAGAAACACTTTGGATTGTGGGATACTGCTTCAAGTTCAAGGCATGCAATGCAAAAAAAAAACACCTGAATCAGAATTGAGATGTGCGTTTTTTTCTAGGATAACAAGGGATATTTAAAGCAGCCAAAACACACAGTGGTGAGAATTTAGCAGACAGACACAAGTGCTCAAAGCTAAGCATTATTCATCCAACTTTTTCACAATACAATAATATGAAGTGCAAAAAACCAAACAAAACATATAAATTTTCCCCAATTCCTCCCTCCTTCAACCAGTTCCCTTCCTCTCCAGAAGTAAGTAAAAAAAGGAAATTGTCAGCGTAACTGAAAATGATAATGGCAAAAATCCCTACTACACCATTCAGATCAAGTAGCCACCAGGCCATTATTTTTTGTAATCAAAAACAAACAACACAAAATAGCTGCTTTCTCCATTGGGTTAGCCATTTTACTCTACTGAATAAAATTTGCGATCCACAAACGTTGAACATCTCTAGGTTAAACACAACTTATACAGGCAAACATTGCAGAATAAGCACATTTAAAATTCCTGGTCAACGAAAAGGAAAAAAAGAAGGAATTGTGGAACCAACTAGTAACACTTAATGCTTCTTTATACAAGCAAAACATAAGACATTTGAGCATTTTTGTTTGAGCAACCCACACACTTCTTCCGGCAATGGAAGTCACATACCCTTTTATGGGCTATGATTTGCTCTATTTCGGAGACAGTGCCTGGCCCAGAGCAGGCCACATCTGGCGTGGGGCCCAATGACAGAAGAGACTGATGGATTCGGATGGGATTGAAAGAGGAAAACAAGAAAACAGCAAGAAATGTGTCTGATAAATAATAAACAATAGTAATGTAATTATGTAAAGTGCCAATGTCTGCCTAAATAGATTCTCAAGTCAGGAATATGCAATTGGCAGGACAGGACTTGCACATGACCTTATGCACATGACGTAACTGCAGTGGGGCGCCCTCAGGTAGAGGTCAAAAGGAGGTTGCTCATTGGCTCATTCTCTGTGCCGCGCATACTTAGCTTTGTATTTTTACTGTTCCATCATTGTTTTACCTCTAAGATGACGGCAGGATGGCA
Organism: Marthasterias glacialis; assembly: GCA_911728455.2. Lineage (NCBI taxonomy): Eukaryota > Metazoa > Echinodermata > Asteroidea > Forcipulatida > Asteriidae > Marthasterias > Marthasterias glacialis. The sequence goes on from OU452223.1 coordinate 27,425,920, forward strand.
TCAATGCATAAGGTCTAATATGTTTTTGTTCTTCAAATATTGATGATTTGGGGGGTAATTCTGATGTTATTCATATTACACTGACTAGTGGTGGGCCAATCAGACATCAGGTCTTCTGAAGAACCTTCTTGGACTTGATAAGTTGAAATCTGTTACAATGGGTAACAACTTTCAACAAATCGAGCCTCAAGAATCAATCAGATAATCGGTTTTCTGATACCTGAGGACAGTGTGACACAAGTAACCATGAGCAACCTTTACAGGTGTGAGAGTCACTGCTGACCAAAAGGTCTGGAACTAGGATCCAAATGTTAGGAGGCATCTTGAAATGCTGGCGTTTACAGCTTTTGGTAACCCCTGGAGTTATAGATTTCAAGGAACAGTACCCTCAGAGCTAGAGAGGTAGATTAAAGAGCATGGTATCTTTACATCTCAAGAAAATAACAACCACTTCTTCCACCAGGCAGACATGACAGATTAAAGTCTGAAATTTCTCGCCTGCCTTCACACTATTTTTAAGTTGGCTTTTGTCTTTTCAAACAATACTGTAATTTAAAAAAAAACTTTTCTACCTTTGGACTTTTTGAACCTTTGCAACCCTCCTCCCCTGCCCCTGAAATTGGCTCTCTGGATCTCTTCTTTGGTTTAAAACATGGACAGGAGGATTCAACCAATGCTGACAATGTTGAATAAAGCACATCAACACCCATGGTGGCAAGTTAAGGCCAGGAGCTGGTCTAACCATAAAGGAAGACTGTTGTTTTCTCCTTCCATGGCCTACCACAATGACCTGGCTCATTGCTTGCCATTCAACAAGAGAACATCAACACCATAGCCATCAATGATAAACAGGTACTTGTTGATCTTAGATAAGATGTACTCCTAGCAAGTCTAGGCAGGATTGTATAGTCTAGACTACAATCTGTATCCTTCTCAACCCTGAACAATAGCTATTGAGAACAGAGTCAAAAGCACAGACACTCAACCCCGTCAACAGTCATGTCTGCTGACAGTTATGTTGTACTCAGGGGGGGGGGGACTATTTCTATTTCTTCATACACAAAAAGACAATAGTTCTGTCAGAGATTAACTGGACAAAACATTGATACAAATAATAATGTGACAATCTGAGTGTCTCAGAACACCTGTATATTATGGTCTCATATGTGGCAGGGTGTAACACCCCCCCACCATTGTGTTATGGGAATCAGGAATTTTTTATTTATTTATTGATCTATTTATTCATTTATTAAAATTTTTTTTTATTTATGTATGTATTTATTTATTTATCAATTTTTTATTTTATTTGTGTGTGTGTGTGTGTGTGTGTGAGTTTGTTTAGGCATTCAAACCGGGGACTTGTAACAAAAGAGGACAATAGGGTCCCCGATTGGAAAAGGTCCCCAGTTGGAAATCGTGTTCAAAACCAATGGGAGCTGTTGCTAAAAAGTTAAAGTACAAACAAAAGAGGGACAATAGGAGGTCCCCGATTGGAGGTAAATACACACTTGTGTGTGTGTGTGTGTGTGTGGGGTGGGGTACTTTTGTAAAAGAGGGGAAGAGTGTGTAAGAGTAAGAGATTTGTATTTGTTTGTTTATTTATTTATTTATTTATTTTTTTTTGGGGGGGGGTAGGGTACTCCTGCCACATATCGGGTACGGTATGTGATAATTCTAAGGGCGCGGCAGTTTTTCATTTCTCTCTTTGAGGGAAATGTGTACTGGGCTATTTTAAAGAGTATAATGGCAAATGACCGTGCAAGTCTTGTGCATACTTTAATGTCATTAATAATAATAAATAGATTCTTATAAAGTACATTTCAAAGCCAAAGGAATCCTCAATGCACTGTACAAAGTAGCAATGACAAAGGCATGTGATTTTAGTGTACGTGATCTGGTTTCCTTCAAACGCTAAAGCAATATACGTGGGAACCGAAGTACCTAAAAACGTTTGAACAAGCGCAAGACTTCTGCAGTCCATGACCAGAGGCATTGAGGCAAATGTCACCTCCATGAAATATTGGGCATCCCGTCTGTACAATATTGGGTATCAGTTTGCATGGTACCAGAGCTGCTCCATCAAGGGGCATTGGCACTTTGTATCAAAAAGGACGCTTACCTCTGTCAAGGAATGACTTGATAAATCACTTGGATACAACACCCAAATGAGAGATTAGCACCCCAGGAGTTCAACATTGAACATGTTGAATAGGAGACACTGGGGTGCAGATTTATCAATGAAGTGTTCCAACAATTCTGACCGTGATTGTCTACGTCCAGCTGTGGTCTTGAATGTGTCTTTGTGGAGGCAAACATTGACCACCCATGGATCATCTTATGTTGTCCCCAAAATACTTCATAATAAGTCACTATTATTTCTATGAAACCAAAGCTGTCCTCTTTTCAGAACTGAAAGTCTACTTTAAAATCAACGAAGAGATGAAGAGATCAATTTGATTTAGTAAGGACACTTGTGTTTTGCAGAACCTTGAGCTGTGTATTATTTTTTTTTAATCCAATGTAAAGATACAATGAGGAGTTTATTTTATATGATCCACATGAACATTTAAAAGAGATTTTATTTGACCAGGATGTGGCTCTAAAAAGCCATCATAATAACAGCCAACTGCGTGTATTTGCTTGAAATTTTAGAGATTGAGAATACCTAATGGCTTATAAAACATTTTTCTACTTGTTTATTTTATGGGATCCTTTTGACTTCTTGTATGGCAAGGGAATGGAGTATTCAGTATTTTAGCTTTAAGAGATGTGTTTTATCTCACTGGTGTTATTCAGTGGGCGGGGGGAGCACAAGGTGGTCAGCTGAATCCCCAGGAAGTTTTACAATCGATAACTACATGTAAATATCTATTAAGGGAGTCAGGGTACCATAATTTTATGTGACACCACACTAAATTGGCAGCTTTGACTGCGGCTGCAGCTCACTGCAAAGGCTGTTCTTAAACACTGAATCTGCAGCCAACAGCCACAGCCAAAGTCACTACATTCGAATATGGCCTTACCTCACGACCATCCTCCTTCTCCGAGGAGGAAGTGTGGCTGATCAGATTGGAGTGGTTCTGCAGCTCCATGGGTGGAGGTAACGGTACCGCCTCGATCGGCTCCAGGTTGTCCTCGTCATCGACTGGCGATTCAGGAGGGACAGTAGGGGGTGATGAGCGGGGGGCAAGGAGGTCCTCTTGGCTCACCGCAGAAACACGCTCCTAGGAGGATGGAGACAAAGTCAACACGGGAAGATTAAGCATTTTGTTTCACCAGGACACTTTGTTGCCTGCATGCTAAGGTCAGGAGTCGAAGGAAGGGTCATTAACACTACACAGTCATGGTGTTCCTAAAACATGCAAACTTTCCTCTTCATTCATACGAAGTTTGAAAGTTGAAGTTTTGAAACAACAAACAAGTTTTGAGAGTAACAAATAAATTGTACCCAATCAGTTTTCATAAATACTGCAATATTGTTTGAAATCTACACCTAATGTCTTGCATATGTTACATGCATGCAACAATCTTGGTAACATAAAAAGTTGATTAGTCTGGTGTTGGTAGGGTATATAGGGTGAAGTGGGTGGGGGATCAAGTAAGTACGGGGTGAAATGGGTGTAGAAATAAATGGGTGTTGGGTGGAATGAGAGCATGCATGTTTTGAAATAGGTGAGGGGTGAACTGGGTGTGATGAGAAATGGGTAAGAGGTGAAATGGGTTAATGTTAAAATAGGTATGGGCTGAAATAAGTACTTGTATGAATGGGTGTTGGTTATAATCCGTATGGGCGCAATATCAAACTAGGTGGGTTGATAAAGGGGGTCAGGTTCACGCATGCTGGGTCAAATGAACGTGGGGCCAACAACCACGATACACTGGCAAAAAGATGGAAGAAAAAGTGCATATATGTACATGTATGTGACGGCTTGGCCCACTCACGTCTTCCAAGAGATCTTCTCCAGCAGCGAGGGGTGGGTCCTCTTTCAGAGGGTCCTCCTCATTGGCTTCATCACCAATTTGTTGCTATGGGCGGGGCAGGATATGCAAATGAATTTACATATGATTAGTATGGAATAAAGTTAGCGTTGTTAAATAGAAGATGCTAGTCTGCAGAGCCAATAAATTGCTTGAAATTCTCTTTAAGAAAATGATGACTAATGATGACTGTATGTGTCAACATGTGTCACAAACTACCAAATCCTGGCGATACCGATTTTTCTTTAAATTCTGAGCAAGCATTTGAATGAAATATCCTCAGGTTTAGCTGAATATTGAAATGTAAATGACTGTAATGAATGCACAATCTCAAAGGCCAATGCTGTACACTCTGTACTATCTCAAACTTACTTATTCTAAATGTTAATGCAATTCACGAGAATAAAGGTTTTTGAAGGACAAAAACAGCTGTGGCTGTGCGAATAAATGAATCTAAGGCAGTGTCCGAATTAGCAGCTGCGGCTACGGCTTGATGAAACAAGCATTGAAGCATAGGAGGCCCATAATATAATGATACCCACAAAGGCCACAATCCACATCCAGATTTGCTATTTTGCACAGTGGAAGAATTAACTCAATCAAAATCCACTATTTTATCATCTCTTTTACACCAATTCATTGGTGTAAAAGTACAATTATCACAGTTTTATCAATCAAAATGTCAGTACAGTGAAAATCTTGAGCCAGATTCTCAGGTCGGCATTTCAAGTAAACTCTAGTCAATACAAAAAACACTATTGATTTAGTGTAGATCTGCTTTGCACAGTATTTCAGACTGGAACGTGAGTCTAGCTTCTAGCTGATGGGGAATATCTGACGAGGGGCAACTGAACTTTCCTCCGTTTGCTCTTTGACAGGAACATTTTTAATGTCAAACATGACAGCTGATATTTTAAAGACAAAGAGGAAAAGTTATGCCTGGTTGTCAATCAATTACAAATACTTCTAATGCGATGCATTAACCATCTCTTTGCCACACAGGGTTATTTGTGCATCAAAAGGTGTTTTTGATTGTCACACAGTAATGCATAATAGTGCAATGCCTACACACTTAAAATCAGAAACAGTCATCATTTGACATCTGCCCCTGGAAAACTAAAACTAAAAAAACACTCCCCTTCTTCCCAGTCTCTCCAAGAACTTAACGAAACAATAGTTTTTTAAGTAAAGGTAATTAACTATTAACTTGAAAACTTTTAGCGCTTAGTTGCAACAAACAATTTAAAGGAGTTTAAAGCAAGTCTGGTACCAATCTCATGCTGCTATAAATCACATGGTATTTTTGCTGGTAACCTGTTTTCTTAAGCATGGTTGTTATTATTATCACACTGTGTGCATTTTGAAATTGGACTCTTGTTTGAGACAGCAATCACAATGAAACAGAAAACCAGAACTTCAACCCATTTGAATGGCAATCTTTCCGCACGCCATGGGAAAAAAAAAAACGCACTTTAATTAAGAGCCTTGGTGATGAGTGACACAGGCTTTTTGTTTCACGTTTTTTCAGCTCTACTGGAGTTACCATGAGCCCCCTTAATGTCACATGGGGAATGCATCTAGTCTCACTCTGGAGGTAGTTCAAGTCCAGGCAGAGTGTGATTTGATGCCTGCGGTATGTTAGCAACGCCACGCGCCGTTTGGCATATGTAAGACATCTTAGCAACTCCTAACAGATGGTTCACCCAGCTGCATTATGGGACCATTGCTAAGGGAGACTGTTAGTTACAATGATATTTAAAAATACACCTAAACCCTAAATACTGCTTTGGGGTTACTATTTATGGTTGCCATTGGGGGGTTACTATTTATGGTTGCCAGTGGGGGAACCAGGGATAATGTTCTCCAACAAACATAAACTTATACACTTTCAACTTTTACAAGTTATACAACATAACTCTCACAAGCTTGCCACAGGGTGTTTGTTGCGCATGCTGAAGAAAGCTTGCACTTTGAACAGATATCTTGTAACATAATAACACCAAATCTGCACTTTTTCAAGAAGGGACCCGACTTCTTGTCCTTCGAGCCTCGGTTTGGTTGTATTGATCTCAATGGGAGAAAAAGAAGATGGTTGCTGGATGAAAGAGGTTTTTATTATCAATGTTGTACTTTTGCATTCAAGCCCTCACACATTTTCAATCTATGTTTTTTTATTTTTTTTTTTATTATTTATTTTTTAGATTAAAGATTGTAGTAAAATTAAAGTGTTATAAAAAACTCCTTGAAATAAAAAACTTGCATCACCCTTATGGTGAAAGCTCTATGGTGCGTATCGTAAACTGGGTGTGAGCCCTGGCTACGCGGCGGTAGCAGGTTGTATGGCTTCTGACTGGTACCCACAAACAAAGATATTGACTAATAGGGAGACTGCCAACATTGGGGCTGGATAGCTCAGTTGGTAGAGCATTGGTATGTTAAGCCGGTGGTCACAAGTTCAAATCCTGTTCCACTCAATTTTTTTTTTTTTCACCCCAAAATTGAACAAAAAACCCTCCTGGAATATTTCAGAATAATTGGACACCTTGGAATGCTAGGAGTCAGCAAACTTTACAGGTAACTTTCAATTGTGAGAAAATATAATTAGTTGTTGCAAACTACTTATTGTTAATGGCCTCAGGTTTCGAGCCAAGAAAAGTCTTCTTCAAAGCATTGAAAGAAAGACACTGCTTTGCATGTTTCAACTGTGTCTACGTAGTTCTGAGCATGCACACATTTCTGAGAACGATGGATTTACTTGGTAAGTCTGCTGCCACCTAGTGTCCCAAAAGTCTCCTATTGCTTTTAAAAAATGCTAAACTATTAATATTATTTATTTTTAATGAAGAGACCAGTTATATGGAATGAATAAACACACACATTTCAGAACAAAAGTTTTTGCTGAAATGTACTTAACTGCAAAAGAAACTGGCTGGATACAAGAACAATTTTGTGTAAATTCATACACTATGACTCGGTTGGCACCTCAAGCCTTTTACCAAAGAATTTCCATAAATGAATTTGCGATCTTTGATGTCAGGAATTCATGACAAGCCATCATTTTATGATGGAACTTGCTGTCATCCTCACTCAACTGCTATGATTCGATCAGCACTTAGGCCCCTTCAAACAATCCTGTAATTTCTCAACGAATATAGCCCTCTCCACTTCCCCTAAAGCTGAATCGACACCATCTACATGACACATTAAAAACATCCGTCATCAACCGCTGGTTTCATCCACAGGTCACTGACAGACCTTCCGCGCTGTGAAAAACATCCAACAAAAAACAACCCTGCTAAAGAATTTAATCTCCAATATGTTCGGCCATCTCCTACAATCCATACTCAGGGAGCAGAAGAAACTTCTCTTATAAAACTATAGTTCTGTGAAAATAAACCACCATCTCCATCTCTTTGCTTAATTTTAACAACAAGTGGAACAGCAAAAGAAGAGAAAAAAAATTAACCCAACCATTTCCAAACGAAAGATATCTCATTTCCCATCGATAAGAAAAGAAGAAGGAAGAGAAGGAGAGAAAAAAAACCTGTCAAGACAACCAGCAGTGGGGCCTAGCCCCTCTCTACTACCTTGTGATATCTCATCAAGTTAATGCACACAAAAACGTGGAGGTGAACAACATGCCAACGCGTATGAGCCACTGCACAACGCTTATTACTCCCGGGCCCAATTAGAAATGGGATGGTTGCTCCGGTAACGGATGATGTCATGCTGTATTCTTGTCCAGTGATTTTGATCAGAGCTGTGGTACCGGGCTCAAACACTTTGAAAAGCTATTCTTGGTTGTAAATTTTCTGGCTAGACACGTTATTGAAGAGTATGAGAGAAATGTACATGGATGTAAAAACAAATCTCAACCACAACATGTTGATAATTGGCCTCAGAGTGGATCGAAAACAATCGAGACAAAGGGCAAGGTATGACACAATGAAGACACAATTCAATAACTTATCATTTTACTCTGATAGGTGCTTCACAGAATTGTTTCCTACCTATATGAATCGGAAATAAATAATCACTCAGATCAACAGGCGGGTTTGCTAATTTACTATTTTTTTCCCAGAGAAAATTAAAGAAAAGCGTCTACAGTTTGCTCGTTTTGGGGTGTTGGTTAAGTAATGGGATTGTTACCATGCTGATAAAAAAAGATCTCAGCGTCTTCATTGTGTCATGCTTTTAGTACGTTTTCCAAGAAAGTCAGAATCCAACATATTTAACTTTTCATTTGAGATGATCTTGGTACTCACCTCTGTATTTGGGAATAAGTTTACCTATTTATGACTGACCGCATACTAGGACCATTTTCAAAACCATGCCTGTGGCTTCAGCTTTGGCTTAGGCACTGTCAGCCTGTTTGAAGTCTTGTACCAAAAAGTGTACATTTTCAAAATTGCTGACGGAGCCCAAGCTGGAGCCCAATCCGTGGTTTTGAGATGGGTTACTGTCATCACTACTTCCCCACCGGAACAGACCATTAGTACGAGGTGACCATCTTGTTATTCTCCTATTCAAAACTAAGGACTCAAACTGAGGCTGGAAGGGCAGTAGTCTGGACCCAATGTGGTATGACAACAATTAGTATTCAGTATTACTAATTGTACATAGGGTACTTGACAATGATGGGGGAAGCATGATCAAAGTCTATACCTTAGTACAATTTTTTATTTTTTGGGGTCATGCAAATTAATCTTTGAAATTATTTCAAAACTATGTAATAAATTCTTCACAAAAAAATCAAAATTCCAAATTTATTAGTTCTCAACAAGACAACCAGCCACAAAATTAGTCTGGTTAAGGACAATAAGATGACTCAGTTTCCTGTATAGGTCATCGTGGTTTATGACTTCAAAAATAACAGAAAAGAAAAAGTAGAGGAGATTATGGGGAAACAAAACAAAACATCCTCCCCTCTATGAAATAAAAACAGTAGGGCTTAATTTTGGAGAAGCCTTGAAGCACTTCACAGGGAATAAGTAAAGAAACAATTTCCACATCATCAACAACCAACACCTTCATTTCCTTTTGCCTGAGCGACACCAATTTCAAACCAAATTAAACAGCAAGAATCAATATTTGGTTCCGATAAATGCCTGTATGTGGCAACGCACGGAGATGTACAAATACATAAATTAAATTAATAAAATAATGATTAAATAATGGGCATAATGAGCTGGAGGTTGGACACATTTGAGAATTAGCTGGTTACAATTCTTTGTTAGTTTACATTGAGTTGATAGTGCCCTTAAATTAATGAAAGTGTCTTTAGGTATGTAGGGACGTATATTTGATAGAAGCCAGGCCTAGTTTGAGGTGTGTGTGGGTAGGTATACACATTCCTCAGTTGGGTGAAGGTTCCCAGTTGGAAAGTCACGTACAAAACCAATGGGAGCTGTTGCCAAAACATTAGTACAAACAAAAGAGGTGGACCCTTATGGGGTATTTTACACAAAGGAACAAAGGAACCCCACAAGGTTTTCTTTGTTCAACTTGGACCTCACACACAAATTCTTTACAAAAGTGAACAATAGACCAACAATGGCAGGACCTCACAAACCCGATCTGTAAGTTTGTGTGCGTGCGGGCATGTTTGACAAGCTCCGAGGACATTTTTCAATAGGGACAATAGGTTCTCACTAGTCAGTTCTTTGTTTTCATGGGTCCTCGGACGCCCTTTGTGTACAAAACCAATGGAGATTGCTTCAGTACAGGAACAATAGAATTAACCATAGAAGTCCTCGCACATAATGGTGACTGTGTGTGTGTGTGGGGGGGGGGGGCACAACATTTAAAAGTGAGTGATCAATTTGAGAAGGGGAGGACGGAGAAGTGAGGGGGGGGGGGGGGGAAATTGAATTCTTCTGTGCCCGTACCCCTCTGGATTACCTAATGGCATTTAGACATGAAGTAAAACTGACATTGATGGGTCCGTGTAATAAAGTGTCTGGTTACCTGGCTGCCTAACGAATAAACGACCAATGCTCCTGGCACCTGGCTCAACTTTGACATGTGCAAAGTACTAATGGTCCCTGGTGAGGAACGGCCCGACATTACGACAGCCAATGCGTCATAACGTGAGGCGATCAGTACCAGATTACGCCACGCTCTGATTAAACATCATTAGGGTTGTGTGTAGGATCCGCACTGAGGAAACACATGGTGCCACTGACGGTACTTTAAAAAATAATAATAATCTTTTAGAGAGGGACTGTTTTTATTTCTAATCAGCTCCCATTAAATGGGATTACTTTACAATTGAGGATGTTAGGTCTTTATCAGTTGATCAGGTTAATTCTCAATTAAATGTTTTCACTAATAACTCTAATGTATCAAACGATTTCAATTTCGTACAGTACAAGTACAGTACAAGTGGCAATGAAATTGCTGCAATAGACGTGCAAGCTCTGTACAGAACAACAATTTTTATCCTCACTATTTATTCCGTCATGAAATTCAATGTAAGCAGACTGGGATTTGAAGGGAAAAACAGTCGGATCCCATATGAGAATCAGTATTAATTAGTGCTATTGCACACAAGGAACAAGACAAATGGCAGCCCTGATCCACAAGGAATTTTGTGTACAAAGTCTATGGAAGGATGTTAACTACAGGGACAAAGGAAAGAACAAAAGAAGTCTCCACAAGGGTGCAAAATAGGAATGCATGTGTGCCGCTGTGTGTGTGTGTGGGGGGGGGGGGGGCACAACATTTAAAAGTGAATAATCAATTTCAAGGTCTCTACAAAGGCAGCAGGATGTTACACGTAGAATACCATCTGAACATATAAGAAGCATTTATGCATATGTAATTCATTCCCTCATATTCTGTTAGTTATCAAAGGTTATTCTTTAGGGCATCTTGGCGTTCATTTCTGACATAGAAATACAAGTACTTGGTACACTTAACCATTGCCCACAGCTGGACTCTCTCCGATATACTACCATGGTTGAGATTTTCTAGGTTAAGTTGCCCCACTAACCCTATTTTATTTAGTTCATTTAATCTCGTACTTCTCTCATAATGGGGGAAAAAAGGGGAAAACAGATGCTTGATTCAGTCTTACCCTCTGTTTTTTTGCTGACAGCAAATGTATAGTAATTATTGTTTCATAGTTTGCTTGGGCATTATCATTTCGAACTTATGATGTGGCTTTTTTTGTTTAAACCATTTGATACAAGAGTGTTACCAAGCAATGACATCTGTCAGGACTTTTGGGATTACACTTGAAGAGAATACACTGCAAAACACAACTGATATAAATACCATTTGCCTCAAACTTCAGCCAGTTTCAAACGTTTTTACATGTCTTTACAAGAAATTGAGATTTTAATGTGTGGTACATGTAAGTCCTATTTTAGTTTTTTATTGTCATTTTTCTTTGTATCTACTGTCCCAGCCTAAGCTCACTGCCCCCCCCTCCCCCCTCACGGTCAGCGAGGTCTCTCATTGCGTAGTCTGCGCTCAAGCTGGAGATAACAACATTGGGGTGGGGCATATTTATTGTCACGTGTCCCAACCATTAGCTTATGGAAGGTTCAAACATCTTCATTCTATATTTTAGAAAATATATAAATTCTTTCTTTTTTTTCTTGTTACTGGCTGACCCAGATTTATTGTTTTCATCTCATCAATGTAGTGTGATGTTTTCCTATTTTGCCTCTTGTATTATTCATTTAGTTGTATATTCTAATTCAAATAATTCTGTCGTTTCTACTTACTAATTTCATATTAATGAATGTTTCATTCTCACTGGGCACCCATGGGAAAACAGTGTTTCACTGAATGGTTTCCCCAGAATAAATAAGAGAGAAATAAAGAAAAAGAATAATGTTTGTTTTTACACTACATGCTAAATGTTTTTGTGTCCAAAAGAGGATTCTCAAATACACAAGTACAAGTCAAGGAAAAGAAAACAGAAAACAAATTCATTCAATTTGTTGGACTGATAATCAGACCACAATGGCCATTGCAGGATACAAGGTAGTGATCCATCTCCCAACGGTAATGAATACAATGTGTACGTGTCTCAGCGCATATCTTACCAACCTATGTTTGCTTGAAGATGCGCCAATACTACAATGAGATACAAACATACAATCTCTCCATTTTTATATCCATCAATGTGTCCCAGTGACTCAATATTACAGTGTTGAATGCCCAACATATCTTCACCAGCATAAAGTAATATCAAAAGCCTCTACCACTTGCCTTACACCCCCCTCTTTCTGTATGTGTGGACAAGGCCAAATTAAAATCTCACTCTAGGTAGAAAAGAGAACAGGCTCCTTAATTAGTGGACCAGCTGACGCACAACTGCCGATGTGTTGTATCATCTTAGCGTCTTGTTCCAAGGCCTCTAGCTGGACACAAGACACTTTATCATGACGTTGGATAACACTAGATGTGGGCTATATATAATCAATGGTTACTTCACATCATTCCCTTCTTCTGCTCTTTTGGTACAAGCAATAAACCACAAGGGAAGCTGACATGGTAAATTTTAATTCAGTTTTGGAAAATTTACTGGTGTGGGATTTGAACCTCCCGGCTTAACGTACCAATGCTCTACCAACTGAGCTATCCAACACTAATGATGGCAGTCTCCCTATTTTGTCAATAACTTTGTTCAGAAGCCATACAACCTGAAACTGCTGTTTAACACCCAACCTTTATTCAGTGAAGGGGCCTCACTACCTTGTGAAACATTGCCCAATACATGTAGACCTTAATCATGCTGCCACCATCTTGGTCATACTCCCTGTATCCAATAACAGTAATGAATACTAATATTCATTGCAAAAAAAGGAACCAGACTATTTTTTCTTCCAGTATCGGTTTGGTTACAATGATTTGGATAGGGCAAAAACCAAGATGGCCGCACCGTCATAAAGGTCTATTTTATTACAATCACATTTCCTTAATTAAATCTGTCTTGGATGCATTTTTCCAAAGCTTCTTCAGTTCTTCCTTCCCTTGATCAGATCATAGAGTTGTTTTCTGCTTTTATTTTAGCAAATGTATCATATCACTTTGCAAACATTACTGGATTTTTTAATTGCACAGAGTATTTCATATACTTTTATACAACTCAAATAAACACACTTTCCCCTGTTTTGACACATTTTTCTATTTACTGATAGCCAGTTTTTGCTGAGTAATATTATTCTACGCTTAGCAAATTTCTATTCCTAGCAGCTTTATATAACTGGACCTCAGCATGGAGTGTGGGCAATAAAAGGCATGAACGGTTATCTGAAGTTCAAACATCCGATTGGTTGGAGCATGGTTGGAGTTTTATCGTCTACACACCATCCAATCACATGGTTCATTACAGGTTGATTATCTGCAGGGTTGTGTTAGCTTTAGATGGTTGGTTGGGTAAATAGGTTAATCTTCCTATCAATGTTTTAAAAGCCGATGAGCTAAGAGTTACTGGATAATTAATTGTTTTAAGTCCAGTCTTATCTAAGTTTAACATGGTCTGTATCAAATTTCATTCAGGGAGCGCCTATTCTTTGACCACCACAATGAGGTACTGACACAACTCGTGGTGACAGTGCAGGCACTTTTGTCAGTCCGTGGCAAACATGGATTGTTGATGTCTCTTCTGTTGTTCTCAGTCATCCCCTTTTTTACTGCCTTTTACCTTTTCATTCTAGTGTTTTTTCCTTCTCCTTTTCCTCCCTTTTTAAGACTAGTGTTTTTAAATCTATTATTCTTTTGTATATATTCTTGTATTTTTATGTGAAATTGCCGAATAAATAATAATAATAATAATGAAGTATACCTTCATGACCACGGGTAGTTGCTGGCCCCACCCCTCAATTTTTTAATTTTTACAATTTTTGTTTCATGCTTTTTGAAGCCATTGTTGTCTTTAAAGATGAGATTGTACATCAGTCTTGTTGTTTTAATAAAATGTTTATCAGGATATCTTAATTTACTAATATTTATTTTTCTTAGCTGTATTTTCTTACATTTTATTCGTTTGGGATCTGAGGCAGCAGGTCTACGAATCTCGGTAATCATTTTGCTTTGTTGCTATACTGTATTGCCATGTTTGCTTTTTATTGTCTGTTTGGCTGTAAAAAATATAACAATAATAATAATGATTTCTCTGGGCGGTTGAAGCTCCTACCAACTTCATCTGTAAGCATCTCTGATACTTATCTGATCGCGTTGATTGTTATCAATTGACGGACCACCCCTATATAGATTAAGGGGATTTGTGGGTATAGTGATGACCACAATTTGCATTTGAATAATATAAGTGTCGCTGTGTGGACTTAACAAACAGGCTGTGCACCGTGTGAACATGCTTCTCTTCAACATCCCAGGTTTGTAAGAAGGGCTTTCCCTTCTGGTCAAAAAAAAAAAAAGTATCAACATTGATATCCCTTGAGTATTCTATATCCAGATTTACAGGCGTGTTAATGTGGACCGATTAAGAACCAAATCCTCCTTTGTATTTTTTTCTCACAAATAGACAAAAAGTTTGGCGTTAGTATCGGAAGAGGAATTTATTTCTTCCGATTGTCTAGTTTTTAAAGAAATGCATCTATAAATTTTGATGTAAATGTTGCCCTGTGTCTTTCAGTAAACACAGGCCTGATACTTCACAGAGGCAACATAGGCAATTACCTCTATGCCCCTGGTCATTGCCTTGGTGCCCTTGAAATGTTCCAATAGAAATTTACAAGTTACTCATAGAGGTGCCCTTTATCAAGAAGAAAATGCCTTGGTGCCCCTTGCCCATTCAAGAATGAAGCAACCAGGCTTTTAAATGGCATACTTTTTGCTCGATTTTTGAAATGAGTAAACAAACGTAACTGTAGCCTCATTAACAACCTTAGAATTTGTCGCATTCAGTTGCCACCATATCAAGTAGGGGGACACTTCAAGAAATAATAATCATTTGTTTAGCACCAAGTCCGTTTCTATACATGCTCCCAGGTGCTTCACAGTAAAGTAAGTCATGATCTCAGGGTGATTAGTGCCTGTGTGATTTTCATGACGTATTTGGGAGTTTCAAAACAAGTTTGCTATAACGGCCTGAGGTCTGTATCAAACTCAAATTACATATGCAGTTTTTTTCCATACTGCAAATCATTTTCGTACATTTTGAAAACTCAACAAGTGTTTGTTGGTTTCCTCTTGAGGTCATAAATGGGTCCCATTTCCTCTTCAGAAAACTTAAGATAAACAAGTCAAAGATGTTATCAATGAAACCATTCAGAATTCCCAGCAAGTTTTGCCTCACTTTTTAATTCAGGAAACAAAACTAACGCTAATAGACGTTAAACTCGAGAATAACACACAAACTAATATCCTAATCCCCGACGTAAATTTAACATCTATTGATATCATTGCGGTACCCTCTGCAAACTGTAGGATTCGAACTGCCTCTAGCTATCGGGTAAGCTCAGTGTTCTTATGGAAAGACATCTGCTCTAGAATGGCAAAGGTCATGGGTTCGAATCCCACCCGAGTAATATGCCTGTGGAATTTTTTTTGAAAATGTCCTGTGGACTCAGAAAAGTTCACAGTGCCTAACACACATCGATGTACGGGTAAAACACGTATAATATAACGAATGTTTATCTGTTGGAACTGGTTGGTATTACCATAGAGCGGTATTACATGGTAATTTATACATCACAACTGTGTTTGCAGGAAAGTAGGTTTAGTGATGTGTATTCTCAAATGACATACAATATTGACCCCATTGTCACATTGTTAACAGAAAGGGTGACCTTGTATATGTCAGGGTATTTCCTGGCAGGTAGGCAAGATACTACAACTGGGGTGGATTTCACACAACTAGTCCTAACATACGACTAGTCACATAAAAAGTGTCATGATGTTGGACCCTAAGACTGAATCAGGAACCTGTACATTTCTGATTCCCTTGTAGAGAAAAAAAGACAACTTGATTTTCAGTACTGCTGAAGCTTAAAACAAATGTCCATATGCACGTGTTTTTTTTCCCCAACACGTCATCCCTCATGGGCAGATGTACCTAGATACCCATGACCGAGTACGTAAACGTGCACAGACACACTGACATGTTCATGCACATACTCTACCATAGGGTCCACAGTTACACGTACAGAGTCCAATAAAAGCATGCCTCTGAATCCAGTTTGAGACACACATATGGCCAAATGATTTCCCTAGAACTGTCACGATTTGTTCCTCTCATTGAATTTTTCCCTTGAAGAGACAAAGAGTCAAACTTAAAACTAGTCTTTAGATACAATACTCTGATGGCAAGAAAATGTGTCACACACACGCAAAGCCTTTGTGCTACATCTGGCTCCAAAGTCGGCAAACTAAAAAATCTACGTGTATTTGTGTTCAATTTTAACTTTTCTCCCCCATTCAAATGAAATTGTTAAGACTTCATATTTGTATTAAGATCTCTAATCCTTACAGCACATACAGAACTTTTGTTTTCTTGAACAAAAGTCCTAGTTTCTGATTGGTAACTTGAAAAAAAAAGTTTCCGTGTTATGAGCAGCTTGAGACCTTTTGACAATACAAATCATGATGTGTATCTCTACAAATGTGTCAAAATGTTTTCACTTTTCACAGATCAAGTATAAAGATTCAAATGGTCCATCAGATATTTTTAACTTGAGGAAATGAAGTAAACATAGAGCACCGTTCAAACCCAAAATGGTGTTAGTAATTTGTGGCTGGTTTCTTAATAAGTTCTATGTATAAAGTACACATTGTGAGGGAAAAACTTTCCAATAAGCAAAATGCTCTCTCTTAAAAACCATATATTTTATATTTTTCTAAAGGTACAGTTACTCAAATAAATTATGAACTGATAAGACCGACAACCACATGACAACTATAACGATTTGTTAATAGATGGGTTAAAACTGGTCTGTGGTTCTACAGCTACAAGTTGTCTTACCTTAACTGCCAAATCTTGGGGAAGCTTTCGTCCTTTTGGGCCGTCTATTCTATCCAATTTGTTAGTGCTCAGTTTTCTCACTGGACTGGTTAGCCACTTCCTGAACATAGACATTGTGATGAAGAGAATAATTTGAAAATTTAGAAATAAAGAATTGAAACAGAGAATTGACGTAAAACAGCAAATGGCGGAACCACCGGTGACGCAGGACAGCCGATCTTGAGCAGAATCCCGAACGTTCAACAGTCACAACACAAACTTAGCCCTGAGGCAAAAGCTGGGTAGATTATAGCACAGTCCAAGACCAGATCAAGGTCTTATTTCCTTCACAATGGTGGGTGATCCCACTCCCACAACATGTCTCTGTCTTTGCTTTGTGTTAACACATCAGTGTATATAACAGCGCTAACATTTCCTCGAACGAATATATTCATTTCTCAGGAACCCAACGCTTGATTCGCATGCCCCAACCCATCCACAGAGCAGTCACTGTTGAGGTGGGCAGCATTCCATCCATACAAATTCTGACTGGCCGAATAGCACGACATCCTCCCCATATCTTATTTGGTTACCATTAGGAAGTGCAGTTAGTTAGATTCAGAAGGTCAGGGCTGATGTGATTACAGGAAAACCACAGCTCAGGGAATCCCCCCACACATAGTTTAAAAAACAAACCAAAAAAACAAACATCTGTATCTTCAAGGAAAAACAAATGCTTCTCCGAATCCCCAAAGTGCACAAAATTTTACAACAAAATTTTATAACAACGGGATACAGAAAACAGAGGCACTTTTCCCATCTATCTGTGACATATTGTATACCCAAGGGGTTTGAATATTTTTGCAAGTGATCTTTAGCCATCAGAACCCACCCGTAGCTGACAATAAAACGGACGGAGCCTGAAGAAGACAGCCTGGAACTCCGGCTGGCCTCTGAAGGGTATTGAGAAGGATTTGTTTGGAGGATATATTGCATTAGCTCAATGAAAATAAATGACGTACACCCATTACAGCCAATGGCATTTACTACAGGGAAATCATTGCAATGCAAAGAGACGAATGGCTACGTCATATCTTCCCGATTCCAAGACACGTTTCCAACCGCACAACAAATTTGGATATGAAATTAGGAATGATGCAAAGAGTGAACCTAAAAATATACATACCTAGAAATACATGTGAACAACCTGGTGACATATGGTATCAAAGATTAATTTCAGGTGGCACTCTGTTAATCATGATGTCTTACCAAGAAATCTTACAAAAAGCCAAATTAATAAAAAATAAGTACAAGATGGTGGAAATGGAGGACGGCAGACTTATTGAAGGATGGGAACCTTCAGATAAGATGACTTTGTAGAGCTTCCAGGAATTCACACAATGGAGCAATTCATGTAGGGTGGAGGTCAGAGAATGAAAAAGCAGCAAAATGGTGGTTTACGCTGGCCAACTGAGGAACCCAAAAAATTCTGTCCCGGGTTTTTTAATCAGCTGGTAAGTTCATTGATTCCCAAAGCTGCCTATATTTTCCCAAGTTTATGCATAGATTGTTCATAAGGCTTTCAACTCAAGTCCGATAACTGTTAAAAGGAAATCGTTAGATACAGACCACTGACAATTCTACAGGCATGATATTTTAAGGAGGCAATTGCCTCCGTTGCCTCTGGATATTGCCTTAGTGCCCTTGAAATGTTCCAATAGAAATGTACAAGTTCCTCATAAAGGTTGCCCTTTATCAAGAAGAAAAAGGCTTGGTGCCCTTTCCCTTTCAAGAACGAAACAATCAGGCCTGATTCTAGCAATATGGTGTAACAGCAAACTACTTAGTTTGGCTGGCTGATGACCACCCCCTCCCCCCAGCAACCTACCCCCCCCCCCCCAATAAAAAAAATAAAAAAAGGGGGAAAAAAGAAAGAAAAAAAGGCAGCCATAACGGCAAGGATGCTTCATTCGGTTGTAAAGGACTTTTAGTACCCCATGTTTCATTCTCTGGAAATATTTCAACATATTGAAAAAACCTGAGACGATTTAAAAAATATATATATCTAATAGATTGATAAACAGTAAGAACTGAATGACTTACTTGATGCTGCCCTTCCGTTTAGGAATAGGATGGTCGTTGTTGTTTATGGGTAGTGTATTATTTGCCGACCCTGCCTCCAAATCTGTGCACAAGAAAAGACAAAACAATACTCAGTTAATATGGGCAAATCCACAAGTTATTTGGGACGAAATTTAGGAACCTTTTGACACCTGCAAAAAATTACATACCTCAGTGACGTTTTGATCGATTTCGTGGCAAAATTATAGATGTTATTTCAGGGTCGACTTACTAATGGTTTTATTCGGCTACAGGCCTATGGGTGTGTGATTTGTATGTATTAGAACACTGAGGGATAATCACGCCAGGCATGTATTTACACATGACATTGGTGTCCTACTTAATGCCAATTTTATGCAGCACTTTATCAATGCTTCAATGCTTTTTAGTTGCCTGAAAATGAAAAATGAGAAAAACAATTTTTTTTTTTTTTTTTTGCACATTAGTGTTCTTACCATCACAGTGACATCTCAACTCTAAATTATTCACTTCCAATTTTATCATGACACATACAAAACTTTACTGGCCATGGTTTTGCCCTGGTTTGTCTGTCTGTCTGTCTGTCTGTAAGCAGGAAATCTTAACAAAAGTTAAAGATGGATTTCCAAGACATTTTGTGGAAAGATTCAGCGTGGATCAATCAAGTAGATTTTGGTGAGGCTCAGGATTTTTTTCATGGATGTAGCATCATTTTGAAAGACACGATTCTTTGAGAGACAGAGAAAACGGCCAAGTACGAGAGCGCTTCCTTGTGGAGCATTTTGGGCATTCAACACCAGTCAAGTATCTTCCTGCTCAGGGTGGTAGACGTATGCATTATATCCAGTGCTTTCTAGCATCATCTGTTTTCCATTCATCCTATGACTCTCATTCCATTTATAAATCATCAACCTTTCATTAATACACTTTAGATCCAATGACTCATAGACTGTTTCATGAAAAAAAAAACATAGAAACATAAGACTTCCACAGGTTAGACATGTAACAGTCACTGAAAATGAAGCCTATTTTAAGAAACAGACTTGCCATTACTCCCTAACCTCACTCTATAGGCAGTGGGTGTAAACCTCTCTCCAAATGTCTACAAATGGCAATTACAATTTAACACTAGGTGAAAAAACAGTGTACCTCAGAATGTGTTCATAACATTTACAAAACATTTTTTAGAAAGATGTTGAATTACTGTATTTATAAAAAAAAAAGTTCAATTATATTCTACCACTCGTCTTGAAATTGAATGCAATTTAAAAAGAAAAAACTTCTTTTCAGGCATTTATTTTCATATTTCTATTTGTTCGTTTTCTGATACTCTTTGTCAAAATTATACTGATCATAAATCCTCACCATTTATCACCAACTACTACATCAGTTTCACCCTCCACTCCCTCTCAAACTAAACCCACTTGTTCAAATGGAAAAGCAATTATCTATTTTCAGTTCAAAACCACGGTTGATAATGATTTTCATGTCCAAGGCTTGTGGCTAGGCCTTGATTCACCGACAAACAGGTAAAGTGTAAAAACCTAAAGGCACAGTAGCAGTAGCGAGTATAGGAGTATAGATTACCAGCAAGTGCATTGTCTGCTAACAGAAGTCATGGTCAATCTCTATGTACTTTCTACCTTGGACTTTACCACAAAACCGTCTGAATATCAAATACACAGACAAAATGAATTCGACAACCCTGAAATTTGACTTTGATCTACCAAAATCTAGTAAGAGTAATGCAAAAAAAAAAATTAGCAACTAATGACTCCTTATTTGGCAGATGCAGTCATCCCTCGTTGTTATTTCATCCCAAACCCCAAATCTGGTTTTCAGACTAAGTGGAGGGTGGCTTTAATAAGCCCACGTTAACAAACAGAGATTGTTGTGTCTCAGCAAAGTACAAATACAGACGGTCAAAGAATTCAGATGCTGTAACATTAATAATAACATAGTGAATGTCCGGGAATATATGACTTGGACTGTTATGAAATTGTCACGAGACGATGGGATCTGATTGTAATTGATAACCAATGGTGGTCTAGAGGGGGGGGATTGAGGTAGAGGTGCCCCTCCCCTCCCCCAATCAGCTGAAAAATAGTCATCATCATAAGAATTATTAACTGATCATCACAATTAATTATTTTCTATCAACTAAAAGTTCACTAAATATAAAGATCAAATAAAGTTCTAAATATAAGTGTTTTATCTCAAATACTTTCAAAGTTAGTAACAGTTGAAAACAACAGGACCAACCACTCTTGATTATTTTGATTGCTGCAATCAAAATAAGCCCGATACAAACATGCACAAAATTCCTGACAAAACATCAACCGTTTCTGTTTTTTACTCAAATGTGACCATGGAATTTTGACAGGATGGTTGCATGCAACCTCGTTCCCAGGGGTGATCGATCTCGCCTCACCATTTTTCCCCCAGCATGCCTTGCTCGATTAGGCCTGTTGCCGATCCACTCTACGCGCGCGCTAAACGAAAAAAAACATCAAGTCATAGAGCAACTGATCCCCTCTCACTCTTCTTTGATTTTGTGACATGTCTTACTGTAAGAATATATTTATTTATTTTTCTTTCTTTCGGCGGAAATCGGGCCATGCAATTTTAAAGGCATTAGGAAATAATTGCACCAACATACTATGAGAACTTTTACTCAATCGCTTAGAGGGGATATGGC
Organism: Marthasterias glacialis; assembly: GCA_911728455.2. NCBI lineage: Eukaryota > Metazoa > Echinodermata > Asteroidea > Forcipulatida > Asteriidae > Marthasterias > Marthasterias glacialis. The sequence goes on from OU452223.1 coordinate 27,447,615, forward strand.
TTATCTTAGAACATTTATCCTTTTTTCATTTTTTTGTTTTGTCTGTGAACTCACAGTGTAACCGTCTGACAGCCAGCCAAATAAAAAGGGCTTAGAGAAATCCGAGTCAGGCCGGGGAAAAAAAAAATGTACATGACTTATACAAACTGTTCAGTGTTTAAAAAAAAAATTAAAAAAATCAATATTTCCAGCTAGTCTTCCATTCCCAACGTAGGACACCTCACATTAGAAAATCTGTGTGGATCATAGAGCGGCCATGTACTCCATATGTGCAACCCTGGAAGCCAATCCGACCCCCCCCCCCCCTCATGATTTATAGGACAGAGTACTGGATTGGCTGTCACTGAAAGACGTCATAGCCTTATACCAATGACGCAGTTCATGTGCATGTACTAGACCACTTGATCCTGATACAGTGTTCTAGGCTGGACCGTATACTTCAATACTCGCTGAATAATATATGACATGCCTGTAAACATTTCAAGGAGAGGCAATGGAGGGGGGGGGGGCACAGTGGAGGTGATCAAGTCTAAGAGGCAAGGGGAAGGGGAAAATGAAATGGTCAGATGTCGAGTGGTCACATGTTTTAACGTTAATCCCGATTGACTTGAATGAACACATATTTTAATGTGACCGATTTATGTATTATTGGTTTAATGGATTACTTGTAAAAAGAACATCGCTACCCAAAAGACATTTTATTTTAACCTAATTGTAAAGCATCTTGGCGCTATGGGGTGGGGGGGCAACGCAAATTCCCCCAGTTACTTTCTTTGTCTCTCCCTCTCCCCAATTCTTTCCCTTAACCCTTGAACTTAACCCAAAACCACTGCACTCACATTAATGTAGTTATGTTTGAGTTGTAAATAATAAACTCAATTTCATCCTTATCATTAATTTTAAAAAGTCCGTCATTGTGGAGCTTGCCCCACTCTTGCCTCTCCCCCCTCCCTCCCCCCCAGATTAAGAGGTCTGGTGTCACCGAGTTACAAAGATTAAAAACAGAAGTTTTTGGACGAATTTAGTTCTTTTAGATAACCTTGGTTGATATTCAATATATGTATAATGATTAAAAAAAGTAGGGATTGGGGGGGGGGGGGAGGTTGGGGCATAAAACAAAATCTTTAAAGTTACAATTTTATCTTGTAAGAGTCTAGCAATATGTAAAGAGAGCAACCTGTGAAAGTCCAGCCAATCCCATTCCCAATAAACCATTTGGAGATAAAAATGAACTGTACTAATTGTTCATCTACCTGCTCTAATGTTAAAAAATTGATCGGCAAACTGTGAGTCTTTTATGGTTCATCGTTGCTCAGAAATTAATTTCAGAAAAAATTGAAGCTTATCAAGTAGATTAACTTCCAGTTGTGTTTTTTAAGCCATGTCCGAGTTAGTGATTGCGGCTGTGGATTGATCGTCACATGAACAAGCGTTGAAGCATAGGATGCCCATAGCAACACCCTTAGAAACAGCCGCAGCCAGAGTCGCAGCAGCCAGTTCCAACACGGCCTCCGATCCATCGCCATCTTTTATGCCAGTAATCTCACTGTTGATATATCGAAGTAGCAACACAAATGTTATGAAAACTTGCATGCAGATCCCTTTAAAAAGCAGTGTGAACGCATATGGTATAAACACCAATGCCAGCCATTCCACGTCAGTGATCCTCAATGGTTTCTGAAAAATCTGCAGCTCTCGTCAGGGACTGGATGAAATTCTGGATTAGCCAGGTCATCCACAACCCCAGCTCTTCCACTCTCTTGGAGAGCAGGCCACGGTATCAATATGGAGACGAAGAAAAAAACAAGGAAGTTTCATTTGGCTCGGATGCCGAGATGTATCCACAGACGAAAGACGATAAATGACTGCGAGGTTTAAGCCCTGTCTTGTAAAATGTCAACTTTGTCAGATGGAAAAAGAAACATTTGACATTGAGTGATTTTTATGAGATGACGCCCGTCGGAATAAAAAAAAATAATTGAATAATTTCTCAAGTGAATATTTCACAACTGTTATACTGTATATGTTGCCTGCTCAAACAGGAAGTGATAGAGGTGATGAGAACGGAAAGCCAACCACAAATTTGGCATATTAAATAAAGGAAAGAAAGTGTAAGCATTGCCATTGGTAACAGCCAAATTTATCAAATAATATGGTTTTATTTCTAACACAGCGCATATCACCGTGAGGTCACTGTTTACTTAAGGCTGTAAATGACGTGTCGCAATGCAGGAACTTTGACCAATACAACCAGTATCGGTTGTAAACGAATACACGTATCAGTCTATTCAACTCTAAGTAAATAAATTAAATTTATCCTAAAAACTTGCATTCTGCACGGCTGTCTACCAGAAATGAATAAAAATTGAGTAAATATTTTCAGGGTTTTGTTGTCGTTATTTGTTTCACCTATTAACATTTTAATTGACAATGTTTCAACATTGTGAGCTTTCTTGTATTTAGGTCTCAGGCCTTGAATTAACCAACAGCAATTGCCGTGAGTGCCCTATTTTATTGCCATGGTGCCCTATGCTATTGCCATGGTGCCCTTAAAAACCATCAGTACAAATTTAAATTTTCCTCATACGGTGCCCTTTACTTTGGGGAAATTGCCATGCCCTTTTGAAAAAGACATTCGAGGTCTGATGTGATTTAATGTTTTTCACATACTTTAACCTCAGGGTCCAAATGAAAACCATTTTTTTTTACTGATTTGGCTCACCCTGGGGAAATAAAGGAAATAAATAAATAAATAAATAAAGTAAATAAATAAATAATTAAACAGAAGAGAGAAAAAATAAGGGTAAATACACACTATTTATCAAATTTGGAATAAAAACAAAATCGAAATTGATACGTAACCAAACAAAGGTCACGGCACAATATACCATTTGCTGGTGGGTAATCCACCACAACCTCTTTAGAACAACTAGGTAAAAATCCATATTTCTTATTAGCAAATCATTCTCTTAATACATTATTCAACGATGATTTCAATCACCTGATTACAAAACAATCAACACAAACAAAACGGGTCATCGAGAGGCCTTACATAAAAGTGGGGATCAATTCTGAGGATCAATATCTTTAGATTGTAATTAACTGTCATTAACAGTCAGAAGAGGGTATTACACTGTCTGTCATTACTATATCAAGCCACAGTTCACATTCCATCATTTGTTATGTAACTATATCAGGAATGCTGATCATTTCATCTCAGTGTGTACTGAGCCTACAAGACAACCAGGCCTATCTGCTGGTACTGCATTGTAATGCTGGCCAGCTGAATCAGTCAAGGGGGCTGTTCCAACATGCACCATCACTCCCTCTGGGGTTTCCTGAATCCCTGTACTTGGGCATGGTAGTGCATTTCTATGATGTATTAATATAATATCATGTAAAAAAAAAAATGAACTAAGGCTGACCTTGTCGTTCAATGTGACAATATGACAAGCCGGTGGATCGAGCCTGATGAGGAATGGCACAATATTAGGCCTGGGACAGCCAGAGGAAAACCTGATCAAAGGCGAATTTCAGTCTCATCAAGTATTCCACACCCTGGGGGTTAGGTAGGGACATATAGAGTTGCATGGCCAAGGAGCAAAAAGTGAGATGGGGGGGGGGGGGGAGAGATGAGATGGGGGGGGGGGGGGAGAGATGAGATGGGGGATGGGGTGGGTGATGAAATGGCTTGGTACAATGACTTGGGAGAGCATATAGAGGTTAAAGATAGAATGGTAGGGTGAAGTTTTTTTTCTAATTTGTTATCTTCTATTTATTAGAATTCTTCATTTGTACATATGTAGATCATGGGGGTTAAATGAACATTCCTTTCCCAAATTCAGAAATTTTAAAATTGATTATAACTATGATTTTAAAGTCTATTAACTTCTTTGAGGAGAATTATCAGAACTGAACTGTCACCATTATTGGTTATGTTCCCTTCGTGCAACAGCAATAGTAAATACAGATTCTCCTAATCCAAAATAGGTTCCTTTGAACTTAATTCACTACGCTTTCTTTTTCTATCCCTTTTGTAGCCCTCCCATCGAGTGGCCTTTTGGGCGACTTCCACAATTCTTATTTTTACAAAACAATAAAAAAGGACATAGACTATTGTGCCCTTTCAGCCTATTTCATTTTATTGATTCAAATTGGGGGGGAGGGGCAGCCAAGATGGCTCCTCCTTTATAAAGGTCTCTAAGTAGACTTGGGTTATACTAATACTACAGCTTGTTGAACAGCGATCATCGCTGAAATTCTTTCCTGTGAATGTTAAAGTTGATCACTCTACCATCTTGAAACCTCGATAAAATGAAAATGTTTCACCCAATCCAAACAAGTCTCTAGTTTAATACGGGCCCCTCCCTGATATTAACCCTTAAGATGTTACAGCTGAGATAACAGAATAGCCAGTGCCATCTAAGAAAGCCAAGAAGAGGAAAAATTTCTGACGAAAATCCCCGGAAGCGCCTTTGCTTCTCTCTTGTTTGCTGTAATCTGGCAAAGCTCTCCGACTCTGAAGATACACAGCGAGACATGTTAGAGTGCTGCGCGATGACAACATATGATTTGGTTATCGCCATGCATTACCACTGACATTTATGTAGAAGGGGAAAAAAAGGGCTCTCGATAAGGGCACGCGATTGCTGAAGGACTCTTCATGAGGGTGTTATCAAAATAATTATCACTTGGGCAGTTAGATATCTCAAAAAAGACCATAAAACACTGGCTCTGTGATTCAGAATCACATTAGTGCTGCGCCAAGCAACAGAGAGAAAAATACGACCTCTTCAATTTTTATTTGGGAAGTACGCGGATGCTAAGTGATGCAAAATTAGATGAAGACAAGAGCATGGATATAACTCCAGGCTAACTGGGATCACACGGCAAGGCTGGGATCTATATGGAAATGCATCAGAAGTGGGTTAAAAGGGGACGGGATAATCTCGGTTACAACTTAGGCTCGTGATTTTGCTCAGAAAAATTGTCTGTGGCCCCAATTTCATAAAGCTGAAAATACTGTTTGGGAAATTTATTTTGCAAAAAAATTGTTAATGGCCTCCCGTTTCAACCCTAGCAGAGTCTTTCTCAAAGGCTAAATGAAATTTATTTTGCTAACCAATAAATTGCTTGGATACCAGTAACACTGTTAATTAGATGGCAATTCGGTTGGTGATCTTATATACCGGAGTCTTATATAACGCAAGTATCTACAAACAATTAGGTACTCAAGGCACTTATTATTATTATTTTTAGGACAGGTTTTTGAAGCTTAGCAATGTTTTTCTGAGCTTAGTTACTGTTTGTGCAGCAACTGTTAGCTTTGTGAAATTAAATAAATAAGATGTATCACAGTTAGAAAGAGATAACTGACAAGATGCTTAATGTCACACCCACTAATTTCCTTTCTACCTGGTTCCTTGCAAGTAATACAGAAAAGGTGATCGTGGCATTTTTTATATCTGCTCCTAAACTCTGGAACTCTTCACTATTAATATCAGAGCTGCAGAATCTCTGGACATTTTCAAGAGCATGCTTAAAGCACAATAGTTCAGCATTGCTTATGACTGACTCTATGTGTGTATCTACTTGATTTGGTTGGTGTACGAAAATATCTCTTCATTGTATTAATTACGTATACCATGTACACTTTGTATTTGTAGTTCTAAGTATTTTGTAGCGTACATTCTGTAACATTAGGGCTGGATAGCTCAGTTGGTACGTTAAGCTGGGGGTTGCAGGTTCAAATCCTGCTCCAGTCAATTTTTCTATGGTAAACCCAAAATTTTATTTTGATTTTTTTCCCCCAATGCCTCGGACTTTGGTCACAGATAGATGGCACTTTATAAATTTGTATTATTATTATTCGAGTATAATTCTTAAAAATACTGAAGGTACATTTGGCTTTTTATAAAAGATGAATAAACCTAGAAACACTTGAAATATGGGCTTCCCACTAGATCTGAAGAGCACTACTACATAGTAATGTGGATATATTGCATACGTCTAAATGTTAATATATTTGGTATTCAGACGTGACCCGGTATTGAGCACGCTTGGCCGTGTGTATACCCTGTTCTGATGTACTCCTATCAAGATTCTGCTTGGGTTGCTATGCAAGACTTCTGGGTATCCATGCATAATGAGTGCGTCGTCCATGGGAGAAGAAGGAGAGTCTGTATTTGTGAACTGTGGCGGTAATTTATCTAATTATAGGCTCTGACTTCAAGTGGATTATGTTGTGTACAGACCTTTATGTATCATGGTGCTGCTATTTGAACATTTTTTTTTATAAACCCATTGAAAGCAATGTAACCAGGCTAAGGCTTTGGCTGTGGCTATGGCCAGCTGGCTGAAAAGTCCCATTCTTCAACATTGCCGTTGAAGCCAACAACCATAGCCGTAGCCAGACTCATTTCAATTTGGATGGGGTGTTACTGTTAGGCTGGAAGGGAAAATAGTCTGATTAAAATAGATGTTAATTTTTGCATTGGGGATAAGGAATATTATTTGTGGATTTTTTTTTACCCATACACCGATGTGTGTTAAGCACTGTATACTCAGTGCTCCCCCCCCCCTCCCCCGAGTCCGGTTTAAAAAAATAGTCTAGTCCTTTTAATGCTGATGAGAATTTGGTACTGGTAAGTGGTATTGCACACGGGAAACAAGACAAGCATAACACCAGCATATTTAGTCACCAAAGGAAATTTACATCATCTTTTTTATTATTTCAGATTTGAGTATTCATTCAATTCCTCCCATTTCCAACACACATCATAAAACCACAGATCCGTTAAAATACCAAGAATATTTGATTGTAATAAAGCGCTTGTATTTTTGAGATAACAATGTTAACAGTCGCAGGGTTTTGCCAGGCTCACTGAAATTATCTCGCAAGGCAACTTTATAACTTTGACATCTGTCATCTTTTCCTCAAGGTTGGTGGCTTTTCAAGCAGAAAGATTCTGTCATTGATGCTTGCAGCAATCACATCAATAATTATTTTGAAACAACACAGATTAATGTTATTGCTGCGAACTGCCTCTGTAAAGGGCAGCTTCGATTCCAAGAAGATAATCATGCCGTGTTCCTCTTAACTTAAACCTTGGACAGAGAAGAAGCTTCACAGATGTCTCCCTTGGTTAAATGGACTGTTTCAACGAACCATAAAATGTCATCAGGAATGTCACTGCAAACTTATGGGGAATCAAGAAAGATGTACAAATATGGGTCTGTTTGGTGACAGCTTCGGAGCAAATGCACCATTTGAACAGATTCCTTTGACTTTAGGAATCGGGTTAGAAATGCATCATTTGAAAGATTTTTGACTTCAAAAAGAAAGCACCAATAGTCATGGTGTCTGAAGGCCATTGTAACATTGTAACATGTATAAAGCAATCACAAAAATGTTGTCAAAGTCAGAGAGAACATTTTGCAGGTTGGTTTCGCAATGCTTGAGATTAGAGTACACTTGTTAGAAAATACAAAACAATGGTGCACATGCCTTCAATAACATGATTGTGAATTCCTTGACCAATCATTATTTTTTTAAGCTAAAATAAAATTAGGAGGCCTGACAGTCTTTCAAGGTCGGGCTGTGGATCTCTGCTCATCAATGTCACATCAACCTGTGACTGTTTATGTTTTCTTTGACTAACAAAAAAACAAACACACCCACTGGACAAAGCACATCAAACAGGCTAATAAAACAAGATCTTCTGAAGCCATTGATGCAAATCACGGCCGGCGCATTACAATCCATTGTTGACAGTTGCCAATTACAAAAACTAGGGCTTCCTCTGGTGAATTCTTGTCAAAATACGAAGTATCAACATAAAGCTGCAAACCCTATGGTATCAACAGAGTTTTTTGACTGTATTGCCACACTTGCTGATCAGCAGTACATTTCACACAGCACCTCAGGCTACGCATTATGTGGACTACAGCTGTTATTGTGAGGCAACAAAAACAACTCTGTCCAACATATCTTATTTACATTATGTGACTAGTCAGTAAGAGTACAAGTCAGTGATCTCACCTCAAACCCCTCCCCCCTCCCCCCACACTCTTCAAGTCACTTGAGATATCTCAGCAAGATTCACACTGTAATGGTTATTTTAACACTTGCCTTGAAGAATTAGGCAATCAAGTAGCCAGCCACACAACCACAGCTACAACAAAGCTTCATTCACAGGGTGCAAGACTTGAGGCTATTTTTGTCCTCTTTCTATTCCCTCTTCAATTCTCCCAAGACGTTATCACCCTGGGGCCACGTTTGTCCGGTTCCCTGTACAAGGAAGTAGCTAATGTGTGCTCTGATACTTCCATGCACAAAAAGCGACCAGACTATTTCTTGCTCTCAGCCTCACTTCGGTTATATAAATAGAAAAAAGATGATTGCTTCACCAAGATAGAAATCTTAATTCCAAACTTAAGAGGAGAGGTATATTGATAGAAAACTTTCTTGGAAGCACTATGCATACATGTATGTTTTCACATTTCATCGGGTTAAGGTAGTAATTCAATTATCAATTCCTTTTATCTGACGTAAAAATAAAACAAGATATCGTGTCAGATAAAATCTTTCACTTCAGATTGTAACAGAAATTCTTGAGTCTCACAGAATCGTATCAAGAGTGAGGAACGGAACAACGCCTTTTCAAATGAAAAACAAATTATAACGCAAGGAAGTCGATACAACAAAGTGTATTGACAATTGCACAGGTCCAAAGACCCTCCGAGTCACAAAAATATCCCACCATTTTAGTTTTTTTCTGTTTGTTCGCTTTGAAAAATTATATTGTCCTTGTAGAAATATTTGAGATTTAATTGGAAGGATTCAGAGAGTTCAAACTATTGGAATGAATAGTGTCCATTCTGTCAGAGATTAGATTTGTCTCATTCCCGAAGGCAATTAATTAACATTGAGGAAACACAATTCTGACATAAGGACAAATTATAGCCTCATCAAACTTTCCTTTGCAAAAAGAGTACAAACAAATTTATGCCAGCACAAGGTCACAAACAGATACCTCACACTAAATAGTCAAAAGTTAACATGTTCTTCAGCAAGATGATCTGTGAGTCCCTGCTTTTTCTCAGAACAAGGCCAATAGTAACTTCAGGCACCCATCTCACAACAAATGAGGGCTACCTCAAAGCCAAAAGCTTTCGGGGTCATCCTTAAAATAAAAATAATATAAAAAAAAACCAGACACATACAACAGAGTTCCCCCGGTAGAGCCCTGACAAAGTTCAAGTCAACATCTTTTAGGCATGTCCTTGATAAACTTTCTCCTCATGTCTCGGTGGAAAAAGTGTGCCTGGAAAAATCTTTGCCTGAAACGAATGTTGTTTTTATATTTCCTTGCACTATAATCTTGAGGGAAGTTTTTTTGATTCGTGGGAGAGGAACCCCAAAATGTGCACTTTTTAAAAAAAATAAGTGTACTGCTGGGAAAGTATACCATTAAATTCTCCATGGCAAAAGTGAAGCCAGGGGAGGGGGTTGGGGTGCAAAGGTGCTTCATGGAAATGTTAAGCCCTCAACTGGAAATTAGGACCAACTCTCTGTCTTTGTAAACTAATACATGCAATTAAACAATCTGTGTATTTACACAGACATATTGACTTTTGCAGTTAACTCACAGGGAATTTAACAGGAATTTAATCTTAACAGGTGCCCAATTTCATAGAGCTGCTCAAGCAGACACCAGTGCTTACAGATTTCCTGCTAAGCAAAAATGCGTAGGAAACCAGTTGCAGTTGGTATATACAACATGATATATTGGCCGGTGACCCTTTTCCAGTAAGCACAGCTGCTTTGTGTAATGTTCTTTTTAGTGCTGAAGCCGCAAAAAAGCCTCCACTTTGTTTTCATCAGAGAGTCAAGTGGGAAAGAAAGAAGCCAAGACTCCAGGAGAACACATCCTAGAAACTGTCACTTTGCATTCCTCAAACTGGCTGAGACAACCTTTTCTGTCTTATACAAGAGAGTCACTAAGGCTTGTGTTGCAAACACACCAATGTAGACTATGGGCGGGCTCAATAAGGAGGTAAATCCTTTTAGGCATGATGCTTCAGGACAAGACAGCAACCGAGGCTTATGTAATAACGTATCCCCCCCCTACTCCTGCCGCCACCTGCTGATAAATTGAACCCCTTAAAAAAAAAAACATTTCAACTGTTTTCAACCCTTGTTCACTGCTTCCTCAGACTCTGTTTGGAATGTTTTGTTAAACTGTGCTCAATCAAGCTGAGTGCATACCACAATAATATACAGCCTGGACAAGACTGAAAGATGTGTAAGAAAGGGGTTGGGGAGGGTGCGACAGTAAGAATCAATGATCAAAGTGCTTGGGTTGTAACTCTTATCTTCAACACTCTGTTCAGTACTGTCAATTCCTTATTACAATTGGTGTGAATTTCATTAAGTTGGTTTAGCATGTTTTGAAGTGCTGGGTAAATTCTGTTTATCTTTCCCAAAGTATTTGTTTTGACAAAGATAAACCAGAAATTTGTTAGGACAACAATAATCTGTGTTGTTTGATTATTTTCTTTCGGATGTGAAGCTATTTGAGATTTGAGGCCCTTTTTAAGTTGCAAATGAGGAACTTAAATAAATAGCAAAGGGACTGGGCAGCTGTAGGACCCTGGGTATGCTCATTCATTCCAATCCTCTAGTTTTCAATAAACACACTTCATGAACAATCTGTGAAAAGTTTCATCAAATTAATAATTGGTTCCAATTTAGAAAAACACAAAACTTAAAGTTTATGCTTTTGTTTGGGAAATTGTGCATGCTCAAGCAGGTTTTTTCCCCTTAGATTGCAGCAATAAATATAAGAGAAGGTGATTTTTTGCGGGCTCTTCAAATGCTATTTTTTTGACTCTAAAATGGGCATATTTGCCTGAAAGATTAGTACTGGTATAAACTTTATAATCAGTGAGCTTTCAGATTGAAATAAATCAATTTTCCCCCAATAACTACCAATCCTGTACATCGGCGACTTGACTATGTCAAAGACTTCATTCTTAAGTCCAATGGGCAACTGATGAAGACACTAGGTGGCAGCAGACTTACCAGGTGAATCCATTGTTCTCGGAGGTGTGCGCATGCTCAGAACTAAGTAAACAATGAAAATTTACCTGGTCAGTCCGCTACCATCAAGCGTTCAAAAGTCTCCCAATTGGCTGTTACTACCTGACCTACAAACCGCATGATAAATTGGTCGTGGTGTTACTTACAATTAATTATGCACAGTTCGAGCATAGACAAAATTTCACGCATGGAACGTTGTTCTCTATCATACAACTTCATCCTGCATACACTACTGAGGGCTTTGGAGAGGGGGGGGGGCAGGGACTAATTAACCTTAATGCATACGGTACTGTGGATATGCAAAAAAGTATCGTACATTACTGAGCTCCAATATTGTACAGCATTAGCCTTACAGAAAAATAATGTCAAATCTCAATTTAAAACTTCCTTGTCATATTTCAATTGAAAAGTTCCTTTGACTGGTATGATGTGAAGTTATATGTGTTTCATAAGACTTTGCTTGTAAATGAGTATTAAAAAAAAGAGAGAGAGAGAAAAAAAAGATTATAAATTCAGAATGTTACTTTTCAACTTTCGATCCTTCTAATGAGCTGCTTCTAACGATGCAGCCTGCTTGGTTTTTATCCAATCAAATCACTGTAACCAAACTGAGGCTAGATGGTTAAATAGTCAGGTCACTTTTCACAAGATGTATTCCTTATTGTTACTGCAAGACAGGGAATGTGACAGTGAGCCCTGTCTCTCTCACTCTGCCTAATAAGGTTCCAAACGAAATTGTTAACGACAGTCCAGGCACGCCACGTTGCTCATCATGGGTCTATTTATATCCGCGTGAAGATACTTATACTGTCAACAGGAAAGCACCGATATAAAAAAAGAACATTCTGGTGGAAACGGAAAACAATCCTGATTCAGAATACGACAGAATGTTTCCTGTTGGCGCACAGGCCTACATGATGAGTCCATCGAATAGACTTCACCAAATTGTCATTGAAAAAACATAATCATTGTGACAATCCAGACAATCTTGTTATCTGATAATAAAGTATACTAATATATATTCCATATTTTCTTCATGGAATTTCACCCATCTTGAACCTGGGGAACAAAGGGAGTACAATGCAATAGATTCAAAAGCAAATAATCATACTTTTGTCCCATGAAAACAAGTATTTTTTTGTGGTCTCAGATGTGCTGAAGTGTGGTTGGAGTCAATCCAGTTAGTTTGAGTCCTCCCTCAGGAACAGATAAACCTTCCTGCCACACAAGCTGCTTCTTAAAAAAGAAAACACTCTCAAGAGGGACTAGGGACTGAAAAACTTGGAATTAAAACCCTTATGAATTATCAAATCCTGCATGTCATGCATCTAATTCAAAGAAAACAGCCATTCATCACTGCGGAATTTCCATGTACGTATGTATTTTTGATGAAGAAACTCGCGTCTAAACCAACTGGGTAAATACTGTACACATTTTCTAAAGCTCTGATTTAGAAATTACAAATGATAACTTGCAAAGTAGCGGAAATGACGCCAGCAACCACTTATAAATTCTCCTTCAAGGTTATTTGCCTTCGGTGTTGTTAGAACCGTGGGGAAGGCCCATGATCATAAGGTTCCCTGTGACCATGCCAGTCCAAAAATGTTAGTAACATGTAATGTCCGACTCTCTACGGTGAAATTCGAGGGGGATCTACTTAGAGTTTCCCCCTCTACTGTCCAAATGTAGATGTGCATGGCGCACACATCGTAAAACCATCAATCATTTGCATTCATTTCAACTGACAGTAGGGCTACCATGGAATGATGGGTGGGGGATGGGGATGCAGAAAAAAGAAAAATTGAAATTGAGAAAGATATTTTTATTATTTTGACTCACATCATCCGAAGTAACAGATGGTCGTTTGAAATGAAACGCCAACATGCCCTTCCATTGATGTCACAAGATTTACCACACACAGTGAAAGTTATGAAAAGCAGTTATTTCATTTCAATCAATTTGCTGTATGCAATATCAATAAGAGATGCTGATGTCTAAAATACAAGAACAGGGACTGGCCTTTTGGGGGAGGTGGGGGTCCAGACTGATCTAAAAGGAGTCTGCAACCTTTGGTAAAATGTTTGCAAACGTATCTGTTTATTGATAAAATTAAATAAAAACATATACAAAGATTTAAATTATGGGAAAGTTTCCACTAATTTATCCATTTTTCAAATTTGTATTTCTTAATTATCAAATTGTTCATTCCTGTGAATTCATTGCATTAAAGTAAATGTTTTGAGGAAATAATATCTTTTGGTTTTGATGATCTTTAGTTGGAAGAAAACAAGATAGCCAACTGGTGGACTGTAATGAATATCCAGCCTACGTAAGGGTTAGGGTTACCATTGATAATGACGTTGTTGACCTATGGCAATTATGTTGCACCTTTTCTCATAATTTATGAGTGAGCAAACTGGGAATGCATATTGATTTGAAATCCATATTTTTAACTACGGCCAAGTATGCATTGGAGGCTGCGACTATGAATGCAGCTGCAGCTTAATCGCCATGTTGGCATGGGTTTGATGCCCATAGTAACACCAATTCAGATATTGCCTAGCCTAACATCCTCAAAAAATGATTCAATTTTTAATAGCAAATAACAAGAGGTGTGGCGAGGGGGGGGGGGGGAGGAGGGGATGGGGACCAACCAAAACTTGAAGAGATCACTTATATCTTGCGACATCTTAAAACTGATCAAATTTATAAAGCACCATCCTTACTCATTCTGACCAGCATGAGGTATTCATTAGAGAAAGTTGGCCTTGATAAAAACAAGCAATAAGTAGTCACCACATCTGGCGATAACCAACCAAATCAATCTTCTACATGAAACCCCCACTTCTAGTATCCCCTTTAGTAAAACACGGGAACAAATCCTGGCTATGCATCACAAAAAAAGGCAGCTGTCGACTTTAACAAGAAAGAAAAAAAAATCACCACAAAATCTCAAACCCATGCCCGTCTCGTGGATAATATGACACAATGACTTCAATGCTGACAAAATGCCTTCTCTAAAATTGGTACGCCTGAATTTTGAGCACGGATTGACTCCGTTAACATAACTGAAAGTTTCAACGCAAGTGCTTAGAGTCCAATGTGCAAGTGCAACAGACAGGTCTGTAGTCCTATAACTCATTAAGCCAACACATCTCTACATCACCCCCCCCCCCCAACCTTGCACAGTTGGATGCATGCAGCAGGCTAGTCAAACATATGACGTGGGGTTTTGCGTAAAATGGACGTGCCGTGTTTACTAAAAATAGTCTGAGATGAAGCCAGGCTAGAGCTGGTGTTTGTCTACATGCTTGGTATTTGTCATGCATTTCCATCAAACCTGTAACAGCCGCCGCTGATTTGATATATACACATTTTTTTAATTACATATAATTTGTATTGTTGGTTATTCGAAAAAGAAAATGGCTGAGGGGTATCTGACATTTTGCACGATTTCAAAATTGTAAAATCATTTTGGAAACAAAAATGGTACGACTTTTTTTTTCGGGGGGGGGGGGGTTTAATGCACAACTACTTCTGGCTGATCATCAAGGGTGGGTTAATAGGGCCAGGCGGGGGACAGTACTTGAATTTTAAGTACAGGACTTGTAATCATAAAAACAAATCTGATTTGTTTCAATTCAATTCAGCTAACTGATTTTCACACCAAGTTCACCCCACTACCAATCCTCCAGACAAATGTGTTTTTTTTTTTGTGTGTTTTTTTTTTCAGCAAAGCATAAAATATCTAAAAATATTTTTCGAAAAACTAGACCACCAAATTTGACGTCAAAAAAACACAGAGGATAGGAGTTAATTTACTCTTCAACACACCAATAATGTACATGTACTGTCCCTTTTAAAGCAAGTGCATAACACTGGTAAGATTGAAAATATGAAGTCTAAGATTTACACACAATTCACATGGTATAATAAAGGTGGTCAGGGTCGGAAAATTCCCCTGAAATATTTTTGCCTGAAATGCTCTTGGTAAAACATTATGTTCTGATCTTGCGTGTCCGAAATTCGATGATTAAAAACAGAGGTGGGGCTTTTTACTATTGTCTTGTGACTCTGATGATCGACTGAGTTTCATTTTTTCACGTATATTTTTTTTGTTGGGTCACATAAAGTGGGAGAGACTAGTCTTTGACAATTACCAATGTTGGTCCCGTGCTTGAAGCAACCTGCCAAATTATTTTCTCATTCCAATTCTCTACAGTTGAATAAACTGTATAATCCGTCACTCTGGATTGAACACAATACAGTTTTGTTTATTTCACAAACAAGGCGTTGAACTCGGGACCCCATCCAGGGGTTGCAGTCTCCTTTTGGTACCCTGATTTTCCAGGGTGTTCAAGTTGGATTTACAAACTCTCTACAGCACTACAAATGGCAAACCAGTGGCTTGGGACAAATTGACATCTTTAAGAAAGTTCAAAGATCTATGGGAAAGAAATACTGAAATCAGTATAAAACCTGACAAATCACAGACCTGCCCATCTAAGGAATTAAAAAAGGCCGGATATCAAAAAAAAAAAACATTCTCCATCAAACATTTTCTCTTTTTCAGAAATAATACCTATTTTCAGCTTAAAAAATAACAAATGATTTATCTAGTTATCAATAATCCTTTAATATGGCTTTATATGTGTCTTAAAATCCTTGATAAAACTGGAGTAAATGCAGCTCCTTCTAAGGTCAAGCTACTCTTTTACCATAAGAAAGGTCTTTTACCTTTCAATAGGGGTAAAATTAAAAGACATCGTCTAAAGCCGCAAGTAGAATAAATATAGCATTTAATAATAATAAAGAAGCTACTTCACCTGCGATAAGAGAAATATAAACTACAGAGCATCTATATCTGCTTTGTGACATGACAGCCGATGCTATATTGTTACTATTATAGTTCAAATGCCCAAGTCTATCGTTTCATCCCGACACTTTGTGCCCATTAACATGAACGATAAAACACTTACTGATTATCAGGATTACGTATAGATTTCTTACTTGTGTTACAGTCATTGTTGTCAAGCGTGGGTCACTAGTGGTGATTGCTCCAAATGACAGACATCGGGAGAGTTTTAAAGTTTCATCTGCAGTTTCTTATTTTACGACTCATCTGACACTTGTAATACTTGTTTTTGTTTATTTTATTACACAACCGAAAGTGAAAGGAAAAATTGTATCCTGACGATGCCTAGACCAAGCTAGTCGAAACGTTGAGATCGCATAATAAACTCATTCTGCGGCAGTGAAGTTATCCAAGAAGTCCCCTCGATTCACTAAGCGAAAGTAGTAGTAGTAGTCCCGGCCGATTCCCTACCTCCCTAGGTAGTACTTAATAAGCAGGACAGTTCTTTTCAGATTTAAGTTGTCTCCCGAATTCCAAAATCTACTCCGAGGTAGTAGAAAAATAGCAAGACAAGTTCTCACAAGAACAATCATAGCAAAATAGATACAATCACATGGTGTTACCGCAAGCCAAATATACATTGATACCTCACCATGCAATGCCTCAAAACCTATATAAGAATTATGAAGTTGATGACGACATGTTCAGTTTTAGATGTGGGGAGGAAAACCCTGAATGGTAATACCTATGCAATCAGGTAGGAACTAAAAACACAGTCCTACTGCCTGGCTCTGGTCCGAGGCAGGATTCGAACCAGGGTCCAGAGAAGTGAAAGGCGGGGAAAGAAACCACTGAGCCGACCTGATCCCCACCAATACATCAGGGCCCAATTTCATGGCTCTGCTTACCGTAGAATTCTGCGCTTACGCTCTGCTGCGGCCCATAGAAATATGCACAACACAGGGCGCCGTAAGCTCAGAATTCTTTGGTAAGCAGCGCCATGAAATTGGGCCCAGTTTGTTTTACACTATTGATCATAGCTATGAATGGATGGCCAATAAAACGTTTACAAACTAAGAATACATCCACACAGTTTATGGTTCATTGTATCATTATATTATTAAACAAATAAAATCATCAAGAAGGTGGCCTTTTACATGCAAGTCAACCCAAGCCGGACTTCATACAAATGTAAAAACATCTATCCATTTAGGCATTCATGCTGGCTCAGCAGTTTCTTCCCTGCCTTTCACCTCTGTGGACCCCGGTTCGAACCCTGGACCGGAGCCTTGCATGTGGATTGGGTTTTCAGTCCCTACCTGATTGCGTGGGTTTTACCTATTTTGGGTTTTTCCTCCCACATCTAAAACTGACATTTCTTCATCATCTTCTTTACACAGGTATCTTCAGGCATACGGGTCAAAGTGCAAGTCACTTTTGAGGGTCCCTTGGTTTCATTACCAGAAAGATATGACAATAAGAATAATAAGAACAATCAAAACGGAAAGCAAAATATCGCGTGAAAAAATCAACAAAAGAGCTTGGAAAATGGGAGCCAATTTTTTTTTCATACATTAAATATTATAAAGTGTTTGTATTTCTGGTATTGATCTGGTATTGAAATCATGGAAGCCTCAAAAGCTGACTTAGCCACTCTCATTTGGAAGCCTGGGGAAACTTGTATTGAATACTGAATGATGAGATGCTGAACACTACAACCAAAATGACATGTATTACTTTCAGCTAAAACCAGTTCTTTACACAACCATCAACTTTGCAATGTTCCATGTTTGCAACTGCAGTAACCAATACTGGTTACTGTGACACCAAAAGGGATCAGACTATTTTGCTCTTCAAACCTCGGTACAATTAAGCCATTTCCGAATTAGAGGCTACGGATGTGGCTGCGGCTTGGTCACCACATCATCATGGACTGAAGCAGAGATTGCCCTTAGCAACAGCCCCCATCCGCAGCCACCACGGACACTACAATGCTAGTCACTTTTGAGGGTCCATTGGTTTCATTACCAGAAAGATATGATAATAAGAATAATAAGAACAATCAAAACGGAAAGCAAAATATCATGTGAAAAAATAAACAAAAGAGCTTGGAAAATGAAGGTTGTCTCAGTGGTTTCTTCCCTGCATTTTAACTCAGTGGCCCCTGGTTCAAATCCCACCTCAGACATGGTACCTTGCATGTGGATTAGGTTTTCAGGCTGTACCTGGGGGTGTGAGCTTTCCCCATTTGGGGTTTTTCCTCCAACATTTCTTCAAATTTCCTATTCATCATCCTGTTACTGGCGCTTGCGCTGTTGGTGGATTTGTAATGAAATAAATAAATGAATAAAAAAATAACTAAAAGTTGGCTTTCAGTTTATTGCCTAATATCTTAGCCATGGGACCTTTTCATGGGTTACTGACAAAGTAAAAGTACATTCCCAGGCATCCAGTAATAAACAACAGCAGACTGGGTTGTCTACAAAGTACAACAAGAAGTACATGGAAGTACAATGGTACCACTGGACCAAAACTGTGTGCACAATAGCTCAGGGAAATTCACAACACCCTTAATTCTTCCAGCAGAGACTTTAAACGCATTCTCAACTGCGCTTTTGTACATTACATCTGGATCAGTGCCCTTGAATGCTTGCTTTGCAAAAAAAAAATTAGCCTTTTACGAGCTCTGTTATGATTCTCAACCTTTGGAGTTCAGGAAATACATGTACAGACTAATCAATAACATGCAATTGCTCATGATATTAAATATAAATGTAGGTATATTATTGGAAGAAACCCCCCCTATACACTGGTACCACAGACTGCCACAAAGTACCATACCTTCCACCATACCATACCTGGATGCATGGGTTTCTTTTGTTAGTACAAATGGTTTAATCGGGAAACCCCATGGCTTGTGTACTGTGGACTTAGTCTCCACAGTCCCCTGTGGAGTTTTGTGGCATGGTCGTGTTGGGCAAGAGAGTGCACCAATAGTAATGGCTTTGACACAACAAAGCGTGTTTACAAACACCAGCTTTTAGCAATCCATTGCAAATTGAGCATTGTTTAACCAGAGCACACATAGAAATCTTGCTTAACACTGACAGGTTGAGGTTACCCACCCTACTGCTCAGCCCAGAAACTTCCTGTGCATAGAAATCGGATGTTTTTAGAACCATCGAGGAACGAGATCCTCCATGGTTGAACTAGATTACCAGCCCAAATGCTGTGTAATGTTATTTGTTATCAACTCCCAGATGGGTTTTGCTGAACAAATTGTCTCAGACAATATTTTCACTTAGCCTTCTGAGAAACGTGAGGCCAATAACATTTTTTTTTGCATTTATACAACAGGTCCTTTTGGTTGGTAAGCAGTTTATAACAGCTAATTTTTTTTCCCACAACATATTCTGATTAGCAAGTCCCAATAGACCTCATCATTCTGTTGCTATAGGCGAGTTGTCATGTTCCCTGTATGCATCAACAACTACAAACACTAATTTGCTTTCTGTAATTGAGGTGCCAGACTAATTTCCCTACAGCCTCATTTTGGTTACTGTGTGAACATAATCAGTTCAAATGGAAGGAGCACAAACAGTTGCACGATGATGAAGGACATTGAAGAATCCACTGACATTACACTTAGTACACAAACTATGCAGACATTCAAAACAATTTTCACCACACCAATAATAGCGCCTAAAACTAAAACATGATTTCAACAACTTATGTTGGGACTCGGAGAAGACTTTGCAATAAATTGAAATTGTTTTAGAAGGAATTGCAAAGTTTTCCAAATGACCTTTTGAGATAAGAATCTGCAAACACCAATTCAAAATGACAAAAATGAGCCAAACTGATTTCTTCCCTTTTTGAGCTTTCTGTACTTCACCAAAATAACACGAAATTCCAGCAACACCAACAAACTGCCATCAAGCAAAGTAAACTCCAGAACAAATGCCAAGTTTGACCCCAACAAATTCCTAAAAAAAAAACGGCTTCAATAAAATAAGCCAGATATTTTAACAACGACATAGAATACATAAAGTATTTAAAGAAAAAGTATCAAATACAATGGCATTTTACACCATTTTAATGTGAGGTTAGACACTTGCAATTTTCCCCCACTTTCATAAGGACTCTTGCTGTTTGAAAATGACTGCATCACCAAGCTGAAATTGACCTAGAGCCCCTTTTTAAAACCCGTCACAGTTTGAAAACTACGTGTCTTGTGTACTCATTCTCCAAAGACAATTACCAAAGGTGCATTACGATTAAATATTTATGACAGCTTGAATCGAGATTCAGAGAAATTTCATAATGCTGGTTGTACATGTGTGCCTTATTTGAAGAAGGCCCCTCAAGTTTACCCTTGTATAAATACAAAAGCTTAAGCTGGGACCATAAAAAGTATATTTATATAAACTATGGTTCTCTACAATAAACAAACAGGGCCCTATGGGCATTGCCTTGTCTTGTACTGTTATTAATCTTTCTACAAAAACATAACACTGGGGTGTGTGCGACTGAAATATTTGTTTTAGGGAACGATTATCGAAAGGCAGTTTCATACAACAGTATTCTGTGATATATTCTGAAAGCTGGTCTACACTGCATCTTTTTTACACTGCATCTTTGTGTTTTGTTTTACCATTTTTTATGCATGTAAAAATTTTTGTTATTTTTATAATTAACAGCAGACTCTGTTACATGCTCGGTTATGAAATACATCTTTGCTTTACAGGGAACACAACACAGTCCAAATACACACTAATTTAAAAATGTATGGTCACAAAATTGTTGGCTTAGATGACGAACGAATGATTATTTGATTTAATGGGAATGGAGCCTGCACCCCCGCTAAAATGTTCCTCTTCACTGCTTTTCAAATGTTGTATAATAAATGTAGGGATTACATTTCTCTACAGATGGGGTTAAGTCACATTCCTGCTTTAAGGCCATATGCTTGGTTTAAAGTTACAGTGCAACACTGGATTTTCATTCTTAAAAGGGAAAGTAGATGGTTTGTTTGTTTGTTTGTTTGTTGGGTTGTTTATTTGTTTGTTTGTTTGTTTGTTTGTGCTTTTACTCTTTTGTTTTGTTTTTTGTTTTTTGTTTTTTTATTGGGGGGGAGGGGAGTGCATTAGTTCCAGTCATTTTGTTTCAATGAACACACCATACAACCAAGAAATTAACATTCGGAGGTCAATGTTTGCGCGGAAAATAAACGACTGAAACTCATGTTAACAGAGTTTTTTTCTTAGATAATTACCAATACCACTTACCACTGCAAAAACAACATTGAAAAAGGTGCTGAAGTTCACCAAGAAAATTAATAAAATGAAAACCCAAATGTAAAAAACTGTACAGTCACATTTGTTCCCTCCAACATTTAGGTTTTTGAAGATAACTATGATATGCATACTCAAAGAGAAATTATTATAATATTATTATATTTAAACATCACAATATTTCACCACGCTGGTAGCTAAATTATTTCAAACTTTATAATAACCCCAAACAAAATTCTACGTTTTTTTAAACGTTCTTAAATGTCAAAAAAATACTGATGACATTTAAAAAAAACAACAACAACTAAAAACCAAAAAGAAAAATAGGGGTAAGTAATTTATACCCACATGGATGTAAAATTAAAAAAACAAAGTAATATATACTTTCCTTTGGTCTGTCCTTGGCTTCAATATGTATTTCCACAAACATAATCAGCAGACATTATGACAGATGAGAGCAACAATTGCTCTGTCATAATAACAGAAAGCGGGCATATTTCTCTATAATTACATTATTTCGGAAGGACGTACAGCTGCTACTTTACATGCTAAAAACATGTTGAGTTGAAAGCGAGAATGAGAGAGTGAGAGAGAGAGAATGGGGAGAGGCCGGTTACAAATCCATGTGGATTGTGTATAAACAATCATGTTGACCTGGCATCTGATATCAGAGTAGAAAAATACCACCTTAAAATCTACACTTGTGAACCATGAACTATTATGGAAGGCCTTTATATGACAACCTTAATAACAGAAGCCCTGCAACATCATCAACAACAACAAGAGAAGAAGAAGAAGATGCCATACCTTTTTTGCCAAGGATTCTTCTGAAGGAACGCCTCAGCCTCGTGCCCCGATTGTTATTAATATTTCCTTCCATGTTTTCCTTGGAAAAGCTGGGCAGTATAGACTAGAGCTTCGTGTCCATATAATATGAGGCGATGGCCAGTAGAGATAAAAAAACGGGAGCTGGTTTTCTACTCCCGTTCTTTCTTAATTTTATTGCTACTACTAGTTTCTCTGCAAGGATATGCTAACTGTGTAGACTGCACTGTGCGTTGGGCAGTGCACAGAATATGGTATGTTGCTGGATAGACTCAGCTAGCTAGCTCGCTACCATGTACATGTTTATGCTCTCATTATAATGCCAACATCTGTCCTCAGTTTTTCCCTTGACTATGTGGCTGTTCTAGTTGCTGCAGCTACTCCCTCTGCACAGAGCTGCATCATGATCATGTGTGTGTTCTTGAATGACGATGATGATGATGATAACGGGTGTTTGAAGTATTACCAAATGCCTCTGTTAATGAGTGTATTTCAAACAATACTGCTATTGATCCGTAATTGGTTAATCAATAAAGAATTGTGTGAAAATTTGATGGTCTTTTGTGAGTGATTAAACAGGATGAAGAGGATTAAATCTCGCTGATTATCAGTTACACAAAATATTGAAAAATTGATTGATTGGCAGATCATTTGAGTTGATAATGGGTAAAATTAACACTGCTGGGAAAATAATCCTACTGGGCTGGCTTATTTATGTTGAAGCTAAAATATTGTCTACAAGTGCATGGATCTGGTTTGGATGTTTCACCATTTCTCAGGCAACACTTTTACTTGAAACCTTCATGAATCCTTTAACATATGAGGTCAATTGTATGCCTTTTGCCTGAATGCAAATCATACTTGGTTTAGTTATGCAGTGCTTATGGTGGTATCTTCCCTGCCTTTCACCTCTGTGGACCCCGGTTCGAGTCCTGCCGGTGACCAGCGCTTTGACTGTGATTGGGATTTCAGCAAGCCCTGCCTAAATTGCGTGGGTTTTTCTCCAATTTCCCCGGGAGAGTCCTCCCACATCTAAAAAAAAAATAATAAAAACCCTGAGATTTCTTTATTGTCTTCTCTACGTATGTATCTTCAGGCCTACAGGTCACGGTGCAAGGAACTTTTGAGGGTCCCTTGGTTTCATTACTACACAGATATATATATCATTAAAATCAAGCTATACAAGGGTATGAAAGAACTCAGAAGATTTATGGATAGTTCAAGAAAGATTCCATCCATGAAAAAATCATACAAAGAAGAGGAAACAATAATAATGGAACCTCTTCTTCAAGATGTTATTTTGATGTCAATTACAGTGAACAATTTATTGTTTACTTTATTATGATTAGTGTCAAGGATCAGTGATAAATTTGACATTTTGAGGAGGGGGGGGGGGAGTAAAATGAAATTTGTGTCTTCTCTGATTGCATTTGAAGTATCAAAAACCTATGAATCATTTCAAATTATCTATACCCTTGGAATTCCTTGAAATGCGAAGAAGCCAGATTTTCACATAAATGTTTCGGCCAATTATGATTTAATGTGTCAGTTTGAAATAAAACATGAAAAATGTAGTGAACACAACTCACACCCCAAAATTTTTCTGTTTTTTATGGGAGAACTTGTCTGTGGTGCTTCAGATTTTACAGACGAAAAGATTGATGTTTCGAGAGATTGATTTCGGACTTTAAATTAGACTTGGTCATTACATCAACGCTAGAATGAACACACAAAACCAAAGTGTCTTATAATTAAGATATAAATACATATATGAAGAGAAGGTCATTTAAAGTAGGTCAGATTTTCAAGTGCCACATTTGATTAAGACTATAAAAGCCACTTTAATTGCTCTGAACTGTGGCTTCGCACATGCCCGCACCCAAGTCGCATATCCTGGCATGACCAGCGTTGCTTACCGGTATAAAGCATTAAGTGGAGGGATGAATCGCTTGAGTGAGTAATTTGGGGCAATGCTAATGATCTCTGAAGTGGACTCATAAGCTGATCAGTTGAGTTTATCTTGAGTATCAGAACGGGTTAGACAGTGGAAAGTGGGAAAGGTACCAAGATGCCACAAAGGCAGGCTTGGGTTGGAACATGTAGCATAATCTAGTTTATTGCTTCAAGGTTAGATAAAAAATAAAACTAATAACCAGTTTTTATGTAGCGCTTCATGTTCAGGTGTCTCAATGTGCTTATTATTATTTTTTTAAGACAGGTTTTGAAGTTAGTTGAATTGTGAGACCCATTTATGTAGAACCTTATGAGGGTTTACAAGGTGCTGCGGTGCATTCAGCAGCCACTGCCAGAAACACCGCGGCAAACCCCTTCTCTTAGCGATAAGTGTCACTGGGTTCTTTTATGTGCATTACACAACACACAAGACCTATGGCTTTATGTCCCATCCAAAGGACAAAGCAATAATGGTTTTTAAATCTTGCTTAAGAGCACAAGTGTCAAAACCAGGACTCAACCAACACTCTGCTGATCAGAAACACCAGAGCTTTGGTCCAGTGTGCTTGACTGCTCAGCTATGGCACACCAGATGCAGAGGGTCAAGGTCAGCCAAAAAAGACAAGGGGCCAACAGTGTCAGAATGTCTCCCTATATAAATCAATCAATAAATCAATAAATCAATAAATCAATAAATCAATAAAAAAAAAAAGATGTGAAGTTAAAAAAAAAAATTGTAAAGATACCTGATTAACTGAATAACTGAGTAACTAATCACTTACTAGGCCAAAAATATGAACTTTCACATTCTCTTAAACAGCTGAATATTTCAATCTTTTAGCTCTTTATTTTTCAAAATGAATTTACCTGATTTTGATTTCACTATACCCAAGTCAAATCCATTTCCTTCCATCATAAAATCTCGAGTAGACAAATTTTGTTTATTACTATTGATTACTTTCTTTTTATGTGATTTCCCTTGACAATACCAGTCATTTTTTCCTCCAAAAATAAAAAGATTATTTCAAGCAGAAAAACAAATTCTCTGTTTTTAATTGGTACTTGTATAAACATTACACCAGTAAATCTCTCAAACAGTAAAACTGATAATTTGGATTTATGTCCAAGGTGCTCTATCTGCTTTCACGGTTGGTCACATGACAATATGAGCATGCCAATTATTAATGTCATTTATGCACGTCTGATTCATCCAGACCTATAATAATAATATGAAAAACACCTGTATTAAGGAAGATTCTCAGGTTTCACAATCACATTATGTTCAGCATTCTTAGAAAAAGCAGTACAGACCTACAGGCAAATGTCAAATGATCCACTACAAATTACTGCATGTTTATTAGGGGAGCTTGTTTATTTTGATTTGCTGTGTAAAAATAGAAGATACTTAAGATGGGCTGGTGGAGATGAAATACGTCGGGGGGGGGGGGGGGGGAACATGCAGGGAAAAGTGTGTTTCCACTGAAATCGTACAGGACTCAAGAATTTAAGAGGTTGCTTCTGTAAAAAAAAAATGTTATTGTTTATTTTGGGTAGAGAAAGATTATAAATAACAACCTGTGATTAAAAGTGTAATCAAGATGATGCTTAGGGGAAAAAACACTCAACAATTTCCCTTGTGGTTTGTTGCTCGATTGAAAAATTGTATCACAATTCAAAACAACTTACATCACAAAAGCAGTTCTTTTAACAGTAAAACTTTGATTTTTTTTATTGACTTTGTTATATATATTTTTTAAGCATATAAATATTTCATGAAGTCTGAAAGCAAAGATTTCACTATAATTGTTGGTAAAACATGGTGGTAAATGCGTCCAATACTGCCGAAGAGTACTTGTCAGTAGAGGAATAAATTATAAATTGTTATTAAATATGAGCTGTTTATAGCATTTGTCAATATTGATAAACATGCAGATAACAGAGAGGGGCTGGCTGGAGTAAGCAAGTTGATTGATTGATTGATTTTTTGCTTACAAAATTTAGACAGATCAACTCCCTTCATAATTAAAGGTATGGTACAATATTAATTGAGCTGGTTGAGGTCAATGATAGTGAGAGAAAATACAAACATCTACTATTCATCTGATTTGGAATTACTTGAGGATCGCAGCTCAGAGAGTTTTAAGAATATCATGGGGTTAAAAATTGCGATCCAATGAATGTGCTTTGTGATGTTGATGCTCAATGTTTCAAGGTTTTAAAAATTATACAGGAAAAAAGAAGAAGACTTCTTTGATATTATTTTGTGTGCCATTTGCATTCTTAGATGACTTCAGATTATTGTACACACCAATATTTTTTTAGTCACTTGCATATGTCCCGAACGAGGTTTTTCCTCATCGCCATAGAGCAAGTTCGATCAAGGACCATAGTTAACCATAGTTCGACTAACTCTGATCGAACTCACGCTAGTTAACGATGGTTGGACTAATCTAGTCAACTATTTGCAACCAGCCTATAGAGGTTGGTCGCATCACTGGTTACCAATAACCATTTCATAAGCAGAGGGGACCAGTTATCAAAAAAGGGATAACGTTGATTTCACCATTTTCTCATGGTCGCATGGACGTGACATGACTAGAGTCGTTCACACTTCAACTTCAGTGCGCATGCACTGCGTACCACACTAACTAACCACTGGTTAACCATTAGTCCTTGATTGAACTTAGTCATTACTGCAACGCATAGTGGTCATTACTGATCAAACAGATCTATGATCAGATGATGGGTTAAAAAACAGAACCCTGGTCACAATGTATGGAATCAGGTGTAGATCCAAGATTTTTACCAAGGAGGGGCCGAAAAGAAAAAAAAAAGGCAACAAAATAATAAGAAAAAAAACCTGAAAAAGTAACTGGAAGGTCGCGATGATTATGGGCACAACGCAAGCAGACAATAAGAATTTAGGTCTGTGGCTAGATTAGGGATATACGTGATGTGATAGTGCAAGTTTAAAGTTTACAAAAGAAAAAAAGACGGTAAAAAAGGGCCATCGAGAGCAGCCTCGCCCCCCCCCCCCCAACCTGTACCTGGGGATAGTGCCTGTCCCTATCCAGTATAGGTGGCAAGACTGCTGCTTGGATTCGTAAATAAATTCAGCAGGAAAAACTAGCCTACAATGGTTCCAAACACTTAGGGATGTAAAATGTCACAGAAACCCTCGTATTTCAATGTGATTATAAACTAGACTTTGAACCAATTCAATAGACTAAAACAAATCAACAAATTACATATAATATTACAATCAATGAATATCCCCCATTTAAAGAACTGAACAACAGCAGAATTTATCTGATGGCCTTGGTGTAAAGATGAGCCCTTGACGTAGATGAAGGAACCAACATATGAAAGACCATGCACTGGTTGAAAATGATGAAACAAACATCTTTTCAAGTTACTACATGTGGATTAAAATGAGGAGTATACAGAAACATTAAAGAGGGGTTATATGGTCGAATTCAATTTTGTGATGCACTCATTTTCCAATAGCTAGATTCCTTATGAATGTGGACAGAAACATTACGAGTCTTTAACCTCAAGTTAAAACTGTGTAAAAATGTCAGTGTATCTGATATCCTTCCAGTGCGAAATTTGTCAATATCCCAAAACATCTAATGACGTCACATTTCAAGTATATGGGTCTATACATTTTGGAACGGGACATTTTTAGTTCCTTCCCAAATTGCCCTGATGTTCAATGAAAATGACACTGAATTTGACCTTTAGACTAACAAAAAAAATGTCCTGCGTAGAATAAGCAGACCCTTTTTATTGTTAACATTCATTGACGTCATGTTTCAAATTTCGCTTTGAAAGAGTATCAAATTAAATGCCATTTTACACCATTTTAACGTAAGGTTAGAGACTTTTCTTTTTTTCCACTTTCATAAGGGAAAATGAGTTTATCACAACTTGAATTTGACCTTGGAGCCCTTTTTTAATAACTTGCAGATAAAGTACAAGATTGGTAATTAGAACTTTCCAAAAAAAAAAAAAAAGCTTCAGTCTGAACACGGATTACAAAGATCATGCTCATACCAATCCCAAAGAGAAACATTTGCATCTGAAATGTTGTCAAAGTTGAGAAACTAGCATCTGAAGATGTCATTACTTATTTTGGGTGCCGCAACTAAAATAAGCATGTTTAAAATGTGTACAAAATCTCTGACAAAACATAAATCATTTCCCCTAAATCAGGACCACCAAATTTGACAGAATTTTTCACAGGTTGGTTATAAGCTGTGTTTACTGGAAACTAGAGGGTATAAATTAGTGTAATTTCCCACAAACCAATTATGTAATATGTTACCTTTAACTGAGGCCTTTTTTTTTGGGGGGGGGGGGGGGGTTATTATTATTATTATTCTTATTATTATTTCTGAATGATTAAAAACAATGCATTTGTAGCCCAATGGCTAAATTGCTGCAAAGCTCACGAGTAAAAAACACTGAGATGTACATAATATCAAAAATATAAAAAAAATATTATATAGAAAATACACAATAAATACAGAAAACACTAATTGTGGTTCAAAAGATTTACTAAACAAGGTATTGGACTATTTTTGTATCTGTTTGTTTTGCATTTGATTTCGGAAAGGTTGCTGCCATTTCTTAATTTATATTGCACATTACATCTTCTCGGTTGGGGCAGCCATTGACAAAACACTTGGGTCTACAAGAAATAAGAAAAACCCTCAGGGTAAGATCATTCCAAATGATATTCAAGTCTATCTCTGTATACAATCAACCACAGTAATTGGATCAAGATATCTTGTTTTTAGGGGGTGTTTACCTCTGCTATACATGCATCAAAACAGCCACAAGATCTGGAGATGTTCATAATCCTACACAATTTAATCATAGGAATTTCAGACTATTTCATCTTTTCAATTTCTTTCAATGGTGAATAAATACGTAAAATTGTTTTTTAACAACTAGTACATATATTTTCTTTTCATACATGTCAAAATACTGCTGCATTTAAGTATGAGTGTTTGTATATAATTAACCTTGATTTTTGAAAAAGAATATCACCTTGATTTGAAACTTAAGGAAACAAAACTATTTTTTTGTTATTGTCTTTCACATGAAATAGTTTTTAAGAATATCTAGTGCACCTTTTAAAGACGCCCGCTCGTCACCTTTACCCGACGACTATTTCTGTGGCACAAAACGATCATGTACCCATACATATTTACACACATGCGCGTGATCTTTCGTGGCATGAATTTGTTTGTCGCGCGTTGACGAGCGGGCATCTTTAATACAGCTCAGAATGGACTTACAATCAGAATTTCAATTCAATATCAAAGTGTTAAATAAAAAATATAACGTAAAAACAAAACTGTTAAATCTAAAATCTAAAAAATAAAAATAATAACAAATCTTTGAGAATTGGTAGCAGGTCGAGACCTTCCGGCAGTCTTGTTGATTTAATAGGGCTAAATATCAGAGGATTTAAAAGAGAAAAGCAGTGGAAAAACACACACACAAAATTGTAACCATTGTTGGTTTGATGGAATAAAACCCAGATCTATGGACCAATTAAACAAGGAAGCAAAGACAATGCCAACAACACTAATGATGAGGCTATGCAGTGACCTCACGCCTCTTCATCAATATGAGGTACACTGCCCTCAGCAAGCCTCTCCTTACATCAATCATTTCCATAATTAAAACACGTCTTTATCTTCTCATATCGTTAATTCTGTTCTATTCTTAGAGCCAATGAACTAGAACAAGGTGAGGAGATTCTAATCAAGCTGAAGACTAAAATGAAAACACTCATTATTGATGAAGATATAGAAATTGAGAAACTATAGAAAATCTATTAACACAAACAAAATATTCTGCCAATTTCTTTTATAGCAAAGCAGAAGTTGTGTGGCTTCATATTCTGAACGTTTCTCAAAGGGGTCATCACAAAGTTATGGTTTGAAATTATTATTTTAAATTCAAATTGCCCATCCGGTTCCACTACTGATAAACAATGCTAATTTAAAACACAAATTTATTATGGGTAGCCCCGGAAAAACTCTTAAATGTCTCTTAAGCAACTCAAACACCTGCATGTTTGGACTGTTTGCCATCAACTTTGACAAAGCATTTTAGACAAAAATCAAAACAGGAAAATGTATTCTTCACTGCATTGTTGTTGTTGTTGTTGTTGATGTTGATGTTGTTGTTGTTGGGGGGGGGGGGGCAGGAGAGAAGGTAGTTTGAAAGTAACATGTGTCTAACAACATAAATGATGATAAACCAATCCAGAAAATATTTGCCAACTGCTGCTTTAATTAGTTTTACAACATCGAGTACAAACATTGTGATTTTCGCCGCCTCGAATTTCACTTTAAAAGTCTCTCTCAATTACGTTGACATAATGTACTGAGCTACAACGCAACATGCCTGAAGACCTTACGAGCATATAACATGGTTCCTTGGCCAACGACGAGTTGTATAAATTCATGACCGAATTCGTTTCCATGGCAATGTCGGCAAGTGAATTCAGGTGGATTTAAGCATTAGCTAGATATTTATGGAGACAGTTTATGCGTACATGTTGTTGCATGACTTAAATTATTGCCTCTCATAATGTTCCCCCTCTTTCAGGAGCCACTTTTATAATGAACATCAGATTTTTGTTGTGCCATAAAAAGGAATCCAATATTGTATTGAGTTTTGATTATTTTATTCAATAATCATTTTACCGATGTCAATGTTTTCTTGAATCCATAGAGTTTAAGAGGTTTTGCGTGGTCATGAATACTGCACTTAATGAGAAATCTGAAATATTTTAAGTTTAACTAATAAAGTAACACTAAAAAAGGCAAAACATTATATATATTTTTTTTCTTGAATTACAGCTAAAAAACAGATGTAATATATTCTTGCGTCAAAGTAGATAAATGGTCAAATCATACATGGTATATATGTCCTCTTTCTAATTTGATTTTGTCTTCAATTTACAATGTGGAGGGGGAAAAAAAAATTGACGATGTGGAAAATTTCATGTAAAAACAAACTCACAATCCAACATGAGCAAAATGAACCCAAATCAGAGCAGTGGAATGATCATAAGATATCTATACATATATTTCATTCTGTTGAATTATCATTCAACATGTCTCCCGTTGACTTTCATGTATATGTAGGAACTACCTACAACAAATGAATAGGGCCCCTTGACTCTGGGAATACATTATCCGAAATCCAGTACAAGGAACTGTGAAAGGGACTGCATCATCCACAGTGTGTGGCATACACACACGCTCTATGCTTAATTCAAATTTATTCAGGGCCGGTAGTCTAGTCTGGGTACAGACGATAACGTATTCAGGCTCCAGTTTGCAACGCTTGGCTGTTTACTGAGCATGTGGTAATGCCAACCATAGGCCAGTGTGCATTCTATTTAGTAATTTTGCCGTCTTTGCGTATTACATTCTCTCAACCCCCCCCCCCCCCCCCGCGACCTAATTTGCAATTTGCTACGTAATAAAGGATACCAAAGAGACATATGGATAAAATGAAGGTTTTGCAATTTCACCAAAAAGAATTATTTATCCTTCGTGCAAACTGAAATGCAGACTTAATTATATTGATCGAACCTACTAAAGAATAATCTATAGCTCGGCAGACCCCTAAAAGTACTTTCAAAGTAAATTTACAGCACTTCAACAAAAATCTGTATTGTACTTCACTCTTTTCCCCTCTTACATCATTTATTTTGTGATACTTTTGAAACAAATACTATTCAAACATTTAAGTTCTACATTCCCGTTTTCATGTCATCTTAATGGATGACAACTTGACGGACCATATATTTCTGACAAACATAATTATACAAGGTATTGAAACAAAACATTTGCTCTCACACCAAGGGGGAAAAAAAGAAAAAAAAGGAAAAAATGTATGGTCTTATCAAACTATTTCTCCACCACAACAAAATAGGACAGCATTGGCTTTTGAACTGGGCCATTCGGGGAGTTGATCTGGTCATATTTATAGCCCAATTTTCTCCGAGCTCCCATTCCATCTGCAATAGCGCACCAGGGATCCCTTGAGCGGCATCCTTGCATGCGGAGGAGGCAGGATTGAATATTTAATGAGCCTGGAAGGAGGTAGCCTGGGAACGGCTGAAGGAGCCGTCGGTGCTCCATCTGATTATTATGGCATGATGGCTAAGAGGACAAGTGGATATGACAGACATCTCAAAGACGCAGACCCCTAACTCCCCCTTACGTACACACACCAACAACCCTTCTCATCTAGATCCTGCAGTTAACAAATCATCTTAAGACATATAATGTGACAGCCCCCCCCCCTCCTTCTCCCCACATGTCCCTTTCTCATATACTGTAATCATAGTGTAGCCATCTTATACTCCCCCCAACAAAATGCAAGCAACCAAACCGAAGATTGAATAACAACAAAGTCTCGTCCCTTTTTTTTGAGAAGGAAAATCAATGCATTCCATTGCAAACAGGTATTATATACATGTACGACAGTAAAGGAAAAAAAAAGCCTACCACAGCCTGGTAAGAATCTCAATCCTGTGAGAACAAGACCTTAAAGACAAAGTGCAAGATTGGTTATTATCCTGTACGCAAGCGTGACGTAATTCCACTGTAAGTCGAGCCCACTTCACACAAACTGTCTCCACCGATTACCAGAAGCCCACAGGAAGTGCATTGAGCTCATTTTTTTTCTTTGACGATTTATGCAAGAAAAGTGTAATAATTGGACTTAGCTTTTACATAATACATTCTTCAAAGACTAAGGCCTTCTGTTAACAGTTTCTATCATGAGAAATGCTTTTTGATTGATAATTTGGGGTAAAATTACACACAAACGTATGCCAGCTTAAGAGCCAGAAGTAGCAAAAATGTTTGCTGTGCAACAGAAATGCACACGTGTGATGTAATGGCTCACCAACAGGATAGGAAAAAAATCCTGATAAGTATCAGTCTGAAAACTAACTGATTATAAAGTATCAATCCTCCAGAGAAATCCATCTGAAAAGCATTTGAAGTCCCCCCAAAATCACTGTTGCTTATTTTGATATGCCGCAACCTAAATAAGCCCGATATGATCATGCACAGAATCCCTGACAAAAACATCCAGCGTTTTCCATCCGTTTCACTGAGACAAAAACCAAGTTTCATAAAATTGTACAGGTTGGTTGTATAGAGACCGTCACAAATACTTTTTAAGCATGTTTTAGCCAAGGAGTGAGGTGCATGCTGGTCAAGTTAGTTACAAAATTTGTAACATGACAGTGGTCTGCTGGCTAAGTGCTAGTTAAAACAACCAAGGACTAGTCAAGAATCTCTCCAAGTGGTCCAGCTGGCTAGTTCAGTGTTGAAAGGCATCCTTACTTTATATGAAGTATGGACGAGTGAAAAAGCTGGGGGACCAGTGAAATGATCAGCTAACTGGTACTGCTGGCCAGTCACTGAAAAATGTAAGGGCAAAACCTGTACAGGATGGGAATTACATGTAATATAAACTCTTTTTTCGAAGAAACAATGACGCACTTTCCCACACGCCTCCATCCCCAATAATCTCTTCTCCATTAACCCACTCAATAAATATAACATCACAGTCATCTCACACCCTCTAGCCAATACTGTCTGTCTATTTGTCCTGAAGAATTCACAATCCTAGTGATAAATAAGGACGTACAACACCCGCTTTCCCCCTTCCACCTCCCAAGATGTTCACCAGAAATAGGAAACAGGGCGCCCCCACCTGAAGGAAATGAAAACTGGTTCTTCAAATTACAAACAGGGTGTTCAGAAGACACCCACACATGACCCTCAAACCATTCAAACTAAAACCATGCTTATCCTATCCCACTCCGGCATCAAACGGCTCCTGCAGGATATACACAATGTGTGAATCAAGAATTGAGTACGTTTTACGGGTAACACAAGCATGGGAAGAAAGTCTCTTTCGGGAGTAGTGTTGGTTCTGAGAAGAACCTGGGGTTGAGATAAAGTTGCGTCTCAACGATTTGAACAGTGTTCTCTGCTCGTCTTCAGGAAAACCTTACTTTATGTTATGTGAATCCATTCAACCCTCCCATAGCACTTCTACTCATTCCTAACTTCAGAACTGTATCATACCACTGACCATCTGAAGGGCCAAGATCTGAAAACAATTTGAAAACCGCTGTTTCTCAAAGAAACGTTCAAAAGTTCAGGATGACAGTCATCTCCCTGACCGTGTGTGTCACCCCAAATCCCACATAGAAGGGTCTCTTACAACCTCTCTACCCACCAACCAACAAATGTTAGAAATTCACTCCTCAAAAGCTGTCTGACAAGCAGCCAATGAAGGGGAAGAAATACTCTCTCTTACCCTCCCCTCACACACATCTCCTTCTTTGCTCATTCCCTTTTTAAGGGGATTTGAATTATGAGGATTTAAATTATGTCAAGTACCTATCCTACTCTGTGTATCATTCTGTCATTCCCTATGTTCTACAAGCCTTTCAAATGATCCCCTCCTATATCCCCACCCTGTGTATCACCCCATTTGTTCCTCATGTATATTCAAAAATGGCAAGCTTCTTTTCTTATCTCCCCAGCATCTGTACCAACCCGTTCTCCCCTTCCCCCAATGTGCATTCAATCAGTGACAAGCATCTCCCCCACCCAGTGTATCACCCTATCCGTGCCTCCCCCCCCCATCCCTTGAGCATGTCTCCTAGATGAGCAAGCATACAACAGCACAGAAGTAGACCCCCATCGGTGAGGTCAGTGAGTGACATTCAGGCTGGCGAGTCTTTGCAGATGACAAGACAAGCTTATAAAAGGTCACTGAATAATAATCGGAATAACGAACGCAAGAGAGAAGAAGAGAGAGAGCAGAGAGAAAGAAAGAGAGGTGTGTCCTTTCGCTTCCCACAGCTTTTTTGCATAACTGGCGAGAATTTACCAACAGAGGGGGCTATGCAGTCTTCACATGGTAACATCTTGAAATATTCCATGACTAAGGTCATTTCCGAATTAGCAACTGCGGCTTTTACTATTGGTATCCTACACTTCAACGCATGTCAACATGGCGACTAAACCGCAGCCACATCTACCAATTCGGGCATGGCCTGAGACTATTAAGATTGTATCTGATTTGCATTAATGTGTCTGCTTCTGGATGAAGGATATGTTCCCTAGAAATGTCCGCCAGTTTCATGGAGGCATTCAATTCTCCCCATCAAATCACCTTCAATAACTCACAAATTTAGAGCACACAAGCTGTTTTAAAGCTTGGATGGGGAGAAAAAGAGCTGGAGAGTTCCATGTACTTAACTTCCTGTTGAGCTAAATTGTTCTGCTACTCCGCTAAAAGGAAAAGCCAGATGAAACCGGCTGACTCTATTAAACTGAATTATACAAATTACAGCCTAGTTAACAATTAAAAGGTTTAAATTAATAATTAGAGGGATGGTACATCATTGTTTAATGAAGAGTACATTTTTACCAACCCCTACATTTTTAATAAGTATAGCATTAAGGGATAATACATGAAAGAGTACATTCATTCCAATTTTCTAGTTTTCGAGAAACACAATAGAAAATCATAGGCATTTGGAAGACGCCATTCATCCCACACTCCTAACAAACTAACTTTAAAACGGTCAGGTTTTGGAGAAAGATGCCTCAAAATATTAACTTACAAGACTATACAGTGTATATGATAATCATATTTGCAATATAGGAAAATATTTGTTTATTATTTTGGCATAATTGCTCAGTCATCAGTATGAATAGATGACAATGTGGCATGCTTCTCATTTTCCCCAGCTGTCTTTCAAACGGTTCTTCATACTCCATTGTGTAACGTAGCTTGTGTGATCACTAGCCATTATTTTCGATTAAAGTTGCAGCTTTAAACAAAACACCTGCACCAACAACTCTGAATAGTTCACCAGGAGTATTTTGGGTGGTGCAAAGTTGCCTACCAATCAATCTTAACCCACTTTGTGCGGTTTCAACTTCAAGTGAAATTTGCACTCAATTATCTCGGGATCATTTTTAACATTTCTTGAATTTGCCTGCTATATCCCAAATACGGCTTCTCCCTTTAACGCATCGATCATCAACAAACCAGTAAATTGGACTGGGACCAGCATTTTCTATTTGACCTGAATTTCTGAATACCCGTATATTGTCCACATGATTGAAATAATCATACTTTGTCAACAGCCATGTGTGTGTGTGTGGGGGGGGGGGGGGGCTGCTTGATTATTCCTCACACCAAACTATAACGATGAAAATTTCTCATTATGGAGGAACTGGGCTTCCTTCTTACTTGAGCCAAAGGGTAATAATTTTGCAGCAGCACATATATTTTGGGTCACATTTTTCCTACACACCTTTTACTTGCTTGATATCATCGTGAAAAAGGTGATGAGGCATAAACCAAGTGTTGTTTAATGGTAAAGTGTGCGAGAAAGCATGTTTACCTGCTGACACCAAGGACTTTAACAAAAGGGATTCCGATGTTTCGACAAATCGAGGATATCAACACTTTGCTTTCATTATTATTATTATCAGTATTATTCATGGTTTATTTCACATTCAAAAAATGGTGGCCTAACGGCTGAATTGTATTTGAATTTACAATAAAAACATTAACACTTAGAAATTGTACAGTAAACAAAATATTTTTGAAATCCGAAAAAAGAAAAGAAAAAAAAACACCCCAAAAAACAAAAAACAAAAACAAACATGTAATGGTAATTTGGTTTTCATGTACAAAACCCAAAAAAAAGACGTTGCTAAAAACAAAGAGAGCTAATTCCAAGCATTGGGAGAATAAAGAGATGTCCTTGATTTACTGGGTTGACAATCATGTGAGTGTCTGTATTATTCATTGTGGAATTCAACAAATATTTACTGGAAAACTACCTTTGTGTAACATTTTCATGGTAAGACACCATGAACTCATCAGGAAGTATGGTGAAGCTCTTATAAAAACTGCTTGAAGAAGCAGAAAAATTGTATTGAAATCTCACCATGCACAAATACAACAAGCTCCGAGAGACTTTTTTCCTATTCCTTAAATCGATGAAAATTAAAAGCAATTTCTGGAGAGGCAAAGAAACAAAACTGTTGCAGTAAATCCACCTTTGCATCAACCCATGTTGAGACCATACTGTGAAAACTTGGGATTGTTCCAATCATTCCGTTTAACATTCAGGAATAAACTTTCAAAACCATTCCATGCTGACGCAATACAAAAACCTCAAAGGCGATTTTTTTTTCTTCTCTTAACTTGGTAATTTATAACTCAGGAGTCTGAGGAATCTTAAAAGAAACCAGCAATGAAAGAAAGAGACAGAGAGTACAGCTAAACACACACCCGACCACAGAGACAGATAGGAAGTAAATCGCCAACGGCAAAGTGATGAGACAAAACATTACCCGCCCGATTTCACTCTGAGCTTCCGACACCCAAAACACATTTCTGTATTTGCTGTGGCCCAGAAGTCCCCAAGAATTGCCGGAAGGAATTTCGCAATCGTGTTGAGAGATGAATTTCTTAGCTTTTTTTTTTTGCTTTTTTATTCTTCCCTTCGTAACCCTGGTTTTCTCCATCAAGTAAAGATCTTCTCAGTACTTTGTCTCTTGTTCGCTTTCCATTTATATATTTCAGCATTTTACACGGAGAGTCCACTTGTGCTGTTCAGGCTCCAGAACAAAACAAAAAGAAGGTTTTATTGCCAGGGCAGTAGCTTGAAAGAAAGAAGACGGGGAAAAAAATTGGAGACATTTAAACTAGATTCTATGAGGAACCCGCCAGTCCTGAGAAATGTGGGGGGATTGTTTTCACTTCCGCTCTGGAAATTGAAAAAGACGCAAAACCTCTGTGAATGTCCCCAGGCCCCAGATATTTTTCTTTCTGCTCAGAACCTATGACAGTCACAAGCGAGGTAAAAGGGTGATGAATGTGGATGCAGAGAAATAATACAGAATACAGGGTAACAATAAATACTTGGGAACTTAGAGGGGGGGAAATGGAGATGAATTGACCTCCCTATGGGGAAGAAGAGGTCGGGTCATGTCTTGATTATCATTTAATGAAGAAGCAGTGATGTAACGATTTAAAAATCACTGCAAGATCCCAAAGTTTGGCTCACTGTAAAGTGTAACAATAGGATTATATCAAAGCAATTGTCAGAGTAGATTTTTTAATAGAATTTAATCTGATCATTTGCAGCTAAATTTATACTAAAAATTACAGACTTATTCAACTAAATTATAATGCTGGTTATGATACAAGATCACAACCAATCCCTTTAAAATGATAAACAATCCCTACGTATCTTCAAAAATAAGAGAATTTATGTAAGTTTCCTAAAAAATAATGTATCATCCCTATGGGTGGACCTTGCATACAGAATTTTTAGGTCTCCCATCCCGCCTAAGGTGTGATTGTACAGAAGTGAGTTTAGCCATATCCTAATCTGGGCGAATCTCATAGATATGCTTAAGCAGAAAATTGTGCTCAGTAATTTTCTGCTGAGCAAAAATAAGCAGGATACCAGTCACAGATTGTACATGTGACATGCTATTTTTGGCTGGTAACCTTATTCTGGTAAACATAATTTTTTTGTGCTTAGCTACTTTTTGTGCTTAAGCAGCTCTTTGAAATTGGGCCCTGGAGATGAAGGTCCCTGACTATACCGGATGTTACCTCTTAGAGGTTTACAGACACTCCACATTGCCACAAATAGAAATCTAGAGGTTTGATTATACCAAGAGCTATGTCTTTCTTGCCTGTAATTCAACATCATCTCTGTCAAGACAATCTGGAGGTTGACCGAGATCAATGAAACTTCCTAAAAACAGGAAAAATCCTGACATTTCACAGGTCTGCATCCCAAACCTTTGAATTGTGACAGTATAAAACTAACAACTCGTCATATATTTGCCTGAGACAGCTCGTTTTTAAAATAACCATTCCAACAAGAAAAATACATAAAAAATTCCCACCAACATAATTACACCTTCACAGAGTTTACTCTAATTAGGCACACAGTGATGGAGTCTGCTTCCGGATTTCCCCGGTCCCCCACACCATGATTAGGCCGGTAATCCTACAGCAGTTTAAGAGGCATATTGTTCCAAGGCCCCCGATAAATGGTTCAGACAATATTTACTCCATCTCTGCAAATAGGACTTACGCAGGTTAAGTGATGAGCAGCCCCGGCGACCGGGCACTTCTCTGAAATTGCCTTCCCGAAAAAATGAAGCCATACGCACAGAAGAAAGAAAAAGAAACGACGAGGGAAAGGCGCGCATTAGACGGTCGAGGGGAGTTGTTGATTGTATTGCGTACAGCGATGCATTCCTTAGCATTAGGACGTGTATCCATGGCCGTTTGGCATAATTGAAAGGTATTCCAGAGGCAGATTACATGTTGGGGAAGGTCCTTCGATCAGGGGAAGCGAATGTCGCCAAATTCAAATCAAATTGATGCTCTTCTTGTTCAGTAAAACACTTTTGACTCTCAATGGGATTTTTTTTTTGATCGGTTGTTATGGCAACAGGGCAAATCAGACTTCAATATGACAAGAGTATAAGGTAATTGTTGGGCGTGATATTTGTATGGAGGAGTGTGAGGACAGGATTTCTCCTCTCAGACAATTTTCTTCTTCTCCGCAACTTTTTTTTTACTACCCCTCCCTGGTGTACTGTCAATTTATTTTATACTCTTTCTGAGCGAAATTTGAAACATGACGTCAATGGATATCAACAACTGGATCTGTACATTCCAAAAAGGGATTTTTGCATCAGTCAAAATGCTGTTTTGATTGAATATCACGAAACACGGAAATTCAGGATTGAACTACAACAAAATCCTGTGCAAAAATGAAAGACCCATGTACTTGAAATGTGATGTCATTGGATGTTTTGGGACGTTGGCAAAATTTGCACAGGAAGGGTATCAAATGCAATGGCATTTTTACACAGTTTAAACAGGAGGTTAGTGACTTGTAATTTGTTACATTTTTTTTCCCCACTTACCTAAGGACTCTATTGGAAAATGAGTGTGTCACAAAACTGAAGTTGCCCATGGAACCCCTCTTTTAATTTGACATTCAAAATTAGGTGAGGTTCTAGAAAATTGAGATGTCCCTCCCAAAGCTTTTGATTAGTCCTGGGAATGCTGGGATACATTTTTGACCGACTTAAAAACATGGCCAAATTTTACATGGCTCCCAAAAGTATACAGTTTTTTTTTTACACAAAATGTAAAATAAAAAAACAAAAAAACATTTACATTTATTTTAATTTATTTCTCAGTGTACAGCTCAACCCTTTAAAAATGCATGGACATGTGACAAAAGCGTAGTGTAGCACGAAGCTCACATAATTTGCAGACATGGGTAAGGCCTGGGGAAGATTTGTACTGGCAATACAACCCCTAGAGATATTGCAACAGATATTATCACTTTCCAGTATTCAGGTCTTCTTATACATGGAATACATCACAGTTTCTACAAAACTATGTGGAGAACATGTTTGGGGGCTTTTACAGACTTAGCAGGTTGTGTTTAGATTTTTGTTTTGGACTTAATTTTGGAAACAACAATGTTAATAC
The DNA here is from genome assembly GCA_911728455.2 of Marthasterias glacialis. Classification (NCBI taxonomy): domain Eukaryota; kingdom Metazoa; phylum Echinodermata; class Asteroidea; order Forcipulatida; family Asteriidae; genus Marthasterias; species Marthasterias glacialis. The sequence goes on from OU452223.1 coordinate 27,488,278, forward strand.
TTCTTTAAAAATTATTTGAAAGCTGTTAAGATGTTACTTGGGACAACAACATTGCCAAGAACGTTGACTTGTTGTGATTGCAGTATTTTTGCTTCAAGAAGGCTTCCTGGGATATAAGCAGACACTGAAAAAAGCCCCCCTCCCCCAACACACAAATATTGTAGTACAATTGCTTCAAACAAACGACCAGGCAACATGATCCACTTAAAAAGAAGAAACCATTTACTGCAGCGTAGATTGCCAAGCCCAACTCTGAAGAAGATGATCACATAAGCCAACAAAATAATAAGACTCCCAGATTCTCTTAATCTGACAAAACAAATACACAGGCAAAATATGTTGAGGTCCCAAGAGATCCGACCTCCCCCCCACAACCTTCTTTCTCTCTCTCTCTCTCTCTCTCTCTCTGACTACGGACTCCACATGAAGGAAAACTCACTCTTATCCTTGGGACTGTAAACGCGTTAAATAAACTTGATTAATCCGATGCTGGCATGGGAGGAAGCACTGTATGTTATAATAATAATAATAATAATAATAATAATAATAAACAGCACACATAAAGCGCACAGTATCTGACAAAAAATGTCAATCAAGGGCGCATGTAACCATGGGATGACTGCGTAGAATTATGACAACCGTTGGAAGAGATGCTACATCGTCGTCGGCTAAATTCTTCAACAAATGAGCTCGTAAAATTAAAACATTTGTGGGAAAGTTCTTTTGAAAAAAAATAAGTGACACAAATGATTGGGAAAAAGCAACATTTTCATGAGTGACCAAATTTGAGAAAATAATTAAATCAACTGCACCTAAATAAAATGATTTTAATTCAATTTTTTTGTAATCTGTAATATGGAAACAGATTTTCCAGATCTGCCTCCATAGGTGAAGAGAATGATTAATTCAGAACTATAGTACAGACATCTTTGATGAAAAGTATTGCAGTTGTTTACAGACCTCGAGTTTCAATTATAACAGAGTAATTTCTACTTTAAGAATTTACTTCTCTCCTATGAAAGGCCTCTGTGATGATTTAAACAAAAAAGGAGGTTAACGTTATCACAAGTAGTAAAAACAAATTAAACAAGTTGAAGAAGGGGAATGAAAATTGAAAAAGAGAAATGCCTTAAGAGATACTGGAATCCTAATTGAGAGCAGCGATTGAACCCCTCAGAGAAAATTGACATACAATTCTAGATCTGATTTCCCCTCTGGTCAGGAGAGAGAATTAAATGATGGAAGCCATGGATGTCCATTAACAACTATCAGAGAGTCAGAACACATAGAGAGTTGATGATATCTGGGAGTGTGTCTATGTAATGCAGCTATAGGGCACCGGACTAGGCTACAGGAGGGCGTGTACAGACAATAAGATGTCAAACTCATCAGTTTTTCCTTTCATCTTTTTTTTTAATGAAAGGAATCTTCAGACATGCAAATTGCAAAAAAAAAAAAGGAGAACAAAAAACAGAAAAAAGAAGCTGCCAAGCACGCAAAACTTTGTACAGTGTTTTTCATTTATGTGTATTGTGTATTCTGTTTAAAGAAAAAAAAGGTGAAATAAAAAAGAAGAGGAGGGAGCCAACTGATCAGCTTGCAAGTTGCATCTTTGGATCACGGATACAATTTGATAACTGGATGTCGGGCCTATATTTTAAATTTCTTTTACAACATGGTCGCTTTCATGTTTTTATTATTATATATCCTTGATGATGTTGGTTTGTTCTTCAATCTTTTTGAACAAAAAATCCATGTTTTTTTTTTTTTTGTTTTTTTTTTGCAAATTAGTCGACTTCTTTTTCCCCCCTTTTTGGGGGGGCATGTCTGCATGGCATTTTGTCCTATCAGCCTGCAACACTACAAGTGCATGGGAGAGCTTGACTAAGCTATGTTCTCAAAAGTTGCTGAGCATGGGAGAAAGGAAAACATAATTATAATCATCTCCCAATATAGCGTCACATCGGACAACAGGTTCAATTAGGGGTCCTTTCTCCACAGACATATACATGTATAATTGCAACTTGCATCAGTTTGGACTTAGGTATCTCGCATTTTTATTTTTTATTTTTTAGTGAGCCAATGGAAACTGAATTTCTGTATCTTTATGATCTTTATGATCTTTAAGACACCTTTGGACTTAGGTATCTCGCATTTTTATTTTTTATTTTTTAGTGAGCCAATGGAAACTGAATTTCTGTATCTTTATGATGCGGACAATAAAATGTCTAATTTGTAATTCTAATTCTAATTCATACACTCTAATTGATCTTAAATATTTTTTTTTTTTGGTTCTGTATCGGCTGCAATTGGCGTGTATCGGCCCACATTTCACGTGTATCTGCCTGATTCCCTAGAATGAGGTTTGCCAAGGGGGGCATGTCTGCATGGCATTTTGTCCTATCAGCCTGCAACACTACAAGTGCATGGGAGAGCTTGACTAAGCTATGTTCTCAAAAGTTGCTGAGCATGGGAGAAAGGAAAACATAATTATAATCATCTCCCAATATAGCGTCACATCGGACAACAGGTTCAATTAGGGGTCCTTTCTCCACAGACATATACATGTATAATTGCAACTTGCATCAGTTTGGACTTAGGTATCTCGCATTTTTATTTTTTATTTTTTAGTGAGCCAATGGAAACTGAATTTCTGTATCTTTATGATCTTTATGATCTTTAAGACACCTTTGGACTTAGGTATCTCGCATTTTTATTTTTTATTTTTTAGTGAGCCAATGGAAACTGAATTTCTGTATCTTTATGATGCGGACAATAAAATGTCTAATTTGTAATTCTAATTCTAATTCATACACTCTAATTGATCTTAAATATTTTTTTTTTTTGGTTCTGTATCGGCTGCAATTGGCGTGTATCGGCCCACATTTCACGTGTATCTGCCTGATTCCCTAGAATGAGGTTTGCCAAGACACCTTGTATGTAAACTCTTTTAGAAGTTGTGGTGGTTCTGAAAAGAACCGGTGATGAGAATAGTCTCAACGTTTTGATCAGTATGCTCTGATCGTCTTCAGGAGAATGCTGAAGATGATCAGAGCATACTGATCGAAACGTCAAGACTATTCTCATCACCGGTCTCCTGAAGACAATCAGAGCATACTGGTCGAAACGTCAAGACTATTCTCATCACCGGTCTCCTGAAGACAATCAGAGCATACTGGTCGAAATGTCAAGACTATTCTCATCACCGGTTCTTTTCAGAACAACCACAACTTCTAAAAGACTTTACGTACATGGTGTACCAGCAAACCTCACTACATTTGATATTTCTCAAAAATCCCTAACCCACCTACATATGAGAATGGATCCTGGTTCAAAATGCACTGTTGTTTACACTTCAGCCTGTTTAATCTCTAATCATGCAAATGTCTCCTTTGATTCTGCAGAATCTTAACGGACACATTAAGCGATGCCTGATCAATCTGCAGCTCCTAATCTGTGTGTTTCATCTGTGTTTATCTGTTCAAGCACCTGCCATGTTAAAGCAGCGTTGACCATCCCTTAATGAAGCAGTGAATAAATGCAATTAATCACGATCAGCGTTAATGATGCAGCGTGGAGGGAGCACAGACTACTGTTATGATCCTGTGCAAGGGGCATTGGACCGATTTCATGTAAGCGGACATTCTCTGCTTACGGAGCTGCTTACGGAGTTGCCCTTGGCACAGCTTTACTTCATGTTCACCGTTTCCCATACTCTCTAAATGTGAAAGCGTGAAAAATTCACTCTCTCACCAGAGTGGTGTCATTTTGGCTCTTTGGAGAGTGAAACTCACAGTGCATCACCCTTTTTGAGTGAAACTGAAGCAAACTTTACTCTGATTCAAGTTGAAAATACCCGTCTTTCACTCTAAAAAGAGTTGTCCACTGTATGGCTCTTTGCAAGAGTGGCATGGCAGACAAAACGAGTGGTTTTTTTTTTCACTCTTATAAAATTTGGAGAGTAAACAAAGCAAAATGCATGCTAACTTGCTGGTGAGTCTCATAAGCAGATGGGTGATGCAATAATGCAATCCATAGTGAACGAGCTCACGCACTGCTGCATCTTCTTGATCGTTTATGAAATAAACTTCTGCTCGCGCACGTTATTTTTCTTTCTATAGTAGCTACAAAAACTTTTTCACCAAATACTGGGATTGATCTGAAGCCGAGTTTGTACAAATCTTCTTGATCGCCAAAGTGATCTTAACTCCAACATCAGCTCAGCACTTCAAATTGATTCATTGGCTAACTCAGGCCGTGTTGGAATTAGCGGCTGCGGCTGTTGCTAAGGGTGTTGCTATGGGCTTCCTATCCTTCATTGCATGTTAACATGGCAAGCAAGCTCTAGCAGCAGCCCCTAATTTGGACATGGCCTTTCAGTGGCATCATAGTGCCAAATTTACTGGAAGTTTACTCAGCAGAAAAATGGTTACCAACTAAAACACATCACAATGTTTAAAGTTTGCAGCTGGCTCTCTGCTTTAAAGTTATGTGCTTATTGGCAGTTTCAAGAAATTTAACAAAGGATTCGATTTCACAAACTGTTAAGATTCATCTTAACACGAGTCAGCCAATACACCGATCTTCATTGCTAAGCAACACGTGATGTCGCAATAATCAGTACAGTGATATAAACAACTTCATCTGAGGATAAATCTTTATGAAATCAAACCCTGATACATCAAGCATCAACTGAAACACAGAGGTGTCTTTCCTGCCCCACGGCTGATAAACTGAGCCAAGGCGGTAACAATAAAACCAGTGATTGAACCAAAACTTATGCAGTGTGCAAATAACACGCACCCGACACTTGCATGGGCACTACACAAAATAATGCACAATGATTTGGAGCGGCACATCAACATTTTGAATCCTTGATATATCGAAGGTCAATTCAAAGCTCACACTTGACACTAACTGAAGGCTTTTCAATTTGCTTTTCAAATACTGCAGGCAACAAGGAGGTGCATTAGTGGGGGAAAATGGGCGAGATGGCAACTGAAAGTACCACGGTGGGCCTCCCATTTTTTGGATTACTTAGCCAGGAAAATCTACCACAGCCAAGGGAAAACAATCCTGTTAAATGTCTAGACAAATTAAAATTACAAGGTTTTAAAATATTACCAAGTGTCCTTAGATGAAAAAAAACAAAACAGAATGACTTTTTGGGGAAAATATACACCACCCTTTCGTAGGTAAATTCCTGACACAAAACAAAACTTAATTTAAAAAAATAATACAAAAAACAACAAACAAACGGTATAATCATTCTTCTCTGAGAAAAGATCAACTGTAAATCCACCCACAACATTTGCCCGTATGTATCCCTTCTCTGGATCTCAACATCATTCCATTTTTCCTGATTGTAGAATCGAGACGGCAGAAGTTGATCAAAAACGAGACGGCAAAACTGTCGTCATTGCGCTAATCAAGAGTCTATGCAAGCAGTCAGGTAACTCTTACCGGGAACTCAACGTCAATAGCACAACAAATATTGATGGAAATCACCCCCCCCCCCCCCACCTCCCTTGTAAGTGCAGACAGAGTTACATGCGTAAATATGCTGGGGAGTTGACGTCAACCTGTTACTTAATAACTCCAGACCTTGATTTATCAAGCAAAACATGAGACACAACTGTTAAAGAAGGCGCTTACTTTTAATCATGTAGATCCATTCCTTACAGGGATTGAACAAATTGTTCCTTCTTTTGATTGCGTGGTACAATTTCCAAGATAAAAGCTGAAATGAGTTCCAATTAGTTTTGGTTGCTCTAATAAATAGGTCTCACTTACAGATCAACCCTTTCGTGTTACGATGAAAATTAATGGCGTGTCACCATACTAAGTGAAATTTTACCGCTATTTTGAAGGGGAGAGTTTTTCCGAAGGGACCATTCACTTCAAACCACTAGCTTTCAAGAAATGAAACTTAAACACTTCGACAAATTTCATTCAAATTTGTTCTCACATTTTCAAGTGTGTAATAGACCCTTACCAAAATGCACTAGGTAAACATCTGCATATTAGATAGATGTTAATATTTGCATCGGGGGAATGAAAGCACTGAGTATACAGTGCTTATCACACATCGGTGTAAGGCAAATTGAAATTTATATTCATTCCCCCGATGCAAATATTAACATCTATCTAATTGTTGCAGTATCTGCCGCTAATAATACTGGATTCGAACTGGCCCCTCGTCACCGGGCGTGCTCGGTGGTCTAGTAGTTAAGACATCTGCTCAGGTCATGCGGGAGTCGTGGGTTCGAATCCCACCCGAGTTGCCTGTGGATGTTTTTTTCCACAGGACTCGAAAGCACTGAGTATACAGTGCTTATCACACATCGGTGTAAGGCAAATTGAAATTTACATCTGCATATTGATCACATGCCTGTGTTGCAAAACTTTCCCTGCACTGGTGGAATAATGGCATTGCGATCTTTGTCTTTTTTTCAAACTGGTAGATACTAGATTTCAAGCTAAATTGACTGAATCCAACCTGTATGAACTACTTCATGACATAAGGTCTCAACTCAGCAACAGATAATCTGTGGCGTTTATCTTTTTCAGTTTGTTGGTTTTTGTAGCCCACACAGTTGCACAAATTTTGTTTTCACAAATTTTATAACTATTTATAATTTTTTTCAATTAATAAACATGCAGTTTATGGTAATTGTTAGTGTCATACAGACATTGACTTAGACTACTACACTGTTTAAACAGTCTTGGTAGACTTTGGCAGCCAATCCAATATCCAAGATCCTTGAGAGCTTGTTCCTGTTCAGTGATGTTCTGCCGTGTAAAGGTCTATGTTTTACAAGTTATCAAGTCCGACATTTATTTCTCTTGTCATGCATGGTAAGGGGGAAAATTTGAGTTGAATCTGAAGGTGAATTTGAAGGAATTAGACGGTGAATTTGAAGGAATTGGTAAGCATTTTGTACCAGGTATGCTTTCTGATTAAAAGTTACCATCATATTGGCCCTTTAGTCACAAAAGCTGCAACATGCCTTTCAAAAGGTGAAGTCAAATCGTCTTTTAACACAAACTGGAAAGACCTCAGCTTTTTTTATGTATTCATTTATTTTTTTTTTTCAAAGCAAGGGCACTGTAGAATTCCTTTTTTCTTTTTTAAATTTAAAAGTATTCTCAAATCAAGCATACAATCTCTTCATCTTGCAATTCACGGCAAACAGTAAAGCGTCCAACATGGAGCAATTTCATTGAATTCCTCCTAAAGATAATGAGTTCTTTTTTTATGTCTTTTGATAACAATATTGTCATAACCTCCAAGAAGAAAAAAAAACCTCTAGTGTTCAACTGACTAAATTACAAACTGTATCACTTTCCTTGAGAAACACAAGACACAATTTTACGGACTGTGTGTCTGCCGTTAGTGATCAACATTATGCATCAAAGCGTGGTTTATGATGAAATGTTTACACCCATCTGCAAGTGAGTGAGTATTTTATAGACTCAGCTGATCTTAAAGGTAGGACCACTACCACACAGATGTTTTACCTTTTTGTTTGTTCCTTTTGGATGTAAAGCTTTTACATCCTTACAAAGACTATATATAAAGGGTATACATTTGTCTCATTTAAAAAAAAATAAACCAACAGTTTGAGGGTAAAAAGCCTAATAGGTTTTACAAACAGAAGAGTTTTCAGAATTTCTTTATAACAACAAACAAAGAACTATCATTTGGGTATTGCTGGGTATTGCTCTATCTTCAGAAGCCCATTGAACTTCTCTGGCGTTCAAATGATTTACAGACTCTCCACATCATCACAAATATAGATCTATGGTACTGGGCCTGCGTCCCCCTTTAGATTAAAGATGACCCCCCCCCACAACCCCCTTCCCCTGAACCTCCTGGGTGTTACATTTCAGCACAGACTCTCTACATTACCACATCACCACAAATATAGAACTATGGTACTTGGCCTGCGCCTCCCTTTAGACTAGAAGATGGCCCCACCCTTCCCTGGAACATTCTGGGTGTTACATTTTCAGCAAAGACTCTCTACATCACCACAAATATAGAACTATGATACTGGGCCTACACAGAAAGTCCCTTTCCATTTCGTAGAATACACTGTAAATTTGAATTACCTGAGTGAATACAGTAAAAACAAATTTTTTTAAAGTTGAAAATAAAATGAGCAAAAAGGTTTTTCAGAAGCATTTTTTTTTACTGAATGAAATTCCCACAGGGTATACTTTTTTGCCTGTAATTATCAAGAATTGCCCTCCTTAATTTCAAAATTAATCATGCAGTTAACTGATGTGGAATAATCACCCCAATGTAAATGGTCTTCACTTAAATCTCACAGGAACAGAGACAGTTGCTTAAAAGGACTTGAAATATAAAAATATATAAAAAAATTATTCATTAAGTTTCCCAAAACAATTTTTAAAAAAGAGCTTTTTATTTTGTTTCCAGAGGGACACAATCACAGCAAAAGTCAGGGTTTTAAATCAATTAAACAGACTAACACCCAAACGAACAAAATAATTGAAGAAAAGTATTAGAGTTAACTTACGCTTACGGGAAAATGTCCAAGTGAATCGTGTTTTTTTATCCACAAATGTGCCAAGAATGCAACACAACAACAATCCTTCCCTGCCAAAAGTATACGTTCCATGTAAAAAAAAACAATGCCAGCGATGATACGATACTGCACGTACAACTGGACACTTAATTTATGTTGAGCCCATCACATCACTCAGACTGAGAGAGGGAGAGCAGAGAGACTGACAATAAACTAGCACCAGCCACCAGGAGCCTGGTGATGACTTGCCAATCTGACCTCATCTCTGAATGCTTAACATTCATGTATTCGTGGTGACCTTTCAGGAAGGGGCGGGGCTTGTTGAGAGCTGCACAGCTATTCGCTGGGGCAGCATATTCATGCATGGTCAGCTGCTTTCATAAAAGTTATTAACTGCAGTGGATGACAAGACAAAACGTTTTTTTTTTTGCTGTTGTCATTTCATTGAAATAATAACAATACTGTCCTTGCCTTGCCAGAAATTCCTCTCTAGTATAACAAGGCCGCTCTGAATAAACTTGGACAAAATGTATGTTAAAATTTATGACAATGCAGATACCCCATTGGAATTGAAATTGGAAAATGGATTCAGTTCAATATCTTAATTTGTCATCCAAAGAATCAATATAGAATCACCTCTGTATTTGCGTCTTTCCCAAAGGAGTTGCAATGTGAAATAAAGGGGAAGACATGGGAGGAGATTGTGGGACGACATCACAAGATTCATGCACAGACAAGGACATGATTAGGAGAGCAGCAAGAGACTAGAGACAGTTGGTCGTGTCAAACAGTGGGTTGGGGCAGTCTCATCTTCATGACAATCATGTTGAAAACGATTACTCCACATGCAATTCTTGTTGTGCTTTGTTACCCTATTTCTTTTAGCTTTGCATTTTGTAGTAAATTGTGCATATACAAAGCCCAAGGAATGTATCATCGTTCGGAACAAAAAGAAGTAAGAAAAAGAGCTGCATATTCACCAGCCCCAACTAATCGGTCACGGCATTTGGGTGTGTAAGCGCCCCAAAGCTTTCCACAATCTAGCACACTTCTCTTTTAAACACGTACGCTTAAGGCCACCTCGCTGCGCCATTCTTCTCTCACATAAATGTCAACCGTCACCGAGGGCAACATAAAAGTGTTTATTTTGGAACTTAACATGGTCTTTTTCACTGGATAATTTGGCCAGCATTTCATGAAGATTTTCTCGGGGGGCCCCTTGGAGTTTATCAGTGACAGCTGAGTTATAAAGGACTGGAGGTTTTTGTTGTTGTTTTTTAATACACAGATCAGGGTTAAATTGGGATTTCAAACCCACTGTCTGGACAGAGTGTCTGTTTCTAGACCACATTTCAAACAAATTTCCCGACAAAATTATGACTTTCGCTTTGCTTGAAGAAGAACAAAAAAGCACAAAGTCAAGTCTATTTGAAAATATTTAGACCCCCCCCCCCCCACCAAGAAAAGAAGAGCTAGTAGTTATCGTTCATTATGTTCTTTTTCTTGATGAAAGGTACAGGATGAAACATGTGGCAGATTTCTTTTTCTTTTTTAAATTGAGCCATATTTTTTAGAATCCAACTACACACAACAATGTGTCAGAGGTTTTTCCTTTTTCCATGGTCTCTTTCTTCTGCTGGCTACATGGAAAGATTGTTCACTGGTAAAACCACTGATTGGCACATTGATATTCAAGGTCCAATATTCCTTCCATTCAATATTTGAATATTTTATTTTGTGTGTTACGAGGACTACTTCCAACACAACTGCTGACTTTTTTTGTTCAATAAACTTGACTCCAGTACAACATTTCCTGAGAAATGTTTCCATCTGAAAATACTGTCATGTGCAAGAACATTTTTGGCTAAAAACTCGCTCTGTATTTCAAGTTGACAAAACTCAACAAGCACATTTGTGAACATGCACACTATCCCCGACAACACATAGACTGCTCTTTTATTTCTCAAAAAACATGATCGATTATTTCATGAAATTTTACATACAGCTAAGGTAATTAAATTTATAATAAAAAAATAAATAAAAATAAAAAACCAAGCACAAATGCACATGTTTAAACATATTTGACAAAACATAAACTGTTATCATCTACCTCTCAAATAAACAAAACCAACAATTTGAAGGAATTTTCACAGAGTACATTTCCAATATCAAGCGTTTTATGATAACTATTGCAAAATACGAGCTACCTTTAATGCCAAGAGCCCAAAGGCAACTCCAGAGTACTGGAATTCCACATGGTGATGGGGGAAAAAAGGAGATTAAAAAAAGAGAGAGCATTTCAGCACACTTAGGCTATCGCTACGGAGAGACCACTAGGCACTCCGATTAAAGTCAATATTGCCAAGGATACGGGACGGGAAGTTTATATACATATCTGACGTCATAACAACAGTTACCACTTGTGATTGACAATGTTAGTATAGAGAGTGCAAAGGTCAAATCAACAACAAGTATAGCTTCATTAAATTGACTTTTCGTTAAAAAAGTGCAGACTGTATTTTATAAATGTTTGTTTATCACAAAAAATGTAAACAAAACTCTGAAAAACAAACAGTTATTGAAATAAAAAGTGTAAGCACTTAGGACATTGGTTAATACAAAAATTATAATTTTAAATATTTCACATTCTTTATTCTAAAATATAATTTTTATTTATTTATTTATTTTTTGGGGAGGGGATAGATTTTCCATCTGTAAAACCATACAGAAATCCAGGAAAGAGAAATCATCACACAAACCAAACCAACCTCACAAACCAAACGGACTAAAAATACAAACCCGCAAACAAGTTAGGGCAGGACTGTGCAAATACAAATGCAAACAAATCTGCCAATAAATTCCAAGTGTGCAAACCATCAAACAAACGAAGCACCCTGCCCCAATAGATTGACAATACAGCCTCCTCATAATCACAGTGTTATTTTTGCAATAAAAGAGCGAATAACACGTTTACAAATAATGTGCCGAGGTCCTCATCGTGAACCTGTTATCTTTAGAATTCCAAAAAACAAGGTTGAACGTCTCAAACTGGAATATGCTTTTGGGATTGGACTCTGAAGGGAAATGTGATGGGAACAACAATGATCAAATAACTACCTCAAACAGGTATTTTAATAAATTGTACTTACAAATTACTCTGGAGAAATCCGTTCACCGGTATACTTTCACCTAAGAAATTAATGTCAACGTTTTATTGATTCTCATTCAATTTTCTGACAGCTCGTCTCCTCAGCAACTTTCTTATTTAAAAGTTTCTACTGCTGGTTTGTTAGCATTCATTCTTCACAAGTTAATTGAACAGTACAGTTACCTTACCAACCCACCTTCCCTTTCAAAAACATTTAGCTTTTATAACCTTCCAAAACGAAAGCTTTATATTTTTCTTTAGGATTGAAATGAGGGTTTTCATAAAGGATAAAACTAACTCAATTGAGCTCTGATGAGGTATATGTAGGGTTGGCTGGACTTAAGGTTTATCTTTACTGCAAAAAATTGCTCATGGCCCCACGCTTAGACCCTAGCAGAGTCTTTCTCAAAGGCTAATTTATCTTTACTATATTAAAAAGAAAGAAAGAAAAGGGAATTAACTGTTGGACACTGCTTGCCAACCCAAATCAACTGTGGTATAAATGCAAAATGTCCTGGTGTATCAACCCCAGCAGAGTCTTTCTCAAAAGCTAACAAACGTTTTTATTATTTTTGTTTACAATGTCTGTATAAGATTGTTGTTTTTTTATATATTGGTAGTTGAAACAAAAAGTCGCATCCCCTTAAGGTGACCCCTGTACTGCTGCTTCCCAGGTTGTATGGTATGTTTGAGTGTGACCCCTGGGGTGGATTTCACAAAGCCCTAGAACTAGTCTTATCTCGAGTTAGGATGAGTAACTAGTCCTAACTTATAGGACTTATATGTTAGGACTAGTCCTAAGTTAGGACTAGTTTTGTGAAATCCATCCCTGGCTATACAGCAGTTTCAGGTTGTATGGCTTCTGACTGAAACCCCTGAACAAAGATATTGACAAAATAGGGAGACTGCCAACATAGTGGCTTGATAGCTCAATTGGTAGAGTGCTGGCATGTTAATCCAGACATCGCAGGTTCAAATTCCATTCTAGGAAATAGGAGTTCACCCCAACATTGGATTAAAATTTATCCAGTTTCCCTTATGGTTTATTTATAAGAAAGATTGGAAAAAGTACCATTTCAAAAAAAAAAATCTTTCTATTTCCTTTGAATCTTTGAATAACATAAATAGTAAATAATGATTAAAATGTATATTGTAAGCCAAGGAAAAAGGAGAAGACCTTCATAAACAAATCTACTTCCAGGCACTATGTACGTACAATAAAAAAAATTACACATTGGCTCCCAATTAGTGTTACCAGTACTACCCAACCCTGGGCAATGAGGCTGCCTGTGTATGTATAACACAGCAAAGATTTATAACAACTCACCATCCGTATTTTGTTATTTTTAATAACACGTCACGGTCTGACTTTGTTCAAATATTGAACGAAATGTGTATGCTTTTACAGGTTTGCATGCTGTTTTACTTGGTACGGTATGCTTCAGTAGGTATAACTGATTATGTAGATTTATCATCGGCAGATGCGAATGGCAAGTTTTTTTTTATTTTTATTTTTTTAACACACTCAATGGATAAAAAGCGAGTTTGAATTTGTTAAAATATTGAATAAAATGTTCGTTCTTTCAAGAGTATACTTATCATTTCTCACTGGATGTTTTAATTATGCAGAGTAAGACGGACTTTGTACAACATATGCAGATGCAAATAGCATTAAAAATGGTTTTGACCATGACCATGAATCTATCAAAAGAGATGCTTGTTTGGCTCATCAATTCGTTTGTCAGCAGCATTCTGAAAGAGTCGGGTAGACAGTGCTTTATAATTATGTGGGTCAAACAAAATATTTGATATTTCATTCGCAAGAACTACATAATTTTAGATGTGTGCATTTGAAAGTCACTTTCCCCTCGATACCCTAACCCTAACAGAAACTCCAACCATCTGAGTAGCCTTACGGCTCTTCTGTTTCGTATTTAGTGGTTTATAGAAAACGCATACACAGCGTCGAAATGAGACTCAGATTTCCCTCTTAAATTTGGACTAAAATGTGTGATTGTTTGCAGGTTTGCATGCCGTTTTACTCAAAATGCTTCAGTACACATATCAGATTATGTTGAATTTCCAGACATGTAGCACATAAAGTCCTGAGATTAAATTACTTAGGACTTATTCGCTCAGTTGATACCTACGTGCTGTGCCTACAGAAACTATTCTCATATGTGGACCACATATTGTTGCACCTATTGAATGGTAGTGTTTAATTAACAATCTGTCGTTGTGCTGTCATTTGTTTCCAACATTATTTTGGAAAAAGCAAGTGATGGATTTCTGATTGAAAAACATTGTTCCAATTACATTTCAAAATCTCATTCGGTGTGACAGTTAAGCACTTATGCTAAGAATTACTACATTGTAACGTTCTATTTATTGTTCTTCATAAGTTACCTGTGGAGATTGTCAAATAAAGAACTAATTCGTGGAGGCAAAGAGTGAATTCTGGCTAAGAAGTAAAAAGTGTTTCGTCACAAAACACAAACTCAAGTTGTTGTCTTAGAAATGAAAGCGTCCATACGTAAGATTTAAACTGAAAAGTGATCCATAGTAATCCACACCTCATTAAAAAGCAATGCTGACGATAACATCAGTTGTGCAATTCCTTTAAAACAATCCCGATCATGTACTGGAAAAATAATTTTCAGCGATGAGAAATATGTGACAGCTGATTACATACACAGCAAGATAATGATAATGTCGATAAATTGTGTAGACACAGACAAAAAAAATGCAATCTATAAAGCTTGGTGTTGGAAAATAATGTTTTTTCTTGCAGCATTTGTGGGTGCATATGGAAATGCAGCATGTACGACTGTTTAAGACTGAATAAAAAATGAACATGGTCACTTCATTTAAAAGAGTGGACTGTTTTCCAGTTCTACATGTCAACTGCATTTTCAAGATGGGATGGGGCGGATTGGGTTCCTAAACTTACCATGAACGCTCCCTGAACCTAATCAAGCTCTCTGAACCTAATGGGTGTTTATTTAAAAAAAGAAAAGAAAAGTGGGCCTTGGTCTGGAGGCCCATGAACCTACTGGATGTTACATTTCAAAACAATGTGTAGTGAGCCTGGGTCTCCCTTTGGTCTTGAGGATGAAGCCTCCTGAACCCGCTCACTAAAATGTAAAGAGTGAAAAACCAGCTTGTTTGTCAGCATACCACTCTTGCAAAGAGCCGTATGGTGGACAGCTCTTTTTAGAGTGAAATACGGGTATTTCCAACTTGAATCATAGAAAAGTTTGCTCCAGTTTCACTCAAAAAGGGTGATGCACAGTGAGTTTCACTCTCAAAAGAGCCAAACTGACACCACTTGGGCGAGAGAGTGAAATTTTCACTCTTACATTTAGAGAGTACTGGGTGTTACATTTCAAAGGAATTTAGATTTCAAACAAATTTGCTTTACAAAATTCAAATACACCGACAACATTGACTGTCTCTTCACAAAAAGTTTCTTTTTTCTTTCTGCGCATCATTTTCTGCCTGGCAGCTGTATAAAAATTGGTCCCCAGTTGGACAATGTAAGCTAAACACATTAACATCAATGACATGGCTATCATTTTACCACCAATGAAAAAAAACAAAAACAGACTGTGATCTCAATGTTATACATTGTGATGCATATACAATGTTCATTCCGCACATTACAAGCAGAGTATCATGTTTAAAATAGCAAAAGTATGCATGCCCTTATGACTTTCAGAAATGGTGTGGTGAGTTGCAACCGGTTTCTCAATTTCTTGATCGTTATCAGAGCTCAATCGTCTCAAGTTAATAGAGTACCACAAATGTCAATGCGCTGGGTGGGTTGAGAGGGAGGGGGGGTTGATAAACATGTTGATATCAATCGATAAGCATCTATTATTGACCCCTTTACTGATGGCATCTATTTGTACACGTTGTACCAGAAAGTGTGATTTTTTCTCGATTTCTTGATTGATAACACTTTAGCCAACTGCATCAATATCTACTGCGTGGAATCGATTAGTATGTCAATATCGCCCAGCCGACATCCATTATTATTAACCTCAATCTTGATCAGCCATCATCTTCTCTCTCCACCTCTCTCTCTCTCTCTCACTCACTTTTTCTCTCAGTGCCCTCGTCTCTTTCCCAAACCCTCGTATTACTCCATCGTGGGACTGGATGCTGGTTCCCTTGCTCTCGACTCCACAGCATGGTGTACATTTCATGAAAAATAATATGCCCTGCCGGCCAGCCAATAGTTTCTGTTACCGTTTTTCGTTTCCTTGTGATTCGGCTTGCGTTGGGGGCCCCATGTGTCGGTTTAGTCAATTTGTTTGATGAATAGCAGCGTGTGTGAAGAGAAAAAGAGGCTGTGTTATTGCTGCCAATCTCTGCCTGGCTTAGACAAGGGATGGATTTCACAGTTTTCTCCCCCCCCAATTTTGATCTCTCTCCTTGTGCACTTCTTGAATGGAGGGAAACAAGACTCCCTCGTAAAATACAGCCTTAAATTACCCTCCCCCTAACTTAATAAAGAGCCCCCAAAAATCAACTGATGGGAAGTTGATTTCTCATTCAGATCCAAGCAAATTATCAACAAATTTGGCTTCCTAAAAGCATTTTTGATAATTCAGAAATCTAGTTTGTGTTCCCTTAGTCGGAATTCAAGGATTCTTTTTTGTTCAAAATTCATAATAATAATTGTCTTAGTTCAGAAAATGTTAAGAGGACGATATAGGGTTGTTGAGGATATACTACATCTTTTTTTTTGGAAAAGTAAATTAATTTTCATCTACTCCTTTTTCAATAAACACACCATCCCACCAACATGAAGTCAGTGTGAACTATAAAAAAAAAAAAAAAAATGGTTCATGTTTTGTCTTTAATTTTTTACATGTTTATATTGGGTTTGTTTTGATTGCGGCTGTCCTTTATTTGGAGGGAAGGGTAATTATTTCAGATGGAAATAGTTGTCTAGAAGATTAGTATTAAGTGTGCTTTTAGACTAGAACTAATCAATTTTATTCTTAATAATTACCACTCATGTACTTTTGTCTTTAACCAGTTAACGGAAGAAGACATATACACAGGTAAAACGTTTACGGACACACAAACGGAAGTCGGATAAGCCCATTTGAAAAAAAAAATGTCCAGGGATGTTTTTAACAGACGTGTAAACACGCTCAACATTCCATTGTGTTGCGTGCACAGTCCAAGCGCTCGCCATGTTATTCCTCATTTACCCGGTAAAAAGAGGGACAAGGGTAATGGACTTCATGTTCTGAATTCTCCCTTACTTCAGGGGATTATTGTGTCATCACCAATTCCAGACTTCATCTTTTTTGTTGTTACACAAACCAGGATTACTAGAGATCATTATGGCTGCCACCATTGTATTCAGCATGGGAGGTATGTCCGAAACTCTAGCATGTCTTGGCCGACTATTGGCTGTGGCTTACAGCCAAGGTGGCAAAAGCCACATTTTCTCATAGAAAAAAGAAAGAACGTTTTATGACACTGATTGTTTTTACTTAGTTTTATGTTATTAAAAAAATAGTTATATTTCTTAATCCCTAATGTATTTTATAGTCGTGTAAAGAATTTTTAATTTTGCAATTTTAAATCTGTAATGAATTTTGCTTTATCTTGAATGCAATTCAACCTTTGGGCTGCCATGTTTGATTATTAATAATAATAATGATTATGATTAAGTCGTGTAATAATTATTAAGTCATGGTTTCATTGTGACAGTGAAATTCCCCTCCCCCCCAAAAAAAAAAAAATTAATAAATAAATAAATAAATAAATAAATAAATAAATAAATAAATAAATAAATAAATAAATAAATAAATAAATAAATAAATAAATAAATAAATAAATAAATAAATAAATAAATAAATAAATAAATAAATAAATAAATAAATAAATAAATAAATAAATAAATAAATAAATAAATAAATAAATAAATAAATAAATAAATAAATAAAGAAAGAAAGAAAGAAAGAAAGAAATAAACAAACAAACAAAAAAGTAAATAAATAAATATAAGATCAAGTGATTCTATCACTTTAAATTGTACAAATTTCTATCTGTTTTTTTCCTTGCCATCTGTCTTGTAGATCCTCTTGTTGTTGATTTGCTATGTAATAGTGGTATTGTCTGTAAATAATGTTTATTCCTGTAAATTTTTGATTGTGTTGTTGAAATAAAAGGAGCAGCACAACTCCACTGAACTAGAAAAAATAAATAAATGAATAAATAAATAAATAAATAACAAGAATTGGAAATTCCGTACATTAATTCCGCCTGTGAGCATGGACAAGTTTGGAAAATCCCGGCAGTAACTGGCTAAGCACTAACTAAAAATGTACGCTTCTATAAATCTAAAGGCATGTACAGTTTCTTAAACTTACTTGACTCCGATGAACCAAGACACATCAGTAACTTCTGCATGTTTTGCCTTCATCACAGCTCACAAACTATAAACTAATTCCAAGCCAACATTCACCGAAACACGTTAGAAATCCAACTCAGCGAGTTAAGTAAGATGTAGAAACTGCTATCTGGATGGACAACAACGTAACACTCTCTCACAACTACATTTACTGGCGATAAAACACTTCAAAACGGTTGCAGAAGCTTGTCAGCATTTTGTTGGGAATGCCGTGTAGAAAGCAATACACTGAATGTTTCAATCTCATCCAAACTGGCATTTAAATTGAGCAAGTGATGTTGAAAAAATGCTTGCCGGTAAATTCGCTTGAGTATAAACATCCCCTCGATCTGACGGTAGAAGCAGAGCCGGTTAACTCCCCCATCAATTGGATTATACAAGTGAGAATGCTAATAGAGTTCTAGCGTGATCAACCATCCGAATGAACACTCAATCCTCTCAATGCATCTGTTGCCTGATCACTTATCACCGCTGGCCGACAGTACCCCCACTCCCTTCTGAGTCCCTCCCCTCAAGAATTCCCAGTGTCCCAGAATACCAGCAGACACAATTCTGCAAAAGTTGACCCCCCGTATATTTCTTTCAATACACTACTTGAACATTTTTTTTGTTTTGTTTCAAAGCTCCATCGGAAATCTGGAAGGTTTGAAGGGGAATGCAACTGAGTAAATAAACGTTTCCTGGTCTAATGAGGACATCACCTTAATGTCAAAGTTGATCCGGGGGAAAATGGATTAAAATCAACCCAACTGGATCAACAAATATGACTGGGAAGAGATTCACAGTGGCTTTCATGCAGAGACAGGCAAAACCACAGGAACTGATTACGAGAATTTTGAAGCAAAATTCATCACTTTATAAATTCACTACATTCGAAAACATTACTACTACATTTCACGGAGGACAAACCTAACCTTAATCCCCTAGTGATTAGGAACCTTCCCAAATCCATCAAAATCCCTCAGCATATGGTAAATCCAGACCAAGAAACCTTCGGATTTTATTAATATCGATTTGTGTGCCCTAGCGTCAAGCTCAGCTCGGCTGGTTTGGCAGTGTAGTGCGGTAATACTTCTTTTCATGGGCCATCAAGATCAGGCGAATAAATCTGTGGGATGGATTTTGTCTGTTAACATAGTAAGGGTAATTATAAAATGGACAGTTCCATGATGACAATTTCTGTGGGTTTTCTCAAGATTATGGATATCAAGCATGCTCCTTTATGTCAAAATTGTGCCCAACAGTCTTCTTTCTCCTGACGACGAGCAGAGTATACTGCTCAAAATGTCAAGACCATACCAACGGCTCTTTTCAGAGCCAATACTCCTCCCAAAAGAGATTCACCACATGGTTGTACCCGCAAGTATACTAGTAATAGTTACTTCCTAAGTCTTTTCCAGAAGGACAAAAAAAAAAAAAAAAAAAAACAGAAAAGGGGTTTATAATTCACTGACATTTACTGACATTTATCCATTTTTGAATTCTTATTAAATTTTTGTTGGAGAAAATCAATAATCCAATTCTTTTTTCTCAACACACACCGAAGAGCATGACCAGCAGCAGTGAAAGCTTTCACAAAATGGCATTTGTATTTGGTTTTGTTTTTTGCGATGTGTCTTAACGCAAAACCCCAAACAATTGTCTGGAAAAATAAAAATTTCTCAAGATCGGAGATGATTGATGACATGATAATTGCAATTAAGAAACCTGATATATGCCACACGCATTGACTCATTTTACAGTTTCAATTTTCACAGAAACACAGAACTACAACCTGTTTATGAATTTGTCACGACTGATTTGAAAGTAAAGCGTCACAGAGCCAATTTGAGAGCAACAAATTGCTGCCTGAACAAAATCTGCCCATTTGGCGTGACTATTGATGCAGTTACTATTGAACTAGTTCTGGGCCACTCAGACCATAATATTATGATTACCCATTGATAAGAAATATTCACAGGTTTTGCATTAGAGATTAAAAAATTAATATGATTTGTTGAACAATTTTGTTATTTTACCTTTTTCTGATAATGAAAGCAAGAAACCCTCAAAAGTGCCTTGCACTGTGAAACTTGGGCCTGAAGATACTTGTGCAAAGAAGACGATGGTGACAGGTTCAGTTTTAGAAGTGAGAGGGAAACCCAAACTGCGGAAAAAAAACATGCATCAGGTAGAGACTGAAAACCCAATCCAAATGCAAGGTTCCGGTCCTTGTTGGGATTCGAACCAGGGTCACGTGAGGTGAAAGGCAGGGAACGAAACCACTACGCCAACCAGATACCTGTTTTGTTCTAAACTGATGTCTTGCGCTTAAGACATCTGCTATAGAATGCAGAAGATCATGGGTTCAAATCCCACCTGAGGTGTCCGTAGAAATATTTTTCCTGCAGAACTCGGATATAACTAAGTATACATAACACATGGCTGTAGGGCAAAACCAAATCGTTCATAGATTTGTTTGCTCATGTTTCCTTCAGTCAAATCCCTTTAAGATAATTCCTCGTCCTGGGACTGTACTATATTCTCCGACTCCAAGAGTCCTCAAAGTGATAGAAGAAGATGCTGCAACAAAACACTAACGTGTTCACCTCCTGGCTTCAAGGTCAATTAAGTTCCCTTCCATCCCTCCCTTAATTATTCACACACACTTTACACGATGTTTTCACATTTACATTAAAGGTATATGGTGATACATCACTGGTTTTTGGAATAAGCAACGTTCATTCCCATCTGTTAATTTTCACCAAACTATGTGGTCAGGTTTGTTGAGAAAACATTGAATAACAGTTTTATGTTAAGACGGTGACTCTATACACGTCAGTATGTGTGTATGACATGAATTTTCATTAAATTCTAAAGTGCAGAATTACGTGGTAAGCAGAGCCATGAAATATGGGCCCTGGTTGGCCAATAATAGGCACAAAGCTGCAACTAGGAAAAAAAACCTGACGCTTTGTCAAGGATTTGTGCCTGTTCATAAACAATGAGTCTAATGATACCGGAATCTTATATAGCGCACATATCTACAACAATTAGGTACTCAAGGCACTTTTGATTATTTTTTAAAGACAGGTTTTTGAAGTTTTTTAATTATGAGACCCATTTATGTAGCACCTTATAAGGATTTACAAGGTGCTGCAGTGCATTCAGCAGCCACTGCCAGAAACACCGGGCCAAACCCCTTCTCTTAGCGATAAGTATAACTTGGTTCTTTTAGGTGCATTACACAAATCATGGGACCTACGGCTTTACATTCTATCTGAAGGTCGAAGCAATAATGGTCAAGTGTCTTGCTTAAGGACACGAGTGTCAAGACCGGGAATCGAACCCACTCTCTGCTTATCAGAAACACCAGAGCTTGAGTCCAGTGCGCTTGACAGCTCGGCCAGGACACTCTACAAAGTCTGGGGATATTCACATGTTTTTTTTTCACAACTTCATCAGTATTTCGACCGTAACTTTTTCTCTGGAGAATGGGAGACTTTGGAACGATAAGTGGCAGCAGATTTACCAGGTAAATTGTCATTGTTTACGTAATTGTCAGCATGCGCACGTTTCCAAGAATAATGGATATACCTGGTAAGTCTGCTGCCACCTAGTGTCCCCAAAAGTCTCCCATTGGTACTGGTATGAACTATATAATCAATACGCTTTCACGCTTTCGGCTAATAATTTTTTTTTTTTTTTTTGGGGGGGGGTAGGGGGCTGGTTCAAAGAAAACAAAATAATTACCAATCCTGCCCCTCGTCTTTAACAAACCAATCTGGCAATCCTTTGAGTTATTGATGTCATTGAGATTCTGGGAACAGTATCTTTAGCATTGGACAAGTGGAGACTCATCATGGCATACTTTCAGCACACTCACCAAAAATGTGTTGGTTACTATTACATTATGAGAGAGTAGTGAAAGCGAATTATGGTGTCATGTCTGTGAAATTCTGTAACTCCATCCAGCATGGCACATGAAATGAAACACTAAATGGACCGTAAGAGAGATTTAAAATACAACAAAATGATGAAGGCTCCAACCCACCTTTCATATAAGATGTGTGGGTGGCACAGTCTAACTCTGTCTTAAATTGTCATCAAAATTTGTACATTTGTTGAGATACAAAGCCAGTAGGAGAGCCTTGTAATGAAAATGGGCCCACACACTAACTTTATACAGTCTTCAAAAAAATACTTTTTTTTCTATCACAATAATGTTATCTCTCTTGATTTTTCTCATCTCCAATTAATAAGGAGTAGATTTTCTCTCCCCACCCCTGCCTTATTTTATTTTATTTATTTGTATTTTTTTTTTTTTGGGGGGGGGGGGGGGGGGGGGGTAACAATACATTTTTTGGGATCAATGAATACATTAAAAGAGGAACCCCTCGTAAAAAAAACTCACACGATGATAAAGGAAATAGGTTCGGATTTCACCATCTAGCTGATGGTGAGACACAACTTCTTGGAAATAATGTATCATCAGTTCTGGGTCCTTCAAAAATCTTGAGGTTAGCTTAGAGGCATGTCATACATCATTAAATGGGCAAATAGAGGGTGGTGCGAGTTTTTCCCCTCGTTCTCCTATTTCTGATGTCATGATCTGAGGATTTTTTGTTTTTTGTTTCTTCTTTTAGGGAAGCTCAGTAAAAGATAAGTCATTGACATTTGTCATGTTTGTAATGTCCTTATTTCGGAGAAGGAATTTTGACTCTTAAAAGAACAGTGTATGGAGGATTTTGCAACAGATGATGAACTTTGCTTCTAAATTGAAAAAAAAAACAATAATAGGATAGTAGCTATTTCATTTTTTTAAAATATTTTTGACACAATATTGTCAACAGTAAAACAAAATGTCACCGTCTATTAAAAGATTTACACAAGAAGCTAGTACTTGTCTTGAACATTAGGCCTAATGTTTTTTCCTCTTAAGGGAAATGTACATTTCTATGGGATTGTTTCAAGGGACGCCTTTGCAATTACCACAGGTAAAAGATCGGACATCGACCAGGCAATCGCCTCCAGTGCCCCATGAGGTATTAGCCCTAAAACGTTATGAAATGTAAACTCTTATCAACAACATCAATTTATTTAAAGCGGTTTGCTACTGACCAGATTCAAAGGTTGATAGACCTTTTTACACATAAATTGCTTTCCCTGGGAAAACTCCTGGGACATTGTCAATACCCCGAAAATAGCTATCCCCGCTTGGGAGTAGGGTAAAGCGAGATAACCCCGGAGTTAGCATGTGGAGTGTTCATTATCCCACCCCCTCCCCCCTCCCCCCGAAAATCGTATCAGGTGTGAAAGGAACATGGGGTGGCAGCGGGGTTCAAATTCCCCAGGAATGGGAAATGGCTCTTTAGTGTGAAGAGGGCTTTAGATGTTACACATCTACGTTTCTCGTCGGGAATATTTTTCTTCTGTGGAGTGATTATTACATGGATTCAATTCAAGGCTGTGGTTGGAAAAAAACAACCCAAAAAAAAGTGCGTTTTTTTTCCTTGGTTTTTCTTCCCCACAGGATACCGTGTTTTCCTTCCCACTCTATAGAAGAGCAAATGGCAAGGCAGAGCTCTTGGGATCAGCTTTGATGAGTGGGTGTGGATGAGTAAGGAATAAGAAGAGAAAACAAAAACCATAAAATAAAAACGGCTCATTTCTTTCAGATATCACAATACTATGGGATTCAGAGGCACCATAAGACATGAACAAATTCAAAGGTTCAAATATTATTTTCACTATTATTACAAGACTAGAACAGTAGCCGAAAAAAAATACTTCAGAAGGAAAAGAAAACAATACCAAATCCAAGTTACATGTCAGTTTCCTAAGATGTAGAAAAACAAATCGATGGTAAATGAAAAATGAACTATGAAATGTAAGAATTGATTTATAAATTTCTTGAGGAGTTTTTCAGAATGAATATAAAATACCAACAATTTTTATGTAAATCCAAGAAGAAAAAAACAAACAAATTCACTATTTGGAGAAAACAGTCTCTCTTTTTCACCACCCACCACCCCCCTCTCTATTTTTCCTTTTTCTTCTTCTCATGCAACGCAATATTTAGATTTAAAAAATAAAAATAAAGTTCTTCATTGCGATTTGCCAAATTGAAGTAAAAACCAAATTGAAAATGGCAAAAATCCCTGACAAAACAAACATCAACCATACTTCAGACTCTTCAGGAAAATGTGACCCCATAATTTAATAAAAATTTCCAATGGATTGGTTGTATGGAGTATTTATTCAGAAACTAGAGGATTGGATTTAGTGTACTCTCTGAAAACCCACATTATGTATCTGAGGTTTGAGTGAACTGATGCCTGGTTTCGTGTCAATGTGTGTGGGTGGAATAATGAGTTGCTACCAATTCAACAAATCTTTTTATTCCTGATGGGTGTAGTAGGATTATCAAATGCTGAAGAAAACAGCGGCAATATGGTTAAACCAGTTATGTATTCTCTGTCAATTTCATATGCCATCTATTGGTTTCTTCCCGCCATTACTGGGACGCATTTACACTCATGCGTGGCACGCAGGCTTTATCTCGCATCCTGCCGGTGTTTTGTATAGTTTTCGTCAACATCATGGGTCAGATATGCCTGTGATGCGTCAAAAAATGAACGCTGGGCTTATCTGCATCCCAGTAGTGGCGGAAAACATTGGCTCAATTTCAAAGAGCTGTATAAGCACAAAAAGTAGCTACAGGTAAGTACAAGAAATTTATGCTAACCAGAATATGGTTACCAGCCAAAATATCGTGTCCTAGCATGGAGGAGGGCATTGTCACAGGTACCAACTGTGACTGGTTTCCTGCTCATTTTTGCTCAGTGGAAAAATATTTATCAGTATTTTCTGCTTAACCAGCGCTATGAAATAGAGATACACTATTTGATAGCCTCATTGGTAGCGACATAATCTCAGCCCCAAACAAATCTGGGTTTGGCAATCAACCTTTTATGATTCTGTGGACCCCTTGGTGTAATTCCCTGTAGCCACAATGAGAATGATAGTTGTGATTCTCATACCATAAAGAAGGTACCAGACTGTTTTTCACTTTCAGCCTCGATTTGGTTGTATTAAATTGAATGGACAAAAAAAAAAAAGATGGCTGACCGTGACAATGGTCTGAACCATAGCTTCTTTCAGGTGCAACAAAGGAAAGACACTAACAAACTTTGAGAACATGCCCTCTTCTTTTTTAACAAACTTTAACAAAGATAACGTGTTTCTTATCTTACAACAATGCCCAGTTTTTCTGCATTCAAATGTTTGAAGAAATAGCACAATTTTATTCAAGTGTAAGTTTGCTCAAAACTTGTTCAATTTCAGCAATAAATTCTTGAAATTGAATCAGGACGCTTGGCACCGAAGCCAAGCTGAGGAATATGATTTCAAAAAAATTAAAATAACTTATGGTGGTCATAACCTTAAAGATATCATCAGAAGAGACTATAATGAGTTTTCCTCATCCCAAATCCAGCAGAGAGAAAGAGAGAAAACCAGCAGGTGCAAACCAACATGTAACACATTGTCCAAGCGTTCCATTATAACATGAACTTCAAGTCAAATTCTAATCATGCCATCAGTTTCCAGAGCAATGTGGTAACCCTTCGGCACCGACTGGTACTAATTCTACTCAAGTTTCCAAGACTTCCAAGATGGAGATAAAAATAAGGAGGAAAAAAACTGTCCTGCTGGAGAAAGCCTTGCAAGACCTCACCAAATCTTACCTGTCCCCTGAAACGATAGAGCATGTTTCAGTTTTATGTGCCTACCCTGGGGTGAGGTACATGCTGAACACAAAGAGACACCATATGTTAAGAATGTAAGAAACTGCCATGTGTGCTACTTTACCCCCAGTGGCAAGAGACAGAGACATCAAAAACATCCATGGTAACCCAATGACATACTCTAATTGCTATATCATCTTGGTAGTCAGAACATACTAAACAAGGACAGGGGAGGAAGTCTCCAGGATCAAGACATGCCTAAAATCTTGCCCAATTTTTCGAACGGAGGAGGATTTCTTAAAAGTAAATTACCCCAGCCCAGGAATGGAAAAACTGCGGTTAAAATGTAAATGCGCCTGCTCTCAGTTTATGTTAATTGCTGTATAAATTTCTGAGATATTTTACAACATTCTTAAATTTCCATATTCCCGACCGATGAATTATACAATACTGACCATAACTTGACATCCAACAAAAATTGTATTGGGGTTGGGGGTGGTTGTTGGGGCACATTTTGAATTTTTTATCTGTTCATTATTTTGCATAGGGCAAGTGCTCATGATATGTAGAGTAGAATGTTAAGCACCTTAAGTAGCTGTTGAGAAAGTGGTAATCAAACACACTAACATCTGAACCATCATAGGTACTTATTTATACACCTAGGTGAAGAGAAGCTAATTATGTTAAGTGTCTTGCCCAAGGACATAAGCACCATGGCCTGCTTATACACCTAGGTGAAGAGAAGCTAATTATGTTAAGTGTCTTGCCCAAGGACATAAACACCATGGTCTGCAATCAGTAGGATTCCAGTGCATGAGCTAAGGACCTTGCCATCATAACTTGAGTCCGGTGGGCTAGACTGCTTGGCTAAGACACTCTGCACAACATATGTTCTTCATTCTTATGTCCATAAAGAAGATACAAGCCGAAAAATCCACTTGAAGAAAAAGCAGTGTGCATTGTATTACAAACAGCCTATGTGTGGGCGTTAACTCACAACTGGTTAAAAACATGTTTGTCTGTACTGTTCTTTTATTGGTGCATCCTATGATTGTATGGACGGGGGTTTCGGACACGTTTCCATTGTGGCGTTACTGAAAGAAATATGATATTTTCTCATGTCAAATGCCAAATAATCTTCATTAGTTTACATAAAAAGATCTAATGAGGAGTTCTGTAAAAATTTATTTTGGGCTTTCCTAAAAATTAATTTAAACCATGAATTTCACGCATGATGTAATATTTTTTTAGGATTTCAAACCATCATCTTCTGTAAGTTATTTGGGCATCAAGCATAAACCCTGTGCCCCACATCCTCCTTCCTACTTGCTTTGTGACCAATTTTCAAAACAAAGTGACAATCTTTGATTCAACAACATCTTCATCTGCCACAAAATAAGGGGGATACTTTTCTGGCCGAAATCTGTTTTTGTCTTAATTCCAGAGCAAAGCTCAACGACCGGGTGCAGGCTGGATTCCGCGAGTGTTTTCAATCAACTCGATCTTCCCGAAATAAACGAGCATGAAAATGATATATATTGTCCACGTCTGTGTAATTTCAAACATCGGTGATCAGGTTACCAGCTAGACTGGGACCGTCTTTAGAGGCCGAGAGAAAGGAGATATTTGATCAATAACCTCACTTCTGATTTCCCAAGGAGTGCTATCTTACGATCCACTATGCTATAAACTCCCGGATTCAGATTTCAGGACTGACCATCTTATCCCACCAAACAATTTTGTTGTTGTTGTTGTTGTTGTTGTTTTTTTTGTTTTGTTTTGTTTGTTTGTTTAATTGAAATAACAATGGCATAATGAAGAAGTTCTGGGTACAAGATAAAAAAAGGCTGAAAAACCTTTCACCCCTTTTGTAAAAATGTTGATGGTTTACAGGAATCAAGAATTGTTCATATCCACAGACGATGGAAGAACTTCTTAGTACCCATAAAGGGTCTAAGACCTGATATATTCACCCTTTTGTAAAAATGTATGTAGAGGCTGATTGGAATTCAAGAACTGGGACCAAGGAAGGAAATCATGTAGACTTCAGTATCAATGAGGATGCGGTAAATGTAATGTAATATCTGTATATGTGTAAGTTAACCCTCTTCGACTAAAGGTCCCTGATGCCATAAACACCAATACGGCTAATAACATGTAATTTGACGGTCCCTTGAGTTTTGGGGTCTTTGAAGAAGGGAAGCAGTAAAACTGGTACCATACTGAAGTGTTTCTTTGTACGTGGTAACGGAAACTAGATGATAAAAATCTATTTCAATCCTTTTGTTAAATAAAGCTGAGCTGCATGTGTGAAATATATGCCTTCTGGGAAATACGTATGACGTATCAAAATCCCAAAATACTTTGACTAGACACATGATCAAGGCACTTTACATTTTTACAGATATTTAAAACCAGATATTCCAGAAGAAGAATAGTGTCCCATTTATCTGCAGATATTATTAGGGTAGTAAATTTACAGTGAGCATTTCCAACTGACACATGAGATCCTTTTGTTACGAGAAATCAAAAATAGCCGTCAAGAAGGCTGTTGGGAGTCCGTAGTATTTTCCTCTGTAGTTAAGTCAAGCCACTCTCACTGATAACTCTTTAAAGATGAGGAGACTTAACAGAGTTTGTGCTCTGCATTCGATCTGCCAAGTTACCGTGGAAACTCGGCTCCTAAGATTACACCTAATGCTTCTGAAAACCTGCATAAACATGCCATTAACATAGTTTAAACATTTGTTGTGTGCTCTGTTGAGAAAAAGAAAAGAAGAGGGGGGGTAGGATGTGGAATTCAAAGCGCTTCAGTGCATTGCATAAAGTCAACCTGATCAACGATATCATGCTGGCCTTGATGCTGTGTGCCCTCATGCATAATCCCCTAGTCCCCCCCCCCAACCATCGTCCGACCGTCCAAGCTCTCTGAATGTCAGGCACGATTTAGCAGACCACTCTGAACTGGCTTCTTGACTGAAAATCAAACACAAAAATTTCCTCTGGATCTGACTGCGCTATGTAGGACCAGAATTGGAGGAATCCCAATGGGGAAGGCCAGCGGGTTCTTGAGAAACAATTATGTAAATCTGATTTTTCAAAAGCAAACTGGGAGGCTAAAACTTCACAATTTTTTGACCTCAAGGTCCCAGTGGAATAACTGAGAGCGAACAAGATGAGGACATGCAAATGGAAATAGTCGTCCCCAAAATCTGGGGCTGGTTTTCAATCCACACGTCCCTGATGTGTAGCTGATGATGTTGCCAAAACTTGTTGAAAATGTTTTGCCTGAATTGCCAATGTGGAAAGAGAAAAACGAATAAGGCTTGAATTTTATATTTTGTACAGGTACCACTGATGTCAGTTAAACACAGGTACAGTAATCCCAGCAGAGTTTCCTCTACTGCTACTTTTTATTATACTACTCTTTCTGAATAAGCCAACAAATATTCCTTTTTTATGTTTCATTTTTTGAGGGGGTGGGGATAAGGGGACAACGTAAATGAAAATCATTGCTCATTAATCCGTGGGAATAACGGGAATCGTCCTTGTGAAGAGAGGCAATATTCCATCAGTGCTCACAGTAAGCCAGCCCCTGAGACTGGCCTTGGACAACAGTCAGTTGAGCATCACAGATCCTTTTAAAAGGTAATTACTAACAAGCTGTAACAACTGTCAGATGTCTTCCGCTGGTAATTTTCAGAAGTATCTCCATGATACTTCAATTCAGCAAGATTGACAAATTGTTGTATGTTGCAATCCTGTCATTTGTTCAGTAACAATAATGTGATTTTTCCGGTGCGAAGAAATATTCACTGGTCAATTTTTAGGGTATCATTTCTCTTAATGCAAGAGTTTAATTTACTATTCTCAAGGTTAACAAAGAAGCACATTCCTTTAAATGGTGATGACATGCAGTCTGAAAATCTCATTAGTATATTTCTGTAAATGTCATCTGATTCTTTTAATATATTTTAAAGAACTGTTAGTACGAAGACAGCAATTACATTAAACCTTATGCCAGATTTGAGGTGACTTCAGCCTTTAATACTTGAGTTCCACTGCTTGTTATAGTTTTGTATGATATTCTAAAATGACATAATATTTAAGTCAGGGTTCTCCCCATGCACAAGCTAGCGTATCGGGCCGATACGCGAGAATTATGGGCCAATACGCAGAATTGACGGCCAAATACGCAAACATTTTTATTTTTTTTTTTTTCTAAATATCAAATTTACAAAAAATCCAAACATAAAACCATTTTAGATGCTCCAGATTGCACAGTAGAGCTTTTCAAACCAAACCTAAACATCAAATAAAAACAATCCAAGGACCTGCTACCAATTCAGCGTGCTTCGGCCACACTTTCAAAATTTGGGTCCAGAATGCCCCCCAGTTTTCAAAAATCCTAGGGAGAACTCTGGTATTATAAGATATTCAGGTATTATGTGATTGTGATATTCTTATTTTTGTACGCATAATATATTCTAGTATTCGAGGATGTTCTGGTTTCATGTGCTTATTCTTGTATGATACATTCTTATATTGTTTTATATGATATTCTAGTATTCTGTGATATTCTGGTTTTGTATGCTTATTCTAGTATGATATAATATATTATTTTATATGATATTCTAATATTCTAAGATATTCATGCTTTTATGTGATTACATGCTACTCAAGTATGATTGGGCATTCTAGTATTCTGGGATATTCCGCTTATGATGAGCTAATTCTCGTATGAGATGCTCTATTATTCTAGGATATTCTAGTATTCTAGGATATTCAACTGTATAACGACTAGAATTTCAATGGAGTCCTGGAGGGCCTTCAGTTAATGGAATAATGAGAGAGCTTATAAGAGTGGATGGAACGACTCACCATATAGGATCCGCTATCAGTCTTATGGGATTTCAGGGTATATTGTATATAGTGAATCTCATATAAAGGCTTAGGCAGAGACGGGTTATGGTACTGTGTCCTTACACGCTCCATGAACGTAGCTTACTGATTTGTACATAACTAATACAATCCTCTCACCGAATGGATAACTCAAGTAGAACAACATAGAAGTGAAAATGCTGGCAGCAAATCAAAAATGTTCAAGCAAAAAACACATGGAGCCACACCAAAACTATCCCTCCAAAGTGATGTCAAGATTAATAAATATCAATTAAGAGAGACAACACCTCCATTTCCTTCCATCACCAAATAAGAAAATATAATCCAAAAATACACCTGCCCACAGAAAACCTTTAAAAAAAACTTTAAAAAATATATATTATACGAAATGCACAACTTTCGTGAGATTAACAAAAAAAACAAAAAAAATGTAATAAATACATGATGTCCACCAGTCTACCCTAAAAGCTTAAACTCTTTATTTAACACAACCCAGCACCAACCCTGTCAAAAAATAATAACCTTAGGAATCTGTGCACCCCCCCCCCCCCATTTTCCTGTTGCCTCTGCTATTCTTTACACAGTAATTTCAATAATAAGTTACTTTCCAACCCCTGCCGGGGACATGTAAGCTCAGCCACAATTATCTATCTGGACTGCTGTTTCCAATTTGCCTAAGTGAGAGCCCTACTGACTGCAAGGTTTCAAGGAAACGATGGTACGACCGTGCCGATGATGAAGACGAAAGACAGAGTATCGGAGGGGTCGGCAAGCAAGCTAACTGATGTGTGAGCATATTGATGCATTCAGGAAATGAAAGGACTTGTTACCGGGGAAGAAAAATGGGGCCAGTGATGGGGGAATTCACAGGCCGACAGTACGGGACAGTGATGGCTCTATAACACCTTCCCATGGTGTCATCTTTGCTTCGAGAAATCTGAACAATCTGGTCTTTTAAATTATTTTGCCTCATTGAATTCATTGCTGAAGGTTTTAATCGCTGATGGAGAAAAGTCAAACCAACTGGTGTTATTGTACTTTAGATGATGCCTCTCGATTTTTTTCAAAATAACACCATCCTAATTCCTCTGAATCTTGACCCTTCACACCTGCCCTAGGAACTTATCATAAAACATCTTTACATGTAATATATCATTGGTTTTTGGAAGAGTATATTTATACCAATCCTCTATTTCTCAATAAACCATCAAATGACCAACCTGTGAACCAACCATCAAACAAGGTGGTCAAAAGAACACCAAATAAAAGTTTTTGCTTTTGTCAGAAATTTGTGTGCGTAATTTAATTTGTGGGAAAACTATCTCACACATATGAAAGTATTTCAGACAGGAATATTTCTCGGGACGATTGATAGTGGTATCAAGTTTCTAAAGAAAATATATCATAAATACAACCCGTTTTTCCCCCTTTTCTAATTGAAAGAGGTGCTTACTTTTTCAACAAATCAGTGAAAACAGCAAAATGTTTTGTTATTGTTGATGTCAAGAAAGGCACTAAACACCTCAAAAAAACTTGAAACTAATTAAAATATCAACCTGAAAATTAAAACATACCCTATTCTAATTGCAACCAATATTTAACAGCAACAAAAGCACCCCAAAATATGTAGTGTATAAAACAAGGCAAACACACAGTCCCTTGCAACCGACTCTCCAGGAGAGAAAAAAAAAGAAAAGAAAAAAAGCCGACTTGACTCTAATATATTCCACATTTCATATTCAAGTAATCTCATTTTCACCTTTTTGTCCCACACAATCTCCAGCCCCTCAATCTCCTCCACCATTTCCCAATGTGTAAATATTCACAGCAATAACAAACACATTGTTCCCACAATAATTGCCGGCGGATCGCTGCGGCGGAAGCTGCCTAGAAAACAACTCATTTGAAATTCTGATCGGCCGTAAACTTTCGCTGAGCACGGCGAACATGAATGGCAAGTCAAATCCCAATCGAAAGTCTAGAACATCTCTCCAGCCATCAATCTTCAATTTTTAATTCATTCCAGCATCCTTACCTCAACACCCTCACCCCTCCCTCCTTCCTTGCTACTGTCCATGTATAGCATAACATTCAGTTTTCCTAGGCAAAGATTAAATCACTTTCCAATCTTTTGTTCAATTTTCCTCGATAAAATCTGCTCCCGAGGAAACATCAAAATCCCACAGGGGTTTATTTGATTGGGAGGAGAGCTTCTACAATTTTTTCCCCTCTTCTCTTCTTTCCCCCTTCCTCAAAAGGTTTAAAATGACACTTAAGGGATGTCTTTAGTTCAAGCGGATAAATTTTGATTTCCAGTTCTGGCGGGGGAAAAAATACAACACATCTGTCAATAATTTATTTTGTTTTTTGTGCGTAAAAATGCAGGGACATCGGAGATCGTGATATCAAAATATTATCAAATTAGTTTGATGCTCTTTTAAAGGGCAGCCTACTTGTTGGGGTTGAAAAAATGTTGGAAGACAAGTTTCTGAGGCTTCCACACATGAAAATCTTAAAATTACTTAACTTCTTAAATTTAAAAATGGATTTTGATAAATTTTCCAAAATGAGCAAAGAGTGAAAATATGCTGTTAGGTCGCCTGTAGTTCTTCTTAAGAAAAGTATGTAGCAATTCTTTGAAATTGGTTTACATACATTCCACTTGATCTTGGATGTGACAATATCCACCAGAATAAACCTTCAAGAAGTAAGGTTTTAAGTGTGACTTCCCTTTCATATCAGGCACCCATAAAAAGGGATATCTTAAACAACAATTAAACAAAATAAATATAGTTGTTTAAATATTAATGATTTAGCAGTACCTGTTGCTAATGTGCAGGATTCGAACTGGCCTGTAGACATCTAGCATGCTCGGTGCTCTAAAATACAGAGATCAAGGTTTCGAATCCAACCAAAGTAGCCTGTTGATTTATTCCCAACTGGACCCTTAAATCCTCACCGAATGTAGGTCAATTTATAGTTGTATATTCTTAGAATTTTTTTTAAAAGGAACTATCATTCACAGTTATGAATGATTCATATTGTATTTTATACTGAACATACTTTACTTTTTTAAAAATGGAAGAGACCATGTATTTTTCTTCATGTACATGCATAATGTAATAACACAGTTACACATCGGTAACTCTCATATTAAAGGTAACGACTAGCTGAAAAAAACAACACTTACAATTTACATAAAAGTCCTTTCGTATTAAATATCTGAACGATAACAGCATACCACACACTAAAATCAAGTACATCGCTTAAGTCCAATATATTTAACACTTGAACTGCTGCAGGCAAAATCTTGTTTTCCCTAAACCTTGACATTTACAAGAAGAAAAAAAACCTTTACATCAGGTTAACGATGGAGAACGGGAATAAAGGGGGAAAAGGACTTGGGGAAAAAGCAACATGGTATGATTCTATAGACAAAATCTTACCTCGGTTTAGCTCTGATTATGCAGGATGAAACGCCTAAGGAATGCCCTGCCTGACACTGATGAATACAAGGGGGGATGAAGGAAGCACAAGAAGAAGAAAAAAATCCGGACGGCAGAGAGAGAGTGAGAGAGAGTGAGGCACACACACTCAGTGGGCCGATTTGTAGCGATGAATATTCAGAGTTGGGGGAATCGCAAGGAAGGAAACATGTGCCGTGAGAAAGAACAAGACGGATGCAGTTGGGAGATTTCTTTCTACAGTGGAGTTCCTTGGGTCGGCACGCTCAATGAGCCATGAAACCGTTTTGCTGTTCCGCTGCTGAATGGAGACTGAATAGCAAATGGCGGTGCCCCCCAGAGGAAAACCACACCAAGACTCTTCCTGAGATTGCACAATGCAGCTGCAGACTTCTTCAGCTGTATCCTTTATCCCTTCTCCCCGTCTCCTTTGTTTCTGCTAAAGAAGATGCCTGGATCGATTATATCTATGGTCTGAATATTGGCTGGTGTGATACCCAGATGAGGGAGCAAAGAGTTAAAACCAACAGAAATCCAGAAAAATCAACCCTTTCTTGCTCGTATCCCGTTGATATCTCTCTGCATAGAAAAAAGCTATAAGAAGAAGTACATTTGAAGTTGTAGGTATCCCTGTGACATGAAGAAGATATATCATAAACGGTGATGGTGTTGATGAGTTAAATTTTCAAGTTTATTGATAATGTCCTTGATACGAATGACGTCTGACGCTCCACGAGTGCCCGTCGATCTTGATCTGACTTGCTTTCTGGTGTTGCTTTCTTTCCCTCCTTGTCGGAAGAAATGCAGGGATTCTTTACCAGTGAAGATGGGTCCACCTCTCACCGACAATTAATGCAAACAAGATGTCTGTGTGGGGGGGGGGGAGGTGTAGGAGGGGACGAGGAATAAGCAGTAAATCTCTCAGAGAATGAAGTGGGAAAGTGCATCAAGCCCTGCAGACCAAACACCAAACATACCTGGAGCGATCACAGGACGATGTGCAAGGAGAAAAGGGTGAATAAATCTACTATCCAAGAAGAGAGGAAAAAATGCAAAGTGTGCGTTTTGCACTCCGACCGCACTAGGTGGCTAGTTTAGAGTATCTTTATCTCTGCAGATGAATGATAGCCGCAGAAAACCAAAACATATTTAGATGGTTGCATCAAAAGATGAGGCTTAGACGGACAATCCCATTGGCTGGTTCTAGGTACCCCATGAGGGGGTAGGGTCCACAAAGCATATGGTTGGTCAGTTTCATCAGACAACACCTTACAACGTCTATGGTATGGCTGCTACTTTATATAAGACCATCCCAGATGCCTGCTTACGGAGTGGAACACTCCTTACTCTCAAAACAGCATAAAGAACAGCCCACTCTGTCGAGGGGTGTTTATGTTTTGTCTGCTGACAGACACTTGTTACACATTGGGAAAAGTGTCTGCAGTGAACTAAAAATGCCTCCATAAAAACAAGAGTCACGATACCTTCAAATAATGGAGGATTCCAAATGGCATGATTAAAAATGTTTCCAACATACCATTACCATAATGCAGACCTCTTGTTTTTCCCCCACTCCTGTCTCAGAACTAAACACAGGCTGTGCGGCTATGGCTATGGCTGCAGCTGTTGCTATGGGCCTCCTAATCTTCAATGCATGTTAACATGATAATCAAGCTGTAGCCACTTCAGACATGGCCAGAGGCTGTACAGATCAAAGAGTCTGACCCCCTTTTGGTCTCATGTATTTATTAAGGCTATGTAAAGACTTGGCACATGACAAAGATGGTGACTGAAATCACAATATGGAAGACTGAAAACATGCTTGTTTTATATAACAGTCGAATCATAAAAAGGATATTTTATCCAACAATTTAGTTCAAGTGAACTTTACACTGAAATTCGATATCTTTATTTTTAAGAGTATGATGCAGCCCATGTTTGATTTGAATTTTTTTTTTTTTTAGGGGGGGGAGGGGGGAATTTTGTTCTTGAATCCTACAGAAATATTATCAGTTGACCTGAGAACTATTAACTTAGAAATAAAAATATCTCTTCACCAAACATACTTATAACTGGCAAAGTCATTCAGAAATTGGAACATCCCATAAATATACAGCACTTAGGGAAAAATCAACAGAGTCTGCAGTTGACAGCATGACGCCTAGCTCTGAAAAGATCTCAGTAATGGCCTCAAATTCTGACCCTAGCATAGTCTTTCTCAGAGGCAGAATACATTTTCTTTAGAAAAATAAACGAGCCTGAGCTGGTAGTTCTAAGAACAAGCTGATGGTCTCCCTTGTTTTCTCAAGGACATGAACTTTTGAAAATGTATACACTCCAGAGTTACATTTAGTAGCGGTAATGGCGGTTCTGAAAAGAAGATTCAAGCATCACAAGAGGGGCAACTAAAAACGTCTTCCACAGACCAGTGCTAAGATGATCATACCATAGGATTTTACTTGGAAGAGGATTGGAATTAAATTGATCAACTGAAATCCATTGATGTGCCTTACTTGGTAAAGAAGCACTAGAAAGCTGTTGATAGTATTAAACACTGTGAGAAACGATTCCGTTTGAAGTAACGTAGTTTTAGAGAAAGAGATAATTTTCTGCTCAATAATTAGAATCTGAGAAATGATTCATGCATGAATCGTTTCTCACGTAATGAAGAACATGCAGTTTCAGCATTTTCGGACCCTTCTGCGTGGAAATAACCGCTCCAGATTTTCGCCAATATCTCAAAAAGGCAACCATCTTTCGAAACAAAATGTTCATAGGTTAGTTTTATGGTATATATCTACAATTCTAAAGGATTGAAAAAATGTCCGGTTCCCAAAACCAAAGGTATCTCTTGCCTGTAAGGAGACTAAACCCCGCTTAATTACTTCACATTTTACAACCCTCCCCCCTTGAATACCAAGACAGATGCCTGGTGTAGTCCCATTAGCATAAACAAGAAGAGCAGGGTTCTGCTTCAAGAAAGGAGGGAGTGGAAAATGAAGAGTGGAGATCTAAACCCGTGTCCGACATGAGGCTGCTTATGGGCAAAGTTTCTCATGTTTCTTGGAAGAGTAAATTAATTCCCAGTTGTTTAGTCTTATATAAACACCACCATAAAAAGAACCGTGTGAACATTTCATCAAATGTTTTGGTCCTGTTTGGTCACATTTTAGCAACAAAAAAAAAAAAACAGAACAGCTTCTGTTCTGCAGGGACTTTGTGCTTATTCAACAATGACTTGACTTTGAAAGTATTTCAAAAATATTTCTTTGGAGTAATGGTACTGGTGAACTGAATAATCATTGAGCTTTCAGATTGAACTATTTTTGTTGATTCATTTGTGTGTGTATGTGCAATTATTACCAATCCTACACTTGATCTTCTAGTTCTAACAATGATAGAACACCCACAGCAAGGCTCTCCCCATGCACAAGCTGGTGTATCTGGCCAATATATGCGGCGAATTGTAGCAAAATTGTAGCCGATTAAAAAAAACCCAAAAACTCTATGTTTTAGATTTAAGATCAAATCAACAAAAAATGATAAAACAAAACCGTTCAAATTGCTCCAGATTGCATAGTAGAGCATTTTTAAATCAATAATAAGTACAAAACATTCCCAGGACCTCAGGTCAATTTAGCATGCTTCGGCCAAACAGGCCAAAAATTGGGTCCTTATTGCCCCCCAGATTTGAAAAATCCTTGGCAGAACCCTGCATAGTCAAAGAAAAGGGGCAAGAGTCATAGAATTCCCTGTAATAATTTGCAGCTGCACCGATCTTGTACATGAATTATGCAGAAGTCATCCTGGGCCTGCCGTCCTGCCGAGTTTAACGGCGGAACTTGCAGGCACGTTGACAGGATATTCATAACGTTGTAGTGTTAAGATGTGAGAGCGGGGGTTCGGGTGAGGATGGGGGATGTTGGAAAAATCAAAGGCGCTCTTTGGATGACAGTTAAGAAATTATATCTCTTAAAAATTCAACTGTTATCTGACACTGAGCTGCAAAGGTTAAGGTTACTTCAATCTTATTTGTTATAAAAATGTATATGGTCAAAATAGTAATAAGTCCAAAGTATTTTCATCAACTAACCACACATGATTGTGACCGAAACATGGCGAGGATAGGTTTGAAAACAGAGTTTCCCTCAGTCCAACACGGTGTGAGGTTTTTTCACCTGATAAAAGACAAAAGTGTATTCCACAGAAGATCAAGAAGATTTGACAGTGTATGTGCGTGTTTACAATGGATTTGAATCGTTGCATCATTCATCTGTTTACATGATCTGGTCTGCCTAGTAAGCCTTTTGCTTTGCTTCTGATAAGCAGTGGTTAGGAAACAGAAACTGAGCTATTCAGAGCCCGTCTGTGGGCACATAACATCTGCTGTACAGGCTTTAAGAAATTGGCTTAAGGTTTATTGGCTCCTGCGGTAAAATGCTCGTTGACAAGGAATTCTGATTGGTTGTTTATCTGAAGAAAATCAATGCTCAGTAGAGATTTGGGGAAAAACTGACAACGCAGGGTATACAAAGAAAACCTTGTTCGCATTGTTTTAAAGATGATTTGGGAAAATCAACCAAAATTGTTCTTCAAAGACAAAGCTCAGATTTCATTCAGAAAACTGAGTGCAAGAAATTTGTTCAATCCAAATATATTCAATGTTCAATGGTGATATGGAAAAACTGGTAAAGAAAGGTATTGATCTCTTGCACTGATGTCTCCCATGGTTACTGTCTACTCTTGGTCGGCCATTTTGGAAGTCAAATTATATGGAAAGATATTATGTGCGTCTTATTGTGCATGTCGCCTAAAGTGTACACAGTAAAACATGGGGAATCTGATTTGCAAAAAGACACAACCAAGATTTATAATTGCTGCTGATGTCAGGTGAATTGGGTCAATAGACAGAGGTGACACAAATACGAGATAAAAATAACAACTGAAAGCAAATCCCCAGATGCATTTATATAAAGAAGCTCATATCTTGATTTCTTCCAGGTTGAATAATTCTAGTTGGGGCAATATGCCTATTCCAATCAAGCTGTGTAACCAATGTTGTCACTGATTCTTTTAAATACCAGCCCTGGTTTGTTTGTCCTGACCCTTGATGTGGAAGCCTCCAGGCATACCTTGAGAATCTTACCTCTCCAATCCGATTCTCAAATTGTTGCAACCAAGATTTATAGTACCTGATGATGTCAGCTGAATTGGGTCAGTATAAACAATTTTCATCAGGGAATACAAGTCAAGAACAGCAGTATGTTCATTTGTTCTTTACTGAATATTTGGTGGTTCAACACGTATGTTTAGCTTTGGCGTTAAACCAAGTCGATCTGGGTGATTGATAACTCTGACCAGATTTCATGTGAGCTCTGAATGTACCTTCAGGATTCAAAGGAATCTAGCAGGACGGGAATCTTGAAATGGATAGCAGCTGCCTATGACGAGGCCCAATCTAACCACAGATTTATTTTTTATTTGTTAAGGGTTTGGGGGTATTTTTTTTCTTGGGGGGGGGGCGGGGGGGGGGGGGGTGTCTCCCTCTATCTCTCTTTTCTTCTTCTCTTTCTGCGGGTATTTCGCAAGCATTAATGTGTGTCTAAATACAGGAGATGGAAAAGACAGACGTGCAGATGTTGTTCCGCTATTAAATGCTCATTAGTTGATGTAGTTCACAGCCTGGTGCCAATCTGCCGGCGGTTCTGCCCCTCACATTACATGACTCATCATAAAGTACTTTCTTAAATACTTCTCTTGTCCTTGCTGCGGAATGGGAAAGCCACCAATGTCTAGTTCCCAGTATGCAATGGCTCATGTGACTCATGATTCTCCTCCTTATATGAAGGGACCAATGTGTCCTTCGAGCCTCGCTTTGGGTTTAGTTTAACTAATTCGAAAGTCAGCTATACAAGATGGCTCCACCATGACATGAATCTATACGATGACTGCATCTCGTCATTCAGTTCTCTTCAAGAAATTTCTAATCGGAAATATATTTGAATGAGGACCATTTGTTCCAAGAATGTTGTGACAAAAATTTCAGGCGTTGCCGAGCTGTCAATGGGAGGCTTTTGAGGACACTAGGTGGCAGCAAACTTACCAGGTAGATCCATCGTTCTCGGAAATGTGCGCATACTCAGAACTACGCAAGCAATGAAAACTTACCTGGTAAGTCTGCTGCCACCTAGCGTTCCACAGTCTCCCATTGTAAGTCACTTCATTAGTTTTCTTATTTTGGATTTTTCCTCTTACACTGATGTGTGATAAGCACAGTAGACTCACGAGTGCTTTCCGAGTCCTGCAGAAAAAAAATATCCACAGGCTACCCGGATGGGATTCGAACCCACAACCCCCACATTGTAGAGCAGATGTCTTAACCGCTTGACCACCGAGCATGCCTGATGATGATAGGCCAGTACCGAGAGGTGAAGAGAGCAGGCATCACAAACAAGTGAATTGATGTAACAATTGCATC
The DNA here is from genome assembly GCA_911728455.2 of Marthasterias glacialis. NCBI lineage: Eukaryota > Metazoa > Echinodermata > Asteroidea > Forcipulatida > Asteriidae > Marthasterias > Marthasterias glacialis. The sequence goes on from OU452223.1 coordinate 27,528,988, forward strand.
AGGGATTAATTTCTTGTCATTCAACCGGTTCTATAATACATCATCTGCGACTCGATGAAATGAAATTAACCACAAGACATTATCACGACCACTACAACAGACTTCACATGCTACAATCAACATTTAGCTTAGCATCAATACAGCTTTGAGGCAGGAGCGATACACAGCATGACTATAACGGCATGTAACAAGTTACAGCAATCTGGAAACATTGTAAATCACAAGTTTCAGCTAAGGGGTTATCTTAGCACTAAAACTACCTCGACCTCTCCTCACTTCAAACGTAAAGTCAAAAACTAAGTCTTAGAAATAAAATGAACTTTTTCTACAAATAATAACATACCAGCATGCAGAAATTTTATGGTAAAAAAACTAAATAACCCCAGCAGTGCCCTGTGCTAAATACTAATCCCATACATTTTAAGCCATAAATTACTTTCTCCTTTTTTTTAAACAGAAATTGGAAAATAATTTTAGATACAATGACTGGCATACAAGGCATACACAAGTTCAAAGCTGAACTTTCACATCGGTCATTTTAAAGTCGCATGTCCCTTTTTTCGCCGAAAGATTCTTTTATTTTAGTTTCTTTTCTCTCTCTGAACAAATTTTGACAGATGATGCTGTTTCAAAATGAAAAACATACAAAAAACTTTCGCATGCCATGGCAATGCACAAAATACATGTAACATAATTAATTGTTCATACATGGCTAATGGACGTGAGATAATTCCAAGATCCCAACAATAATTCGTTTTTTGTTTTTAATTAACTTCCACTTATCAGTGGCAGATTTTTTTATTTTTTTTAATTTTGCAATACATTAAAGGAAAGCTTATAACATCCTCAAATCTATAAAAATAGTTATTTAATATTTAAATCTAAATTTTCAAATGGCCCCAAATCAGACCTAGCACCTTTTAGGTCACAAAGTAACCAATACAAGTGTGTTAAAATAATTATCGGCCCGGAAAACTGCTGAACATAGGCCGCATTGTTACTCAAGTTGCCTAAATCAGATCAAGAATATTTTGTCTACGTCCTAACCACGGACGCTGCATTTCTTCCGAAAGAGCATCAAGACGGTTCCGCTGCAAGAAAGCTCTTTATATTTGAGACACGGCTCTGACATTTTTCGGTCCATCAAAATTGATTACGGCTCTAATTGACCGACCCGAGTCTTGCAAACATTTCTCCATGAGAGTAGACAACCTGAAGGAGTGGAGCGCGGAGCCCACACCCCACGGCCATCTCCTGTTGCCCGTTTAACGCAAAGTGCAATCCCAATTTCAGGTTGACATCCAGAACTGCTGATGACATTCGACAGGCTCCTTTAAGGTGTAGAATGATAATTAATGAAACCTCATGCAGAACAACGAAGAGAAGTGGCCAAATTTACACGTTTTTCATTACAAAATGTTTGCATTAGCATTGACGATTATTCCATTCTCCTGAAGACGAGCAGAGTATGCTGTTTAAAGCGTTGAGACTATTTCAGTGCAGGTTCTTCTCAGAACCTTGACTACTCGCAAACATTGTTGTCACTCGTAAGCTGTTTCTTAATGTATTTGTAATACAATGCAAAGCTTCAAAAGCCCCTTGATTATTCCAATGTTTGAATAAATCAATTTCTTAATTTTACATTTGTTTTCATGAGATACTCAAACAGTCGACAAAATAAATGGTGATGTAAACTTGATGTATCATTTTTTATGACCTTTTAATTCACCCCTACATTTATGTTGTTTAATACGACTGGAACCAAAGCAACACAGTCGGTTCAGTGCATGAAGAATGTAGTAGGTAGATTCTGGTTGCCTCATCTTGCGGTTGACTGATGTTAAGCATTTGACTGTGGACGATTGGTTGACCGTTGTCGATCAGTTGACTGTTGTTGATTGGTTGACCGTTGTTGATTGGTTGACAACAGAGTTATGTTACTCGCGCCACTCACATTCCTTCCTGAAACTCTCCTTCCCACATAGTTTCTCGTCTCCCAATCTCATTTTATCAATCAATCAGTTAAATTCATACTCAAACACTCATTCTTTAAATCCTTTTCCTGATCGGAATTTGAAGTTTCGCTGAATTGTTTGTTTTTGGCCTCAGTTGACATTAGCATACTGATGACACAGCATTCCATGAAAAAAGTCCACGCTGCTTTTTGTCTCATACTCACTCAATACAAATGTGACGCTCCATGCCAAAACTAGGCACTTCCAGCCAAAACTCAAAACTTGGTTTATTTGTTCATTAAATAGATGAGAAGAAGCGCTTTTCAATAACACCTTATTATGGCCTAAAGGGTAGGTATTTCTCAACATGTAGAATGTTAAAGACATTACATCACATTGATATTAATTATGGCCCATGTTGTGGTTCAATTTTAGTTCACTATTCCTGAGAAGGGCCTGATTTTGGCGTGTCGCATCGCAAATAATCCACTGACATCTCAGAAAAGCTAAGCAACCTCTCAAGGTATCAAAGAGTAACAAAGAAGAACAAAAATTACTTACCTGAGCATTCCGATGTGACCAGATGGCTAAGAGGAACGAGACCCTGTACAGGCCCAGAATGATCTGGTGACAGCGCCCTCACCAGGGCCCAGTCAGGTTGCGCAGATAGCCTCTCCAGCACCTCCACCGTCTGTCCCTTTTGCACTGAGATCTCCTGGGCATGGTGGGCATCAAAGTCTTCGATGACCACCACAAATTCTGAGCTTTCCCTTAGGTCCTGCAAAAGAAGTTGAAGAAAAAATTACTGCCATAGTTCCTTAAACCATGCAGGGACTCCATGCAAATAGCATTAATGCAATTCTACAAATATTGAAGAAGGAAAAACAAATGGATCAGGTGGAAGTGCCCTTAGAAAAAAATGTTTTTAAACTTAAAACACAGACTGAAATAAAGACGGTAAGTGGACAATTTGCTTAGCACAAACAAATCTTGTTGAGTAGAATCAGTTTACCAGCCAAAATGCAATGTAACTAACATTATTGTGACTAGTACTCAGCAATCCTTTTGCTTAGCAGATACATTTGCTAAGCAATATTTTCTTCTGCACAGCTTCATGAAATTAGGCCCAGCTGGTAAAACCAGGGTGCTGTTTCATAGAACTGCTTATACACAAAAACTAGCTAAGCACAAATTAATCTTGCTTACCAGAATAAGGTTACCAGATCAAAAACACCAATGCACCCCCTGTGACTGGTTTCCTGCTATTTATGCTCAGCGGGGAATTGTTAAGCCAAATTTTCTGCTTACAAGCAGCTGTATTAAATTGGGCCCTTGCCACATGTAGACTGTTTTCAAAACAACGGCTATGGCTTGGGCTTCAGCTGAGGCTCTATCCACCCATTTCAAAACCTGTACCAAAAGCACCTGTTTTTAACACACCTAAAAAAGCCTAAGCCAAAGCCAAAGCCAAAGCCAAAGCCATGGTTTCAAAAAAGAGCCGATAGTTCCACCATAAAGAAACTCCCTTCCCTTCCAATGATTTTCCACCATTAGTTTTGCAAAAAAAAAGGCTGACATGAATGCAATACATTCCTGCAGTAATTTCCCCATAACTCATAAAATCCTCATCGTGCAGAAATGAAGTCAAGCTGCATACATGCCAATCAAAGCACTCACAGAGTACACACACACACACACCACTTGTATGTTTACACGACTGTTTTAAGCCTTGGCTATCATGTATCAACTTGATACTCATGTCTGACAGAAAGCGAGTTTGATGGATAGTGGCAAGTTAAGATACTCTAGGTATGTCTGGAGGCTTCCACATCAAGGGTCAGGACAAACAAACCAGGGCTGGTATTTAAAAGAATCAGTGACAACATTGGTTACACAGCTTGATTGGAATAGGCATATTGCCCCAACTTGAATTATTCAACCTGGAAGAAATCAAGATATGAGCTTCTTTATTTAAATGCAACTGGGGATTTGCTTTCAGTTGTTATTTTTATCTCGTATTTGTGTCACCTCTGTCTATTGACCCAATTCACCAGACGTCATCACCACAATAAATCTTGGTTGCACCATTTTCAGAGTCAGTTTTCTCCTGTGTTACTGTGTAGGGAGCATTGTAGGCGATGCATGCGCATTTACACACTCGCCATATCTTTACATGTAATTTGACTCCCAAAATTGCAGACCATAGCCGCGTGACCTGAGTGCAAGGGGTCAAGTTGTGACATTTGACATTTAGTCCACGCTGACAGACTGAAGCACATATAATATCACTCCACTAAGTTATACAGGTACTTCACATTTCGTTACGGAAATGACCTTTCGGTGTTACCACGTAGGGAAAGAAAGCATTATAATGCTAGCACGCTATGGCCAATTCCAATTCCTAGGGGAGATAAATATTGACTGTCCACCCGAAATAGAACATGTTATATTTGCGTTACCATATCTCTTTTGTAATTATTGTTAATTGACCGAATTCACCTGAGGTCATCGTCAAGATAATCTTGGTTGCGCCATTTTGGGAGTCAATGTCGCCCCTGTGTGTTATAACAGTGTAGTGCGCATTTTAGCCGACGCTGTGTTTACAATTGTTACGTGCGATTTGACAGCCACAATTGGGAGGGTGGCAGACAGCAGCTCTGTGTGATGTTGGTGTAAGGGGTCTAAACCTGCTGGACTCAAAAATTAATGACTATACAATGCTTTGTACACAGATATTAATAAGTAATAGGATCTACTGTAATCAATAGTTCGTTAGCCCTCATTCAACGATTCCGCCACTGAGAAATGTATACTATTTTGAAAAAATGTTCATCATGTGAGATTTATAGGACAGTACCTCATTGCATTAATTCGACCAACATTCCCCAGTCCGTGTTGCCCCTTCAACCGAGGTATTTGCATACCCTACCAGGTGAAGGGCACTAGGGGATTTCCTCTTCGTACGTTGTCGCGTATTTCCGGCCCTGAATTCGAAGGCACTCTACAGCCTGCACTCCAAGCAACGTGCGCACATGTGGGCAATTCCTTTTTGCTCTGTCCTATACCGACTACGTCACACACATGGCAGACAGGAATGGTTAGGATGCCCGCTAGTTGTTTTAAAGGACATGTCGGGTAATCAAGTCTACAGCATGTAGATTGTACGTAGAGAAATGGAAAGGAAAATGCAAAGATCACATGTGGCATTCATGAGCTTTGTTTCATTCCACATTCATCATGTATTTTTACACTTCAAACATAGGACAGTAAATTGCAGTGTTCTTAAAGAACGTATCAAGTGTTTGGTAAAAATTCATGAATTGAAGACCCATGGGAGATACAACTGGGTCCAAATGATAGAGCTGCTTTAGAGCAGTCAATAGTGCTTAAAAACAAATTTCACAGAAACAAATATGCAGGAAACCAAACCAGCTAGAATAACCAAATTTTCTTATAGTTTAATCTCTCCTGACTGGCTCAGTGTTTTTATCTGTATGATTTAATTCTGAGATTTTTTTAAGTAAGTTCTTTAATATTTTTTGTCTAGCTTAAAATAGCCATTCTTTATAAATGTTTTAATATTGTTTTATCTTGTTACAGTGCTTTGAGGTCGTTTAAGGCCTAAGGCGCTTTATAAATTTAGCCAATACTATTATTGTTATTATTGATGGTACTTAATGACATGTAGTTTTTTCCGTTGGTAACCTTTTCCAGTTAAAGACCAAATACACTAGGAAGAATTAGAATTAGAATTAGGAAGATAAAAAAAACCCAGAAATGTTCACAGATTTACACGTAACTTACACGGTATAAAGAGGGTCCTAGTACGAAACTTCCCTCGAGAGAGAGGTTTGAGGTAGCATCACGTAAATATCTCTTAGAGGAAAGTCAATCAAGGCAACAGACTTGTAAATTAAGGTCAAACTGACAATGAGTAAAATTGCCAAGTTCAAGTTTCAAGGAAACAGACATTTTGAATGTAATTTGTATCAAATCTTTCTACAAAGAAGGAAAAACACTTTGACAATTTTCACATAACACAGGGATCATACTCTCTGGATGAAAATAACCTCTGAATTTAGACGGAACTTTTAAGGGTTGTTTTATCATATTTATTTTGATTAAAATAATAAACTAAATCCAGCACAATCATGAAATCAGTTTGTCTGTTTAACCAAATAGATGTAGCTAGCTCTACAGATGATTCGACCAAATTCCACATCATCTGTAGTAGTATTTTCATAAACTATATTCGCCTATTCAATTCCTTTAGAATAATTTCAACAACAGATGAAGACTCAGAATTATAAATTACCATCCCCCAAAACCCTGTTTGGCCCCTAAGAGCCCAGGAAAACGGAGGGGAAAAAAACATGTAATTTAATACAGTTACTGATACAATGACCACTTGCCCAGGTCTCCTCTAAATCCTTTGCAATTTTCATAATTCCCAATCAAAGAAATTGAGCGAAATAACGCCCCCCCCCCCTTCCCTGCCTCCCTGTGGTCTGATTCCATTCTAAACAGAAAGAGATACACGCCCACCCCCCTCCAACTAGGGAATGGAACATGCCATTCATCAGTTTATGAATATCGAAGAATTTAATAACGAGAAAGGCTGTGTTCAATATAGAGCGGGTGCAATTCATTTACGTTGCTCCACTTTTAACCAAAGACACTTTTTTTGTAAATGAAAACAGTAGTCATATTGCGCTCGTGATTTATTCAGAATGCAAACCCCTTTGAAAAAGAAGCACAAGCTGAAATAAAACCGAGCTGGGTTATGATAAATTGAACATGGCCAAGTTTGAATATTTTTTACAGTTGTATAATGCTTGTAAGCTATTCATAGCGGGCAAAAGCAGTCCTTAATGAACTGGGAAGAAAAAAAAACCAGCAGAAATACTTTATCATGGCAGAGGTAAAGAGCTGAGTGGTTGTAGAGACCTTGAAGTGTCTGATTTGGTTGGGCTGATTTGTTTGTTGTTTGTTTGTTTATTGGGAATGTTTGCTTGTCTGTTGTTTGTCTGTTCATTTGGTTCTTTTTTCTCTACTAGTTTGATTGGATTGTTTTGGTTTTTTTACCTTTTTACGAGCAGGTTGAAACTTTTGGTTATAGGAATTTTGGGTTTCCTCTGCAGCCTTGCCCTCTCCACATAAATAAAATAAAATAAAGCTGTAATGTTGCCACTGTTACAGCATATTTTATCTTGTGCAATGTATTTTATATTTTGCATATTGTCTGTATGTATTATTGAGAAGTGGAGTGAATGATAAATAATAATCAGGGGCAGATCCGGGGGGGGGGGGGGTGTGAGGGGTGCACGCCCCCCTATTTTTCCTTCCGAAAAAAAATCAAGATATCATCCCGCCCACTTGCAATGAGAAAATAAACTTTCCACATTATACTACAATGTTCACTGTAATGTCAAACAATAAGAGGCGGGTAAAAAATGACGTTCATGCTTTTCAGGACATTTGAGGGTTCTGTTGAGGGACATTTGAGGGCCCTAGACCCCATGCTGTTAGGGCTTCACTCTACATGCTTGCAGTCGCCACAACTTGCCTTCAATCACCATTTGCTGCTTGATCGGTAAATTTCACGCCCCCCCCCCATTTGGAAAATCCTGGATCCGCCCCTGATAATAAGGTGAGAAATAAAACATTTTGATGCAATAAATGCCTTAAAGAACAAGTTTGGTATCGTCAAACAGATTGATCTTCCAACCAACAGTTCCAGAAATGTAACTGACTGCAACAGGCTTTCCCCCTGATATACCCACCAATCACTCCAACAGCACAAAATTGCTGTATCTCTTGTTACCACATTGCACATCGACCGAAAGAGGCTACGTGCAATAACATTGTATATTTGGGTAAACATTGTGCCATTGGGTGTGTGTTATAGTGTACATTTATAATGCACCGTGTCAGTCATAAATCACACTCCTGGCGCCGAACTATCAAATCTGGTGGAGCTTGTTAAGAATGATTTTATGAGACGAAGCAACTATAATACTACCTACACCTTCAATCACACAACACACGGGACCGACGGCATTACGTCCCATCCCAAGGACGACGCAATAATGGTTAAGTGTCTTGCCTAAAGACACAAGTGTCAAGACCAGGACTCGAATCCACACTCTGCTGATCAGAAACACCACAGTTTGAGTCCAGTGCATTTGACCACTTGGCTACAACAAGCCACAATATAATGTTTGTGCAGTTTCAAATACATGTTTATATGTGAAAAGCTGGCATGATCATTTGACCTTTGGCAAAAAGTAAGAAAATTTGATTGAGTACAGGGGCTGACCTATATAGGATTTTTTTTCAGGCTATTTAACCTGTGGGGCCAGCTGAAGTGTATCCACGAAAATGTTTTTGTTGAAAAATGCCGTTGCGTATAATCAGAATACCGGAACAAAGGTCGCCCAGAAATTCCCATGCTGAGCGTGCACGGAGCACCAACACTAAGAGAAAACATGGTGGTCATGAATATTTCACCACTTTTGGGCTATTGTGTGGTGGTTTTTGTGTAATCCCTGATTTCCGACCTTTGTTTTTTTGTTCCAAGAAGAGAATTATGAAACATCAAGAGGCTTCCACCATTGTTTGTTCATTGTACTTCAGCTCAATTGAGTTAAGTCAGAGTGAACTGGGGATCCAGCCATGGTTCCGGGTTTAGTACCAATCCCAAGCCGAAGCTCACGGTCGATGTTTTGCAGTTCATGGTTCACATCTTCTTGGTAAAGAAATCAAACCTCGCAGTGCAATAAAGAGAATCTTTGTTCTCTTGGCTTTGTCGAGTCAAGGTTTCTTTGTGCCAGCGGTTTCCAAAGAAAAAACGATTTTGGCAATTCTAAGAAAACAATCCCGTCAGGCTGGATGGGAAAAAATGAAAGAATTCCGGCGGCAACTGGCTAATTGAAAATAAACTCAATCATTTCTAAGGGCAAAAAAACATTTAAGGTAAGCCTTGAGCCTCACCATTATTCCATAATACCTCAACTTTCTCTTAATATTGAAACATCAAACCTTTCAAAACAAAACCCCAAAAAACAAAGTATCTCAATGAACTGCCTCAATATCCTGACCTTTACTCTCCCTTCAAAGCAAAATGTCGTGTTCAGAATACATACATGTAGAGTACTTAGCCGTCACTACTTTACATTCAGGGAACTTGTTTGGGGCAGACAAATCAATGCGTAGGTAAAAATGAATAGCTTAAATTAATACCTTTATAAAAGGCTTTTAATTTATAATAGGGCTTCAAGGTTGCATGTTATTGGTGACAAAATAGATGCAACTGCTTTTGAGAAAACCAAAGATCACTTGTTGTTCTCATTTTGTTAATTTTGTTCGTTCATTTAATATTTTGCTTTTTTTGCAACAGCAGTTAACAGTGACAAAATCCTCTCTTTTTTTTTGCTTCTGTTTGTTTGTTTTGTTTTGCCCTTTTTTGTTTGATTGTTTGTTTATTTGTTTAGTTGTTGGGTTGTTTGTTTGCTTGTTTGTTGTTGTTGTTGTTTTTTTTGGGGGGGGGCTGGCTTGCAAAAAGGTTGGACATTGTTTTAGTGGAAAAGGTTACCTCTTATTTTCCCCCATACACTTGTCAGTCATCACATCTATTTATTTATGTTCTATCTTTATCAAGAGATGGAGTTATCGACATTAGAAAGTTAGCAACCGTACGGTTATTTTTAATACATTTCTTGAAAACATTGCTGGCAAATACATTATGTTGACCTTTTCTTCAGCATGCACGTCGGCGGCGGCATTGCTCAGTACCTCAGACTGACTCTCAACAAGAAATGTTTAGTATACAATATGCCTACTTCAAGTCATTTTTATCATTCAAAGTCACTCGAGTGGCAGCAGGAAGAAAACATCTCACTACAGGATAAAACAAAATATACTAGGAGGTGAAATTTGAGTTGGCTTTTTTTATCTGCTGTGTGTGTGGCATCGTCCGGTGACATTTCGCGTTTTTTTTTTGTTTTTTTTTACTGTAACAATTCTTTTATGGAGAGAGGATGTATGTATTATTTTTTGAGAGACTCTCAGCCAAGCTTTGACTATCATGGGTTGCTTATACTACTATGGACAATACATTGCATGCAATGTGGATTTTGAAAAGGGAACAATTTCACTCTGTGTCGTGTCATGATGACAGTCTTTTTTTTCTTCTTTTTTTTGATTTTATTTAAGGACCTCTTTGCAGCAATTCTCTGATGGAGAAGGGTTAGTTGTATTACTCTGAGGGGTTTCCATTTAGTGTGAGTGTCTATTATGGGATGGAGAGGTCGATACTTGGTTTTTCGAGGCTACAGACATTTTATTGTATGTTGGCTGAATTTGGGGGTAAAACTATAATAACTCAAAGTATCAATGTTCTGTATGCAAAGTGCCCCCTACATCACGCCTGTAAAATGATATCCCTAAAAAAATCTAAAGATCAAACCAACATTTTGTTGTTTGTAGGATGATAAACACAGTAAAGAACTAAAAAAAAAACACCACCTAGTTCTATTAAGAACCTACAGCATATGAAGATCTACTCCCCAGCTGCCGTACTAGGTGTCCTTTTCCCAACGATAACCACTTCTCCCCTTTAATGAAAATACCATATCACTGCTTCTCCCCAGTGCGATATATCCAGATAAAATAGGCAGTGATCAATAACCCGCTCCTGGTCTTGGTAATATATCTTAACCGTCTACTGATCCTGCCAGCGCCCGCCACTGCTGCGAATTTTGTGCTTGCTGAGAAAAGAAAGCTGGATTAGGCTTGAGATATCGAGCACAAATAGGGTCACCTTGGACATGGGAATAATGATATGAAATGAACATTGTCCCTGGATTGCTGTTTCTCTGCTCGAGGCAGGGTTTTTGTCTTCTTCATTTTTGTTACTGTCTGAATCAAGGTAATTCTGTTACTGCGCTATTCAGTCGATCACAGACTAAACAAAGTTGTTCGGTTGTTTTTAAAAAGGAGTTACAGCATGGGTGTAATCAAATATCTTATGAGAGAAACAAAATATGCGTACACAAAACAATTGAATAATTTATGAGGATATGAACAGTATTACATGAAACTGAGGAATGTCTTTATAAGAAAGTGTGCATGTGAATTTACATGAAAATTTAACAAACTCTAAAAAAATTTTTGTTAAAACCAAGCAGTTGGACACTTTATCTAAGATTGATTAAGTATCAGACTTGACTGATGACCTTCCACTGCCTTTCTTATCCACGATCTACTCTACCATCTTAACAGGAACTACTGGTGTCAACGTTTAACAAATAAACACATCAGGGATCAATTTCATAAAGCTGCTTAAGCACAAAAATAATTGTGCTTACCAGAAATGGGTTACCAGCCAAAATGCCATGTCATATGTACCATTTGTGACTGGTTTCCTGTTAATTTTGCTCAGCAAAATTAAGCAATACAATTCTGCTCAAGCAGCACTATGAAACTGTGCCCAGGGTGTGTTACTTCTTCAAAGTTTGGCATATTTTAGTGGTATTTCCATCTCTAATAACATTAAAAAGGTTTTTCCCCTACATATAAATTCAGAGACGCTGAAATTTCATTTTCTAAAACCACATCAAAATTCTCTCTGTCTCATCTTTCAAGCGGTGTAAGAATGATGCAGAGTATTATAATCGCTACTTAAGTCCATCCAGACAAACGACGCACACAAATAAAGACAACAGATTGCCAGATCCACAAAAGCCCTGCATGCATAAATATTACAGCATTCCCCTGACTTAACCAGATAAACCCCCACTGCCTTTCCCCATGTAAATATCAGAAGTCATGCCTCCAAACAACTAAATGTGAAGGGTAGATTCTTCAATCCAACCACAGATTATTAATCAAGCCTCGCTAACCGTCCACCATCGCCGCCACCCCCCCCCCCCCTCTCGAACCAGCAGCATCTAGTTATATTCTATAATAAATAAACATAGTGAGGTAACCAATGGCTTACACTCAACGTCAGAAAAACAAGCCGTCCGAACGTGCCCTCAGTTTGATTTCCCAAACAGTTTGTGAGGGCGCTGGGAATATGGACGATGACTTGGGATATGAATTGGATACGGCGTAAACTGGAAGATCCTTCTTTCTTTCTTTTTATCGAGAGGCGGAACAAAATTCCCCTTATGCTAATCTGATGCTATTTTTATTGAAATGACTTGCTGGACAACCGCCAATACTGTTTTCATTTAGGATAAATTGTGAGATATTTATTGTCTGTGACGGTGTTAAAAAGCTCAGGGCAAAGTGATCAAAATGTAAATGTGATTCAAAGATACTTCTCATAGGTTCACGTGCCTCCTAGGCAAGGTTTACCTTTCAGAAATTTTCACACAAGAAGTTATACTGGACTTCTTCTCTTTTTTTCTTTTTTTTGCAGAAGCAACATATTTTTGTTTACAAGAAGCCAACGTGACGGAATGATGGCGACAGTTGTTACATACTCTTAACTGCTTTCTGACATACGTATTTTCGTGTCAATAAAGAATTATACTAAATGAAAAAAAAAAAACTTTTGATATGTCAATTTCAGAGGTGAAAATAATCCATGTCAGAATCGTTTGAATCTTGCTACAATTAATGACATTGAAAATCACATATGTCATTTTCAGTTATTATGTAGATCCAATGCAGTCAAAACACTGGTGCTCCCCTCGTCTCATGCACGCCTCATTCTCAACATCTAACATCCATCTTAGATGAACTCCACTAGCCCCTGATTAAAATGCGCGAAGTTAAATCTCCTCACTTTCAAAGCTCTTCATGGATTATCTCCCGACTCTATATCTACACTTCTGCATAACTATACTCCTGTTTGTCCTCTTCGTTCTCCTGGCCAATCCTTACTGACGCAAACTATTGTTTCTTCACAATTTTATGGCCAAAGGGCCTTCACCTTCATAGTACCTTCATTGTGGAATGACTCACCTCTTCATAGTGGTCAAGCTAACTCTGTTCTGATTTTCAAAGGACTTTTAAAGACTCACTTGTTTGAATCTACATTTTTTTGTAACTTTATGTATTTGTTTGTTCTGCGATTATTGCGCATTAAGGCTCCTGCATTATGCACCATATAAATGACCTTATTATTACTATTAGTAGTATTACATAAACACAATTAATCTTAAAACATTCTTAAACTCACAATTCGAATGTTTAATTTCAAAACAAGAAGCAGCGCTGTTCTTTAAGAATCTACCAATAATTTATTTTCGACCTTGGCCCAGTTCCACCTGATCTGACCATGTCGTTGCTGGTCAGCAGTAAAAAATGCCTACCCAGAATATTTCTCTATAGTTCAGAGGAGAGTGACCTTACCTTATCGCTGTCCACAGTAGCTGTCGTGTTTGTCGTGGAGACAGAATTCAAGGAATCTCTGTCACCTCTTGGGGGAAGCAAGAGGTCGTCAAGGAAACTGTCTTCTAAATTCTCACCCCTGGAGCAAAAAGTACGGCAAGAGGAACAAAACATGAGCAAAGAGAGACTGATTGACCTCTCTCTGAATGCGTCACTTTTTCAGTGACTTTTTCACTGGTCCATGTTTTAGTTTCTTTTCAAAATGTTTTGTTTTCGTGTGAGACCTTTTTGAAGCCATGTGAACACTCTTTGCCGGCAGTGGTTTACATGAAACTTTTAGAAGCAATAACCTAGCAAGCTGGACTACTTAATCAATATTTTGAACTGGCCCTCGGGTGTTTTTAACTGAAATTTGACCAGAGAACACTGCTGAGGAAGAACGGTTTAGACTCAACAGCAATACAGCACACTGTAAATTGTTGACTACATTAACACAGACATCAAGTAATAAACAACAAGGCAAACTGACCGAGTAATTTTAATTTAATTTTTGGATGAACAAAGAAAAATTGACTTCGAATTTGAACCTGCGACCTCTGGATTAACATGCCAGCACTCTACCAACTGAGCTATCAAGCCACTATGTTGGCGGTCTCCCTATTTTGTCAATATCTTTGTTCAGGAATGCCAGTCAGCAGCCATACAACCTGAAACTGCCTTATAACCAGGCATCACACCCAAGTTTACAATACAACCTGGGAAGCGGCAGAACAGGATCACCTTAATTGGATGGACTTTTTATAAGGGAAACTGACTGGGTAATTTTAATTCAATTTTGGGGTGACATTAACACACATAATGGCAGTAAACAAAAAAAATGTCCTATCTCTTACGCCATGACGAAGAAACACGTGGGGGGAAACTAAGACCCAATTCCCAACCACAAACTTCCTTTAGGTTGTAGCTCAGTCTACAACAGAAATAGGCCAACCATTAAGTATTTCACATGAATGTAATGACCAAAATCAGTTCTTCTCTTTCAACAAAACTAATCTAATTTATCTAAGCTCCTTATCTATCACGGATATCTGACAGAATAGAGCACCTTCAATTCACCCCCACTCTTTTTGTTCTTCTTTCCTTTGTTCCAACTATAAATCTCATTCTTATTGTCTCCCCTGTTATCGCACAGCCCTCATTTTTCAACTACCTTCAACTGCTGACACCTTACCTTGACTTCTGAATCAGATTCCTTGCTGACGATGTATTTTTGGCAACAAATTTGGGAGCGACTAATTTTGTTGAATCCATGAGAGCTGAAACAGACACACACAAAAAAAATACTTGTATCATTCACCAACGATTACAGTTTAATGTCTTTTATAACCTTTGTAAATTTGTTTCCACCTTTCGGATGCTGTAATTCGAATGTTTTTATAATAAATCAACAATATAATATAAGTTTAAAATTCCCCAAGAATCTCTGCTCAAAATTCTGTTCAACTTAAATTTGTTTTCCCCCTCCCTCCTCATAAAATGCACTGCTACATGCCACAATGGATGACAAGTTTAATTTTCTCTTCATTTTGTGATGTAACTTTGGAGAATGGCACGGGACAGAATTAATAAAAATTGTGCACAAAAACGAATAATATAAAGAAGGAAATATTCATTTCTCTTCATTTTGTGATGTAACTTTGAAGAATGGCACGGGACAAAATTAATAAAAATTGTGTACAAAAACGAATAATATAAAGAAGGAAATATTTATTTATGAAAAGCCATATTGCTCCTTGAAATGAGCAGGCTACTTTATTTTTTTTCTTACTCCCTCCAGGGAGGACAAGATTTCTTGCTTCACAAAAATTGCAAACAGACCTTGATTTGTTCCGTCTCTCAGTGGAGAAAATCAAACTGGAGTCTTTGTTCCTGCAATCGATTGGTTGCTATAGCCATTACTACCCGTCTGGCCAAGGCCGTGAATGACAATACATTTATTCAAACTCTGACCTTTGACCTTGAATGCAGGCTTTCCTCAGACCTTTGTCATTTTTTTGTTTAATGAAACGGTTTGAAATGTGAGTAAAAATGCCTATTGTGTGAGAAGCAAAACCTTAGATTTCATTAAAAAAAAAATTGCATATTTTTTTTTCTTCAGAGTATTGATTTGTAAGTAACTGATCTGAATGTAGCGATACAAATGATGGTATCTTACCTGCCCTCAAATGCACTTGTCTTTCTGTGACGATGTCTCGCATCTTTCGGATCCATTCTTGCTTGGCTTCTAAACTTGAGGCCTGCATAGATTTAAGAGGGAAACAAATAGAAAGAAAGTCCGTTATCTGAAGGATCTGTACGTACTTTCACTTCCTTTCATCTCTGTTGACAAATCTTGCTCATCAGAGGAATCAACAAGGACATTGCCTTTAAAAGAAAAAATCAAATTAGCTGTTGCAAACTGCTTACTGACCACAAGGACCTGTAGTATAATTGCAAAAAAAAAATGTTTAAATAAAGAAATCTGCTTACCACAAACTCTTGCTTAGCAAAAAAGGAAAGGTTACCAGCCAAAATGCCATAACAGACCGTGGTT
Organism: Marthasterias glacialis; assembly: GCA_911728455.2. Taxonomy (NCBI): domain Eukaryota; kingdom Metazoa; phylum Echinodermata; class Asteroidea; order Forcipulatida; family Asteriidae; genus Marthasterias; species Marthasterias glacialis. The sequence goes on from OU452223.1 coordinate 27,544,879, forward strand.
ATGACTGGCTCTCCTGAACTCTTTACAAATGACTTAGTAAAGCAACATTTCTACTTATCAACTTTATCTTACGTGGATAATGTTATTGTGCAGGTTTCCAAAAGAATCTGTTCATCTGGGGGGGGGGGGGGGGGAAATTCACCATTTCTATTGGTCAGTGACTACACAACAAGAATTACATCACAATTTTCAGAACGGAATGCAATTCATGACATTCTTCAACCAGGTCCCACTTTCAAACCGCTGCTTTAATTAGCTTAATTACAATAGTGCTTAACAATTTCCTGCCAACAGTGAAAATGAGCAGAAAACCAGTTGCAAACGGTACATATTACATGGTGTTTTATCTCTAGTACCAGTAAGCACAGTTGTTTTGTGCTTAGCTCTCTTGTGTGTGCTCTATAAGCAGCTGTAGGGACACATGGTGATTACACATGAGTTCAAAATGAACACTTAAGAATGTAACAAGTACCAGAAAAGGAAAAGAGCAAAAGATTATTTTAAACAAAACTAAACCACCACATCCTCCCCCACCCCACATCCAAACCTGACCCTCCCTGGTAATCAAGATGTAAACCAAGATATCATTAATTTCTTCTAATTTCCCAAACTCACAATATCTGTCTAAATATACCCAAATTATAAAAATACCTTCTTCATGAAACCAGTTTGAAATGATTTATCTGGATATTTCAAAATAATCGGCTTCCGTATTAGATTTCCTGATTCGTAGACATTTCTTCTCCTCCCCACCCCCACAAAAAAGGTCGATTTAAAATCTATCTTTCATTTGATAAATTTCTCCAACACCACCCCCGACATTCGCAGAAAAAAACCACCAGCCGAGAGAGAGAGAGAGAGGGGGAGAGCATCTTGATTTAAACATGTCACATTAGGCTTTCCGTGAGAAGAGTGTCTAGCCACAATGGAGGAGAGCAAGTCGGCCATGACTTCCAATTCAATAAGTAGCTCTTTCTTGTCATTTTTTCCTCACACACACACACACATACTCCTTGCACAGCTTCATCTTCATCATATTTTTTCCTTCCGCGAATTTCATTTCCCCTTGAGTGCGTGTGTTAAGAGAGATTTTCCCTTTCCTTTTCTTTTTTTGCTTTTGCCGTGCCGTCTGAGTTCATAGTCTCTGAGAAACATGACCTCAGCCGGCAGCCAAGCAGAGTACTCTTTTTTTTCATTTTAAAAAAGAAAGAAAAGAATAATGATGACATAATGGATGAAAATGTCAAGACACGGCCGTACATTTCCATATGTATTATCACAGACGTCTTACATCGTCTTGCATGCTAGTTCCACTCGTATGTGATAAATGAGGCATGGCAAGTTGTTGCAAGGAAATTGCGGCATTTGTATACTGAAGGGGTTAGTGTCCACAAAAATGAATACTTCAATGATGAACGCTCATGTTATGGCGCAACTTGCTGCTAGTCAATAAAACAATAATAATCTCTAAAGGACAGCTTATCCAGAGAAATGTTTCCCTTTGAAATGCTTCTTTGAAAGTGACAGGAAGCGTTGTGAGTTAACCCAGCTGTGATTAATTTATAAGTCGTTTAGAAATGAAACACCAGTTTTTATGTTAATTCCAATGGTCATAAATACGTGCAAGATGCAAGATGTTCAGTGGAATCTTAGGCATTTACAAATACTCTCCCTCCCTCCCCCCCCCCTCCCACTCCAGTTCAACATGTCAGTAATCGTCACCTATCTACAACCTAATGCAGGTAATCATCTACTCTTTCTCAATATCTTGTGCAATATGATATTTACAGAGTGACATTCATTGATCTTTTCCAGTTTATTTGCAATGGGACAGGTCAGGTTTGTGAGCCTGTTTTTAAAGGGTTCCTCTTGTGACACTGGTGAGCATAACATCACAAAGCTGTTGCCAGAAAACAAAATTGTTTACTATTTTATTTTTTTATATTATTATTATTATTTATTTTTTTATTTTTATTTATTTTATTTTTTTGTATTTTATTTTTTTGTATTTATCTATTTATTTATTTCTTTATTATTATTATTATTTTTTTTTTTTTTTTTGGGGGGGGGGGTGAAAACACCTAGTTTATGATGCAACATGGTAAACTGCATGGGTCACCTTAAGGGACGCACCTACACGGTAATCCGGAGGTCGCAGGTTCAAATCCTGTTCTTGTCCATTTGTCTTCGTTCAACCCAAAATTGAATTAAATTTTACCCAGCCAGTTACCCTTCACATTTTATTCTTTGAAAAGCAAAAATGTTGACTTTGTGTTCAGGGCCAAATTTCACTAAGCAGTTAAACGATAAAAAATGCTTAGCAGAAACAGGTTAACAACAAAAGTACCATGCAATGTGTATTATTTGTGAATGGTCCCCTCCATGTTGCTAAGCACAACTTAAAATTTGGTAAGCACTACTTTCTGCTTAACCGTCTTATGAAATTGGACCCAAGGCCTAGGCCATGTCGGAATAAACCATTATCATGCTGCCACCACCTTGGTCACATTCCTTGTATCCAATAACTGCAAAGAAAGTTAATATTCATTGCACAAACAGGAACCAGACTATTTCTCCTTCCAGCCTCAGTTTGGTTACATTGATTTGAATGGGAGGAAATCAAAATGGCTGCTGTGGCTGTGGCTGTGGCTGTTTCTAAGCATCCTATATACTTCAACGCTTGTGAATTTCATGATCAAACCTCAGCCGTAGCCATAGAGGGTATGCACAGCCGTTTTCCTGTGGTTAACTTACGGCCGTTTTGACCTCAGTGAGGGCGCTGCTTGTACATATCTATGGGACTCATGACGTCAGATGCATAAGGTCTATTATTTGTATACTTTAAGCCCTAAGCTCTAATATTTAATTGTTTTTAATATGGAGCTGTCCAATTTCTTGTAATTGCCTAATCTAGGATGAATAAAGTTTTTTGAATTGCATTGAATTAAATTGCATTGGATTTCGGCAGCGGCCTTAGTTTCATAAAACTGCTATGTAAATGATTTGCTAGCACCAAAAGTATTACGAAGCCAAGAGTTACCAGTGCTATAAAATGAACATTGCTTTTAACTGGTTTCCGGAAAAAAAAAATTGCTGAGAAAGATAATTTTGCTAAAAAGCTTCTTCCTTTTCCTGCTTGACAGCTTTACAAATTTGAGCACACATTTATTTGGTAAAAGTTGGTCACTAAAAATGTTTTTTAAGCATCTAGTGTGGAGTAATTGGGGGAGGAAAGTGATGAGATTTGGGGTGGGGAAGGAATTCAATTTTTTTTATTTTTTTTGTTTTTGTTAATTGGCAATAAAAAAAGAGAAAATAGAAAAAGAAAAAAATAGGCCAGTGTGTAAATTACCGGTGTGTGTAAATTCCCCTTCCTGCAAATGGAAACACTACAACCGATATTATGTATGAGACTTCATTCTCTCATGGAGCGCGTTACCTCTAGATGCTGGCCTTCATCTTGCTCAAGGAAACCCATCTTTGCATAAATGCTCAGGGGTTGACTGCAGCTCAGACGAGCAGACCTTAAAACTTACAGGGCAGCTTCTACCTCCCAAAATTCACTCAAAGTTTTTCCTGCAGGTAGCGTCCGAGAGATAAAAATACCCTTGCCCCGAAACCTTGTCTCATTATGAAAAATGAAACGCAGGTGGGAGTGGGGGATTGGGGGGGAATGCTATGAATGTAGAGTTACACGTGTTTTGCTTTGATCACAAGCAAACTTTATTCGATCTTGCTTTGGGCCGGGCGAGGCAACTATTTACTGATTAATGGCCAGGTGTGTTTTGTTACATACATGAATCGGACAACATTTTTAACTAATGTTGGTTCTTAAGAATCTTGGTTTTGTTTTTTTACGGTTGTATCAATTTTCTATTAAGGTATCAATTTGGATTTAAGTCAGGGTATTTTATCAATGGATCTCCAAATTCAGTTTGACTTACATTTATTTCAAAATTAACTAAAAATCATTACATACAAATGAAGACAAATGAAAAAGCAACAATAATGGGCAACTAAAAAGTAAGGAAGTAAAAACAAGGATGTTTTGATCAGTTTGTTATTTTTTCCACACTTTGCTATTTCTATATTTGCACCGTTATTTGTAGCATTGAAAAAATTGTACATAATTTTTTATTGTACAAATTGATATAATTAAGCCCCCTTCAAATGTCCTTCACTTATTTCCTTTTTATAAATACTCTCAGTTCTAACAATGCTATTTTGAAAATTACAATTACCCCCACCTTATCTGTTAATAAAGGGTGTCGGCAGCATTGGTAAGATTGAAATATAAATGTTCACAGATTTGTACATAATCTACATCATTGGTATAGAGATGGTCAAGGTGGAAAACTTCCCCTTCAAATATATTTTGCTTGTAATGCTATAGTTTTTGAGCAATCAGTAAAAAAATCAGTTTCATCTTGCAAGTCCAAAACTTGATGTTTGGAGGGTACTTTTCAGTATTTTCCTGTTACTCCGATGACTGTTTGAGCTCAAAGGTAGAACACAGCATTGGTATTCATCAAAAAAATGTTTTATTTATTAGTATCAGTCTGAAAGCTTGCTGATTATGAAATTCATACCAGTACCAATCTTCCATAGTAATAGCTATGTCTGAAATACTGTCAAAGTCGAGAAAATAGAATTTGAAGACCCTGATGTTAATTTTGGTTGTTAACAATCAAAATTAAGCACAATAAGTTTACATGCTGTAAAGTGTGCACGGTTTTTCACTATTTTCTCCTGAATTGTACGACGGATTGAGCCCAAATTTTCACTTTCCTTTTTTTTTTTTTTTTTTTTTTTTCCAAATTTAGTTAGTTAGTTTAAACACAAAAAGTAAGAACACTGCCCTTTCAGTTTTACCAATCCTATTTTACCTTTAAACTTTCACAGATTTGTTATTTAATGTACATGATGGGTCACATAAAGGGTGGATACTGGTCTGGTGATAATTACCGATGTTGTCCGCCTGCTTTACGTTGCCTTTAATGTTAGCCTTGACACGCATTAAGCCAGAACGACTGCCTACTTATAGCCCGTACATAATGGTATATTACCAATATTAGGACATTGAATTTTAGCGCAAGGTCTAATTTTCCACACTTGAATTGTGAATATTCTGCATTGAATCGATATGTTGGACGAAGTCCGTTTGTGAACATAAACAAGGAGCTCTGTTTAGATTTAAAGGGAAAGTACTTCTTTAATTTTATTACTAAATTTTGTTTTTCCCGAGGACAAATAATTCCCATCCTTTAGTTTTCAACAACCAAACAACAATATGTATCATGTTTTAGTGAGAACAACAAACCTTGGTTTATTGTTGGGGATTTGAGAATGTTCAAGTAGGCTTATCTTGATTGCGACAATCAACAGAACCAGCGGTGATTTGTAGGGGGTTTTAATTGATATTGCCTTGACCTTGGCAGTACTTCAAAAAGGAATATTCCTCTGGAGGATTGGAGTGGGTATGAATTTTATAATTAATGACTTTCAGATTAAAACTGGTCAATTTTTTGTTAAAAATTACCAATCCTGTGCTTTGTCTTTTAAAGTGAGAGTGTGGAACGCGGTGACTGTCATCATTGTAGACTGTCATGTACAACAAGTGAAAGACTGTTGATAACCAGTGGCGCAACCTTGGCCCCTTACCCCTCCCCCCAAACGAGATTGAAAACATGCAAAACTATACGGTCCAATACATCAAAAGGCCCAAGGCCCCCCTCCCCTCCCCCCTCCCCCCTCCCCCTCCCCCTCCCCCTCCTGAATGAAGTCTTTGCTCCCGCTTGCTACCCCCCCCCCCTCCCAAATAATAAAAATGTATTTAAAAGAAATGTATAGTTATGCCATTTTGATAACATATATCAGGACTCAAGTTTCCAAGAAAAGCTTCAGTAGACTACTGACTTGTCTTGTTGCTCAGCACTTTCACTGGACCAACAAAAACATTTTCAAGATCTAATAAAACAGGTTTTTTTACATCTGCTGAACTTTCAGAACGAGATATAGACATGAAAAGTTTAACTGTACATCAGTAAATCTTCAAAAATATGTGTAGAGATAAAAAAACAAAAAAACTGCAGGACTTTTTTGGCTGTGAATATCGAATTCTCATATTGCGATTTAGCTTGTCATTTCAATGATTACGTGGGCGATTTTTATTTTCGCCCTCTTTAAAATTATTGTTTACTGTTGGCGTCTGTTGCTTGTAATCCAATTTTCCAATTGTTTGTCTGGCAGTGCTTGGAGAGCGACTAGATAGCATTGTTAAGTCTGCTTTTTTTTGCATATGTCAGGAGACACTGTCTTTGTTGTTGTGTTCATAACGTTGTAATAGAGCCCTCGATAGACGGCTTGATTGGGATGCGCCATGTTGGCTGAGATTGTACAACAAATAAAGAAGTGTTGAATTTACTAGTAGAACTCCGATGATGATTTATCATATGGTCTAGAACATAACCATTTTCTTGGGGTTTATATTGTTGTCCTTATATATTTTTAAGTATTATCTTGTGCAGTTCTGAGTAATTAAGACCGTCAACATCACAGCTAGATAGCTCAGTTGGTAGTGCGCTGGCACGTTAATCCGGAGGTCGCAGGTTCAAATCCCATTCTAGTCAATTTTTCAATGTTTACCCAAAAATTGAATTTAAAATTTACCCAGTCAATTTCAGTTGTGGTTTATTACCTGATAAGATTTAGTGTGTAACTCTTTCTAGTATATACCTTGTACCTTTTTTTTAATTCTGTGAATCTAATAAATGAAAATGAAATGAAATTTGTATGAGGTTTGAATTTGGCGTGATATGAACAAACAGTTTGTGCAGACAGTGGTTTATAAGAAGCTGTTTTTGAAACAATGAGCCAGGCGACTAGACCACTTGGGACATAATTTGGTCTGGTCCTCAGGTGTTTGCAGTGGCATCTGGCCAGCAGATCACTGAAGAGGGAGACCAGTGTACTAACATTATCACAACATGTGATGACAGACCCCATGGAAAGATCTTTGAGACAAGATACCTTTCTCCTTAAAATAAATAGTCTAGAAAAATAGTCTATCGATGACAAACTAACAAACTGACGCTTATCTTTCTGTCTCTGAAATCTGGAATAGTTGTGGCAAATTGTAAACGTTTGTATGGAAATTTTACGCCAAAGAATGAACACAATTTGAGGATAAATTGTCTGAGGTGTTTTCCTACTTTAAACACTATTGGATCGCACGTCAAATTAAATATGTGTTGTGATGCTAAGTCAATTACACTCATGTCAGGAATAATTACGTTGCTACGGCTGTTTCAAGAGCACTTCATTTTATTGGGGGGGGAGACTCATGGCCTTGTGGGAAAACTTGAGGTTGGGAGAATGTTTTGCCGCTCAATCTGCAATGAAAGCCTGTTTTTTTTTTCTTCATGTATTCACATGACTGGAGTAGGAAAAGCATTAACCAGTTGCCACCGCGGTTCTTCTTTTCAATCTTTTTTTCCAAGCGGGATTCTTTTGTCGGAATTGCCTGAATCTTTTTTCTTTGAGGGTACCGCTGGCAAAAAGAAACCCTGACTCCACAATGCGAAGAGAACAAAGATTTTCTTTATTGGATCATCCGTTCTGTTTCTCGACATCGGCCTTTACTTATGGCATAGGAGTGGTACTAAACATGGAACCATGGCTTGATTCCCGGCTCACTCTGACTTGCCTCCATTGAGCCGAAATACAATGAATGAACAAAGGTGGAAGCCTCTCAATGTCTTATAATCCTCTTCTTGGAACAAAAGGACAAAGGTCTGGAATCAGGGTTACGCAAAAACCACCTCTCAATAGCCAGTGAGAAAATGGCAATAATATTCAAGACATTTTTTGTCTTTGTTTAGGTGAAATGAAGTGTTAGACAGCTTGTGTGGTCTGTGCAAGCTCTGCAGTGGATTGTCCAAGCAACCTTTCCTCCGTTGGTCCGAAATTACACAATGGCGTCTTGACACGGCTTCCGTTTCCGGGCAGGGGAAACATTTGCATGTATACACGTCAACCAGTGCCAACTGGTTAATATAACAGCAGAGTTGTTGCATGTACTTGGCAAACAGACTTGGCAGATTCCTTGCTTGTGAAGAAACAACAAGTGTGAACAGTGTTCTTGTCTCAATGAGAGACTGCCAGAGTTGTCTTGAGAGATTATGTACACCTTTGGTTGAAAGGCTGTAGAATGTAGGCTAATAGTGTGGGTTATTGTGAAGCAGCATTGTCAGGTTTTCTTAAGTCATGTTTTACATTAAACCTTCAGGCCTTCTCACGCGAGGCGATTTTTATAGGTAACTCCGAGGCAACCAACTGCACTGAAGGCAGCATGACGGCCATTTGTCTTACTGTGTATTCCCAAGAACATTGCGCAAATTTCGATTCCTTCTTGGTGATTTCCTGAAACTAATTGTCCCTTAATTTTACAGTCAAAAAGACCGCTGTCACACTGTCTCCACATCTATACTGGTCCACTTTGTAGACCGATCCATTTTAGTCCGTACATACTAGTGCTGCGCGCCGCCCCCACCATTGCTGGGTCGATATCAGTACAAGGTTTTGAACACACAGACATGCAAAAAAACTGTTGTCTTTTTAACTTTTTATGTGAATTAGGTGTTTTGCTCAACGATTTACATGATTTCCCTGAAAGGACGCATGACGTAATGATGTGGAACTCTGACATAAATATTTGAAATGGAACAGAAACTGAATCCTGAAAATAGGGCAGACAATAGGCGAGTTATAAGTTTCAAGTTTTATTTAATAAGTGTGTTCTACATTTTTAAGTTTTGCTGTCCTGTCAGGGAAGTTGTGTAAATCGCTCAGGAAGATACTTACAAATTTGCATAAAAAGTAAAATAGACAATGGTTTTTCCTATGTCTCTGTGTACAAAACCTTGCGCTTGTCAATATCGCAGCAATGGTGGCGCAGCAAGCATACCGGCTAAAAAAAGATCAGTCCGTACCATAGCAATAATCTGACTACTGATTTTCTGTAAACAATGAGGAGCCAGTGTTTTTCAGTTCTGTTTATATAACTTTTAACAAAATCAAGACAGCTGCACCAAACAAAAACAATTTTCTACCGACATTTGAAGAAAACAAATGCTGCAGTTATCCCCTTCGGTTTGAATGTTTTCAATTAATTTACTTCAGTTTGATCATCAATTCCATTTCAGTATCTTCAAAATCTCAAATCTTAACATTGTATCTTGAGTTTCCTATTAAGAAAACCTGTAAGAAACCTAGCTAGCCTATCTCTCGCGACGTCCATCCGTTCACCCCACACTCTTAGGGGATTGCCAAGCATGGCTGTCTTTCAGGCAACTCAAAGGCAACCAACTCTCATTGCATTCCAAATGAACACTTCAGTTTCACGAGAGGCATTCAGATGCGGTTCCACGAATTTTACCAGGAGAGGGGTTATTCAAAATGCCGAAAAAGTAACTGAAGGGTCGCAATGATTAAAAAAAAATGCAGAAAAAGTAACTGGAGGATCGCGATCATTATGGATTCGACAAAATTAATTGTTACATGTTTTGTTTATAGTACCCTTTCGGGTCGCAGTAGCACTACCACAATGATAAAAAAAATATATGGGTGACATGTAACGCGTGTTCCGACAATGAAATTGGAACGATCTCCATGTGTGAGTGAGTTATTTTACAACCAATGAGGCTCGACTTAAAACATTCATCAGCATTACGTGAGCTAAGGTCCGTAGCAAGATTAGAGCTATATGTGTTGACCCAAGTTCAAATTTCACAAAAGCAAAAAAAAAAAAAGATGAAAAGAAAAAAAGTCTCTGAGAGCCGGGAGGGGGCCAGATCCCCTGAACCCACCCCCTGGATCTAGGCCTGCCATTTTTTATAAGAGTATCCTACGATTGCTGAAACTTTTTGACAATTAAAATGTGAGTGCTTCTTTTCTTTTTTGGAGATTACCTGGAACTGATTGCCTGTACATTGCATCATGTGATTAGGCCCTTCGATGCCGTCATTAAGTGTAAGGAAAACTACTTGTGATGACAACCGCTCTTTAAATCCTTAATAAGCTCCCAACTAAACTGGGTCAGGTTCCACCCAGGCTAAGTAAGTCTTCCAAATGACAAGTTTACCGCGCAATAATTGAATCTACTGTAATTGAAGCCCAAATCAAATAGTCTGGCGTGTGGCTGAAATCAAGCGCTGTAAATGGGCTGCACAGACCTCAAGTATTCTACCTCTGAATGGGCCTAGCTGGGGCAATAGTGGCATAAATATATACAATGTGCTTCCTAAAGAGTAAAGTACATAATTGCTTGGGGTTTTTGTTGTTAGTGTTGTTGTTGATGGGTTTTTTTTGGGGGGTGGGAAGGGGTAAATTCTCATCATCAAGTTTTTGATAAACACATCTTGCAACTTATCTGTGAATATTTCATCAAATTCGGTGGCCATGTTTTTAGTGAAAAAATTAATTTTTTTTTTAATGTTTTGTCAGCAATTTTCTGCCACTTCATTGTCCTTTAAGCCTAGATTTTGTTGCATTATTTTCAATTTTTGTATTGTTTATTCAAAATCCTTTACTTTGTCTTTAATTTTGATAATTACCAATCGTGTACTTCGCCTTTAAAGATATCACATGGCAAAGGGACTTACTCAAGAAGAAACAAAAAAATGTTAAGTTTTAATTTACGCTTTGGTAAGTGTGTACTTAATGGCGGCATCAATTTCTTACTCTACAAACCTTTTGTCTTGCACCCTCTCTGTGATAGCAATCATAAATGCCAATTCTCATTATACTAAAAAGGACCAGTTTAGATGCATAGATTTCAATGGGAGATAACTACGATGGCAGCATCATCATAAAGGACTATTAAGAGATTTTGTTTCAGTTGCCGTCATGTTCAAGAATAACAGAAATGCATTCTTTTTCAAAATGTCTTCCATGGAATGAGTGGGAAAAAACTATCATCAAATTTTTCTTGAAACCATACCGACATGAAGCTTAACCAGCTTACCAGGAGCAGCATTCTTGCTGGCAATTATCAGTGTGTACCTTATGTTGTTTTTAAGAGAGTAAGAAAACTAGATGCATGTCCAATCATGGAGGTAGGAAATAGAACTCCTACCTCCATGTTCCAATGCAGTACGATACCTTTTACATTTCGCTTTTATCAGTACATGTCTGCTCCCCCACACATCCGGCTGAATGAGTAGATATGCTAATGGCTAAATTAGAGCATTGTAATGTGCGTACTAGAGCAAGCGTGATCTTTCCTGCGTGAATTCTGCCTAGTTGTGGGTTTCTAATTGTGCCAATGGCACTGGCAAAGATGGAGTAGAATTTACTAAGGGCCTACTTGATGGAGTTTTTCACTTTGCAGAAATTTATGTTGATCACTTGAAGGGGACTCACCCTGATAATACTAGACTATTACACCCTGTATACACTGGAGATCTTATTTGCATATTGGTCACATGACATTGTAACACACTGGTAGAGAAAAGGAATTGTAATCAGTATTATTATCAAAACTGGTAGAAGCCAGGTTTGAAGCTAATTTGACTGAATTCGACTGAATTCAACCTTTTGAGAGATATATGTGAAAATGTATCTCATTTCTGCGAACTGTTCACAGGAACTGGAATTATAGTTTGATGTTTGGTCGCTTTTGTAGCCCCATAATGACCAAATCTCATATGCATGCCAGTATTATTTACGTGATTCATATGCAAACATGGTGCCATACGGTCATTAACTTCAACAGTCTGTTACAAAGTGTGTTACAATGTTAGCAGACTTTAGTAGCCAATCGAACATTTTCGTTAGGGTGATATTCCACCAAATAACGGTCTGTAAAGGCCAATTAAAAATACTAAGACTCATTTGACTTCCTTTGACCTCGATGGTGATTTGTTTACTGTTTACTTGTTTGTTTGCATTTTTCTTGCTTTGTGATTATCACTTCTCATTATTATCCACAATCCACTCTGATATGTTCATTAATAAAACAGGGGAAACTTGAAACGGGGAAGATCGTCAAAAAAATGAGCATAATAATTTTGTTTCACCTTTAAAAAAACAAAATGGTGTACAACCTATTTACCAGGCACATACAGCCTTCATGTTTAATCTACAGCAAGTCACACAGGAAAGCCAAGCTGTGATTACAGTCCCCACATACTCCTCTGACGCCAAACAAAAGTTAATACAAGGAGAGGAGTCGCCAATATTGTAACTCATTAACAACACAAGTAATAGCCCCCTCGTCTGTTCTGGAAAAAAAAATTATGATTGAACATAAAGTGATCTGGCCAATTTATGTACATCATTATCCTTTTCACAGCTTAAAGTCATCGGGGATTATGAAGTCATTAGAGATCGTAGCAGCCAAGAGCGGCTTGTACTAAAATGTCCATAGTGGCCACAAATAGCCGCAACATTTGACCTACTTCAACTCAAGCGAAAAAGGCCATAAGAAAGGTTGTGTCCTGAATTGACATTTCCCAGTGTTTTCAATGTTAATATACTATCTACTTTTCTAAAACAAACAAAATCTGTGTCTTGAATTAGAAATATCTAGAAATATTTACTGAAATTTTTTTAAATTGGAGCTGAAAATCAACAATATCATGTGGTGATGATTATACAGAAATGTGTCAAGGTTTAAACCCGTTCACTATGGGAATTAAAGAGTGGCGACGAGGTCTTAAACCGCTGTTTTTAAACCAGCAGGGTTGTGGCCGTGTGATAAAGGACCGAGCTGAAGGCAAGTTCCTTTATCACATGGCCATGACCCTGCAAGGTTTTTATTGGCCATTTAAGACCGAGTCACTACTCTTCCATTCACATTCATAAATGACCTTTTTAAATAAAGCGTAATATTGTAGGAACATCTGTAAAACTTTCCTCTTTTTTGTGTAAATTTTCAATTCCTGTCATGTCCTAAGGCTCTATTTTGCAACGGGTCAAATTGCATGCGATGCCCAACGGTTGTGTGTACACACGCGTGCTAATGGATTTTACATTGAGTATTGGAGTACTGGTATGTATTGATTGCATTACACATAAACTAGCGCCCGCGTAAGCAGCGCGCCAACACGCGTATGGCTTTGAGCGCGGAATGTGTGTTCACAACTCCAGCCTTGTCTTTATCAGCTGTTTAAAAAAGGTCTTAAACAGGACTGCTTAAAACTGTCTGGGGTATTTATAAATGCATATTAAAGGCATACCTAGCATCAAAAGAGACAAACACATCATGTGCCTACACCATGCTACCATTAACAAGATTTTCTGCACACTCTAATGTTTAAAACTGTAATCTAATTGGAAGAAATAAAAATGTGTACACATATGCAATGTTCTTATTGCAAAAACAAAGAAAAAATTGTCCAGAAAACAAAACTTTGTTCAGTGTTATTTGATTTTTCTATGCCATTAAAGTGGACAAGAAAAATAAAAAAAAGGAAATCTGCTCATCAGCAGTGTAGTTCAAGTACTAAGCTGAGTCCAATATCACAGACTCTTGGGGGCCAACCTCCTAGCGCTGCTTAAGCACAAACTGTAGCTAAGGGTATCAAAATTATGCTTACCAGAGTAAGGTTACCAGCCAAAAAACAATTTCTCACGTACCATCTTTGACTGGCATCCTGCTCATTTTTGCTTAACAGAATCTTTTAAGCGTATTTTCTGTTTTATAAGCAGCTCTACGAAATTGGCCCTGGGCTCCTGTTTCAAGTAGACCACAGTCTATTTATGCACCAGAACTATTTTTACAAAACACAAATTACGTCTTTCTAGTTTTATATTTGCTTCACTTCAAGAAAAAGATTTAGAGTTCAAAAAAGTATGTGTTTTGTAAACACAAAACCTGTTTAGTTTTGGGGTTACTGGTCCAATACTAAAATGACTGGACTCTGTCTAGTGGTCCAGTGGTTATTTCAAGCTAGGAAGCGGAATTTTGCTAAGCTATTTGTGAAGGCCGTTATTAATTGCCAATCCCCCAACCCCGGCAAATTCCATTCCATTTTTTAATATTTCATTGTATCTATTTTTTAGCAGCAACTGACCAGCCCCTCTATGTTTTATTTCCTTTCAGCCATCTAAAATTAATGTCTGCCTGGTGTAAAACATTTTGAATTACCCGGGGTACCATATTAGATGAGAACCAGCGATGCACATCTTACATCCCAACCCGTTTCTGCTAAGCAAGCTGTCCATGTCCTTAGCAACTTCATACGCTACTAGTAGATCTAGAGACCCTTCTCAATGACGTCACATTTTTATAGCAATGTGGGAGGTCTGCCATAATGGAGTACTACGCACATGTATGATACCTACGTGTAGGGCCATCCAGCATTGCGTGTTGTAGTAACGTGTGTGCGTGACATGCGAGTTAAGTACTCCAGTATGGCAAGCAATAAAATAGTGACGTCATCTGTGAAGGGTCTATACCTAAGCCATATTCAAATTGGAAGCCACAGCTATGGCTGCAGCTGTTGCTATGGTGTTTCTGTGGGCATCCTCTACTTCAACTCTTGTTCATGTGATGATCAAGCCTGCAGCCACAGCCGCTTATTCAGACACGGCCCTATGAATCTTATGCATTGACATCATCACGCCGCCATCTTAGCGGTAAAACCATCATGAAACAATGGAAACGCACGGCTATGTACTCGCACCGCACAGGATGAGCCAATGAGCAACCTTCTTTTGACCTCTAACCGAGGGCGCCCTACTCAAATGACGTCATGTGCATAAGATCTATTCTCACTCAATAAAAATGAGGATAAGACTATTTTGTCATCCTCGCCTCGGTTCGGTTCTATTGGTTTCAATGGCAGAAGATTACGAAGGCTGTACTACGATGGCGGCATGCGTCCCAGATTATCCAGCTCCAATGCACACTAACCATGGACTTCTCATGGTCCTTGTATTCTCAGTACTGAAATGTTTGCATGTTCTTTCCAACACCTGTATTTTTAAAAGGTTCTCTTTGATTCTGGACAAACTCTGCAGGTACTCTGGCATGGAAGGGCCCCATACCCATCAAAGCCCCCAACTCCCCACTAACTACTCCTGTTTGGACTCAGGTTCTGAATGGATTGTTTGGCTATGCAGTATTAAATCCATCAAAACCAGGGGAAGTTTCAACAGTGTTTGTAGAGTTTGTTAGAGTTTAAGAATCCTTTGGTCACTGACCTTAAGTACTATTCTGTTATCTGATGACGGAGTCCTTCCTGTCCACAGTGCAAACTTGCAGCTATCCCCTTCAATATGCTCTGTAATACCAAGATCGGATGTCTGGACAAAGACAAATGAAAACAAATAGATCATCAAGTTCAGTTCAAATTTACTTTCATGTCATTTATGAAGATTTCTGTTTGAAGAGATGATTGAAACCTGTCCCTTCTACTTTACCCAATTTGACGTGCTTTGCAAGTTAAACTATTTCCCTTCCTTGAATTCCATTGAATAGCCAATTCCTTCCAATCCTCAACACCCCTTTACTTATAAACCTTATCTTTCCATTCCAGTCTCTTATACCCATTTCTTCCGCCTAGCACAACTAGTCTCAATCCTAACCTCAGTTCTTATCCCTTACAATTCCACCAAATCCCTCTTACACCCATTTTTTCTAATCTAATATAGCCACTCTTATTTCCGGCAAAACATATAATTGTCTTAACTTCTTCATTCCATTCTCTTTTTTTCTACTCTCCTTCCATCCTAAGCCACCACTCTTCTCCCTATCATAATTTCAAACTACTCCCTTAAAAATAATTTCCACAAAATCTGTCTTATACTGATTCTTTCCCATCATGCATTACCACTCTTCTTTCTAATATAGTTCCAAATTATTTCCTTCCCGTTATTCTCACGCAATCCCTCTCATACCCATTTCTCTCACTAGATAACCACACCAATTGCTAACCTCTCCATTCCATTCCCTTTCCTTCTATTCCCATCAGTTCCAGTCTTTTTCCCTCCTTAAGCAACCATACCCATTGCTAACCTCTCCATTCCATTCCCTTTCCTTCTATTCCCATCAATTCCAGCCTTTTCCCCTCCCCTCCCATCAATTCCACCTCCACATCAGCCACTTACATCCAGCTTGCTCTTGAAGATGTACTTTGTCTTGCCCGTGCTGTCTTTAGCCTCCTTGCTGAAGACCAGAAACAGCTCAAACAAAAAGATGTGCCTCTCCCTCCCCTTCCGGAAGATCTGCTTGGGATCCCACACCTGGAAGGAATCCTGAAGGATAACTTCCCCATTGGCATCAAGGTTTCCCTACGGAAAAGAAGAATCGTTATTTTAGTAAAGCCACGTTAAAATTACATCATAAACACCAGAAAGAAAATATTAAAAACAGCGAGACTGATGAACAATGCCTAATTTCATTAAGCTGTTTATGGGTAAGCAATTTATTGTGGTCCAATTTCACAGAGCTGCTTAAGCACAAAAAGTAGCAAAGCACAAAACAATTTACCAGAAATACATTACGAGCCAAAATATAATGTCACATGCTAATTGTTGCTGAGCAGAAAGTTGTTGAGCAACGGTTTCTGCTTCAGCAGCTCGATTTCAAAATAAATGAACCAATAGGTTTTGTGTCACTCTTGTGCCAGCAAAAACTAACAGCAAGGTAGCATGCCTTTTGCCATGGTAAGGTCATTTCCAAATTAGTGGCTGTGGCTGGATCACCATGTTAACATGCCTTGAAGCATAGGCTACCCTTAGTAACAGCCACAGCCACAACTGCCAGAATTAGTGGCTGCGGCTGTGGCTGGATCACCATGTTAATAACATGCATTGAACCATAGGCTACCCTTAGTAACAGCTGCAGCCACAGCCACAACTGCCAGAATTAGTGGCTGCGGCTGTGGCTGGATCACCATGTTAACATGTGTTGAAGCATAGGCTACCCTTAGTAACAGTCGCAGCCACAGCCATGACTGCCGATTCAGACACGGCCTAAGCAGTGGTCATGAAACAAAACTACAGCTTAATGGTACTCTGTAAGCGGGAAATGTCTGCTTACAGGAATAATGGGATTGGTAAGACAGACTGCAAAGCATACTCACATCCAACCCATCCAGCATACTCAAATGCATAGCATCATTGGCTCTCTTAGGCACCATCAACATAACCTCCAGAGCTTCTCGTATTTCACCCTTGCCTTCCTCACAACAGGCCAACAAATCCTGAAATCAATGGATTCCAAGGTTATAGTAGATATGAAAATGTGGGAGAGCGGATTCTGCAACATGACCCCCAAAATGGCAGACCATAGACAGACAATAGCCTGTGACGTCAATGCAAAGGGTCCACATAGCTCTGCATCCCCGTCTTAAAATTGACTTCTTTGAGATGCCCGTTGGGGGTACATAAAGCTCTATATAAGAATTGTATTAACGTTGTTATTATCCAACAAAATGTGATGTCATAACAGACTTTATGCGTCTGACGTCATGAGTCCCATAGAGATATGTACAGAAGCGCCCTCAATGAGGTCAAAAGGAAAGGGCCGTAAGTTTACTGCAGGAAAATGGCTGTGCATACCCTCTATACAAACCACTATGGTGATTAAAAAACACTCATCTTAAGATGAGTCTTAGTGTCTTGTGATATTGAACCCGGGTCACATCTGGTTGTGTTTTTATTGCAGCATTTTGGGTCGTACCTTGAGAAGCAGCTGGTACTTGGTAATTCTCTGCACAGGTTTGATGATGTAAGCCTGGATGGACAGCCCCAGACCATGCTTCTTCTGAATCTCCTACAAAGATCACAAACAATATCCACACCCATGTTACATCTGCCCTAAACATGTTTTTTACATAAATATTTGTCATTGATACATTTGCTAAATTTTTAGTAATGAAATAAAGTACTTGTAAAAGTAGTGTCTAACGATCACAACACAAAAAAGCATAAACAAACAAACAAAAACAAAAACAAAGACACCCTACTGCATCACAAACAGAGAGATAGTTTCAACGTTGACTCACTTCAAAGAAGGAGCCTGCTTGGTCCATAAGTAGGGCATTTGAGTCGGGTTTGTTCCTGCAGTATGTTACATACATCTGAAACTTATCAGCCTGAAAAAGTAGGGAAAAAAACAAATGATTAAATGTTTTTAGATATCAAAGGATCAACAGTTGATAGTTGGGGTATTGTTTGTTTTATTTATTTTTTGTCAACTACTTGAATTCTAGAAGCCAAGGATCAAATCAACTGACAAAAGTGTCAGTTGTGGCTAAATAGAAAGTAGAACTGACTATTACAATCATTGAGTATACAGTGCTTATCACACATCAAAAACAATATTCTTTATCCCCGATCTATTACAGTAGAATCATGACAGCTATTAGTTAAAAATGTGAAGCACTACCAAATTGGGGAGGGGGTTAAAATGTGAGGCACAACCCAACTGGGGGGGGAAGGAAGTTGCAAACTCCTTTGGAAAGAGCTGCGATCCCGATTTCACTATAAACAAAGTGGCTTCCCTTGGTGGACAAGGAAAGCTACCTTGTATCAACTTCCCTGCAGAACACCGAGGAAAACCATTTAAACCATGGTTTACTCAGTAATAACACCCAAGTAGATCCTGGTCATTTGATTGGAGGATTTTAAGTCATGCGGGATTCAATAATCAAATTATCACATGTCTACGTCATGAACTGTGCTTTTTGGTTCGAATCACCGTGAATTTTCGTCCCATCCTTTTTTACTCTTGCACACTAGACCACACCATGTGTTATACACAGCAGTACAAAACGCCATCGTAGTGGACGCCAGAATACAATCTGCCATAGTTTGTTTTGTTTTTTTGGGTTTTTTTTGTCTTATAGTTTTATCCTCCAATTAAATGAAAAGGGTCTACTTGGGCGTTATATAAAACAAATAATGAATGTTTTGCATTCGTGTAATGGAGAGAATAGTTTCATTTGGTGAAAGATGGAATGTTCCTTTCAACTCTGCGCCATATTTCAACTCATGAAAAAATTCTCACCATTGCAGTCATAATCATTCATTATTTGTTTTCTATACTTTCCCTTGTCCTTCAACTTCTAAAACATTGAAGATAACTTGAGGCTTCATTTCTGGCACTCACCCAGGTCACAAAACAATGCCCAACATCCTCTGGCATGGCCTCATACTTCTCCAACTCCTTCAGGAAGATACTGGGGGGGGGGGGAAACAAGTGCAGACACAAAACTCAGTGAGGACAAATGATTCCTGTATTATTTCCAAATGTAACTTTTCAACCAAAAAAGAAGTGAAAACTGCCTAGGACACAAATATTTGTACAATGTTTTTTGGGGTTTTTTTTTTGTCACAAAATTCCAAGAGAAAAGAGGAAATCAGCTGATTCATTGAGAAGTTGCATACCTGACTATTTGACAAGGTCTTTTGATTATGTTGATAGAGGGCGCTATGTCTCAATGTCTATTTATCACTGTGCAGATTAGCAGTTAGGTTTTCAGAGTGGTCATAACCACAAAAAAGTAGATTCAATTAAAATGAACAGATCACATTGTAGTAAGGCCAAGTCCGAACTGAGGGTTTTGTCAGTGGCTATGGCCAGATCACTGAAAAAGCTTATTCTTCAACACTGTTGCTGCAGCCAACGGCCATAGCCGTAGCCAAACTCACTTAATTAGGACACATCCTAGTACAGAATTAGATCATGAATGTGCTGCCGTCATCTTTGCCATGTTCCCTGTCTTAAACAGCAACAATGAATACTGATTTCTACCATACACAAAAAGGAATCCGACTATTTCCCCTTCCAGCCTCAGTTTGGTTCCATTGATTCGAATGAGACAAAAGCAAGATGGCTGCACCATGAAAGGTCTTTAAAAGGACAGCATCTGTTCATTCCTAAACTCTGCCCTTCGCTAAGCAGAAGAAAACATTACAAAAACGCATCATTTGGGCTAAGCAGCTCAGCAATTGCTAATAATTGTTTTTCTGCTAAGCAAAATATGAGCAGAGGACCAGTCACACAAAATATACAAGACGGGATATTTTGGCTGGTAATCCATTTTTCCTAAGCAAGATTTGTCTTTTTTTAGTGTGTGCTTAGAAGCTTTTATGAAATTGGACCTTACTCTTTATGGAAGTTGTAGATCTCTTCAATATTTCCAAAGAGTATGTGCTCTTTACCCACAATCCCTGCAGGTACCTCCACAACAGATGCCATCATCTCACACAGGTAATTCTGTTCAAAAGAGAAAAGTACGCAATGCTCTCTAGTATAATTCTGGGAAAACACTGGGTAGTTGAATCACAAGATAACATAGAGATAGTATAACCGTAATTGAAAACCTGCAACTAACCGGAATGAGCTGATTGTCTGAACAAATTATTGTCTCAGGTATGGTTTTCATGGACATGTGGATCAACCAGGGCTGTTCACAATTTGGCATCACATCGCCTAATGCCAAGTGTTTCAGAAAACTGCGTATTCTGAAAGACGACCAAAGCACATAAGAATCTTGGACCAGGTCTTAGATACAAGACAAGACTATTCGACGGAACACGCCTACTCACATCAATACAGCAGTGAAGATCACGGACGTACGCCTTCTCTGTCTGCAGCAGCTCCTGCATGATGAAGTCTCGTTTCCTGGCTGATTTCCTCTTATCTTCATTCATCTCCTTGGCAGCATCTCGTAGTTTCAGCTCCAGGCTTGTGTCTGACATCCGATGGTCGATCGACAGGTCCTTGGCATCATCCTAAAAATGAAATAATTTGTTTTTGTTTTTGAGTCAGACGTCAAGTAATTACAATAATTATAAATGTATAAAATATGATTGTGCTATGCTCAAACTTAATTTTCATCATACAAGCACTTACTCCTTTTCTCCTGAAGATGATCGGAGCATCATAAGACAAGTTGTTTTTTTCAGAGCTACCAAAACTCATTGGAGAGGTAATTACATGGTGTAACGGCAAACCTTAGTTTCTAGATTTCCCCAGCATGCCAAGTTTTTAATCCTACACGTTGCTTGGGTTGTGCACTTATTACGTTCACTGGTAGGAGGGTAAAAATAAACGCAAGATAATTATGCACATTCTGCTTGCAGTGTGCATAGATGATGTTCACCAAGACTATTTGACCCTCATCAAAGGCGCTTTAGAGGGAGACAACGTTATTCACAAAGGTTTACAGTGAAATATCCATCGTCACACGGTAGTCAGAACACTTAGTCAAACGTGGTGAGCGATCAACGGACCTGGTCAACTGACCTGTGGTCATTGATGTCATATAAAGACTTGTATTTAAACGAGTTCAACTGTCTCAAGCCCAACGGACTACCAACCATCCCCCCCCCCCCACAATCATTTCAACCATGGACAGTCAACCAACCTCGTGACTGAGACCAAGCCTGCCCTCTAGCTGCGCCCGGTACTTGTCCATCCTCAGTGAGAAGTCCCGATACCGGTTGTCGACGGCCGAGACCCATGATTTGATGCTGGAAGCGTGAAGGTGGCCCTTCTCTACCAGACTGTTGGCAAGCTGCAAAAGCAGTTTCACTTTCTCTCTCGTTTCCTAATAGTGCAAGAATTGTAATCAAAAGGGGTTGAAACTCCTACTGACCATTTATGCACAGGTCAAACAGTTATCATGTCCAACATCATCAGGGTCAAATCTTAGGATTGACTACAACTAAAGTTGCTTTTAAAATGAAACTCTGTAAACTAGAAGATTGAAATGACCCTATTTCAAAACAAAGTTAGTTGTCTAACTTTTCAAAAGGAACACAAACAAAGCCCACACAAAAAAGCCACAGATTTTGGCGATGGGCTAATATATTTTACAATATTATTACCTTAAATCTTGTCGATTCAAACATCATTACAAAAGATTTCTCCTCTCCCAATACAGGATAAAGCTCTCTTCTAAATCATGCTTTAGTCATCATTGGCCATTTTGCTTTAGCATACAAGTTTGAAGGTCTACCTTAGTCTGTTTTTCATTTTGAGTCACCTGTTTGTCTCATCTCTGTTTGTTCTTTGTCCCTCTAGGCTGTCTTCTACAAGCTTTGGCTTATTCTGACAGCCTGATACTCTCTTTAATTCTGTCGTACATAGATTTTGATCTGTTCTTCCTTCAATTGCCGTTCTTATTATTTCATCTTGTCGATGTTAACTTTTGCAATTATGTCTCATTTCGAAAAGAGAGAGGTTTGAAATAAATATTGATTTTGAATTGAATGTTATGGTACACCGTGTACCGTCTGATGGGCGGTCGGGTTGGCGTAGTGGTTTCTTTCCTCGCCTTCCACCTCTAGGACCCCGGTTCAAATCCCGCTGGGGCACTGATTGCGTGGGTTTTCCCTGAAATAACTATCTGGTTTTTTTCTCCCACATCTAAAACTGAAACTTCCTTCCTTGTCTTCTCTCCATGGGGTTCTTGGCTGGTACAGTGATTAAATTCACTTTCTGAGAATCCTTGACTTCACAACCGGTATTAATAAATGAAGTAGATAAATAACTCAATAAATAAAAAACCAAATAAATATAAGTTATCTCATTTGAAGAGGTGGTGTCTCTGAAAAGAGAACGTGAGTTTACATAATTTTCTGAGCCAACACATCTTCAAACAAGATAAAGCCTGAAATCCCACAGCATTGTGATGAATACCTTGGCAGTTCCTTTGAATTCATTGTGTTCTTTAAGTAATGCTTGAGTCTCCTCTGGGTTGTCTCCTACATTGGTGTGAGTTGACAAGTAGAACTCTCCTGTGTCGTGGATCCACTCTAAAGCCTAGGAAAGGAACAGAAAAGAAGTATAAATCACGTCCAAAACCATTTTGTTCCTCTGTTAAATGAAATACCTTTTGCACACTGCGTACAAATGAAAACGTGCAAAATGCAGCGTAAGTTTGACAACAAATATTCATGACAAAATAAGGCTTGCCAATCATGGGGGTGGGAAGGGAGAAGGGGGAAGTGCTTACCTGTCTTGCACTGCGTTCAAACAAGACATACTGAAGACATTGGTCCAGACGTTTCTTTTTCTGTGTCCAGCTCTCCAAGACTTTGTCCTCTTGCGTTAGAAGCTCTTCAAGAATTCCTTTAGGGAAAAGAAAACAATTGTTCATATCACAAATGAGTTAGAGGCAGGATGCACTTTTGGATAAGTATTTTCAATTTCTGATAAACATTCTCAAACTTGTCGTCTTCTTTTGTTTTTTTTATAGAGTTTTAATCTTTGAAAGCGATGGATAATGTTGTAACACTCACTTTTGACGTAAGTCTCTGGTCCCCGCATGACCCCAGCAGCGGATTGGGCGGCCGGCTGCCCACCATTGCACTTTTTCAGGTATTTAAGAAAGCTCTCTGCATTCCGCCTCGCCATGGTGCAAGCCTTCAGGAAGCTCTCCTTCTGGTCCTGGTGCTTCTGGATCAGTTTCAACATCTCTGTCTCGGACACCGGTGTAGAGTGGTCCCCACCACCGCTGCACCAGTCCTCGTCACGGGTGTAGTCTCGCTGAAGGTCCTCCAGCACTGACTGGACCTGGAGTTGATCATTCAGTAAAAGTTGTGTTCATAATTTTTTTTTAGCAGTATAGGCCAAAAAAATGTCCCACATCGAAGTGGGAATAAGGTCAAGATTACAGAAGAGGAAATCAATAGTACAAAATCAAAGTCACTACGACAAATCCAACTGGTTAATGTTTCTTTCTGATAAAATTTAGTAAGTCGTCCAGAATTTTTAAGTTTTCGATAAAGAAAAAAGTAAACAATCAATAAGTAGCTCATCAAACTTAAAAGTACAATACATCAGCAGTCTCCATTTATTCATTTTCTACTTGCAAACACTTTATAGTATAAATAAATTTGTACTCATTTGTGCATGTAGTGTGGTTAAAAGGTGACTAAGAATTTCACTGGATCCCTTGAATGGAAGAACCATTGATATACACATTATCGTCTCACCTGTTCAGATGTCTTATAGAAACTGGCAGCATACTGGAAGAGTTTCCTCCTGTCTTCTGAGCGCAGCACAAGGCGTGACCACCGCACCTCCACGCTGGTTGCGATACTCTGAATCCGTTCACTGTCGTAATGACGGGCCTCCAACAACTTATAGGCATTGTCATGGAGACGTATTGCACTTTGTTGAGTTTTCTGCAAGAACAGGAAGACATTTTGCAATATTTCTAGAACACTTTAGACCAAACAATGTAAAATCCTACAGCACACCATTTTGTTTTGTTTTCTCTTTTGGATGGGGCAAGAGTCACAAGCTGAAGAATAATACCCCATATTTGGGCGTGTCGTGGCCGAGTGGTTAGTGCGTCGGACTCAAGGTCTGGTGGCTGAGTCATCAGAGTGTGGGTTCGAGTCCCGGTCATGACACTTGTGTCCTTGAGCAAGGCACTTAACCATAATTGCTCCGTAAAAGTTGGGGAGGTAGAGCTTTCTGCTCTACCAGCCAGGCTTCTGATGGATGATACTCAAGCCTACATCCTTACGTACTGTAAAGGGGTTTACCCTGTTTCATCCCCAGGAGTAGGTGGCAACGGCCCCTGGAAAAAAACAGTTAATTTGTAGCCCACACCTTGAGTGGCTTACTGGCCTTGTGTGTATTGCGACTTCCATAAAATAAAAAAAATAAAAAATTGACAGATATTTTTTAGGTCAAAGAGACCTCGTCCCCAAAAATAAAAATATCTGAATTAAGAACTTTGAAATGGTATTAAACACTTTTGCATCGAAATATCAGTAGAGTATGCTTAAGAACGTCACAACATACACTCATGTATTAGGGTCTTGTCACACAAGGCAAATTTTTCAAGCAACTTGGGAGGCAAACAACTGTACTGAAAGAAATAGGAACACTTCAGCAGCACAAGGAACATTTGTTTTTTACAGTGTCTCATTATCCCTACGAAAATGATGAGAAACAAATTTAGATACTGAATGTATTTTTTCTAGGAGATTGCCTGGAACAGGCTGCCTGTAAATATTGGCAGTTCACAATACAGTGCCCTCTACAGTTACACTCGAGAGGCCATTTTCCCAAAAGCAGATAACAAAAAAACAATCACACTCGCAACTCAGCGGCATATGAACAGTTTTGGACCTTTCAATGCCTGACGTGATCGTTGAAAACATACACCAGCCTTACAATTGCGTTGCAAACCATGAATAAACTTAAACAATCGAGGTCACACGGCAGGCTCTGTTATACAACTTAACAAAAATTCAACCTTTTCCAACGATGCACTGCAAAAACGGTCTCTCCCGGTTAAACTGTAGAGGGAGTAGTGTTTCATAAATCACCCTTGGAGAATGGCCCTTAGAGTTTTATTTTCTGACCATATCTGCTGAATAGAATATTTAACAGCCATGTGCAACAATTTGAAAAATAATCAATTTCAGCAAGTCCTTCACAGTGAAACTCATTTTCCTATACTCTTCTGTAGAAAACAAATCTTGTGTTGACACCTTGAAGACGTCTCAACCCACCTCTATGGCATTTTCAAACTGTTGATGATCCTTCTGCAGTCTCTCAGCTTCCTCAAAGCTGTTGGGGACGGACGTGACCATCAGGAGCATCTTCTCGGCACTTTTGATCCAGCTTTCAACCTGTTCAAACAAACACATCACCGGAAATAAAAGGGTTACTCCACCTTTTAGAACAAATACTTCTGTTGAGCAAATGTCACCATTGTTGCGCATCTATGGTCTTATTACTATACAAATTTTTTTTTTAAAGGCAAAGTATACCTTTGGTTTTTGGAACCGTACATTTGCCTTAATGCTATATAATTGTAGATATATGCCATAAAACTAAACTGTGTAAATTTCAGTTCAAAAGGTGGCAGCGTTTTTGAGATATCACCAAAAATCTGGAGCGGTTGTGTTCACGCAGAAAAAGTATCCGTCATTGGAATACACATTCTGATAAGCGTTACGGCCATAGCGCTTCTCAGATTCCAATTTTGGGGGGATAAAAAGTGATGTATTTTTCCATAACTGCAGTACTTCGAAGTGAAACATTTCTCAAAATGCATTATACTATCCCAAGCTGCTGTACATCTTACCAAGTGAGTTATTATTGCCATAAATTTTCAGAGTCATTACCAAACGTATACAGACACTTTAAAACAACACAGACATAAACTTGCTATTAGATTGTAGTCAGCCTTTGGTTAATTTACAGCAATGAAATCTCTTCATTTTAAAGAGGAAACGAGTTTAAAGATGACAACCATTTTTTTTACATGGTTGTACCCGCTATTTTACTAGTTTACTAGTTATAGTTCCCTATCTTACACACCGTGCAAAGCTTCAAACATTACATATAATGATCTCTTCTAGAAACCAGAGGTGAGGTTAAATTTCAACTCTGATTTTTGCCATAATCACCATTTCTTAGAGCCTGAATTTGGGGGAAGAATCCACAAGAATCCACAAGACCATACAGATTGTAGCTCAAAATTTGTACCGGACCAAAATGAGGAAACACTGTTTTTATTTGAAGAAACACTATGAGAAGATTGATCTCATTTCTCTTATGGGTGAGTATACTTCGATACTCAATCCTTTATTTTTTATTGAGGTTTTTAATTATTCAATTGAAAAAGACAAGACCGCTGGACTTGTCCAGTCGTGAGTTTATTTGCCGAACGCTAAAATCACTGGCCTGCAGTCCAGTGTAAATTTCTAGCCCGGCTTCTTCAAAGAAGAGATGATGACATTGTTGTCACTGGTAACAAAAGTTTACCCTCACCTTCCATTCCATGTCAAAGCTTCTAATCTTTTTTTAAACTAAAACCAACTTAAAATCCTTCAAAACCATCCTCAGATTCTGGATGAATTGGATAGATTTGGTAGACACAATCCACACCCTACGTACAACACAATAGGGACAGGCATGCTACTCTTATCAGGGTATGAAATTTGGGTTTTGATCTACCACAGACTGGAGGAATATTATTTTCATTATTATTTAGTTTTTATTATTTTGCTTATTCTCAAAGTACAGACATACATTACAAAATACCTAAAGCATAATTTCAGGATAAAGACTGCAAAATTAAAGCAACTAAAGAAACTGAATGGATTAAGACAATTGAAAACGTTTGGATAGAAAAAGAGGGCTCCGTGTAGAGGGGGCATGCGAGTAGAATGGGAAAAGATTGGACAGATAAAAATGGGCGGGGAAAGATACATGAGAAACAACGCCAATCCATTTCAAGCAGCCAGGAATAACAAAAGCGTAAACGTTGTGACTCAAAAGCCTGTTCGCCTAAACTTTATTTTATGGTTGTTTTGGATCAGCTAACGGCCTACACTACAGAGATAGGGTTAACACTTTCAAATATCGAACAGGTGTAACATTACCTGCTCAGCGTCAATCTCAAACTGTCTGAGGTTCCTGCACTGCTCCAGCTTTGCTCTCCGCACCTCAGCAATGTCCTCCAGCTCCAAGTATCCATCCTTGATGTCATCAAGAAGGACTTGTACCCTGGTCTGAGCAGTGAACTGACCCCTTGCCATCAGCTCGATACCTGTAGAGTCTAGCAGCTGTAACAGGTCTCGACCCTTTGACAAAAAAACAAAAACATGAGCTGTTAAAAAACAAAAAAGTACATTCCAATGTATATCCAGCCGTTTAATTTTCAATTGTTTTCTGATATCAAGACTTCAACTTTCAACAGACAAATGTTTAAAAAAAGAAATTGCCAACACTTTACTCTGACCGTCCCTTTTAAAACAATCTTGTGAAACTAAAAGTTGTTTGTAACACGTAGGTCTTGTGTCAGCAGCTCTCACATACTTAGTTCAGGAGTTTCTGGGCTAGAGCCTGAACTTCGCACAAGACTTGCACTATGGTCAATATTAAGAAATAGGTCTGCGGTAACACCGCGCCAACTCCACATCCGGTTCGCACACGCAAAGGCTGGTTTATAGTTGGTCGTGCGATGATAAAATTTACATGCGACATAGCTAATAGTCGACGCTGACGCGTCAGTTGGTCTGTTCCATCATCGTCTTGGTTAGTTTACCCGCGTCTAATAATCCAAGTGCGGACACCAGTAAGATTTACCTATTGGAAGTTACCCATGGTCTTGGTTAAATATTAATCCAATGCGAAAGCGGCTTTAGTAAACTCTGCCTCAGCACCACCTTGTATGCCAAAGACTCTTAATGGGACCCTATAAGGGTGTTGGTAAGTGCCAAACACATCATTTTTAAACCTGACTGACTTACCTTCTGTATGAGTTGCACCGTCCTCTCCTGCATCCCGTCAAAGAAGTCCAGGTGTTCTTTCAGCATCAGGTCTGCCGTATCGATGTCAAAGTTGAAGTCAGCACCATGCATCTCAGCTGTGTACCTCGGAAGCTGGGTGGACAACTAAGTTGAAAAGATGATAAAGATTACATTGGGAAGGATAAGAAGATTCAAGTAATTCAAACATCTATAGACTATTATATACAGTACTCGCTTAACAACAGAGACCTAATTGGATCATGTGCACTAGCAGAAAAATTGCGTTGCAGTCTTCGTTTTTTTCCTTTTCTTTTTTCTTTTCTTAAAAAGAAGATTCCAAATTGAAATTGACTCAATTCAATATGCATGAACTACTAATACAAAATAGGGTCTCATTTCTGGAATCGACAATCTGTGGAATCATATTTTCAAGCTTGTTGAACAAATTTAGTGTTTTATGTGAGGATGTTTTACAAAAATGTAATACTTGTGGGTGTCAAACAATCACTGACTTCAACTGTCAGTTACAAATTGCTTAAAAGTTTTGGTAGATTTTGGTAGCAACTCAAGTACCGAGCTTTGTGACAGCTCACTCCTGTTTGGTGAATTTTGGCCATATAATGGTCTGTTAATCGAACATCCATTTTTGAAAGTATTTCTCTTTTTTTCCTTCCATGATAACGATCTACACAACTGAACTCACTTCTAGGGCATCTCTCTCAAACTGTCTGAGTTGCAGACACAGCTCCAGTTTCATCCGGCGCCCCGCCCACAGATTGTCCAGCTTGGACCGCCCATCCTCAAGATTATTCAGGATACCTTCTATATGGCTACATGCCCCGTTATATGTCACCTTGCCGGTATCCATGGCGATTTGCCTAAAGTGGAGAGAGAAGTTAAGATTATGGGTGAAGCAGTGTTGCATCATCTGGCAAAGTATTTTGCTTAATTATCAAATCTAAATATTAAAAAATTGATATCTATATCGTCTTTGATAGCACCCACACCTTCCTTGGAAAGAAAATACCTTTTATATTTTTTTTTATGTGAACGACCTAATACTTACTTTACATAATGAATGTATCTGAATAGTTGAATTTTAATTTTGGAAAGAGCAACCCCTCCTAAATTCACTGTATAGAAATAGTAATGAATAAATTATATTAAACAAAAATTGTTGTGAAGGCCTAAGGATTCTCAGAGAGCGAACTCAATCAGTATACTAGCCAAGAACCCATGGAGAGAAGACAAGAAAGGAAGTTTCAGTTTTAGATTTGGGAGAAAAAAAACAGGGAAATATTCCAGGAAAAAAGCCCACGCAATCAGGTAGGGACTGAAAACCTAATACACACAGTGCCCCCCAGCGGGATTAGAACCGGGGTCCTAGAGGTGGAAGGCGAGGAAAGATAGCACTAAGCCAACCCGACCGCCATTAATGCATTATCAATTTAACCACAATAGATAATTCACACTTGACGTCTCACAGTGTAAAACTGGCCATCTGTACGGGCAATGACAGTCATTTTTTTTTTAATGCACAACTGTGTATCATGCGTAAATACCACATGCAGCACGCGGGAGTTCTGTCAAATTCCTTCCATGATTGGTCAGCGAACCACTCAGCTTCGTATGAAAATGAGAACGCTTGACGCGGCCCAAAGCCAAAACCAAAGTTGCCCTGTAAATATGGCGTCTGTGGTTAACTTCCCATTACAGTATCAAAGGCTATTTGTGTAGTGTTTGTCTATATCCACTCACATCACAGTATTGGAAGTTTTGGCAATTTATCAATGCTGTCCTAAAAAAAGTCTATAAAGGACCTGTCTCCAAACTAAGAAACAGAAACATTTTGTCCATTGGTTCAAAAATCACAGATAAATCCCACACTGAAGCTAAAAGCAAGGCTGTGGATTTGAAAACAACAAACGAGAAACCCCTTGAAACAAGAGTAACTCTGGCTGTAATGGGAGCGTACCATTTTTTTTTGGGGGGGGGTGGGGGGCGGGAGGGCGGGAGGGTGGGTGTTGAACCCTAACATTCAGAACTTGGTAACCCAATAAACAATTAATGCATGGCCCACTGGTCTGCCTGTGATGTGTATTTGTTGAAATGTCAAATAAAATGTGTGGGAAGAGAATGTTCATTCAGTCCCCTTTGGTTACCATAGTTACATGTTTCGGTAGCAAAAGTATTGATACCAAGACCAACTCACAAAACTATTTCATGAAGTGGACTGATTGACCTTGTTTTGATACAAAATCATTACCGTTTCAAGGAAGCTTGACAAGTGAAGAATATTTTTATTTCAATAAAAGAAATTCTTTCAATAAAAGAACTTAAAAAACGATCCCCCACCATAATCTCGCTATAAGAAGGAATATGAAAAAATAAAACTAGTTGTTGCAAACTGCTTACCAACCACAAGGTCCTGTTGTATAAATGCAAAAGAATGTTCATGGCCTCACAGTTCGACCCTAGCAGAGTCTTTCTCAAAGGCTAAAATGAGAAAGACTCTGCTGGGGTCGAAACGTGAGGCCGTCAACCATTTTTTGCAAGAAGGAATATGTTTCAAACTCTCATAAGCTAGCACTCAATGCGAACTAACCTAAGGTGATCCACAAGGTTCTGGCCCTCGCTGATCGTGTTGACGGAAGCGTCTATCGTGATGTCCCTCTGGTGTTCAAACTTGGCCAGGTCCTCCTCGGCACCCTCAACCTCGTCTGACGTCTCCTCACTGTTGAGACTCTCTTGAAGCTCCTTGTACCACGCCGTTAACTGGAGGGAATTCATCAGGGAAAAACAGCAAATCATTAGAAACCAACATGGAAATCCTTTGAGATATAAAATTCAATTCAGCTACACATTTATTTCCAGAAATTTATAACAATTTAACAGCAAGTGTAAAGCACAAAAAAAAAACAGAAGGAGAATTAAATGGGAAAAAAAGGAATTTACTTCCAGAATCAATTTTAGGGAAAATGTAAGAATACATTACAGAGAAAGCTTGAACTTGATGAGGGAAAAGATATACAATATAAAAATACTGACTGAGATTCTCAGGGTCAGAAATTCACCAAAGGATCTACTGAGCTTATGCATTGACGTCATTCTGACACTATCAGAAGTAAATTAATGATGAAACAATGGTAAGCCTACAGCTATATACGCATGGTGCATAGTATGTATACTGCCAATGAGCAACATTCTTTTGGTCTCTCGGCATGAGGGCGCCCTTGATGATGGCATTACATCTCTACCATAAAAAAATTTGATCGATAGTGAATGATCACTCAGAAAACTCCATCTTTTGACAAACACAAATCGGTATACTTCAACAATCTCATGACGTGGTTTGGTTCAACCGTCTCTGGAAAATGTCTGAGATCCAGCGTCCATTTTGCTTCTCCAGACCGGTACCATGTTTAAATCCCACTACATAAAGAGGATCATTTACAGTGCTGGGTTTCCAGACAATGAGGACCACAATGACTTGGCTGTCATTGTTTGGGGGTCTGGAATAAACCTGGTTGTTGTTGTTCTTCTTCTCAGGTAGCCTCACGCCTTTTTGTTAGGGAGCGGCAAAATGAGACACTCCCTTTATGTCTCAAGGATATGGTGTAAGCTAAGAGGCTAACATGGGCTGTGTACCTGGCACGAGCTGAAGGATCCAAGTAATGTGGCTACAAAGGAGCGGCCTGGAAGGGACAAAGAAGGGGGCCTGGTGGGGGTGGGCTAATTAAGCTTCAACAAGTTGGTAATCGATTACCATTTAATCCATCACTCTCAATCCAAGAACCAACCAAAGATTATTCTTCATTCCACTTTGAAATAAGATTGGATTTTAACACCTTATTCAATACCAGCTCTGGTTATCTCAAGGGTGGGAGCAAGATTTTTTCCTTTCAGAGTTTTCTAAGAAGGTGAATTTGTTCCAAGCAAGAACCTTTCTCAAAGAGAAATAAACAGAGAACCTTATTGTATGTAAAGGTTATGGTATGATGCAACTGGCGATGTGTTCTTTTCTGCTTTTCTCGCTAACAGACTGTTTCTCGTTTGTCTTTTTTTGTTTTGTGTGTTTCTTTCTTTTAATTTGAGGACAATGAAATGCCTCACCACTTTGGGGGCAAATCAATTTATTATTTTTCTAAAAAAAAAAGACAATTTCTCATTTTACTTTTCTCATGTTTATTTTATTTACTTATTTAAATTTTGTTATTTAAAAAAAAAACAGTTGTAGTTATATATTTATTTTAGTATTATTTTTATTATTATTTTTTTTATTTATTTATTTTTATTATTATTATTGTTATTATTAGTGTCTTTTTCGGTGAGGGGGGGGGGGGGCGGTGGAGGGTGCAACTGGGAAGAAACCTACTCACCTCTTTAGCATGTGTGTGGAAGGAGACGGACATATCAAGCAACTGCTTACGACATTCTGTCCGTGTGATGAAATCACGGACCTTCTCCTCCAGGACCCTGGCTACTTGGTAGATGTCCTCTGGGTTACACTCCCCGGTCTGGGCAAGCTGGTCTGCGTTAGCGAGGAGGCGGTCTGCATTCGTGAAGGTATTCTGTAAAGGGTGACAGGGAAGGAAACACAAATAATTAATGATTTGGTGCAAGTCAGGTTAAAGGAATGTTCATCACTGGTTTATCTCTGAAGTAAACAACGAATCCAGTGTGTTAACTGCGGCTCAAACTTGTATTTAAGTTTGTGTGCATATTTATTTATCTCATATTTTGTCTTTGAGGAAGAAACTGCTACACAGTATGGTTGGAAATGGAATGAGATCTTCCAATCCTTTGACATGACTGAATACATGGTTCATATCACAAACAACATAAGCTTGTACCCTTGGGTAAGCCTTACATTAAATCTGAATATTTCTTACAGAGGGCTTGATTTGACAAAGTCATAAAAATAGAAGGCCGAGGTCTAGAGGAAGTAATTCCTGCGTGTTTAATGGATTTATAGACTCTACACATTCCTACAAAGACAAATCAAAAGGTTTGGAACACAATTGAGCAGTCTTTTCCACCATGAAGACCTTCATTTCTTTCAACAAAAAGCTAAAGCACGCAGAGTTTTGTAAACAGCAAAAATACAATGAAATCTCATACATTACTAGCCTGTATTTTCATCGTCCCTGTACCTTCTCCGCCATGAAATACTTCAATCAAGTTTCAATTTAATGAATTGAATGATTGGTTTGTTTGTAACTAACCCTCCCCCCCCCCCTCCATGAACAGCACTGAGGCAGAGATTGCTAAACTACATCACATAAATCAAGCTTGCTGGATTGTTCCATATTTCCATTTTGTAAAGAGAGGATCAAGCAGTCTGATTTCCAATCACAAAAGGGGCTCGGCTGTAAATGCCCAAAAAAAAAAAAAAAAAAAAAGCATCTGCAGTATTGTAAGAGGAGCAATCATGAAGCTTGTGACAAAGTGGGGTAGGGGAGGTGATGGATGGTGTGTATTATTAAGAAGCTTCTGGTTCAGAGATGAGATTTGATGAATGTGAAATTTCCTGAAAGATGGCTTGCACCTCGGCTCAACCTTATTCTAGACCCGGAACCTCCCAGATGTTACAGTTCAGGAGGTTCATAGACACTGTGCACTGCATCACCAGAAATACAAAACTACAGGTTTGGACACAATGTGGACTATTTGTCTCTCTCTTTGGTGACTGCTTTACTTCTTTTCAAGAAAATCTGAAGGCTCAAGGGGATTTTGAGAAAATCCTTTAGTCAGGAAAAATCCTGAGAAACCACAAGCCTGCTGGTTGTTCTCACACTGATTTTTTTTTAAATTCATCATTAATGCACACTAACTCCCTTGAGTGATTTACTAAGATCCTTCATCACTCTATCAAAATCCAACATCATATGGTAACTCAACACCCCAACTGTTAGACTCTGATTACGGTGGTGTGCCTAATCCTATGTAACGCATAAACAGTTTAATAGTGCAGTTCTCGGTCCAACAGAATCAACCAAACATTTTTGTTTTGATGGGTTGGAAGTGTTTAGGGTTACGGCAACATTCTCAGGTAACCAGGGCCCAATCTCACAAAGAAAGCAGCTTGCATGTTTATTCGCACAGTAAAAACATACATCAAGGTTATTGGTCATGAAAATGTGAATTTTGACTGCCTGCGGGTTTCTGCTAAGCAAAATACATCTGTGCTAAGTAAATTGTTGTGCTTACTGTATCCTACGAATTTAGGTCGAGAATGATATCCCATGAAGGATTGTTACAATCTTTCACCAAAGTGCCCTTTCAAAATACATATTAAGCCCCTCAAACTGGATAATTACCAATTACTTTCATTACATGTTTCTTAACCATACCACGACAAGTGAAGATGCTTGACCTTTTCCACAAACAGTGCATTCCAGTTTAACCAGGCCACGTTATCACGACCTACATCGTTTCACTCCACGACATCATCCACCCTAACGTGGACAGTCGGCATTCCATTCCGACTCATTTCAAAAATACACCTTAGCACTGACCACGTCAGGGTGGCACCGACCGGCCGAAACATTTCCTCCACTGAGATTAAAATCGCATCCCTGTCAAAAATAAGAGAGAAAACCCGATGCGGTGTGTTCGGAGTTTAGCAACGGCCTCATCACGCCGAGCGATGAAGAATTAGCCACTCGCAGTGTGAGTGACATTCAAGGACAACATCTTCTCATCGGTGGAAAAGAGTTCAAAGATAAATAAAAAACACTCTAATTTGATTAACATACATACTTGGAAGTGCTAATGCTTTAATCTACCCCTGGAGTAACACGCGTTTCGTACCTCAATTTCTTTTGACATCTTTGATAAATACTCTTAATATTGTTTGTGGATTATTAAATCCCTTAGTTGGAGGAATCCAATCCAATCCAATTCTCACTTTTTAAGTTCCCGGAATGTCTGAAAAATTGGTTTAAAAAAAAAAAAAAAAAAAAAAAAATCACACAGCATCAACTAAATTCACACAGCAACTTTGACTGTTATTTTGTGTGTTTTACTCTACACCGTTTTGTGTTAAGTACAGTATACTCATTAAAAAAATCTCATACTACTCGGATGGGATTCGTACCCAAGACTTTTGCCATTCTAGAGCAGATGTCATACCACTAGACCACTGAGTTTGCCCAGTCGCTAGGGGCCAGTTTGAATCCTATATATCAGCACTAGCAGCAGGTACCACAACTATTTAATAGATGTTAATTTTCATTGGGGATAAGAATAATATTTGTGTTTTACCCATACACCGATATGTGTTGAGTACTGTATACTCAGTACTTTTCCCCGAGTCATGTAGAAAAAAATCCACAGGCATATTATTCGGGTGTGGATTCGAACCCATGACCTTTGTCATTCTCAAGCAGATGTCATACCACTAAACCACCGAACTTGCCCGGTAGCTTTGACTGCATTTCCATTCCTTTCTCGTTGACAACACAATTACAGAAGTTAGAATGATTTTAAGAAATCTGCAGTTTTTCTTCAACAAAACTGTGTGAACAATCTCATACAATTCATCTCCAAATACCTTTCACCGTCACTGAAAGGACAAATAAAGGCAACTGCAGAAATTCCTGCCGACTTCATAAATATAGCTCCGAGGTAAATATTTCAGCTCTAAATTGGGACGACTAAAGGAGAGAAATAAGCCGTTGATTGTAGGATTACAAGAAACATTCATGGGCATGCAGTAACTATTATAAGCTTACCCAGATTCTAAAAGCGCAGAGTAGGGGCTGCGAGGCATTATCGGAGATCTCAACAACTTAACACACTACCTTTTTGACTGTTTTCATATGGCATCAGTAGATTCTTTGGTAAATAACATCCGAAGGCAGTTCTCAAAACAACTTTTCTTTCACACACATCCTCTGAACGGTGACAGCACAATCCGAGAATAAAAAAATACTGGGGAATCAATTGCTGGTTTTCTTTTTCGCCCTCCCGAATCTTTGCTAGCGTGTCGTCCTGATATTTGGTTGCATTTCATGCCAGCAGGAATGTTTAGGGAGGGGGGAGGGATAATGGTTTCCGTGTGAGAATGATCGCTATCGACTCTTAATTCCAAATAGCCCACAGATGATCAGCAGGAAGATCGGAGTAGGATAAAATAAATACTACAGATCTTATTGTTGACTCGCTGGCGTTTTTGGCTAATGTTTCACAGGTTTCTCTGAAACTGTTTACTCACGTTTAGGTAAGTATTCCCATTAACTAAAGCATTGAAGAAAAGAGCTCTTATAAAAACAGTTAAATCACCTTCCCACAGTTTACCATGAATTATCCGAAGGTAGTTAGAGAAGATTAAATGGATGACCTTTATATCAAAGTAGTTTTAGGGTATTCCATGTGTTCTTGTAACTCAAAAGCTACGTCACATGGCCCCTACATAACACAAGGCGCAGACTTTGTGTTCTATGTAGAAACATGTTCCAATTGAAGTTATACAAAATATTTCGTCTGAATGGTTCAGCGTCAAGTTCAACCACAGAAATAACTTCTGTTGAGCACTGTTTTCCGCTAAGCATATCTAAGGAATAGTGCCCCTAACCCAAATCTGCTAACAGAAATACCATGTGATGTACACTAATAATGCTCTTGACTGGTTTGTCGCTGAGTTCTGCCATAGAATTAAGATTGCTGAACTCTATATTTCACTGAACATTTTTATATGAAATCGTCACCCCCCCCCCCCCCAACACCCTAAAATTACTAACCAAAATGCAGTATGATGTGCACAACGTTACTTGTGACTGACTAAACATCAAGTTCTCTGACAGAAAGAAATTTGTTGAGCGCTTTTCCAGCAGAGCATCTCTTTGAAATCGTGCCCCGACCACAAGTGCAGTCTCTCCAGCTCCTGGTGCCAACTTGATCAATCCCTGCTGGGATCCGTGTCTGACATCTTACCACGAGAAGATTCCTTGGATGGTCTGACCATAGAGCAATGGCCTCTCTGCTTCATGGGGGTGCTCCCCATCTTCAAAGCATCTCTCTCTCTCTCTCTCTCTCTCTCTCTCTCTCTTTCTCTCCAGCAATCCTTAAATCTTCCATCCATGAAATGGTTTCTCATAAACTGACAAAGTGCAGTGACTTAAACTTTGTACTCGATATTGTGTCCATATTACAGGCCTCTACATCTCCTGTAGAATTTTTCCGCCAGCAAGTTTTGATTAACAGATGTTAGATTATTGCGTTGGATTTTGACATAATACAGTCCAAATATTTATGATGAATTGTACGTGTGTCAAATTATAAATCTTCTCTGTGAACATTTGTTTGCGCTGCTATTTCAATATTTGCCACTATTGTTGTTGAAAGTGGAATGAATTAAAATATGAAGCTCCAGTTTTAGCAGAAAGTATCATTGTGACAGGGGAGGTATAAAGCTAAAAACTTTCACTTGACCAGAAGTGAATGATTTTACAAGATGAAGTTTAACAAAGATCAGGAAAATGTTTAAGACAAATGGTAAAGAGGTCTTTCTTACTCAGAAATCTTTAACAAATATTCCCATAATTATAACTATCCGCAAAAGACCAAAACAATGATGATAAAACACAAAGAAGATGAGTCTAGCTGAGTGCGTACACTGGCAATTACATGCCTGTAAATTGCAAACATATGTCTATAGAATAAAAAGAAAACTGAAGAAGTAAAACCTTTGAAAATCTAATCCATTTCAAGATTTTTTGTTTTCTCCAAAAGAATAGCATCTCAGACAGAAAAACGTCCAGGTGTCTTTGGTATTAAAATTATTTTCAACTTAAGAAATAATCGGATAACAATAACAGTTTGGAAAGAAATATTAGGGGTCATCACAATCCCTATAGCATTCAGTAAGCTCCTTGGGCAAAATGACATCACAAAATATCTGTGACAAGTAAGTAAATCTGCAACACACAGCCCGCAGTGCTCTGCAAATACTAAAAATAGACTACCTTTGATATGAAATTGGCACACTTGGGAATTGCCGTCTTCTGGCAGAGGATTGTACAATGCATTGTTGCTGATCACGTTTTACACAAGCGGAAGCTGATCAAACGACTTCAACAAAGGAACGGCTGAGCTTGATTCTTAATGACTGTTGACATTTTTGCATGCTCGGCCCTATTTACAAACAGTGGGGAGTTCCATGTCATGGATTTTCTGAAACATGTTTACTGTCTGTGCTGCTGCCATCTTGTTCTTACTAGAACTCCATTCAATTCATTGGTAACCCAAACTGAGGCTAAAAGTAGTCTGGTCTCTTTCTTGAGAATAAGTGAGAATTAGGCCGTGTCCGAATGAATGGCTTCTGCAGTGGCTACGGCCGGAACGCCAAGGATTTCTATTCTTCAACATTGTTGTTACAGCCAATGGCCATAGCCATAGCCGAAGTTGTTTGATTCGGACGCGGCCTTAGTACAGTTACTGTGAATACAGGGCACTTGCTAAACACAGCCACAGCATGGTTAAAGTCACAGTAAATGAAACCAAGAGAATGCTGAGCTAGACCAAAGTCTGTGTCCTGCTGTGTACGTGGTGTATCGATATCACATGACATGCATGTATTACAAAATGATATCATGTGGCAGCCTTGTATGGCAAAACGACAACACGCATTAACATGTTCCACGTTTTCATTGGTCGATCTAAGTGACGTAGTACCTGTATGGCAAATTTTTTTTTTTTAAATGGCCGCACACACTTGTACAAAGTGGTCTCACAACTGAATCCCACAAATAATTACTCGCTGTTATTCTCTGTGTTTTATTTCTATAGTTGAGGTATACTAACAACATGTGTAGAAAATCACAAGAAAATTATCTTGAGGGAAATTTGGTCAAGATCAATTGACTGCTTCATATACCTAACCCCTACAGCCCTGACAATGCTTGATCCTCCTGTACTTCAGGGGCTACAAATGTCAAGGAAATTGTCGTTATTTGCTTAGAAATGCCAACTCCTACGGTTACTGTTTGCCCACTATGAATGCCAAGGCCAGCCCCATCAAATTCAGGAATTAATTATACTGCCTGGGATTTAAAACCATAAAAAAAACATACCCACATTACAGTGTGGCGCTTTAGAAGGTGGTAAATTTACTGCATGAATTGTTTTGCTTAAAGTGATGGTGTAGATAAAGTTAGCTGTTCCCTTTCTTGTATTCCCCCGTTTGAATAAAGACAAATACTACCAGTGCTTTCTTGTGAAAGAAAAGTTCTTAACTGACACTTGGACTGGGCCCAATTTCATGGTGCTGCTTTACCATGGAACTCTGCACTTTCACGGCGCGTGAATCGTGTGGTTAGCAGTGCCATGAAATTGGGACCAGTTTTTTGAAGAGGCAGTTAATGTTTAAGGTTGTGAAGACCGCCTTGATTAACAGGGAAAGTCAATCATTGCTTTTGGGGAATTGAGAAAAATTAATTCCATCCTCAGTGGGATGTCATGACCGAGCGGTCTAGTGAGGTGAACTCAAGTTCTGTAATTTACAAAATGTGGGTTCAAATCCTGGCCTGGTCAGTCAAGACACTTGTGTCCAGTCCTTGAGCAAGGCACTTTATCGTAATTGCTTCTCTCCACCCAGGAGTAAAAATGGGTCACGGCGAGAACTGGGGAGTAACCTGGAAGGCACTTGCATCCTGTCCCGGGGGAATACAAATAGTCTCAGCCGTTTGATGCCAAGGAAACCAGATATATAAACACCAGCCTGCTGAGCCATGTTTTTTTGTTTTGTTTTTTAAATCTAGTTTTTAATAAACACCCGATACAAGTAATCTACCAAAAAAAAAAGGTTTTAAATTCGATGGTCATGTTTTAGCAATAAATTTTTTGACAAATCTTGGCAGGGATTTTTTCGCATTCATTTTGGGATTATTTTGATTGTATCAATTGCAATAAGCAACTGTGTTTTGCAGAGTCTTCCAATGCTACACTTATGAAGACTCTGACAACAACACAGCTGGAAATATTTCTCTGGAGGATTTGTACTGGTATGAACTTTGTAATCAGTGAGCTTTCAGATTGAAAGTTCAGTTTTGCCAATGTTAAATAACTCTTATTGATACGACAAAATATCCACACCA
The DNA here is from genome assembly GCA_911728455.2 of Marthasterias glacialis. NCBI lineage: Eukaryota > Metazoa > Echinodermata > Asteroidea > Forcipulatida > Asteriidae > Marthasterias > Marthasterias glacialis. Next base: position 27,585,222 of record OU452223.1, read on the forward strand.
AAAGCAGCAGTTTTGCCAAAATACCAACAGAGTAAAAATACTTTTGTGGAAACTTTCAATTTTGGACCTCCTGTTTCACCAAAAATGCCCATCTTCAGCGACAAGGGAACTAGTATATGTACAAGTACAGCAACTCAACCTGGCATTCCAGTATATACATTTTGGCTAAACACGATAACCGATTTTCCGCTTACGCTATTCGTCTGTTTTGTTTTTATCCCAATCTGACTATATCTCATCGAAGTGCACTGACTGCTTTGAGTTAGTCAAGGATCTAGACTGAAAGGTCAGACCGATCACAGGGATGGAGAGCGAGAGAGAGTGGAGGGGAAGGACTTCTGGAGACATTTGACATTTTTGTTATTGAGTTGAGCATGATCCTGTGTTAGTCAGGGTCCCCCCACGTTTAAACCAGGTCAAGCTTTCATATAATATGACACTTGAAGGAGATTGTGATAAGGGTTGGTCTTTAAGACAGGCAGTTGGGGGGTATTCAGAGATGTCCTAGGTTGATGTTGGCTGTCAAGACTGACAGGGCAAGGAAAGAGGAATTTAACCTCGGAAGCAGGGGGACCATACGAGAGGATGATACAATGAGGGTGGGGGGGGGGAGACAAACAAAGGAGTGTTTCAAAGACAACAGAGTAGATCAGTTTGCAATAGCAGTAAATGTTTCATTGTAAAGCTTCGGACAAGTGGACGAGGGTTTATGAGGATAAGTATAGTGATCGATTTAAAACAATGACCTTATGAAGACAGCTTCAATGGTACCCAATGGATTTAGCTTCATGAAATACAACAAGGTTGTTTAAAATCAATACAAGAGAGTACCATGCCTGGGTCACCCCTTGACAAAGCTCCCTAATAACCCCCCCCCCCCCCCCCCCCGAGTGTAAACACGCTAGAGACACTAGGTGGCAGCAGACTCCCCTGTTCTTGAATATTTGCGCCCCCTCAGAAACACATGAACATGTAAATTAACCTGGTGTGTCTGCTGCCATCCTGCGGGGGTGGGGGAGCCCCTCGCTCAGAACACCCCCCCCCCTCCTTCAGATAATAAATAATGCACAAATGAATGATTCGACACATTCATCCCCCCCCATAAAAAAATAATAATAATAATAATAGTTGTCTTTGCCTCAGCTAGCCCCCCCCCCCCCTCCGTGAGAGGGGAACAAAAGGTCTGGTTACGCCACTGTGGGCAGTAAGCACCCATTGTCTGTGCCATGGTTTGTCATAATGTCTTTTGTGAACTTTCAATAGAAATGTACTTTTCCCTAATAGAGTGTCTTTAAAGGGGCAGTAGTGTTGGTAATAGAGTGTCTTTAAAGGGGCAGTAGTGGTGGAATGATTACTCCTCTGAATTCATTCTCTACCTAAAAGTCATGTTGAATTTAATTTACAGACTATCCACATCACCACAATATTGAAAAAAATATTATTTAGGGGTATGAATTAGTTTGAAGTAAAAGAAATCCCTTGAAAAAAAGTAAAACAGCCCAAGTTACCACACTGCCTGGGGGGACAAAGTCCCTCTAAACCCTAGCGTCTTGCAGGTGATGATGGGGAGTCTCTACATCATCAAATATAAACTTGAGAAATGAGTCTGAGTCTCCAATTGGTCTAAATGATTCGCTTCCAAAAATTCCGGATGTTACATTTCAGAGAGAAATGCAAATTGCTCTACAAAAGATTACAAAAAAGGGACTGCAATTTTTGCTTAATTTCTAGCCCCAAATCCTTAATATATATGAGACATCCCTCCTAAACAAAACACACCCCAAAATGACCAACCAAACAAATAATCAGAAGCTTACTTTCCAGGAAAATATCTCGCTCACCAGATTCTCTCAAAAGCAAGCATAAATATCTTTGTACCACAGAGATTCTAGTACAGCGGCAAATTAGCAACTCTAGATTTCTAAAAGAAATCATACTTTTTTTTCTTGAATCCAAATGGAGAAATTGTCTAAAGTGAAAAACAGCCCAATATATCACATTGAGAATTCCTCTTCGGGCAGTGAGGGATGACATATCCAAAGCCCTTCTGCGTACAGACACCATCCTCGAACAGCACGAGATGGGAGCATAGACTCATGTTGTCGTGATTTCAAGCACCTAGCCAGAGGCTCCGAGCTGTTAGTCTCCGCATGAGGAGACACATGGGCATTGCGTAGGGTCTCTTGCGTGGGCTTTCTTGCTCATAATATGGCTAATACTCTTGAACTACAACTAGCAATGAGCAGGGTGCTAAAAGCCCTGGAAATATAACAACTGTATCAGATTGTTGTTGTTGTTGTTGTTGTGGGCTTTCTACAAGCATCAGTAAATTGTGATGGATAATCAGTGATGTGTCCTTCTTATTATCGTACAAAGCAAACCAACGAATCTCAACAATCATAACTTATTTACACATCATCCACCCTGAGCTCTAATTGTGAGTGGGTTTTTGACACATTATTATACAAAATTATTATCATTGCGAGACTGAACACGTCAGGGAAAACACACAGAGACATTGCATGTTTTGAATGAAAAAATAAAAATTGCGTCAAATCCCCTACAGTTCTTATAAAAAAAAATAATAACAATAAAATACAAAACAGTGGGAAGTTTTCAATTCGGTATTTCAAATAAGATGGACAAACAGTTACAGAGAACTGTAAACAATGTTGTCCCCCCTTGCAGACAGAACCATCCCCTGGGCCTCAAAACAAAAATACATCCTGTAGGGCTGGTTCCACCAGGTAATATTCAAATCAAACAAACAGAGATCTGGATGGAGACAGGATGGCAAGAGACGGCGCGAAATTATACTTGCTGAGATTAGCATGATTATTTGATATTCTCCGAACCGGTGACAGATATAACATAGCAGAGAAAAGGTCAAGGATGGATATGGAGGGCTGTGAGGAGACCTGAGGAGAGATTTTGGAGTCATTATCAAGGGGGATTATTATCACATACTGCTGATGTATTCTTTGCACCGTTGACTTCCAGTTGGACTTTAATTAGCTGCATCATGTATGTTGTCTTGATTGTATCAAAAGGAGTCAACTGTGAGGTTGGCTCAGGATTGTCTTGTGCTTAGGAATGTCTTGAAGATAGGCTTTTTCCATGTTTTCATTTCTAATTCGCAACTAGTAGAAATCGCTGGCTTAGTGATATGAGGTCCTTACTTGAAATGTCAAATTTGTAGGGATGAAATCTAAAACGGGTAAGTAAACTAATCAATGCTTTCCAGGTCCTGTGGGGAACCATCCACAGGTTACGCATGCAGGGGTCACAGGTTCGAATCCTGTGGGTTTTAAAGTTTGTATCAGGTGTGTTTTGAAGCCTGTAGATTTTTTTTCCCGCTGGACTCTGAAAGCCTGGAGTATACAATGCTTACTAAACATCAGTGTCAGATAAAAAGATCAAAATAACAATTTGTTTTTCTTTTGTTGTTAAAAATCTGCTGGTTAAAAAGTAACCATCAAAAGTAGGAGTTGTCGATTTAAAGTAAGTTCCCAAATTTTTATTGAGCGAAATATGAAAGTACTTCTTTGTGTTGCCCTGTTCACAATAAAATGCAATAACACACGAGGTTGAGGGTTTGAGTGCCGCCCTAGGCGGGTGTGAATTCTTTACCTCGGAACTAAAGGCATGAAGTAGTAAAATGCTAACGACAATGTACGAGCAAACAAAGGAATATAGCAAGTCATCTGGATGATAATGCTGCTTGGCTGAAAACACACGGATGCAAAATCCATAAGATCACTAGCTATATGGAACACACGAACGTGTTCATTTGAAACACACTAATTTGACAGAAAAATACACTCTTGGCTGTAGCAGTCAGATTATTGTCCGTTCTTTTACAAACAAAGTGATGGAGAGAAAGTTTGTTGTTGGACCATATTGTTGTCTATAACCAAAACCAGCTGGAACAATCGCAGACAGACAGTTCAGAACCAATAAACAACGGCTTACGAATAAATCAAACAAAATCGAAACAAAAAACCCTCTCCTTTTGCTTCTTGACATCATATTGGGATAACAATTCTCAGCATTGACATCCCAAATGTTTGGGTGTCCTCACCACAAACATGATATTTGTGCTGCTCGCTGATTGAGGTTTGGAACCAGCTGTTGGTTTAGACCTACTTGAGGGGTGCCGGGTAATGTTTACTTAAAGGAGTAATTTATAATGAATTATAATATACTGTCTAAATATTGATAAGTGAGATTACTCTAGAAATTGTTGGGTGTTTTGAATGGCCAAATTAGGGCATTTTGCTGTCACAACTGGAATTTTAAAAGTTGAAACCATCAGACTGCTACAAAAACTTTCCGCTTTCTTTATGTATTTTGCCAAGATCATCCCAGTTTTCACCAAGACCTCTTATCTCATACAATGTAGAACATTATGTTCTGGGATATTTACACTTGAACCTGCACTTATTTTAAAAACTGTGATTTGCCCCAAATAAAAAAGATATTCACAATTTTGAAACCATCATGCAATTTTTTAAATGTCAAGCCGTCTAAATCCTTAATTAGTATGAATTTAGACATTTTGTTATTTGCATAATAATTAGCCAAAGATTAGTGACTCTTCGTTAGAACGTTTTTAATTACTTATCTTAATCAATACACACAAACCCCGCTTGTGAAAACAAAAATGCATGACTGCCAACATTAGGGCACTTTTGTAAAGATACATGGCTCTTTATGAAAACAATAAATCCTGTTGACTTACTTTCCAACACGCCACAATACGCTAAAGGGTCCCTTAATGTTATAGTGGCAGTTCATGAAAACGGAAAATGCATTTATCGAGATTATGGCCCATTGAAAAATGTACCTAATTAATTAATTGAGCGTTTTTTGTCAATATAAACTAATCAGGATGGTACAACATCACATTTATGAAACAAACAAAAAAACAAAAACAAAAAAAACAAGATTTGAAAAAAAATCACCTTCTTAGACATAAGAGACTCTTTGCGAAATAGTGACGAGATGCTTTGAACAATTTTCCATTTTTTTTTCCTACACATTCTAAATATTATATGTAAGTATATACCAAAAAGCACATCAATGCACATGTTTATTACCGATAATAGACAGCAGTATGCATGTTATTAGCATCATGCATTATTCATGCTATAATTTGACATTGCCCCCACCTCCTTTAAAATAAACTGCATAGGAATCAAGTACGCGTTTAAAATACAAAAGTACCTGACCTGCTTTTTGTTTCTTCTTTTTTTCTTTCCTTTTTTTTCTTTTTTTGCACACTTCAGTGCATCACACATAATCGCTCACGAGATTCGTCCATCTTTGTATTGAAACTTCACAGAAAAAAAAGCAGTTGCAAAACTAAGCTTTCCACTTCATGGACCATGAAAATGGGTCACCCAGAAGAAAACAATCACAATTGACCCAATTCTTATTGCCCACCAACAGTGCAGGCAAGTCTCAAGACTGTTTCATAATAATGTGGGGTTGAAAGGGGTGACTGGGTGATAATCCTACCCAGCTCAGAGTCAACAAACACCAGACTAATGGAAGGTGGTAGTGGAGGTAGGGGATCTCCCTTGGGGGAAGTTAAGGACAGGGTTGAGGTGAACAATGCCCAGGCATGACAATGCCGTTAAGTCCCTGGTAAACCTAGACTCCTTCAGGGAATCTTCCTGAGGAGTTGCTGTAATGGGAACCTGAAGAGACTTCTTAGAAAGTGTGTATTGTTTTAATATGAGACTGGCTGGTTTTCTCAGTCAAGTGATGCTGCATTGAACACCATAATGTGAGTCATCACACCATTGCAAAGGACCACACTTGGTGCAAGGCTTGGAAGACACAAAGAAATGTTGATTTTCATTTTGCTAAATAAATTTTGGTACAATATTAATATTAAGTAATTAAGGGCAAATGTTAAGCCTTATTCATCTGTAATTTTTCATAAAAAAATGAATGTATTGTGCAATGTATGGGTGGAAAAAGCCACAAACCCCATTAAAAAAACCTACATACAAGCTTGTCTGCCAGAAAATACAAACAGTAAAATTAGACTCCAACAAGAATAGACAGTTGTGGCATGTTGTGGCTGAGTGGTCTAGCACATCGAGTTCTGGTGGCTAAGTCACCAGATTAGGGGTTCGAATTCAGGTCATGACACTTGAGTCCTTGAGCAAGACACTTTACTATCATTGCTTCTCACCACCCACGGGTAAATGGGTACCTGCCAGAGATTGTTGATGTGAATGATTAGCAACCTGTGTTCCCATTTGATTGACGGTGATGCATACTCCTAAGGAGTTGAGATGGTTTTAGGAATACTTAGGGGACTGATGAACAGGGGTAACAACATTGTACAGCGCTTTGAGGGGCCTACTTGGCTTGAAAAAAATGCATAATAAATAAACATTGTTATTATTATTCAAAAGGCATTTTAACACCATATCAGTGTCTTACATTCATCGAGCCAAAGTATGTCTAAAACTATCTCCACTTCTTTCTAGTTTGAACTATGATTAGTATTTAAGTTATTCGGATGTTTGTATCATAAAAAAAGTCATATATATCGTTTGTGTTTTCACGAAGCGACGGGCATATACCCGTCGCTTCGTGCAAACACAAAAAACGTAATTTCGGGATGCCCATCCTTTTCATAATTTCTTGAATAAATCATAAATAAATTGATGAATTGATCATAAAAAATCACATTTGATGAAAGTTTAACTCATAATAAATCACAGGAGGAAAGTAAAGACTTAAAAGAATAAGCATTGTGCTTTTGATTTGCAGTTTTGAAATGTGATGATGCTCTTGCGTGATTATCTCCAAACATGATTTTTTTTCCCAATTTGACATGCCCGTCCCTTCGTGAAAACATTGACGATATGTACACCCACTGGGGCAAGACAAGGGCCAACAATGCTGGTAAAGTTTGATATACACATTATATTGCAGAAGTAAATACATTCAAAACATTGCTTTTTGTTCTTGCAACGATTCCTTGTCCTCTTCACATGCACATATTTGTGCAGACTACATAATTAAAACATCATATTCAGCATGCACATGTCCCTCATCATGTCTGTGTACATTATTCATGTAATCGACAAATACAAACATTTACAGACCACAAGAATGTGTACATTTCAAGTCTATTCCACATCACCTAGTGTATGAACAGCTGCTTGCATTGACCTACAGTCGTTCACCATGTAGATGACCCGTGTGCTAATCAATGTAGGCAAAAAACAACAGTCACAAATTAAATCAACAATTTACATGCGATTTCCATTCTGGAAGGTTAGATCGACCACACACCATCAGTATACCATGACTCAGCTATCTATTAAAAAAAAATTCCCATCAGGATAGAAAAACTTCGGAATGGAATTCCATTTACCAAAAAATTGATCCAATATTAAGACAATTTAAAAAAGGGGTGGGTAACCACAAAGAAATATAGGTCTCTCAAACTTTGTTATTTTAAAAAGTTTCATATTTTGTATGTAATCAAGTGACTGACTGTACATGCCTGATCAAAAAGAACTTGTTCTGGACCTGGAAACTGTCTTTCCACAAAACACTTTGCATGCATTGAAACTTGTGACAAAACAACTTCCCTCTTGCGACTTGGAAGTCTGGAAAAAAGAGGCCGTATCACCTGAAGAATGAAGTCATGGTTCTCCCCATGCATAGGCTAATGCTCCAGATTGTACAGTAGAGTTTTTCAGACCAACCATAAACATCAAGTAAAAACCATTCCCAGGACTTCATATGTAAAATTTGGGACCAGAATGCCCCAGTTCTGAAAAACCCTGGGAAAACACTTTTTAAGGTAGCCAGGTAGATTACTGTGGGTTTCTGATCTTGCGGACAAACACAATTTTTTTGCAAAAGGTTTTCAATAAAATGTATGTGCTGCTTTAAAACTTAGATGAAACTGGAGTTGGTAACACTAGAAAAAAGGGAGTCACATCAGAATACTGTGAATTGTGTCGACAAATATCTTTCTGCAAAAAGCACAACATAAAATGAGCGTGGCTTAAAACTTATTCAGCAATAAACCACATGGAAAACTGACTGGGTAAATTTTCATTCAGTTTTAGGGTGAACAAAGAAAAGGATTTGAACCAGTAACCCCATGATTAACGTATCGGTGCTTTACCAATGAAGCTATCCAGCCCTAATGTTAGCGGTCTCCCTATTTGTCAATATCTTTGTTCGGGGGGTGCCAGTCAAAAGCCAATCCACCTGAAACTGCCGTATGGCCAGGGATCCTTCCCCAAGTATATGATACAACCATAGAGCTATAATATTGTATGGAAGCGGCAGTACAGGAATCACCTTAAGGGGATGTGACTTTTTAATTTCAAATATTAAGCAAAAAGCAACAAAGGAAACTGACTGGTTTCAAGTTTGTTGGAACTAGGGAAGGTAACTTCTAAGCCTTTACATAGTCATTCTGTACACAGCTGGGTCGTGTCCATGCCGCTATGAAACACTCCTCCTAGTCTATACTCAGATTTACATCCTCACGCCCAATGAGCTGAGGTAGCTGGTAACTAATAGACTCCTTATGAAAGACAATATCCCTCACTGTGCAGGCTGAACACATCAAAAAAACAACCATTCCATTGCTACAGTACTCCTAAGATTCTCTTTAAAAAAATGAGTTAAATTTGTCACACAATACCAATCCAAGGCAATTCAAGTGAATTACAAATGTAAGTTTTTTTCTACCATTGAAACCCTGTGATTTTGCAATGAGTACAATAGTTAATAGAATAACAATAGTTAATACTATTATGCTTTGAAAAGTTGCTTATTTTTCTTCCGATAACTTCTCAGTTGACTGAGATGCCGTATACGACCCCAACCATTTCTCTGTCCATAGTCTTGCCTTATTTGTTTGTAAAGAAAATGTCAATAACTAACGTATTTACTACCAGTTACTTGAAGGATTTAAAAAAAGGGGGGGGATAAAGTCCAGCCTTCTTCAAAGAGGCGAATCCAACATGCGATTTCAGAAAGTGAAGGTCTGATAAGACATTTTTTCCTCTCAGTTTGTACAAAATTCACTATATTTTCCCAGAGCTAAAATGGGTCTAGCAGTCACATACATGTACTTGTATACATTGTTGAACCAAGGTAAGGTGTCAAAGATTATTCAAGTTTGAATTTTAATGTCTGATAAACTTGTCTGTTCACAAGTTAAAGCATATTTTAAACCATCCTTAGCTATAAATGTGCTAAATAATTAAGAACATTAAGACAAATTTGATTCAGTTTTCTACGTTTTGTAATTGCAGATGTATTGATGGTGACGTTATTTGGACAGAGTGCCATTCCTCAGATCACAGGAAGTGTTGCCGGGTCACATGGGTCAAGGCAAGCCTTAAAGATGCATTGCCCGATTTCAGTCCGATTTGGGGGTCAAAAATAGATTTATCTTTCAAATTGCTAATTTTACGGGGTAGAAAAAGTTACTTTGAACGAAAAAATCCGTCAAGGATTAGTGGCAGTTAATTAAAAACGTAAATGAATAAAAGGCTGGGCCAGCCTTTTAATCCTCAGGATCGGATCGCGCACTCTGTACATATAATTATGTACATATACTGCGCACATTGTAAGTACACACACGCACAGCGAGCCGTGTGTGCCGTTGAGAGCATCGGCCGCTGGGGGTCGCGACTCGTTCATACTAAAAAAGGTCATAAGAATCATGAATATTCATTACTTGCGGATTCTTCTGATTGGCCGTTGGGAAACCAATCAAATTGAAGTCGGCAAATGCCCACGGAAACTTAAAAGTGTTCTATCTCGAGTTCCTGATATCAGAATTCTTTTTTATATTTTTCGTTACTCAAACATATAAACTTTTTTAATTCGTTCGCTCAGTGAAATTGATTTTTTAATCCTTTGACCCAAAATCGGGCAATGCATCTTTAAGGAAATGTTACATAAGAGATGTCAACACACCCCTACACAATTTCCACTGAATAAAGAGTGTTCAAGTGTAACTAAGGTAGAGCACAGAGCAAGGACCAGACTTTCTATATGGTTGGAGGTTACCACTCAAAAGCCTGTCCCAAACCAAGCAATATAGACCTTTCCATTGTTGATAAACAAACCGTGCTGGTTGGCATGGACGGCCAAATGTAGCAAAACATTCAAGTCTTGTTGACAGACGTTGTGACCAAATTCAACATTTTAGCAACTTTCTATTTGAAGAAAATACATCCCATTATTGGTTGGTTTGTTTCCAACAATATTTGAAAAATGTTTGAATATTTTTGTAACATTTTTGCAAACCGTGATTATCTGTTTTTGCTTTGCATTGACGGCTTCCCGTAGTTTTTCCATCTTGGTTGGCAAAAACTCGGGCTGTGACGTTGCAAAAGAAAGGTCTATAGCAACGAGGTCTTTACTCTGAGGAATTCAAACTTTACATTTCATGATGACCGGGCAAGACCTTGTATCCCAAAATGTTTTTTAAAGTTTAAGAAACAAGGTCAAAGTGTCGTAGTAGACTGAACACAAGATCTGGTGTTGTCACTTGTGGCACTTGTGTCTTTGAGTAAGAGATTTAACCTCAATTGCTTCATCCTTCAAGGGAAGGGAAGCCTTAAATCCAGTATGTTGTGTAATGCATGTAAAAAGAAACCAGATGTAAAAGAATCCATTATGCTTTATCTAAAGGAGAAGGGGTATGCCCCCGCTGTCTCTGGCATCGTTGGCTGCAGATTGCACCACATCTCACCTTATAAACCCTTACAAGGTGCTCATAATTCAAACATAGATCTGCATATCTGTCAGAAAAACTAATGAGTGCTTTGAGACGCCCGTCAGGTGTGATAAAGCACTGTATAAGAACTCAACTGTGTATGTCATTATAGTCTGAATGTCTTAATCACAAGGTTATTAAGTATCCAGTAGTACACGCCTGTACTTTGTGGCGTGTTTTGGCCGAGCGGATAAAGAACACCGGACTCAAGCTCTGGTGTTTCTGATCAGCAGAGTGTGGGTTCGAGTCCCGGTCATGACACTTGTGTCCTTAAGCAAGACGCTTAACCATTATTGCTGTGTCCTTCGGATGGGACGCAAAGCCGTAGGTCCTGTGTGTTGTGCAATGCACGTAAAAGAAACCAGTGCACTTATTGCAAAGAGAAGGGGTTCGCCCCGGTGTTCTTGGTTCGATCGGCTGCAGATTGCACCACAGCACCTTGTGAACCATTACAAGGTGCTATGTAAAGGAACAGGTCTCATACTTCAAAAACGCAACTCATCATACCTTGCAGGAAAAATACTGAGCACTTTGAGATGCCCATCGGGTGTGATAAAGTGCTATATAAGAACTGCGTATTATTATTATTATCATTATTACTTACCCGAGCAACATTTACTACAATTTGCAACGTTGTGACTTTAAGCACACAGTGCTTGGCTTATAGCACAACCCTTCTGTAATAAATTTCTATCTATTCGTTTACCAATACAAATAGCCCAATTCTGAATGGCTTGTCCACAAAATCAACCATGCTTTCAATTTCAATCACCTGTTTTTCACTCCGGCAACGGCTGAGATTTGAGAATGGACCTACATGAAATATTATCGCTGCAATAATAAAGGACCAGAAAATTTAGACAAGCGATTTGAAATCTCCAAGGAAAAGAAACTTTACCTTGAAAACCTAAGACCGGGCTTTCTGTGAGAAAACGAATATCCTTATTGATTGGCGAGACACTTTCTCTGGGAAACTCTCCGACTGCTAGACGTAACATGAGAGAGGATTAGGGCCAGCATCTTCAAGGAAATTTACTTGAAATACGAGACTAACCCTCCTCCATCCAATCGGATGTTTGGGACCTAAATTACGTCTAGCTTTACGAGGTAATTGTTCAATTTAAGAGCAATTTTGCGCGAAAATGACATATACCCTCCATCAAAATTTTGTGTGTGTGAAATGGGTTTTGGGGTGTAAATACTTTAAGATTTGACTAGTCTGTCAACTGAAGTATCTGTTAAACCGTTTAATGCACGGAATAATTAAGTTACTCAACTGTAAAGACCATCATGGGGCAGATCTTATTGATGACTGAGTAGAGTTTGACGCCAAAAAGCCTGGTTGATCAGGGTCTAATTTCATGGCTCTCATTATCGTAAGCAACAACTTCGCGTTTATGGTAGGAGAACAATTGGCGCTTAACGTTAGCGTATTTCACTTGTTAGCAAGAAGTTCTTCACTTTACTAAGCATGCTTCGCTGACACAGCTAGTGCTGAAATTTGGGGCTAATCCTGTAAGCGGAGAATGGTGATCCTACGCACAGAATTCCGTGCTAAGCAGAGCCATGAAATTTGGCCCTGTATGGTGCATGGGTTTGTTATTTTGCCTAGTTGTTGTTTCATCGGATCAACTTCGTTACAAGTTTGCATGACAAGATAACAACCTTGTTTCAATCACTCTTTTTTAACACCCAGTAAAAAAGGTCATAGCTTTCCCAACTGTACACACAAAACCAATGTCATGAAATAGGAATTCAGTGCATAGAACAAACAACAGCTTTTCAGCAGAACAACACACAATTGTCAGTTCAATAACTTTGTTACGAACCTGTTCCACAGACACAATAACGATCAAGTAACAACAGAATTTGAAAAAGACCATTGGACTGTTTTACATTTTGTAAACAGTACTGAACCCCATCCCCAACCCCTCGACCCTGTGACCTAGTACCCCGCCTTCTAATGCATCTGTGTTTTCTCTTGAAAAACTTTCAAGTAAAAAAAAAAAAACAGAGAATCTTTTACAAAATCATACACAAGTTAGCTGATTCTTGAAATTCTTTCACATTCTACAAATATGTTCAACATGTACAAGAGGACTCCGTAGTGTGTGGGTACCAACAACTCATGTCACCATTGCAAGGTCCAGTTGGCACTTGTCTGTCTCAATACCAACTGACAGCTCACATGGTGCCCTTAATCATTGACTCAACGACTTCAATTAACATTACATGCTTCCACTGCAGATGTTTACCCTTAACAAGATTCCCATATTCTTTGATGCTTGTGTGCTGTTTCAGATGGATTATTCTACACATCAGCTGTGTCAACTGGTTGGCAAAGGTTTCAGGGGGATGGCACCACCCCCTTCTCTTCCTAACCCCTCCCCTCCAACAGTAAACTGACTTCAAATTAGACAGGGAATATGAGGTATAAGACATGTATCAGCAGACCTTTACCACGGTGCAGCCATCTTATTTTTCTCCCATTCAAACCAATATCACCAAACGGAGGCTTGAAGGAAAATAGTCAGGTCCCTTTTTCTGCCATAATGAAAATCAGTAGTCATGGATGATACGGTTGACAGGGAACAAGACAAAGATGGTGGCGTCAAGATGTATACATTTATTTCAGGAACAACAAATGGATAGCTCTAAAAGGAGCCACTTGGTTTATTCTCAACTGTTCTGACTTTGCCAGTCTAGACCGCAGTAGTCACAATGTCTTAAAGGAAGATTCATTACAAGATGTAACCGATAGTAAATATCAATCTTTGCCATGCAAAGCCTTCAAACTGCAACAGAAACATGTTCAGATTAAATTGTAGTTGAAATTACAATAACTTGGGCCAAGACCACAGTCATGTTTATCAATGTGACTGAACCAATGTGGTGTCAGACTTGACAGCGTCTTGCAGCAGCTATGACTACATCTAGACTTTAGCATTGGCCATGAAGCCAACAGCCAGAGCTAGTGACTTGACAACGTCTTGCAGGGCTATGACTACATCTAGACTTCAGCATTGGCCTAGAAGCCAACAGCCAGAGCCACAGTCAAAGACACTCAATTCAAACACAGCTTAAGGTTGGAAGCAAAAAGTAGTCAGACCTTTATTTGTTAGGGGTTTAATATTATTTGTTTTTGGAAGAACGAACCCATTCACATCCACACAACTAACTTGTGAAAATTTCATCAAACTAGGTGTAGGTGGTCACGCTTTCGTGAAAACACTGAGGAGAAAAAAATGTTGTCAGTGATTTTGTGCATAATATCCATATTTTGAATACTGCAAATCAAAATAATTCAACAGCATCTTGGGGTCTTCAAATAGTATTTTCCTAACTTTGACAGTATTTCAGATGGATATATTCTTCCGGAGGATTAGAACTGGTATGAACCGTAGCCTTCCGATTGAAACTAATCAACGCTTTCCTCAGATGATTACCAATCCTATTTCATGATTCTGCTTTCCGCGAAATTATCTGCTTACTTCTTTGCTTACAGGGTTACTACCATATTCAGGCCTGATTGCTTCATTCTTGAAAGGGCAAGGGCACCAAGGCATTTTGTTATTGACAAAGGGCAATCTCTATGAGGAAATCGTAAACTCATTGTAAACATTTCAAGGGCACAGAGCCAATGACCAGGGGCAACGGAGGCAATTGCCTCTGTTGCCTCCGTAAAGTATAAGGCCTGCATATTTTAGCACTAGCTGTATAAGCGAAGAATGGTTAGTAACGTGAAGTACGCATGCACACAAGCAAACATTTCCTTGCTAACCTGTGAAATCGCCAACCTTTCGCTTTATGGTAAGCAGAGACTTGAAATAAAGGTCAGCATTCATAATGACCATGGTCCAATTTTAGGGCGTTGCTTATTGCGGAATACTTCACTTACAACCCATAGAATCCTGTGCTTTACAGAGCGCCATAAGTGTAGAATTATGTAGTAAGCAGTGCCAAGAAAATGAACCAATATCACACAAAGAACATGAAAATTTCCCATTCAAACTACACAGCCCTTGCACTAACTTTTTCTTTTGACAAGCCCTCTGGGCTTGTCAGCGGTGTACTTGACTAACCCACATCAAATTTGACAAACCTATCAGATGAAAATACATTGAAAAGCATACATTAAATCATAGTTTCAAAGAGGTAGGTTGCTAGTGTTTGACTAGCCCACCAGGCAACCTAAGAGCCAAGTTTGACAAGCCCACTGGGCTACCTAAGAGCCAAGTTTGACTAGCCAGCCGTGCTACCTAAGAGCCAAGTTTGTCTAGCCAGCCGGGCTACCTCAGAGCCAAGTTTGACTAGCCAGCCGCGCTACCTAAGAGCCAAGTTTGTCTAGCCAGCCAGGCTACCAAAAAGCCAAGTTTGCCTAGACCGAGCTAGCGACTAAATCAAGCCCTGCGCTCAGCGATGACACAATGCTCTCTTTCCCAGTTTGCATCAATCCCACCCTTGACCTGATCTTGAACTTCCATTTATTTCACACCAGCGCAGAACTGGAGCAATTGTAGGGTTTAATAGACAGCGTGCGACACAAATTATCTAGTTATGTGCATGCTGTCCGAGCTGTCCCATCCACCCATAACAGAATATATGATAAGACGACAGCCCATATTCATCATACATAGGAGTCAGTTCAGCCATGAATTACCTTTTTATGATTTTAAGATATCATTTTTCTAGTTTGGAATTTACTTTTCTTTTAAGGACAGGGAGGAGTCAGACTATTTGGAGAGTATCTGGAAGACCTGGAGTGTCAACTGCAGAAATGTTTAGAACCAGAAGTTTATTTCTAATGTGATGTGCATTTTTGAAGTTGACCAGATCTGTGAGGTGAACAGATCAGTAATTTGAGGGAAACATATTTATTAATATTAGTATTAATTATTACACGTCTAAAAAAGGTCTGGGGATTTTCAGTTAACTTTTATTTTTCAACAGTGGTTTTGTTTTGTTTTGTTTTGTCCAACCTGTTTAAAAATATTAGACACTAAAAAAAAAACATTTTTTTCCTACAGTTACAACAACAAAAAACAGGAGAATTTCAGATTTTGGTGTAAAACAGTTTTAACATTTGAAATTATTGCATCGGGGGAAGAATACATTCTGGTTTGACCCTTACATCCTAACTTGTTCTTATTTTTACTCCAAATTGTTTCCACCAATAAAAAAAATCCTAGGTCCGTATAATAATTAAAACTTCACTGTTTCTTTTCAAAGAGGACAATGGCCTGCGATGTAGAGGCAGCTGGAACAACAAGCACGGAGAGCTGAGGGGCAGTATGTGATGTTACTGCTAGTCTGCTCTCATCAGCGTGTGCCATAGAGACAGGGGGGTCTTGGAAGTCTTAATAACAAAAAAACAAAACGCATGCTGTGTAGGAGGCTGTCAAGCACAATGGGTCCTGCAAGTTTTTTTGAAACGAGACAAAAAGAGAAATTAACAATACATTCTCGTCTGCCATCTAACCTGCCTTTAAATTGTACAGTGTGAATATAAACGACTGGTTATAATGGTGCCCATCATTGGTGAATTTCTAAAGTAGCACCTTGAATTTGTTCTGTTTAATACTTACATTTATTGTCATTGTTAGTAGTTGTGCATCCAAAATTTCATACTTTAAAGATGCTAGGCCTGTTTTTTGGTCAGCAAATTAACATTTAAATTTTAAAAAGCAATTCTTATATAGATTTGAGCAAGTTACAAGCTTACATTTAAGATATTGCATTTACAAATCCGCCAATGATAAGTGGCAGTTAATCAAAAACTAAAAATGAATTATTGTTGGGATCCTGGTACACATATATACATGTTTTGAGTATTGTGTTCACTACTCAGAATGTGCAGCAGTGTACTTTTTGCCCGGTGCTTCAGCATTAAATGGAGGCCAGAGCTGGAGCCTGATCCAAGGTTTGGAAAAAGCCCTAGGAATTGAGCTTACTTCTTATCACTCTGCAAACATGGCGGTCAAATGGCTTGGACATCTACTCCCAAAACATGAACAGTTAATCATTTCACTTTGTGAGACCAATCTGAGTATCTACTGTCCACACACATACAAGAGGGAAGAGAAATTTTTCTCAGCTCCATTTAAAGAAAAGTCCGCGCTACACTATGGATAGCTCTATTTATAAATTAAAGTAGTGGCCAAGAACAGCAGCTAACTTTTCATATAACTGACAGGCTTGATGAATTCAATCCTATTAATCTGTTTGTTTGTACTATCGTCCATTCTGCATTCCGACATTTGGCCCAGCACTGCAATCACACATAATTCACGATAAGATAAAAGTAGAAAAACCTCAAACAAAAAAAATTTCAAATTCCAACATAAATCTTATGTCAGTTTTATGCTACTGGAGGTATTAATCTTCCCTTGGAATGGTCACACTTACAGTACATGAAATTTGAAGGCAACTTTTATCAATCAGTGTCATTTTTTCCCCACAGACAGTCGGAAGGAGGACTACTGCATGCCTGACATTTCACTCTTACTTGGGCAAGGCTATATGTACTTTCCATGCACAAAGGACACGTCTGAAATAAGAGATAGCAACTTCTCCCATAAGTTTCAAATTTGCTATCACAAAAATCCAAAATGATTGACAGTAATTCAGGGTCCAATTTCCTGAAGCCTGTTAAGCAGAACAAAATAAATGCTTAACCGATTTTTATTTGCTGAGCAAAATGACAGCTGGCAGTCTGGCACCTGTCCCAACAATGTAAACTATATGGCATTTTGTCTGGTCAACAGATTCAGATAAGCACGACTTTCTATGCTTTTTTTTCCTGCTTACTAGTTTGGATTGGAGTTTTTCACACAGCCAGTAAGCACAACACAAATTTGCTTAGCAAGAAATAGGTTACCGGCCAAATGTAATTCCTGAATTATGACTGGTACTCTGAACACTTCGGAAATAAATTTTCTCTAAAGTAAATGGGCGCTGCTAAGTCCCCACATGTTTAAAATGATTGATTTCAATTATTCCTGGTGTCTGCATTAATGTAACAACGCAACCTTGTTTGTGTAATTAACGTAGGAACTGCATGCTGTTCGAATCACTCAGTTATCTCAGCTAATTTACATGGCACCAATTTTGCTTACCAGAAAAAGGTTAACAGCCAAAATACCATGTCATTCTGTTTGCGATTGGTTCCATCCAACAGTTCATTACAAAATATCAACTGACTGCGTCATTAACGAATAAAGGATGAATTGAACTTAAAGGTAAAACAGTTTTGTCTTTTGGCACGGTGTAACTTGTCACCATTGCGATACACCAAGACTTCAGTTCTTTTAAGTTCTTTCAAGTTCTTTTAAGGGATAGGACAACTCTTTCCATCCACCCTTTTCCCAAAAGAATTTGAAACAAATCTGTGAAATATCAATGGAAACATTTTTGATAAGTACTACTTTTGATGGAGGGTAAAACTTTGATAATACTGATCATTCAAATGTGAACTTTGGATTTCAGTTGCAACTGTTGTCATCAAAAGTTTAAGCGAATCAATTAATCCCTGACAAAGACAAGAAAAATCAAACCTGTTGACAATTGTCGAGAACAAATTATTTTATGCGGTGTAACACCTAAATGGCTTAACGACAAAGATGTTACAAGATAATTTTAATACTATATCCACTGCTTTAAGGCTATCTGGCTTTATTTTGTCAACATTCCAGAGCAGGATCTGTGGGATGAGCTGGAATTCTCTGAATGCCTGGAGATAGACCTCTCCATCCCATGGCAGCAGCCGAGGCGAGGAGGGGACTGCCAGGGCGAGATGAATAAATGGATGAGGCAAAGGGGGGTTTACTGAGCGAAGGATATCACTCGGAAGGGCTTAACCTTGAATCAACCAGGGGGGAAAACAAATTGATCATCTGTCATCTTTGATTATACGCTGCAATGTAAACAGTTTTATCTCATTTAAAAGGGAGACTGTTGTGGACTAGCTTTTAAAAATGTAAAGTAAAACTTGACACTATACATGATGGGAACAGATACTGATAAAGATAAACTTGCGGTAAAGACCATGTGCCATATAAGATCTCCTTTGAGTAGTGGTGGCCCTGAGAAAAGCCGGTTTATACTTGATGTTGTGACCAGTATGCTCTGGTTGTCTTGTGGAGAATTCTATTATTCTTCTAGTAAGGTTTGCAGTAACACCATGTACTGAAATCTCCCTTTATGAGTTGTGGTGGTTCTGAGAAGAACCGGTGGCGAAACAACTCAACGTTTTTTATCAGTATGCTCTGATCGTCTTCAGGAGACAGCTTTCTCCTCACAAAATTGTAAAATTGTACTTACCAGAAAAAGGATACCAGTCAAAGACACCATGTCACATGTGTCATCTATGACCGGTATCCTACTAATTTTTGCTTGGCAGAAAATTGTTAAAGCAGCTTTATGAAATTAGGCCCCAGGCTTCTTTTAAAGTATTGACTGTATTGGGTCGATGCGTGGGACGAACTGTTTAAAGAGAAACAAACTTGTTCTCTTCGCATATTTAAGTCCATTTTGTGTCAATTAGGGAGTCAAACAAATGGTTAGGGGGAACCCATCTTGTTCTCTTCCCTTTCATGTTCTGAAAAAATTAAGTTCATTGTGGCAAAAATGGTTCTGGGACAGAGAACTGAATCCGTTCACTTGGGTTTCAGATTCTCGGTATTTAAAGTTCCTTGGGTGTCAGTCCACACAGAGAGAGATAAATGGTTTCATAGAGGAAACCCACACTAATTCTCTTGGCTATGAGATTCTGGGTATGACAAAATGTGTCAGGATGTTCTGAATAAAAAACAGAGTTGAATAACAAGTGCGCACTTTGATGAAAATGAACACCGTGCATGTAAATAATCCGAGGCAATTTCCCTCCCCCCAAAGAATCACCTCTCCAGAGAAATGTGCACATGTATCTCTACTGATATGAAAACATGTTTCAATGAAAGTGCAACCGAATCTGCTGCTGTTAAATG
This sequence comes from Marthasterias glacialis, assembly GCA_911728455.2. Classification (NCBI taxonomy): domain Eukaryota; kingdom Metazoa; phylum Echinodermata; class Asteroidea; order Forcipulatida; family Asteriidae; genus Marthasterias; species Marthasterias glacialis. The sequence continues at coordinate 27,604,992 of OU452223.1, forward strand.
TGCACCTGCTTTCCTTCACTTAATCTGCTCTTGGACTTTTCACACAATGGCAACTTGGAAACACCTGAGTTTTTACGAGGGAATCATTCTAGCTGTTTCCTTTTTTTATTCTTTTTATTTTTTACATAATTCCTTAAGACAAAGTATGATTAGTAAATCAACAGATAAACAAAAATTGATTCATTTCAATCTGAGAGCTGACTGATCCATAAAGTTCATACCAGTCCCAATCCTCCTAGGAAATGTCAAATTCATGCACCGTGGATTGCAAATGTATCACTCTGACTTTCTTTTATTTAGCAGAAATACAATAAATGTACAATGGTAGAAGCCTCTCTATGTCTTGTAAAACTCTTCGTGGAACAAAAGGACAAAGGTCTGGAATTGGGCATTACACAATAACGCCTGTGCAACAGCCAAAGATTGGTGAAATGTTGAGCGCCATCTGTCCTGTTTGTTTGGGTGAAATGAAGCATGACACAGTGTGTGCGTGCTCTGTGTACGCTCAGCATTGGAATGTCTGGGCTTCCTTTCTTCCAGTATTCCAATTTTACACAATGGAGTGTTTCAACACCATCAGTTTGCTGGCTCAAAAAATATTTGGTTTAGGGTCTTTTTTTTCACTGTTGACCATTTGTAAGTATGAAAAGTTGGATTCCAAGATTTTTAAGGTGGGGAAAAAATATAAAAACTACAGTTTGCGTAAAGACCAAGTAAATAATCGCTCTTATGAGTTGTGGTGGTTCTAGAAGCAACCAGGTTCTAGAAAGAACCAGTTGTGTTTCTAAATTCATGTGAATATATGTAAAACATTAGCTGATAAATGAATAAAAAAAAGCCAAATTGAAACAGTGAATAAACAGCTTTAGTGAGTTCCAATAGCTGCTAGCATGTGTGTCATGTCCACATATGTACACAATCGGTATACGAGTATATGATTGTCCACAATCAGTACTTAAAAACAGTTTTAAAAATACCTTAAAAATATCATAAATTAGCTTCAAAGAGCTCTCCTAATGTCATGGACGTCTACATGTAAGATTTCCAATATGTATATAATAAAGTAAAAAAAAAATGTAAAAAAAATATAAAACATTTTTTTTACATCAACAAAGACTTAATACTTTGCTTTCAGTGTTTTCTCAGCTATGTGTAAATGTTTAACCTTCTGTGTTTCATCAGAAAAGACGCAGTACTGCATGAATACATTAATGATGATTTGATGATGTGTAAATGATAGATGATGACACCACACCTGTCATACTGACATGCAATACACACCGAACATATGCCAAGTATTGAACACAGTGACTTCAGGCTACACTTTCAAAAAGAGTCAATATGTGCACTCACATGGGCAGTTACACAGTTATTCACGTTACACTGACCACAGATATATCAGAAATCTTCATTTTTTAATGGTTTGTCATGACTAGGAGTTCAGGTTTGCTTTGTGATTTCTTCCCTGCCTTTCATCTTTGTGACCCTGGTTCGAATCCCGGACTGGAGCGTTGCATGTGGATTGGGTTTTCAGTCCCGACCTGATTGCGTGGGTTTTCCCTATTTGGGGTTTTCCTCCCACATCTAAAACTGACATTTCTTCATCATCTTCTCTGCACAGGTATCTTCAGGCCTATGGGTTACCGTGCACAGCACTTTTGAGGGTTCTTTGGTTTCATTACCAGAAATACATAATAATAACTTCATACGTTTAAAATGATTTTAATAGTGACAAATTTAAAGTTTCAAAAATCATTCAGAAACCATACTTTTGGTGTCTGTGGTCAATATATATTTTGAGTAACCATGGAATCTCTTACAAATTTATATCGAAATACTTTCCACTCTCTGACCAATTACTTTCTTTTGGTTTTAATATCAGTACAACGGTCAAGGTCAAACATCTATCCATCACACGAATCATCAAAAGTAATTCCATCATTCGAAAACTTTTTTGAAATGATTGAAAATACTCCCTTTCTATACATAACCCAGAGAAGATTTTATGCCACAACGACAAAAACTGTGATACATCATGTTTTAGTTTTTATGAATGGTGCCAGAGCATTTACAGTCACCATATAAAGTCAGAATACCAATGTCAATAATGACTCGTGTTCATTAAAACTGTACACGCTATATTGCATCTGACCACACATATAATTTACTGAACAGGGCGGCTACAGCTATCTGTAGCATCTGGAAAATCAATACCATGTTGTTTTAATGTTACTTCAAACCCGTTCTGCTCGCTTGTCAGGAGTAACCCTTCCACTGTGTCCAATCGATAAAAATAAAACACCTTACTAAGCGAGGAACGGGATATAGAATGCCAAGAAAACCAATTCCACTGGCAAGTGTGATCATGAAGACCATTGCATTATTTTGAAGTCCAACCTTAAAGATATCGTAGTGTTGGTTACTCCTGAAATTGTGGTCTACTATCGGTAAATGTAGCAGTTATCCTTAATGCTAAATCAATCCACTTTCTTTTCTATAAAAAAGACTTGCTTTGGAAATGCTGTCAAGTGTTATGAATGTGAAACGGACAGGAATTAGGATTCATATCAACAAGTCAAATACAATGGTTATCATTGATCAAACAAAATAAAATGATTTAAGCTGAAGCTGCCACTGGTTGTGTGGACAAGTCTTGATTTATGAAGAGTAAACATGTCAGTGGCATTTACCAGCAACAGGTTGTGCCTTATCTTGATTCAAAGAGAGTATACACACACCAGTGGTGACAGGTTTTACCAGTAGTGACAGGTTTTGTGAACATTACTATCAGTCTACCTTACCTTGGTAAAAAAACAAAAATAAGCATGTCACAGCAACACACTTGCCAACAAAGCTATACCTTGCATTGATTAAAAGAGAGTTATGTGCAACATATTTGCCCGAATGAACATTGCTGTACTTGATCGAATGTGGTTGAGCATTTTATATCAGTACAGTACATGCAGCAACAGGTTTGCCAGCATTGATATACAATATTTTGATCCAGCATATCAGTAGGAGTTTTTTCCCCCCAACATTACCGACAGCTGTACCATTCCTTTAAGGCAAGGACAAGACTGGACACACTGGGCAGGCTGATTATTTATAACAGCTAAACCCTTTGGGCTTGAATACATGAAACAATGCATGGCACTTAGCCTGTGCAACTGTAGAAAGCATTTTTTAATGTACAGGCAGATGAAGGGGAGTTAAAAAAGAGGTTGATAAATCTTTATTTCGGTAAATATTTTAACAGCCAAACTCTCTCAGATAATGGAGGAAAGAGCTGAGATCTAAAATAAAGACCATTTAATCTGATGTGACAACAATAATTTACAAAAGAGCCACAGAGCCTGGACTCCACTAAAACTCAGTGAAAAAAAACACTGCACAGTATTTTTTATTTATTTATTTTTTTTTTTTTTGGGGGGGGGGGGGGTTGGGTTGGGTTTTTTGTTAGTTTTTTATATGAAGAAAGGGGGCAAATCTCAGAACTTGTTCAGCTGTTACTTTTTTGCAATTTTTGATTTAAGTGGTAATTATGGTACAAATGTTAAATTTCTCATATGACCAGTATTTTGCAAGCTGCCAGGAAGTGTCCTGGAATGTACATTAGTCACTCTTTGTGTAAACAGGGTAAGATGATCCCTGGAAAGACCAGTGTCTTGACAAACAAACTATGACTACAAGTGTACAACAAACAAACAGTCAATAAAATAAAATAACTATTGTTTTGATTTTATGCGTTTTTACTTAAACCCTATGTGACAACCCTCCCTCTTCCCAGCAGTATCTTTCAATGTTAATTTTAGTTAGCTGCAAATAAAAAGTGTGATGATCTTCATCATCTTCGACTTGATTAAACACAATCAATCAGTCCTCACTGATCAGGCTTAAAATTCTCATGGGTGTTGAAAAACATTCAAGCAAAAAAAACAAAAAAAGCTCCCACAGTGAAGTACAAATTAAAAGTACACGATTGGTAATTATCAGTGGAAAACAATGAAAAAGTTTAAAACTGTAAGATCATTGATCCCCTCCCTACCCCCCCCCCCCCCAAATCAGCACCTATCCACCAGGGAAACATTTTCATCTTGAATACCTTGTTACAATCTGAGGTGTAGACTGTACATAGCAAATGTCAAAGTCAAGCAACAATATTTTCCAATGCTTAATTTCATAGCCGCAATCAAAATAAGCCCGAACACAAGCTGGTTTTTTCATTTCGATTCAAATGAGGTTAGTTGTATGATATGTTTATTAAAACTAGAGGATGGAAATGCAATACTGCCCCCCCCCCCAAAAAAAAAAATAAAAAATAAAAAAAATAAGTAAAAAAAAGGGTGTACTGTCTCTTTGAGAACCCATCAAGGCTGTAGATTGTAGGAGAGAGATGCACCATGAAGGAATGTTTACCGTAGATGAGCACCAGGAGTTGACTGGCTGATGCCTCTTAGAAAGTTCATCCCACTCTAAAGAGAGTTTGTTTTGCCAGGTCAAGGGGGCTGGGATTAACCACAGGTCATTGCCGAGAGCTACTTAAAGATGAAGGTATAGCAAGCCTCTCCTAGTGGCCTCTTCTCCTAGCGGCCTCCTCTCTTAGCGGCCTCGGCAGGTTTGAATTTGTCAATGATAATGGTTGTATCTTTCAAGTACTAGCTAGGATAATATCTTCAATTCGGAAGAAAAAGTTTGGATATTATTGTTCTTTATTTGTCAGTAGCTGCTCAAGATTATGATATGTCGATTTTTGTTTTTGGGGAGAGTACATTCCTCTAGTTTTGAAAAACACAACATATAACAGTAACATGAAAATTTCAATAAATAATGTAGCCACATTTTGAAAAAAATAACACAGAACGATATTTGTTTAATCATGGTTAATGTGTGCATTCACATTAGCTTATTGCATTTGGGCAAAATCAGACCAAGATCTTGAGTGTTTGGAAATAACTTTCTTGCATGTGACGGTAACTCTCATGGGATTATTTCTCAGGAAAGTAAACCATTTGTAAGGTAGAGTTGAATGATGTCAGACACAATGCCTTGTTCGGTCACAAGTAAATGCTAAATTTAAATCCCTCAGACTAAATCCAGCTATGAGGAGCTTGACCGTCACTAGAGGCTGAGACATTTCATAAAGCTAAACATTTCTTTGCAAAAAAGGAGTGAGGTACCAATTGCAACAATGTCAACCTTACGGTATTTTAGCTGGTAACCTATTTCTGCTAAGTGTAATTTCTTTTGCGCTTAGCAAGTTCATATGCTTACAGGCTGGGCCCTGCCTGAAGCACCTCGATGTTTAGCATTTGCTATTGTTAGCCATAATGAGAAGTTTTAGTAGGACCCGGAAGTATCAAATACGAAAAAGGTAATTTGTAAGTTATTCCGATTGATAATCAAGAATCATACCTTCGGTATCCATTTTGAATTTTGTCTCATAATGACAAAAAGAGATTTGAGATAAATCAATGCAATAACACATTCGATATCAGTAGCTGTACCTACACAATCAATTACCAACAAATGTGGCAAACAATGTATCGCAAAGTTTCAACTGTGAATAATTCAAGACTAAGCCTGCGCCACTCATCTCAAAATGTATCATATTGTCCACACTTCCAACGAGGTACATTAACTCAAAAAGCCACTGTTGCTCAGTTCAATCAAGTATTCTTGCCAGCTTTGATTTATCAGGATAGGAAATTTCATAACACAGGAGCCAGAGGGTATGAAAATACCGTAGTCCTAAAGCTCCTGGTACTTTAGAAGACACAGCTCTGAGCACATATCCATCAGGCATCATTAAGTGAAATCCCCACACCCAACACGTCCTTACATCTGGGGACAACCTTCTTGTATGTGCCAGAGACCCCTAGTTTGATCATTAAGCTTGACAGCCTGGATCCCACTTCCTTGCAACCAGTAATAAGCCAGAGAGATCACCTAGGGGAAATTGCTTAATGGTGCAATATGATTTAGTTTTGCCCTACCCCCATGTACATCTATGGTACGCAATGTTCTCTCTAGCATTTCTCAAAAATGTAGGGCATTCTGGACCAAAATTGTGCAAGTGCAAGTTTGGCCGAAGCATGCTAAATTGAAACGAGGTTCTTGGAACAATTTTTAGTTGATGTTTATGTTTGGTTTTAAAAGCTCTGTTGTGCAATCTGGAGCATTTTAAGTGGTTTAATTTTAACATTTTTGTGAATTTGATCTTAAATAAATAAACAGATTTGTTTGCGCATTGGCTGAAACTGTGCGCATTTCGGCCCGCAAATTGCGCATATCAGCCTGATAAGCTAGCTTGTGCAAGGGGAGAACCCTGATGCCAGTACGAATCCTGTAAATGTACTTTCTCATTGCACTTTCCACTCAGCAATTCAGGCCACCGTATTCTTACTAACGACTCCATACTAGAAATAGCGCCATGCATATTATTTATCTGCCCGATTGCAAATGGTCATGCACGCCTACTCTAGAGATGCGCTGCCCTAATTTTTCTAGCCTTGGCTTCATTATCTTAAGCTAAAAGCAGCCTTAAACATTTCAACTTTTAATTAATAACGTTTTCTTAAAAACATGAGCCTCCTATTTCAGTGAAAACTACAATGTATTTTTTATCACACGATTGTTAAAAAATACAAAAAAACAATGGACTTAAATAATGTTTTCAAGTAAAGCCCCTTTCAAGCCCAAGTTGGACAAATTCAGTCATGGACTTGATTCCGAAGTTATCTGGTTCCCTGGTAACCTGCAGACATTATCTAACAGCAAGGTAAGAGCCTGAAATATACCCTTATTGTTTTCATGATCTTGATCTGGGATCACCAGAAACAACAAACACAATCTCTGGCACTTTCATGGCTGGAATACAGTCTGGCTCAGCCTGGCACTTCCGTTAATTCCATAAATAGTTGCTGTTTATTTTTCCCGGTAGTGCACAAGATCGCACGATCATTGAACGGCTCTGTGACGAAGGATTTGCAACCTTGTACTCAACATCTTTATTTAAAACACATGTGTACAATTGTCCTTCCTCCTCTTATAAATACATACAGTGAAAGATATTACTTGTCTTCCATCACAAGGGGATGATGATGGGCCCAGGGTTAACAACAGAAATCTTCCTCATACCGGCCCTGACCTACAAAGAAATTCACAAGCTGTCTCCGACTCTTTGTCAATCGTTAGATAATGCTTTAATGCTCTCTCAGGAGGACATGTTGTTAAGGAGGGAAAGTTGGATGAAGGTGATGGATGGGGGATGATGAGGAATTGTGATGCGGCTATGAGATGATAAAATAAGGAAGGAGAAGGGAGTGACAGAGAAAAATGGAGACAGGGAAAAGATGGTGTGTGTATCTTGAGTATAACAAAAAGCTGAAATGTTTGAGTAGTTGAGACGAGGAAAGAGGCAGGAAGTCGCTGATTCAGACCAGGGCCCAATTTCATAGAGCTGCTTACAGAGAAAACATTGCTTAACAATTCACAGCAAAAATAAGCAGGGCACCAATCACAGATGGTACATGTGACATTATATTTTGGCTGGTAACCTTATTCTGGTAAGCATGTTTTTTAGCTTAGTTACTTTTTGTGCACACTTGACAACTCATGATGTATTTTTAAGCCAAACTGAACAACGGTGGACGTTTACGAACACTCAGAACAACTTCAAAACGTCCTCTTTTGGTTGCGGTCAGTTGACTGGTTGATGTATAATTACACCCCTGGACAATCCATTGTGTAGTGTGCACAGGCATGCTACTAAGCTTCGTTTCCCCCGTACAAAGAAGGACAAAGGGTTCTAGAATTCATGCTCAAAATCTCCCTTTTTCCTGGGTTGTTGTAAAATTCCCATTCCAGATCTTCGTCCTTTTGTTGTATAAACGAGGACCATGAGAGATTGATAGGTTGCCACCATTGTTTATCCTTGTATTTGGCATTATGGGAGGCAAGTCCGAGATTCCAGCATACCATGGCTGATTATTGCTTGGTTTTATTTTATTTATTTATTTATTTATTTATTTATTTATTTTTTTTAAATCTTATTTTGAGTTTAACATATACCTTCCTAGTGTACTAGAATGGTTAGTCCACATCACAGAACCCAGAACACTAATCATGCAAGAGTAAGGGTTTACTATAAAGGTCCTGAAGGGACATCACACCTCACAAATATCTTTGCAACTTGTGAAAACTGTTCTACAACGGTTAAAATGGCGTGTACATTACTTTCAAATGATTTAGTGTGGGGCATTCTTCCCGAAAGTTACAGGATAAAGCTCTTTCTAAAAGTCTTTTTTTTTCCCTCTCTTTTGGAGGGGAGGGGTGGGGGGCACTTGCCTAGCCTCATTTGGAAGAATTCCTTTCAATACAGAAATCTATTAGCCATAACACTCATGGTTTCAGGGTGTCTTTGAAGGGGCACCTAAACAGAGAGGTTCATTATTCAACTCAAAAGTAACCAAGCTTCCAGTTGAAAAAAATTCACACGGCATGGTCTTTATTTCTCCCTCTCTTTTCAGCGAGGGTAGACAGTGATGAATGTTTGTCATCTTTACCACTGACACTCCCAATATGAGGTATGGAATCTCCCCTGGTAGAGGCTAAGATTTATAGGTGTGTATAAAGCATTGCACAATGTCTGCCACTTCAATTACAAATCCTATGAAAAACTGGTCCTGTACGCTTTGATCCAAATCCGTTCTGCCTTTAGTTCCTGTGTGTGTTTGTGTGTAATTCACATTGAAGTGACAGTATCCAATTCCATTTACCATAGAATGATACAATTAGCGTGACATTTGGTCAAAGCTTGTATGAGCCACTATTCATATGGTTTATTATACAGGGACGTGTGAGAGAAGTAAAAAGTCAAGGAAACTGTCAAACATATTTTAACTCTTTTGGGTAGTTGCCTTCCAATGGTAGCCCAATAGCAAATTAACTTCAGGTTAATTAAAACATCTAAAGGAGTCATGCAGGGTCCAATTTCAAAGAGCTGCTTAAGCACAAAACTGAGCTAAGCACAAAACAGTTTTGGTTACCACTAAAGGGTTACCAGCCAAAATACTATTCTCAAACATACCATGTGTGACTGCTTTCTTGCTCGTTTTTGCTTAGCAGAAAATTTGTAAGCAACATTTTCTGCTCGAATTGTGCCCAGGCCTTGATTGAACTTGGTTTTTGAAGAAGCATGGCAATTTTCCCCTGGTAATGATGAAAATAAAAATTTCTGTCGAAACTTTACAAGGGGCACCAAGAGTCACCCTTGGTAATTACTGTGGGTACATTGGAGTGACTTGAGTGATAAGGAAGCTCAATCTTTTGAATCACAATATTATGTATATCTAAGTGTTTTTTACTTCTGAGCTTTGCAGTAATTTAGCCCCTGAGCAACAAATGCATTGTTTTAAATAAACCAGAAATAATAATAATAACTATCATAAACATAACTAAGTTTTTGTGGAATAGTTTGTGTAATGATTTTTTTCAACAAACCTAAAAAGGGTCTGAATTTCATGGTGACTTCAAACCACAAATGCATTGTACAGTGTGTATTATGTACAATTGTTCAAGGCAAAATTTAACTCAGCGCAGTTCTCTATACCATGGATGATACATGGAATTTATTGCAATGGAGGGGCTCCCTGGCCAAAACAAATTCTTGGTTGTTAAAATATAATTTCATCAATTTTCAATTGTGGAAAATTAAATTCCTGTGAAATGAAAAAAAAATAAGGCCTTCAATATACTTTAGTTTTAAAAAATGCCCTAGAATGGTTTTCAAAATTTGATTTCCTACCCATATCCAGTGGTTAGATAGCTAAGGTCACAGCACAAATAAAAAAAAGAGTAAATAATTGTTTATCAAAGTGACCTTCAACTTGCGAGGAAAAAGCTGAGGGACTCTAATTTGGACAATCTATATATATGCAGAGAGAAAATTTACCTCACTGGCTCTGCCACCTGGCCAGGTTGTTCCAGTTATCAAAATTATCTGTAGGTTCATGACAGGTCAATCAAAACTGTCAAAACTTGGTTGATGTTTTACAACTGACCATAAAAAAATACGATATAAACCTTCTTCTTCTTTTTTTTTTTGAAAAAATGGTTTATCAGGGATTTGGTGCACATTCCATTTTGAAAGCCGTAGTTGAAATAAGGATCTTCAAATGCTATTTTCTCGTCTTTCATTTGAGACGGTAACATTTGTCCGGAGGATTGGCACCAGGTTTAACTTTCTAATCAGTGAGCTTTACGACTGACATAAATTTTTTAAAAATCTGATCCAATTAAGTGTACTGGCCTGGTCAAACTCAATGAGTGGCTGATAAACACCGAGGTTCCAGTGTGATATACGGACGACGACGAATCACTGTACTTTGGTATCTAAAGATCAAATCGATCAATTTGGCACAATTTGTGGCAGGCCATCAACCACGGCCAGATGAGCTGGAATTTAATTTCCAATATTAATTTAAGCCCATTGCTACGACCCTTGGCTGACCTCAGTGGCTAGTTTCTCCCGCCATTTAACCTTCTGTCCTGCACCTGGATTCAATTCCATAGTTACTCTCAGGGCAAATCCACATACTGTTTTATGAGCATTTTACACGTGTACATTAGATTGTCTTTGCTGAGGTTATTTATTTTGGGGGTGGTTTCTTCCCTGCAACCGGGTGCAGGCTTTCTTAGGTGTGTGAAAAGGACTATTGCACGTGTCATTCATCATGTTTATCTTGAGATACATTACTTTTTATATAGTCCCATTTAGAGTGTTTTTGAAGGAAGATGTCTAGCACAGTATAGCATTTTCCCACAGTGGTTATTGTTTGTAGTCAGTTTCAACAACATAAGCATGTTTCACACTAACAAGCCAATTCCCAGGGAATAAATCCCCAGGAAATTTCTGGGGAATCTTAACCCCACCATCACCCCACGTTTATTTCACATTTCATGCAATTTTCCCTGGAAAAATGAAAACTCAAGATGCTAACCCTGAGGTTATTTACCTTTACCCTACTCATAAGCAGGGCTAGCTATTTCCCGCCAAATGGGTTTTTCCCAGGAGTTTGCAAGGGTTAGCAATTCAAGTGTGAAAGGGTCAAAATATTTCCCCGAGAATTTACTGGGAAATTTGTACAATGTGAAAGGACTACAATCGTGAGAGGGTTTTGTTTGTTTTTGAAGTTGGATTTCACTGTTGTTGCTAACAAAGTAGCTAAAAACTACAGTTACTTGACCAGTGGTGCAAGACTGTATGATACTTCAAAGAGGCAATGGGGGCAGTTGTTTTCATGCCCCCAGGTCATCGCCTTCATGTCCCATTAAATGATCAAGCAAGAAAATCAAATATCCCCCATCATAGAGGTGCCCTTTATCTGCCTTGCCCTTAAGAGAATGAAGCATCAGGCATGATAATATAATTATGCAGTCCACAGACAAACCCTTTTGTTTAAATTAAAGAATGTCAAAAACATTGGATGACTGGAGGATAAGTCTTAATAAATGGAAGAATCCAAAGGGCAACTCCAACCCAAACCAGCAACCACACAAACTGGTCCCTAATTCACTTAATAAGTCTAAAATACACAGATCCTGGGCTCAACTTAGCACAGCAATAATAATAGAAAGGCAGCCCATTGCTTGATAAATGTTTTGCTTCCATGAGCAATCCCAGCACGCTTCTGGTAGGCCCTTATGCAGGACCACAATAGCAGCTGTGTTAAGTTCACATTCTTGACATTCAAGCTACCCTGTATGGCCCTTCCAAAAGTGCAGGTATAAAAGAAACAGCCACACTCGTGTCCGCCCATTATTTTGATTTCAGGAATGAGTACCAAACTCCACTTTCAAAGCAAATGGGGAGAAAAGCAAATGGACCAGGATGACAAGAAAATAACGTTTCAAAAAGGAATGATATATAAACCTTTTACAATCAAAATGATTACAGGAGGGTGTAAGAATTGTCTGAAGACGTCTGGTGTGACATAACATGTTTCAAGCTGAACAAAAATCAAATCAACTTATTTTTACTCACTTAACAATAAAATCCACTGCTCCCTAACTCTTTTTTTTTAAGGTTACCCATACTTGTGAAGATCTAGCAGTCACCAAAGTCAGCTTGGTTTTGGCATTGAGTCTATTCGTCAAAATTTCACTAGTGTTGTGATAATGTCATACTGTCACACTGTGTGAAAAGGTTAGAGGAGGCATCATTCTTTCCCTACACTCCATTAGTATATTCCTCTATTAATAACAACTAGTAATGCCCTCCGGAAAAACTCCCCCCCCCCCCACAAAAACGTTGCAATAAACAGTTGTGAACAAACAAAATCCAATAAAAGGTGAACACACAAAGAAAATGTACATCGATGGGTTGTCCCAGTGTCCCACATTAACCCTAACCCTAATTCCAACACAATACCATTCCAAAGAAAAGTGAATCAATTGTGTTAGGTCTTTTTTATCTCCCATAATAAACTTTGATAAATGAACAGTCAGTGAGTGCCAATGTCAGAAGCCGCTTAGCATGACAGCGTTCCCTCCAATCAAGGCACCACCACTGACTGTCTGCAGGAGTTCAACCTCTTCTACCCCAATGAACTGGGTAAACTAGTTTTATATCAGGATAATTACATTTTGGATCAACTTTTCGGGGCTCAAATCAATTTTAGTGCAGTTCAACTGCAGGTCAGGTGAGGTTGTGTCTATCGATGCAAGTGATTTAATTTGCTCCTAGTGTTTGACTTTCTTTTCATTTCTTTTAAAGAGGGGAGGTGTTGGTTTTTTGCTGATGTAAATTTACTGAGTAGGATGGTATCTCCAATGATCTGTGTCCATTACAGCTATACAAAAGAGCCAATAATTAGGATTGTCTTTCTACTTGACCTCAACCAGCATTCATTTCTCTTCATACTGCCATCCATGATACCACCAAATCTAGCTCAAAGGTTTGAGTGTTGAGTTAGTTTTGATGGCTATGAGAGAGGTGCTAGTTAAAATGCATACAACTTAGGAGTTACAATTTACCAGACTACTGTTACAGCCACCTTGTTTTCAGCCATCTTGTTTTCCAACATTAATATACATGTAACTAAACCGAGGCTATAAGAGCAAAGTTTTGTTGTTGTTGTCTTGGTGGGATGGGATGGGGGGCAAATATGGCAGTACTTGGGGTACAACAACACAAGCACTATCCTTCTCTCCTGGTATCTAAATACCCATCAGGAGAAAATAAAACACCTGTCCTTTTTTATGGGGGTCAAGAGGGGGGAAGAGGCCGGGTGTGATCCCTCACTCTCTTCTCTGACCAACAAGGGAGCAAACGCAGATGACTTGTGAGAGTCAACAGCTGTAAGATGTACAAGAGGCTATCAAGAGCCCTCAATGCCTCCCATTGATGCTGTTAATCAAACCTCCCACCTGGTCCAAGGAGGCAAGGATCAGGTGTAAGCCTCATCTACACAATCGTCAAACTTTAACCGTCTTTTTAAGTCCCCCTTACATTCCTCTAGCCTCTTCAGTGGTTCTTTATGATCCAGAGGCCACCTTGCTTCTTCAAGCCAATGTAACCATATCGAGGCTGGAAAGAAAGAATAGTCTGGTCTCTTTACATGATATGTTACCCTGGGACTATGACTAAGATGGCCACACAGGTCTTTATCCGTACAACACCAGTACATAAGAAGATGTAACATTAACATCTATGTCTACAAATCATAGATGTTGTTGTTACATCATGCCTACAAATGTTTGTGTATTGTGTTCAACTATGAATACACACACATACGTTACAAACCCTCTGTGAACAATCCATTGCTAGCATGTAGTTAAACAAGAGTCTGAAAACAATTCCCAATTTCCCTTCGATGTATCTATTAATTCTATTTTTTTCCCTGAAAGCTGATTTTTTGCTCAGGTAATCCCTTAAAAATTCTACCTCATTTTGAGACATAATAATCGCACATAACAAAACGCTTCCTCTTAGAGAGAAATGACAGTTTCTTCATCATGAAAACCTTGTAAGGCCATGAGTAAGTCCACAGAATGTCTCAAGATCCTGCATCCCGTGGTCATCTTAAGTTCCCACGTCCACACTAAGTATGTAATGCAAACCCAAAAGACAGAAGGAGGTATCCTACACGTCAATAGATTTATCATCCATCTCTTAACAGAGGCCATTGGATACACCACAAAAGCCAAAACACTGAGAAGAATAAAAAAAAAAACCCAGCAACCAGTTCTCAAATCTGGTAGAGATTCTTAGAGAGTGGACCCCAAAGCATAACTAAAGTAACCTTCACTTAACCCATAAGAAGTATGTGAGATTCGGCACTTCAAAGCAAAGACCATCCACCTCTGGGTCTTTGGGCAACACGGTCAGACAACACAAAGGGGGGACAGTTGTAAACACACCCCTGAAGTCAATACAGTACTGGTGGCCACAGGTGGACTGGAAAAAAAGGGGGGGAGGGCTGGTTGTAAAATTGATCATGGGTGAGTTCACAGTAGGGTCAGGATGTCCCACACAGCTGACTGCTCTCCAAATTACCAAAAAAAAGTTTTTTTAAAGGGTTAAATGAAGCTGTCTCCGAACCGATTCTATGAAAGAACAATGGTATTTGTTAGTCTTTACTCAACACAGGTCTTCATTTCATTTCGTTTTCTTATCCAACCCCCGGATCCTGGTCTGATACCCTGAAGCAATTTCATTCAATGTTATGCAAATAAACACCACTAGGCTGACCTCCATTGTGTGGCTGACTATCCAGGTGGGTTGAACCAACAACAGGGGGAGCTTAAGGTGCTCAACGAATTTCACGGGTGTTGAATAATTTCGGTTTTTCTCAAAGTTTCACAACAAAGAAATATTACAAAATTGATGATTTGGTTTGAGAAAGAGCCTGAAGCGTCAATTTGATGGATTTCCTCGCTATAGTATAAGACCTCTGTTATTATAGTAATATTATTATTGTTATCATTATTATTATCATTTTAAAAATCTTTGAGAATAAAGTTCATGTATGACAGGGTAGGCACAATGCATGTGTGTACAACTGTACTCACTTAGATTAGGGTCGATGAACCTGTACAGTGTAATTGGCTGATTTTGATTTCTACACGAAAGATACAAGGACTTAAATTGTGCAAAGCTTTTTGTAAACCCGGCCTGGGGTGTAATCCAAAAATCATGTCCACTTTATTTGTTTATTCCCTGAACCCCTGCTCTGAAACTTTCAGCAAAACATTTTAAAGTGGCTTTGCTGGGAATTTATCCCAAGTTTTTAAAGTTGAATTGCTATGACTGTCTAGCGCTGCCAAAGCGAGAAAAAAATAAAAAATACACTAAGCACTTTGCAATTTTGTTAACCAGAAAAAGGTGACCAGCTAACAAAATGACATTTGTGAAGTTTGACACTTGTTCCCTATTTTTCCTTGGCAGACGATATTGATGTAAATAGAATTTTGCATAACTGTAATCACATCAAAAACAACATTTCTAGGAAGAATCAAATTATGAATTTCATTCCTCGAACAAAAACCCAGCCACACGTCCATTCAAGAAAAGAACCTATTTCACCAAAATTTGAAGAAAACACAAAAATCAAATTTTGGGTCTCATCGGAAAATCAAATCTAACTTACCAAAAAGATAAACAATCCATCCAACCAAATCAAATATTAAGTTCCTTTGTGCACTCGCGATCAGTTCACAATACGACACTTGAAAACACAATAGGAAAAATTCTCCACAGCTGATGACACTTCACAATGGTTTTAAATTGGTCGAAGGTCAAATTCTCCAAAGTAGCCCTCCCAAATCCAAGTGAACGTATGTAGGATGATGTTGGGTAACCACGTACAGGTATATATTCCAAAGAGATGAAGCCCGAAAAGAAATCACTGCCAATAATAATCAAGTAATCACCCAGTGATCCACACGATAGTGTTTACACTGTCATCAGATCATCCACTGTACGGAGTACCAATTCACGCTGTCTTGAGTTTCCCCCGCTGCTGCCGTTGACAAAACTCTGTTGTTGTCGGCTTTTGTTAAGTCCACAGGCTCTTCAGATCTCAAACCGGCAGTGGAGAGTGAGCTAGCCCAGAGTGTCCTTGATGTATAGCAAGGGATGATCCCTGCTTATGGTGAAGAGGAAGAGTTTACTGTGATAACGTTGAAGTGTGTCTTTGTGGTCGATCAAGCAGACTGGAAAAGCTGAACGTCAAATAAAGACAAACAAACACACACCTTTGGTGGACTCTACGGGGGGAGATGTCTGAGCATACAGTTTTGATGGGGATTCCCGATCTGCTGTTTTACTCGCGCTGGATTTGTCTTGGAGTGTCAATCATGGTAGAAGCTGATGAAGCAAACTCCAATAAAATGCTCCATTTCACACCAGCCTTCAAGCCAGCCAACGTCAATTTAGTCACTTGCAAATAAGACACTGACTTCACACAAACCATGGAGATTTTCTTTTCTTTTTTTGTGACACTTCTGTTACTACTTTTTAATTTTCAAAATGTTCATTAATTATAAAATCCTTCAGCACAGGTTTTTTTTCCACTGTTGACTTGAAAACAAAAGATACTAAGTATCTTTGTGAAAACCTTCTAAATGTTGAACAGAAACCGTAGAAACTTTTAACATGAATTTTTCCGTCTCTCCCTTTATCTGCTGCAGCTCAATTTCCAAAACTATAATTCACTCCTCCAGAAACTATGGTAAAAAGTTTTCTTATACAGGCACAGGCAGCACGTTTTTCAGGCACAATTTTCACCAAAAATGTCCACATGTAGAGTCAATGCATGCGATGGTAGCGATGTAGCTAATTATGAATGCCAGGGCTCATTGTGTGTGTTTACATTCCCCTGATCACCAAAACGGCTATCATGAAATTCAGATGGATGGCGATCTCGCG
The DNA here is from genome assembly GCA_911728455.2 of Marthasterias glacialis. Taxonomy (NCBI): domain Eukaryota; kingdom Metazoa; phylum Echinodermata; class Asteroidea; order Forcipulatida; family Asteriidae; genus Marthasterias; species Marthasterias glacialis. The sequence continues at coordinate 27,621,922 of OU452223.1, forward strand.
GAGTAAAAGTCCTGATTGCTGAAAATTGGTGACGGGCTTCCTGCTCCTAGCGCCGCCACACAATATCATCAATGCTGCACAAGTAAATACAGGGCATGAAGAATTTGACGAACATCTCGTCCTGTGTTCCTTCGAACTTTTCCCCCCAGTGATAACCTCAGGTGAGCCCCCCTTTGGATGCCAATCACTGCTGCAAGCGGCTTCTAATAAAGTTGATGCACATGTTCTGGTGGAACGTGCTTTAGTGAGTGATGCAGGCACACATCACCTGCATCAATTCATCCATCCTGTCCATCAGCAACGGCCATATGAATGGTGTCCCCTATGGCACAGAAATCCTCTGGTCCCAGCCAATCACACTCACAGCTGGGGTGCTGTGAGTCGGGGCGGACCATTCTCTACACAGGGGGAGAATCCTGGGGAGGGACACAACCATCTCGGTAAAACCGCAGCTCTTGGGCGATATCATACAGGCAATGGATACATGATAATACCAGGACTAGGTTGACATCCATCACCATGCTGGGAAAATCTAGACTTAATAAGAATCTCAAATTGGAAATGATGATCCATCAATGATTCTCCCGTAGCCCAAACTGTCTCCCTGTCTTAACACAACTAATTCACTGCTTTATCAAAACAGTTCACCTACTGACCCTCCAAAAAGTGTAAAGCAACGGAGGGCTAGGCAACTCAACAAAAGACCTCCGGGGGGAAAGCAAAGAAGAAGAAAAAAAATCCAAAAAAGCATTGGGAAAACTGTGACAGCTTTCCCTCAGGTATATTTAGAGACTTCAACAAAGGGTTCCGCACGATCAAATAATCAAACTGGAGTATTGAAATGGGGGAAATATCAACTCTTCAAGCAGAACCGACGAAAACTTTTGTTATTCTGGTGCCACTAGAAATGTTTTATCGTTTGTTAAATATGTACACAGTGTATTCATGAAATGCACATGAAATATTTATGAATTACATCAGCCACTCAAATATGAATGGCCACAGACAGACCTCGGATCAACATTGACAAATTTTAATGAGAAATTAAAAATCAATTGCTTATCCAAACATTTGCAGTTCAAGAAGCAAACCTCGACATAAACTTTGCACACAAGCTCACATAGTCCCATGGAGGTTGACTCCAATGCAGTCTCAGACAACAGCAGGTCGATTAAAATTTTGTAAAAATTGTATCCACACTGCACTTTAGTCTAAATCTCTGTATAAAAGGAATATAAAATTAGTGCTGGTAAGCTGGTTAGCAATTTACCAAAAAGTGAAGAGTCATCAATGTGCGTAAAATGTAAAAACCAGAGTATGGAAGCTTGTTTAGACTAGAGCGCATCGTGGATAAAATTTTTACAAAAACTTAAGCGACCTGCTTTATCTGAGACTCCATCAGAGCCAATCTTTATGGGACTAGGAAGCTGAATAATATTTTTTAAAGTATGTTCTCTGCACCATGAAAGAAAAAAATAAGAGGGTATCCACTCCCAAATGATTACACGGTATTTTGACTTGTACTATGTACCCCTTTTCTGCTCAGCAAACTTCTTCCACAGTCGTTGCTCTGCATGAACCTGGGCCCAATTTCATGGAGCTGCTTAAGCACAAAAAGTAAGTAAGCACATTACCAACATAAGGTTACCAACTGAAAATGCCACATCAAATGTACCATTTGTGACTGGTTTCCTGCTCTTTTTCGCTTAGCAGAAATTTGTTATGAAATACTTTCTACTTAAGCAGCTCTATGAAATTGGACCCTGTCCCCAGTACAATTGCAGTGAAACCATTGTGACGCAAAACCCTTTAGCTAACTAGTTGAACTGACCACTCAAAAGGTGGGGAGCAACACTACATGTACCTTCCAGCCAAGCTTGGGTTTGTTATTAAAGGACCAGTGCTTTAGCCCCTGGTATCGTTGGTATCCTTGTTAATAATAAAGCTCAAAGGTAAATTCAAGGGTCTGATTACAAAAGAAACAGCATCAAAGTGGGAAAGGGAACAAGATGAATTAGTTACCAATTTGTTTTCTCCGCAGAATGCATTTGAAAAATGTGCATGAGTTCCTACAAACGTGTAGTTCAAGAAGACAATAATTACAAAATTAATACTAATTTTTCCTTTCGGGCCTGGTTGCTTTGTTCTTGAAAGGGCAAGGGCACCGAGGCGTTTTCTTCTTGATAAAAGGCACCTCTATGAGGAATTAGTAAATTTGTAATGGAACATTTCAAGGGCACCAAGGCAATGACCAGGAGCAACACCGGCAATTGCCTCTGTTGCCTCCAGGAAGCATCAGGCCTACCTTTGCAGAAATTTGTTGATGCAGAAGCTACCGCATCGGGCTGACAAAAAAAAAAGGTGGATTTATTTCACCCTCCTCAACACCAAGATCAAATTCAGAGAATTTATAAAATGTAACAATTTCAAACACTCCAGAGTGCACAGTACAGCTTTCAAAACATAAACATCAAGTAAAAACTGTTCCAAACACTTTGTTTCCATTCATAATGCTTCGGCCAAACTTGCAAGATTTGGGTCCAGAATGCCCTCAGTTTTTAAAAAATCCTGTGGAAAACCCTGAGATATTTTCTGCATAAAATGAAGGAACATGTACATCAGTTGTTTTTTATGGAAAAGACAAATCAACTCCTATCCTCTTGTTTTCAACAAACACAATACAACCAACGTTTGTAAGTTTTGTCAAATGCCTTGGTATTTAAATACAAATGATGTTCAGTCAGGGCCTTTGTGCACATTTGTTGCAATTGCAGCAACCTAAACAATCATTGCAGGGCCTTCAAATGGTTTTTTCTTCAACACTGACAGTATTTCAGACCAAAACTTTTCTCTGGAGGATTGATACAGGTATAAATTTGATAATCAGTGAGCTTTCGAATCTTTTTTTATTTTTTATGATTACCATGACACCGGACGCAAGATTTGATTGTTTGACCTAAGAAGGAGTACATTCCTCAAGGGATTGGATTCAGCATAAAGCCTCCACCTCTAGGCGAGTGTATGGACGGAGGGCCCAATTATCCCACCCTATGTAACTGAGAGCCAACCAGTCATAGACTTAGGAGTATCAAATTGGTGTTCATTGCTACAGCAGTAATTCGATATCACAATGAAGGGTTGTAATGCTCTAGGGGTAACTCAAATCGACCTATGCCAATCACAATATATTACTGGCCAATCGGATGATTGCTGAGTGGAAAAATACACCAATATCGTACAGTGCTGCAGTTCGTTTGTTTTCTTTTCACACATCCTTTCCTCTCTGAGATTCTTCTGAGGGCATGGTGTACATTGACCTGGGTTCTCCCTACCCATGAAGCTACTGTTATCACTCAGGCGGAGACACGTAGAAGCAAAAATGTCAAATCTATGAGCAAAATTAGTTAATGGCTCAGCTGCTATACACCTTTCTTTTGCAACATCACAGCCGCGAGTTTTGCCAACCATGGTTTGTAAAAGTACGCACAACCTTCACTGCAAAAAATACAACAGTTCATTATTTGACCATTAATGCTATCAAACTAATACCACCCATATTAAATGATAAATAAAATTTACTGTACAAAACAAAAAGTTGAAGAAAAAAAATTCTAAAAAGGGCAAATTTTTACTAAGCCAGTTTACACATTTGTGAGACTCAAGGCCTCCTATGTAATTATAAACAAAAGAAAGGTCTGTTATAGATGTATCATCCAAATGTTTTGGCAAATTGATTGTAAAAAAAATTGATTTAAATATTACACAGCTAATTTCCCTAAGTTGAGGAAGTTATAAACTTTCATATGAGACACCGAACTAACAAATCCATCAATGAGTAGTGATACTAGTTAAATCATGACATATTCTCAGGACTCAATAGTATGTGTACAAACAATTTGCATGTTACAAATAGTTCATATGGGCGGAAATATTTTTTGTTTTCTCGTTTTGAAACAGCATCATCTGTCCGATTTCATCAGGGGAGAAAACTTTTTGTTCTTTCAGTGAAAAATCAGGCAAAGCAACTTTTTAAAAACCCAGACAAAATTGCCATCTCTTATTTGGAAAATTCACGGCCTTGAGGCCAATATTAGAGATGAAGTCTTGAAGTTTCGAAAAACATGCTCCGATTGTCTTTAGGAGCTGGCACCCCCTCACCAACAGCCAACAACCCCTCACCCCAATCCCTGCCCAAGTATTCATGAAAACAAAACCTGAGGGAATTTATGGGTCTCAAACTGAGACAACAACCTGAAAGGACATGAAACACTACAACACACAATTTAACAACAGGTAGGAGGTAGAGGCAAAAGTAGAACATTCAATCAGACCTACTGATTTGAATGCATAATCTGTGTTATTACCAATCAGTCATGGAACTTTTTTTTTCAAAATACCTTTCTGTTTTACAGAGATGTACAGTACCATTGCTGTACTTTCTGCATCTCCAACCTTAACATATCCAATAAGTCCACTCACCTTGATGCTACAAGTTAATCTTGAAGGATTCATTCCCAGGTTTCCATCCACGAACACAATGGGACTTGTCACAGTACATTAGTTACATTACAAACCGCTTAGGTTAAATCCTATGGCTGAGTAATTATTACTGAATGGCTTGAAAGGGCTTTTTGTTACTTTCTACCCCCTGAGTCCACAGAAGAGGCAAAAATTGCGACTTAAAAGATTGATATCTTATTGTGTGTTCTTATTCACTGAATACCAAGGTTATGTATGTGTGTTGGTGTGTGAGGCGTAATTCCAAGTTTTGAAGAATCTGCAAATGCAGCTGGCTGATGTTCGCGTGTATGGCAAATTGACACTCCGATAAACTTATTGAGGAAACCAGACTAACCCAAACTCTCTGGAGTGATTTACTAGGGTCCTTTTTGAAGCAATGGCTTTGACTTGTGCTCCAGCTAGGGATCCGTCCACCTGTTTGAAGGCAAACACCAAAAGCGTACAGTTTCAAAATAACTGATGGAGCCTAAGCCAGAGCCTAAGCCGCAGCCAGACTTTCAAAAAGAGCCACTTATCCTTCCACACTACAACAAAATCTAACACCATTATGGTGACTCAACACCCATTCTTATCTCCAGCCAATATAATAAGTTCGCCAGTCTGAAACCAAAATCTTCTTGGGTCGACCTCAAGTCACTCCTAGTCTATTTGGTTTGGCGCAACTCTGGACCGCCAGTTTGAAACGGGTATAAACTGTCTGATTATGGTGGTACGCCAGATATAGCATAATCAGGGTCCATGTTGGTGGCGCTGCTTACTGCAGAATTCTACGCATAAGGCACATACAATCAGGCACTTTAAAGGAGCCAGTAAGCGCATAATTCTGTGGTAAGCAGAACCATGAAATTGGGCCCAGTTTACTGGTGCAGTCTTCAGTCTAACAAAATCAAACAAAACATGCTGTTCGATGTTGATGGGGTAGGGATGGTTGGGGTAAGTTTTGCCTTTTGGCAGCGGGCAACCTTGCTTTCGAAACATCGACTACTTGTTTTTGGTTGAATGAAAGGCTGCATCCTGATTTTGACATCAGGAATGAAACTGTTAACTTTCTTACTACTGGTTATTTTCACCGAAGTAGGCAGCATGTAAGGTAATAATAATACTGGGGTCTTATGTAGCACACATATCCTTGTAGCTCGATCAAGGCACTTTACAACTGTTATCGTCCCTGTTCATGCGACATATATAAAAAATTCATCAAACTTTCTCAACTCTCTGGAGAGCATACAACCAACAAGCTGCTTATATTAGCCCTTAGAGGGTTAATCCAACATATTACCATCTCAGCCCTCGCAGGTTCCCATTTACACACCCGGGTTGGGAGAAGCAATTTATGGTTAAGTGTCTTCCTCAAGAATACAAAGTGTCATGACTGGTATTCAAACACACACTCCGATGTCTAGGCCATCAGAGATTGAGTCCAACGTGCTTTACCACTCGACCACAACACACCACTTGAGTAAGGTACAGAAGGGGGTGAATTATATGGGAGCCTCACTTTCAAATCAAACATGAAAATTACAAATAAGGATTGTTTCTCCAAATAAAATAAATTTGTCTTTGGTAAGACGCTCAGAGAGTGTGCTTCAGCATCTCTGCTAAAGAAGTCATTGGAACCGCAGGCCTTGATCTTTACCGAGGCCACCGAGGCCATTGGCCTCATGCCTTGTCGAGTTGGCCAGCATGCTTCAGAAAAATTGCACTGTCACTACCAACTTGGCCAGCATGCCCTTGTACAATTTCTCTGATTTGGCCAGCAAAGGCCTGCCCCCATTTTTCTTAAGAACGAGGCTTGGAACCGTCCAATATATTGGCAGCCACAATCATCTTAATAGCCACAGCCAAACCTACAGAAAATGTCTTGCACAAGTCTGCTGGAATTAATCCAGAAAATCACTGGCACACAGTGTATGCTTTGTTAACCTTGCAGAAAAATGAACTAATGGATCGTTCACATCAATCAACACGGAAGGGCACAATAGTAAAAGTACAACAGGTTCAAATCAGCTTTATACACATAGTTGTCTCTATTTGATTGTCAGGCTTGTATATACTTAGACATCTAGTGATATGCACATTGCCTAACTAATGCACACTGCATCCATACAGTAGACACTTGTTGGAGGGGAATAAATATCATATTTGACCACAAGAGGGCGCCATTTCATAAGGTGAAACATAATTTATCTGTGTATATCTGCTTTGAGGTAGTTCGTGCACGCTGCCATTTTAGCTTTCCCATTTGGTTGAACTGGTTCATTTTGCCATACAGGAAGTCACAAGGTATTTTTACTCTATTTCCACAGCTGGTAGAGAGGTGTGAACAGTAGGCATTCAGCTAAGCATTCTCCACATTCTATTTCTATGAATGTAACATAACTAATCACTTGATGCTAATATAGCTACGGTGGAAGCCAAAATGGTGTAGCACAACTCCTGCATCCTAACAGCATTCTGTAGATCGTTAACCCTCTGGTCAGAGTCTTCTGCTTCTCCAATCACTGAAGGTACTATGGTCTTCCTTTGCCCACAAGAAAAACAAAACACATTTTGTCTACTTTTTGGGCAGAGGGTAAAAATGTGACCGTTTGGAATTCTAAAAATAAGGACCACGATTCATATCCACAGTCCGGTGATTCTTCCTGCGGGGTAGTGTCCTTAGAAAAAAACAACTTTTCTCTCTATTTGTTTGTTTTGACTTACCTGAGCAATGGCTTCAAACTCTTCATGTTTCTTCTGCAGAGCCCTGGCTTTGTGTAATGTTTTACCCACACCTGTGTGCTTGGCCAAGAACTCCTCACCGTAATTCTCCAACCAGTACAGAACCTTAGGACGAATAAACGATGCGGTTTACTTGATATAGACATTATGCGTCTGACGTCATGAGTCCCATAGAGATATGCACAACAGCGCCCTCAATGAGGGAAAACGGCTGTGCATACCCTCTAATTATACTGATGTTTAAATTAACACACAGGAACACTATTTACCCTTTGGTTCAACAGGTATTATGTTGGTAACTCATTAACCAATTTCAAACCCTAAGAGATGACCCATAGTTAGACCTCATTTGGTAAACCCCCTATTGGTAAACCCACTGGTAAACCTATTTGTCAACCCATTAGTGAACTCATTCATAAACCAATTGGTAAACCCATTGGTAACACACTGGGTAACCCATTAGATGGAGCACAAATCTAAAGGGTAAACCAATGGTGCTTCCATTTGATCACCCATGGGGTAACCCAGTTGTTAAACCCACTGAATGACTCATAAACCCACAGCCTAAATCTAATGGGTAACCTACCAGTGGTAAAACCATTAGGTAACCCATTTGGTAACCAATCACCCACTTGGTTAACCCACTGAGTAAATGATTACCACATTAACCAACCCACCTGTGCAGCATCCTGTTGGAACACACAGAGTTGAATCCGTTGACATAAACCCATCTTCTTGGATTGCCACAGCTCATCCAGCTGTCTATGATGGTGAAGCACCTTGTGGACCAGGTCCAGGACATGACTTGCCGAGGCTGAGTAATCGGTCTGGGCCGTGACGGAGTTCTCGCTCTCGGGACTGAGCGGCTGCTGGAGAGCATCCAGCAGGGACTTGCCATCGGCACACAACTGAAAAAATACACCACAGAAAACATACTGGATGAATCATTTCTATTCAGATTGTCGTGCTATTTAAGGATCTGTTCAAATTCAAGATCTGAGTTTCTACAGCCAAACAAGACTGCAAAAATCTCCACAGTGCAATTTCAAGATGGAGCATTCAGAAAGCTGCCAGCAAAATCAAAGATAAGTGACAAAGTGTGGGCACACTGATGCACTTTGAAACCATAATGAGGTAGTTAAACACTACTTGGTACATTTTTCACATCTTAAATAGAATCCTTCAATTTAAAATTTGTTGCACAAGAAAAGCATGTCATGGCCGAGTGGTCTAGTGCACCAGACTCAAGTTCTGGTGGCTTAGTCATCAGGGTGTGGGTTCGAAACCCTGTCATGACACTTTTGTCCTTGAGAAAGACATTTAATTATAATTGCTTCTCTTCACCCAGAAGTAAATGGGTACTTGTGAGGGCTGAGATGGTTCTTGTCATTAATTTAATTGGAAACTACAGGGAGGGAGTGGCTTTGCTTGTCCAAAAAACAAAAATGTTTTATCCCTTTAACAGATAACAGGCATGCAGTTTGTCCAAAACAGAGAAAAGTGCAAGACTGTGGTTTTCATTTTTCAATGGCACAGCAGAGAAACCCAAAACAAGGTGATCAGTTGATCAGCTTGACAGTTGCCTGCCTGCAGAAGTGAGCAGTACTAACCTCAGAGTAGCACTGGCTGATGGTCTCAAAAAGCTTCTGATGATGGTGTAGTTTGGTCTCTAGGTCTGGGATCTCGGTGGATAACTCGGTTTCTTCTTGGCTCTGCTGCACCCAGCCGTAGAGATTGGACATGTACTGTGGGGAAAGAAAAAGATAAAATGAAACTCTAGTAAACCCTTAACCCTTACTCTTTTCAGTCACTCAGTCTAAAACAATGAAGCAGGTGTTTGATTTTGGTGTTTTTTCCCTCTTTGCTTTGTTTCCTCCACTCATACAGACTGGAAATGTTCTATGGGGAAAGAAAAAGGCAAAATGAAATTCTAGTAAACCCCAAACCCTGACTCCCTTGGGTTAGTCAGTCTAAAATAATGAACCAGCTGTTTGATTTTGGTGTTTTTTCCCTCTTTGCTTTGTTTCCTCCAGTCATACAGATTGGAAATGTACAATGGCAAAGGATAAGGCAGAATAAAACCAGGTAATTCTAGTCATTCCTTAACCTTAAGGCCAACTCCTCCAATATCCTTCTTCACTTTAACTGCCCAATGTTTACGACTCAGCACCTAATCTGTTGGACTCTGCTAATAGTGGTTCATCTGGCTCCCTACTGAGCATGAGCAGGGACCAATTTCATGGCTCTGCTTACCGCGGATTTCAGCACTTACCGCCCATAGATTCATATGTTTTACAGGGATCTGTAAGCGCAGAAAGCAGTCCCATGAAACTGGGCTCAGTTTGGAAGTGCAGTGAACCAAAAAGAGAGACAGAAATTTGCCAAGTTGGGAATAAAAAGTCATTGGCATATATTCAAAGCTCCGTTTCAGTGAACGTCATGGGTGAAGTTACTGCACTTAATTGATGGTCTTTAAACCCTCACCCTACTACAAACAGTACAAACTAGTTTATCAGTAGAAATATATACTGACCTCTTCAACTTTTTGATGAAAGGCAACGGACATCGTCAGCAGCGTGCTCCGTTCGTCGAGCGCCACGGCAAACGCCCGCCACTTTTGGTCCAGTTTGTGGGTGAGGCGTTCAATTTGTTCAGCAGCATAGTGTCCTGACTCCATCAGGCGTGACGCTATGCCGACTATCTGGTTGATGTGGACATACATACCCTAGGAAGGACAAGCATGGAGAGAGTAGTCATGAAAAATGACAAAAACCTGTCATAGACTTATAGTATAAACCACTGCACCCAACTTCTGTTAATGCAAAATTTCAGGTCAAATTTCACTTTGCAATACTAAATCGTTTGTCTTTCGGATGTAGATTTAACTGTAAATCTAAACAAACCAAACTGTAGGACAATTACTGTACTTTTTCTGAACAACGGGGCATAAGTGCATTTATAACACAGCCAGTCCCAGCCTTAGGCTCTATCCACCATTTTGAAGCCATGTGCAGCCATTGGACTCACCAAGTTTAGGCAATCCAACTTGGATTTTATTTATCGTACCTAAGAGAGCAAACCTCTAGTTGACTCACCACAGCTTGTGAGTCAAAACCCTAGATTGCCTCACCAGAGCAAGGTGAGTAAACTATTGAAGCTAGGGGAGTCTGGCTTGAGTCACCACAGCTAGTGAGTCAAAACCCTAGATTGACTCACCAGAGCAAGGTGAGTAAACTCTTGTAGCTAGGGGAGTCTGGCTTCAGTCACCACAGCTAGTGAGCAACCCTAGATTGACTCACCACAGCAAGGTGAGCAAGCTCTTGATTTGACACACACCACTGCTTGAGTAGCAAACCCCTGATGTGACTCACCATAAAGCAAAGAGAGTCCAACCCCTAGATTAACTCACAATAGCAAGGTGAGCAAGCTCTTGATTTGACACAGCATTGCTTGGGTAGAAAACCTCTGTTCTGAATCACCGTATAGCTATGGGAATCTGAATTGAGTCACCCAGCTTGGGAGCAAAAATTCTAGATGAGAACATTCCTGATTTGAATCACCATAGCTTGGGTAGCAAAACTCGGTTCTGAGTCACCACACATCTAGGGGAGTCTGGTTCGAGTCACTACAGATGGAGAAAAAAATTCCAGAGAACTTTCCTGATTTGACTCACCATTGCTTGGGTAGCAAAGCGGTTGTGTTCTTCCTGAAGTTCTTCACCAGTCTGTGACATTGTGCCGATCTCTGTATGGTTGAGTAGGAAGAGTTCCTTTTGATGGGCCAGCCATTCGAACATCTACAAAACAAAAGTAACAACCACTCTTTCAATAAATTCAATACATATAATATGCCAATTCATTACAGTGTCACTCTTCTTGGCCGAGCGCTCCAGTGCGCAAGACTCAAACTCTGGTGTTGTAACATTGTGGGTTCAGGTCCTGTTATGACACTTGTGTCTTTGAGCAAAAACACTTGACTGTAGGTGCTTCGTCCTTCGGATCGGACGTGTGTTGTGTAATACAAGTAAAAGAACCCAGTACACTTGTCGTTCAGAGAAGGGGGTTAGCACCAGTGTTTCTGGCACGGTTGGCTGCCGATTGCAACTCAGCATCTTGTGACCTTTACAAGGAGCTATATAAATGGAGCTCATCATTCAAATAGATCTTACCTGTGGTTATAAAACAATGAGAGCTTTGAAACACCCATAGAAAAATCAAGATATGTATGCTAGGTATTATTAATCTTAAACACCCTCTAGGCGGATGACATGTATACACGCCAATATTTTCCCTGCCAGCCAGAAATATGACGATGACAAACTTGTCTTTTTGTGTGAAATCAGAATATCTGAACGAAGGTTGCCTGGATATTCCATTCCAGAGCGTGCACAGTGCATGTACTCACCGTGCAACACTTTGTTTTACCCACACAAAGAGGACTGGTGGTACTGGAATCATGCTTAAATTCTCCCATTTTGTGGGGGTTATTGTGCAATCCCTGATTCCAGACCTTTGTCCTTCTGTTATAAGAAGAGGATTATAAGACATCAAGAGGCTTCCACCATTGTTTATCCTTGTATTTTGGTTCAATGGAGGCAAGTCCGAGTGAACCGTAATTCCAGCCTTGGTTCCGGCCATAAGACCAATAATCAGCCGTGGCTCATGGCCAAGGTTTTGCAATTCACGTGAATGAATCTGATATTTTCTTGAATGAGAAACAATAAATTCTGGTGCTTCAATGAGAACCTTTGTTCTTTTGGCATTGTTTAGTCATAGTTTCTTTGTGCCAACAATATTCTCAAAGAAAAGTGATTTCAGCCGTTTCATGAAAATGAACATGTCAGGATGGCATGGACATTTTTTGAGAACCGTGGCATTAAGTGGTTAAATGAGACAAATTCACGGTTTACTGTATGAGTAAGTGAAGATACAACTCAAATCAAATCAACTACCTTCTGGACGTCCTGCTCAAACAACCTCAACTCCAGACACTGCTCTAGCTTCAGCTTCCTGATCTGCCAGAGCTGGTGCAGCTGCTGCCTTGTGGCAGTCACACTGTCCATCATGCGGTTGACACGGGGTACCACACCATGGAAGTCGGCGCTGGCCGCTATGCTGGACATGCTGGTGAAGCTACCGTGGGAACTGCCCGAGTAGCCAGAGTCTGTCGTTGTTGACTCATCACCATTGAAGCCACTGCAAATTCTTACATAAGACAAGATCAAGAAAGAAATTAATGGCTACTCGATGTTTTGAGATATGGAAATCAAACTCAGAGAATACTTGACTTTTGGCCCAATTTCATCAAGCTGTTAAGCAGAAAATACTGCTTAGCAAATTTCTTTGCTAAGCAAAAAATGTAGGGCACCAGTCGCAATAATGTAAACTTTATGGATTCTGGGCTGGTAACCTGTTTCTGCTCCGCAATAAATTTTCTGTACATAGTTTTTGTGTTTACAAGCTTTATGAAATTGGGCCCAGATTCTTGGCCGAGCATCCTTAAATCACACACAACTTAGGAGTATACAAACACTGAATCAATCAATCACTCAATCAACAGAGTATTTTAATAAAGCAACTTTTCTTTCCGGTTACAAAGCGTTGAAATGAGTTGTTACAATTTGTATTTATAACCTCCAGTTGTGGTTCAACAAACTGAGAACATCTTTGGTTCTATTTTTGTGTAAAAAATCAATCGGGAGGTCGCTAAAACAAACTTGGTCTAAACGATGGGAGATTCAAGGGAACTCCACAGTTTACTGGGTCGATGTGCGGTGTGGGTGTGCGAGTAATTTGAGGGGGTGTCGGGAGGGTTTGAAACTACATACCTGCGCAGAAGTTTCTGACCCTCCTGGTTGATCTGCTCCACGGGGATCTCCAACACCTGTTCCCGCAGGTGAGTGTGCTCCTCAATCTGCTGCTGAGCGCCATCTATTGTCATGGAGAAGTTAGTGCAGTTCATCTCTCGTTTGAGGTGGTCCTGACGGTGCATGAGCTCAGAGGCTTTGGTTAGGAAATCCTCCACGGCCTAATGAGATCACAAAGGAGGGGGAAGAGAAATAATTAGTAGGCCCTATACATAATGCAATTTTTGGTAGCTTGTTAATGTTTCGATTTTTGTCTGAAATTGTAATAGTTCTTGAGCCAACTCCACAACCATGTGGAAACTACCAATAAATAATCACTTTACTAGACACAGTACACTGCGCTCCATCACACATCAGTACAAAGGCCAAAATATTGCCAATCATCATTTTAATAACTTAGTCATAATGACTGCTTAAAATTCCCCTTGATCTCTTAAAGTATCCTGGGTAAAATCAACAAACATGTACATCAGAGAAATCAATATCCAGGTCTGATATTAAGGCTACGGCTGTGGCTATGGCCAGATTGTTAAAAAGATGTATTCTCTTCTAACATGATACAGCAGCCATAGCCTAAGTCACTTAATTTAAACCTGGCCTATCTTCAAGTAAACTTAAATTTTCACAGAAAAAAAAAAAAACATTCCCCAAATCAACCTGGTCTTCATGATGACTATAGCGCCCTCTGTTGGTATCAATTGACAAACTCTGCAATTACGATAAGAGGGCTTTCTAGCCAGATGTCTCTGGGATTGTTATCCTGGCTACGCTAATCTCAGCTTCTTTGATCAAAATATATCAAAAGAAAAAAAGGGAGTAATCTCAGCGATGTTCATCTGGCCGAGGGCAGAAATTCTAAATTGAAATCTAAATCCTCAGTTGTTCCGTTTTGTTTTATTGTGGGTGTTTTTAGCAGCTGTGGGGTCGTTGAGTCGAGAGATCAGGGGGCCAATTTGAAAGAGACACCATTGATAGGATTCTGACAACCACCATTTTTGTGACAAGACGCCCGCTTAGTACATATTGTAGATATTCTTCTGGAACATTATTCTTCTTTTAGATTTGTACTCCATCAGGCCCTGTAGTCGTTTATACCTTAAATAGCCCCTCAAATAAAATAAATAACAAATAATAAATAAATATTTTTCCATTTATATTGCGCAAATTCCCTCTTAATATGATCAAATGCGCATTACAATGTGTATAATCTATGCTCCAAACATGCTCAGAGGTGGCGCATTAAGCAGCCAAACCAGAAACACCGCGGCAAGCCCCTTCTCTTTTACGATAAGTGTTCTGGGTATTTTATGTGCATTACACAACGCACAGGACCTACAGTTTTATGTCCCATCCGAAAGACGTGGGCTCGATGTTACAAAGCCCTATCATGTCCCAGACAAGCCACCAACCATGACAGTACATGGAATGGTCTCCCATCCATTTACTAACCACAATGGTGCTTAACTTGGCAGTACTACCAGTGGCTCTCCTGTTGAGCTAACTGTCTGTCAGCTGTATGTTTGACTAACCCACACAGACTGACTTATGACCAGCTCTCAGAGCTACATACATGTACCTAAGAAACAAGTCTGACTGGCACACAGAGTGTCTGCACATCAAGCTAGTGACTAAAGCCAGATCTTTTATGGAACTCTCAGCGTTCTCCCCTACTAGTGGTCCACTGGCTAAATGCTAGTAAAAACACCAGAGGGCCAGTAAAAAGACACTGATCTGGTTGTGTAGTTCAAAAGCTTCCCTATTTAATAGGAAATATGGAATAGTGTAAAAGCTGGTGGACTTGTGAAACCATAAGCTAGCTGGTCTCACTTGGCTTGTCACTGAAAAGGTTGAGGGCAAAACCTGTAAACTCTCTGCACTATGTCAGAAATGTGAAGATTTTGAGGCAAAACCAAAACGCAGGATTGACTTTTTGCTGTTTACCATTCTGAGTTGGATCCATTCTTCATGCTCATACGTCAGGGTGCCGTCCAGTTCCGGTGTAAGTTGTGAGGGGTCGATGACCTTGTGTAGACTTTCCTGTGACATCATATTGGTCTGTGAGGTCAAGAAATGTGAGGGAGCATTTGCAATAATTCCAACTTTATACCAAAAACGTTTTGACATTAACTATGTTGTTTTGCCAGTGACCAGCAAAATTATAACATGTCCTTAAGCTGAGAGTGGGGAAATCGATACCATCAACCCTCTTACTCTAAGGCCCATTTGGCACCAAGTTGACTGAGGATCCAAAACCATTCACAATCTTGCCAAACTATTAATATCATAGTTCAGCTAACTATCAAACTTGGATTAGGTAAACCATGCCTGCATACGATTACCCATTTAATTCAGTTTGGAAAAGATTTTAAATACATTGATGTGTTTAAGGGTAAACCGATTACTACCTTCAAACTTGAGCTTAGATTTGGTAGACTTCTCATGCATTTGATAACCTTATCCTGTTAATCCAGTTTGAAAAAGGCTTCGACATTATAAAGTACAGAGATATGTTAAGTAGGCTAGTAAACCGATAACTAACCTCAAACTTGAGCTTGGAGCTGCCCAGACTCGTCCGGTGTTTCTGCCAGAATTTTTCTGGCTTGAGGATATAGACCATGTGGATGTGGTCAGGTATACATTCCTGTGTGAAGAAAGCACAAAGTAAAAACCAGTTTAACTAAATGCAATCTTTTGTTTATTAACCATTGCAAAACTACTGTATCTTCAAGTGGATGTATAGATACATGTAGTTCCCAATAGACGCCATCTTTACGTGCAAGTTAGGTTTTGGCTTTGGGCCGCGTCAAGCGTTCCAACTTTTTTGTCGTAGCCAAGTGGTTCACCGATCAATCACGCAATGAATTTTATAGAACTCCCGCGCGCTGCACGTGGTATTTACACATAACGCATAGTTGTGCATTCAGAATATGACTATCATTGCCGTAAAGATGGCTGAGTTTACAGTGTGATGTCAAGTGGGAATTACCTGTACTTGTAAATGATCACACAGACACAACCCATTTCTTGACCAACAGATGATTCATTTGTTTTATTTTACGAGAGACTAATCATTATCGAATAGAGTTGCATTTACTTGAATTTTACATGGACAATTTACTTGAGCCCACTCACTACATCAGAGCAAGGTTTATCAAGAGACGCATCTGGTTGTATTTTGGATGAATTTTGGTGCACCTTAAAAACCCTAACCCTCAGGTTGTTTTCTAGGCACCCTGCCAAATACGTCAAAATACAACAGTTGAAATAAAACCCTGCTGAATGCATCAAAATGCAACAGAACCCATTGTGAAGTGAAGAACTGGTTTATGCCAGCCTTGAAACATGGAATGTTACCCTGCTAAATGAACCAATATGCACTGAAGTTTGCTAGACATGTAAGGGTCCTGCTAAATACAGCACAGTGCAACAGAGTATATTAAAGTTGACTGCCAAATGTAACACAATACAACAACCTTTGCAAGCTGGTGCATTTTGCTGCATTTGCCAGGGTTACTCTCTAAATGTAAAAGAGTGAAAAGCCTCTCTTTTTGTCTGCCATACCACTCTTGCAAGGAGCCATATGGCGAACAACTCTTTTTAGAGTGAAAAACATGTATTTTCACTAGATTCAGAGTGAAATTCACTCCACTTTCACTCATAAAAGAGTGGTGAAGAGTGAGTTTCACTCTCAAAAGAGCCAAACTGACACCACTCTGCCAAGCGAGTGAAATTTTCACTCTTCTACATTTAGAGAATAGGGTGTTTTTCATCCTCATGTAGAAAGTATTTAAAGTGAATAATTTGGACACCTTGTACTACAATTTGCAGAAAATTGTGATACCAATTTTAATTTGTTCTTCTTCAAAACCAACTTCCAAGGACCATTACATTATACCTGTGCAAAATGTAAACACTACGTACACACCTACAGTGTACATGTAGATTTCTGTATGGTAATACACTTGTACGGTAGCATGACTTATCGATGCATACTTAACCTAAAACCCGTACCAATAATAAACACTTATTCTAATGAAGTCAGGTTCCCACATACTCAGTAACACAAGAATTCGTTTCAGCTCTCTGAGGGAAAGCGGGTGTTTGTTTTAAAAAAAACCAAGAAATTGGCAATTAGGGTACACAACTGGAGGCTCATACATAGCTGGACTATAAATTACCTGGAAGAGGGTGGGCTAGATTAGTGCAGCCTTCCAGGTATAGAGCCGGCCAGAAATCAATATGTCTTAATGACTCTTGGGTTTAATAAGGAGCATGATTCCTAACGACCTGCGATGCCTCTTCCATATAAGTACAACACTTGAAAAACATCTCCGCTTGTTCTTAAAGACATGATGTGTGTGCTAAGTACTGTACACTCAGTGCTTTACGAATACTGCAAAGGAAAAATTCAACAGGGTGGGATTTGAACCCATGACCATCCACATTAAAGAGTAAATGTCTGAATTGCTAAACCGCCAAGCAGGCCCAGTGACTAAATGCAAGTTGGAATCCTCTATAGCTTGGTGGTATATCAGTTAAAGCATCAGCTCTAGAATGTGTAAGGTTATGGGTTCGAATCACACCCAAGGTGCATGTAGAGTTTTTGTCTCATAAGCACTGAGTTTACAGTGGTTCATCATACATGGGTGTAAGGGTAAAACGAATCATGCTGTTTTTCACCGTGATGCAATGACTGCATCAGTTTAAGATATGGTAAGAATTGGTTCCTTGTGGAAAAAACTATTAGAAACTTTATTACAAAACTTCTGACAGTTAAGGTTTATTAATTTATTTTTAATGCATCAAGCTGATCCAATTATTAATGAGGAAGGAATCTCCTGAAATCTACCATGACTGTTCAGACAGTGAATTTACAATCCAATTTGGAGATCGAGGCTGTTTTATATGAGCTCATTATATTGCAGATTACCGCAGCAATCTTAGTTTACAAAGAGGAGATCGGGAGGGAGTTGATGGTTCTCTTTCCTAGGATGCTTGAAACTCAACTCAGACCTCTTATAGTGATTGGTTTTAAACACCCACATTCTGGAAAATGGTTTCCAAATCATCTTCATATTGACAAACAGTGCCTCTATATTTCTCTCACACTGTTCTTTTAAATACAGTAAATAAAAGATACAGAACCCGTGCCTAAATTGCCCCAGCGTGCCCCAGAAACACCCAGGCAACCCTCAAGCTAACACCATGTGTGGATTGGGTTGTCTGCCCATACCTGGAGTATTCTTCTCACATCTAAAGCACTTCACTGTTATCTTCTCTTGCAAAAGTATCTTAGAGCCTAAAGCCTGCAATTCTAAGTACCTGCTTCATGATCAGAAGTATGAGACACATTACTGATCTGAGAGCACGTCCAAATCTGATCACACCTTCATAACTTCCATCGTGCACAATGAACAAACAATAATCTGAAAGACTGTAATGTTGATCATTCCATCTCAATTCAAAGAGACAAAATACTTTTGAAATCTTTAAAAACACACAAACACAAAAACCCCGTTTACCAATATGACTCAGTGTACTATTCCAAAGGTTTAAACCATTCACCACATGACAATGTTCCATTCCCAACAATAAAATCAACTATGTGGAGAAAAAAGCACACCCCGGAGGGCCAGGCAACCAAATGAAAGAATACTGAAGACAGAGTGGGATAAATTGAATACACCATGCTAATCAAATCCACCATCTGACATTTCTAAACACTCCGCGACCCGTTTGGTGTTCATTTTTTTTTTTTTTTTTTTTTTTAGTTTTGAAAAAGTCAGGTAACGAATAACTGGCCAGCTTCATAGCTTCAAGCCATGAGGGAGGCAGCCCAAATTTCATGTTCCATTTGAAACTAAAAAGATCAGTCAACTGCGATGGCAAAATTGGAAAACCAGGCCTGCAGTGGGGATATATGCCTGAAGAAAACTCTAAAATGGCAACAACAAAAAATCAGACTCGGGACCTTGTGTTTCTTTGTGCATGAAGAGACACTGGCTCTACTTGTGTGTCAGCTTAAGATGCACTTTCTCCACACCCCCACCCCAACCTTGAGTTGATTCTACACCACATTCCAAATGTGCATTCTGTAATAGGTGTCCTCCACCCAAGCCACCCACCCTCCAAACACCCCCAAACCATGGATATTATTTTGTCCCAGATATCCAAGTTCCATCAGACTTGGAATCAAACTGGAGACCAATCTAGTTAAGAGAACTCTGTACATAACTCAACACGTTCGGCATGTGCGGCCCACATTCAGCAAAGCGATGAACTGTGGGATGTGTGCAAATTGAGAACCTCATGACAGAGGTGTGTGACAGGCTAGGGCAGATACCCCCCCCCCACCACCACATCATAATGATAGTGTGTCTTAAAATGTTTAAAGGCAGACTTAAGCACAGACCCATTCAGGTCTCAGGTCTATGGTTAAAGCTCCAGCTCAACATTGGTAAGAAAGAAAAACATAAATGTATTTCTGCCTCAAGTGTTATCGTTTATGAATAATAAATGAAATAAGATCCAAAATTAATTTCCGTCTTATGTGAGACCAAAACTCTGCCTAAGACTGCGTATCAAAATGCTGAATGCATTATTACCGTTTTCTAGCAAACGAAACAACGAAATGAGCTGAAATTTTCACAGGTTGGTTTTATTACATACATCTTGATTTGTGCAAAGAATGGAAGCATTTACAGACACTTCAACAATGTTGAGCTCGGGCTTTTAAAGTCAATGGCTTAAATCTGAAGCAAAGTGTAAGAAATGTTAGGTTCATAAAGACATCACTACCGACTTGTGCAATGAGTGGTGCTTGTTTTTGCATCATACAAAAAGGGAGAAAGTGGGTTACCTCTCACCAAGAGATCTTATCATCATTGTGTGCAGGTTGTTCATATCATATTTTCACATCTTGGGCTCTACATAATCTCTTTAAATAACTACCCTAAAAGCTACAGAGTATGTGAGCTTCACTAAAGTTTCCTGACAATAAAGATTACATTTAACATAGACTGGAGAAATTTCTTCTACAGCAGACTTTAAGAGTCATCCCCACGGCACCACAACCACCACCACCACCACAAACGAATGACACAAGGCAAATCATTTGACATTGTCCCAAAAAATTAAACTCCCCAAAACAGTGGACACCACTTTAATAAAGGAAACTCATAAATCTTCATTTTCTCTGAAGAAATTTAAGCAAACTTTGGGAAGTTGCTACAATTCCACTCACAAGCAATTAAACCCAATTCCATTATGTAACATTCTTTGTAAGAATTCCACAGGAGGAAAAAACCTTGGGATGAAAACAAAAATAACCTCTCGTGCAAAAAATCTACAATTAACCTTGAAAGTTGTCTGCTAATATTCTGCTATCTGGGCATGCAACTCTGGGTTCATTCGGGCAATTTCATTAAACTGCTACCGATATTTCCCAACAGCATTCAGCGCCCATAAGTGTTTGTCTGCCCTTTTCACAGCAATATTGATCAAGTGGGCCACACATGTGTGCTGATCCAGATCTTTCTTTCTGAAGCCCAGCGCGCACCAAAAAAAGGTGAATGGATTGTGTTTCCGATGACATTTCAGGATCTTTTTTTTTCTGACCTGATTCTGAACCCGAGCTTCTTGAAATTACTTGCCTGATTCCCAAAATAAAAAAAGGGGAAAGGAAAGCACACGGGGTATTCTTGGACATTGTCGTGTGTGCTTGACATGTGTACTCACTTTATAAATAGCCAGTTAGTTACAGAAAATTCACTGTTGAGTGTGGTGCTCAATGAACTTTAGGATTATTTTGAAACTGGTACACTAGGAGTCAGTGCACTTTTTCCATCCATGTTTATAAATTGTCTCCATGCATTTTTTTTTCTCCAGGAATACCTGAATTTCATTTACTTATTTATTTATCTTTTTATTCACCATGGTGAAACTTGTGCCTACTATGAATTTTAAAGCAATCTTGTTAGTTAACAACATGCTAGAATTGATTTAAACTGAGTCAAATAAAAGAGTTGCATCTTAAAGGGTTTATCCCTGTCCCTCATGTCAATGCATCTATGTATGTCTTATTAAGTTGCCATCCATTATATGATTAGCTTCTTTTGCCTTGCATGGAGGGAAGGTAGAGTAAGCTCCAAGCAATATTTTCTTTTTAAAAAATCAGACATTTCAGAAGGATCTTTTTTAACTCTAAGATGGCGACGTGATGATGCCAATGCAAGGGTCTATTGAAATGAATTGAAGATTTGATGAGGGATATTTCTACCTGTAAGACTTTAAGGACCGGTTTGATGTTACTCCAGGTGGAACCTCTCATATCAATGATGACACTGAAACCAAGTTCTCTTGCCTCCTCACTGTAACAAAAGAAATAATAAAGGAGAAAGAATGAGAGGAGGAGGAGAAATGATAACAATCCAACAGTGATGTAAAATACATTCAGACATTGCCAGCACTGATGCAACAGACCATGCCATTATCACGTAGATTTGAACATTAGGACCTGTTAAAGCGTGCAATTTTGTTTCCTTCAAATGTTAAAGCAATGAACGAGGGAACTCAAAAATGTTCCCAATACGTGCGAGACTTGCTTGGTCTATTACTGCAATGTGTTCATGAGAGATGACATGGTACCAACTTTAAAGAGCCGATAGGCAAACAAAAATGCTTAACACAAACAATTTTGCTTAGCAGAAACAAGAAGCACCCAAACTGTTTGTGACCTGAGTCCAATTTCATAAAGCTGTAAGTACAAATATTGGTAAGCACAGAAAATTATTGCTTAGCAGAAATGGGTTACCAGCCAAAGTACAATGTAGTTTACATCACTTCAAACTGGTTCCCTGCTAACTTTTGATCAGTAAATAAAATAGTTTAAGGAATATTTTCTCCTTGACAGCTTTAGGACATTAGAGCCATGAGTGTGATGTTTCACCAGCAATTCATAAATAACCCCCCCCCCCCCGACTGTTTATATTCTGATTGATCGAGAGGAGATCACGTGGTCGTGTGTAAATGAGTAGTAGAGTCATCGTAAAAAGTGTTTAATCATGTTTAGCTGGCACCAATAGCCGCACGCGTGTCGCCATGTAAGCTTACTTGGGTGCTAACGTTTAATATTATACATAAAAAGTATCATTTGGGCCTTGTTGATGGAGGACCCCCCCCCTTCTGCCCAACCTGACATAACAAGCAATAAACCAAAAGGGACATAAGTTAGAAAAGACAACTCATAAGTTGAATAGAGAAAAGAAGTCAGCGCTATTGCGTTTTCCAAAAACATATTGTCACTGCATTTCCAATCTCTATGTCCATATTTCAGATTGCTTGAGTTTAAATCAAAATGCTCAATGTGTTTAAGATGTTAAGGGAAAGCCTCTACTGAATCTGCAATTCTTGGAGCAACATCAACAACAACAACTCCACAGGACATTCATTGTAGAATGAAGAAAATCCACTCCATCATTACTCGACAACCCATCCAAAGACAACCCAACGGTTGGGTTGTTTGCTTGCCACCGCATGCAACCGAAGCACCAATATGGTGCAGAGTGATGAGCCCAGTCAACGCTATGAAAATTTAATGAGCCAGTAATGCTGATGATTTTGGTCTGACATCATAGCTAATTGCCTTCAACCCACCAGGCTTTTGTTCTAACAGAATCCAAATGTTAAACACGACTTGTTTTTGTTTCGGCGGACAGTGGACAGTCTAGGGACAAAGCAAATCCCTTTAACTGTTGACTCTGAGTCGATCAAAAGTAGCAGGTATAAGCAAATGTCTTTGAAGGTTATTCAAAGTGACAAGTTATTTTATTTTTAGTACAAAACTTGTGTTTAATAGATCAACAGCCAGCGATACATTCATAAATCGGAATGACTTGATGTTGAATACCACTGACCTACATTTACCCGTTTTCCCCTCCCAGCTCGGAATCGGTTGAATTGGGTAATAATTGATGAAAAACAAGCCGATTATGATTTAATATTATTCACTGTTGACATCCACTGACGCTATGTTTCAAACTTTGCTCTGAAAGAGTATCAAATTAAATGACATACCATTTTAACGCGAGGTTTGTAATATTTGTTCCACTTTAGACTCGTTGGTAAAATCTAAAGTGGAACAAATATTACTAACCTCGCACTCATCACAAAACTGAATTCAACCTTACAATCCCCTCCAAGATAATTCTTCAAAACTTACGTTTACAGTCTAAATGAGTAATAAATCAACACAGGCCAGCAAACAAAATAGAAAAAAAACAAAACAAAAACACCAACGGCTGTATCCCTGCAAGGAATCCGTCTGACTGTAATGATTTTTAATTCTCGGCTGCTCATTACCAAAATTGAAAATATTGATTAATTTCCACTCTGGTGCATGTTTCATTAACGAGGCGCCGGTGACGGATGGTAAGCAATAATAATGAAATAGAATCGCAGGAAATTACACTTGGTAGTTATTAGAGTCAGATTAAACCGATGGATTAAAGGAATGTTAACGTTGCAGAAATATTCTAATATAACTAGATTTAAGTATTAACAAATTAACATTCTTAAAGCTGTAAATGCATTAAAGAGCGGCTTCAACCGTGGGCCTCACATTTTTTTTGATTTTCCTGTTATGAACAGATTGAAAACCTATGATATTGAATATTTCTAAAATTGTTCAAGGCTGAACATGTGGAATTGTCTATCTTGTTCTAAACAAAGAATAAAACGTGTCTGCTTATTGACAAAGACAAGAGCAGCAGATAAAGTTCCACATTACTCCGTTGTTCACAATGGTGTATACTGTCCTTTATGTGTCAGACCGGTTTGGGGGTTCGAATCCTACCCGAGTAGTAAGCCTGTGGATTTTATTTCCCAGCAGGACTCAGCTAGCACTGAGTATACAGTGCTTATCACACATCAGTGTATGGGTAAAAAACAAAAATATTATTCTCTATTCCAGATGAAAATGATTACATCTATTCAATTCTTTGCAGAACCTGCTGCTAATTGCAGGCTTCAAACCGGTCTCTCACCACCGGGCAAGCTTGATGGTTTAAGGGTAAGGTGTCTGCTCTAGAATACAAGAGTTGTTGGTTTGAATACTACCAGAGTAGTACATGTTTGCCTGTGATTTTTTGATAACTTTTGATAACTTTATTCCTCATAATTTGGTAAGTAATGTGATAATTGTTGTAATGCTAAATGATGTAATGATTTTAACTGTTGTACATTATTCATGATGATAAAATTGAAATAAACTAAACTACAAAAGAAAAAAAAGAAGAAAAAAAATTGTTTTTCTGCTGGACTCTGAAAGTAATGACTACACAGTGCTTATCATCACATCGGTGTAGGGTAAAAACCAAATATACCGCTGCTCAATTTCAAATCTGGGATTCATTTTCATAAGTCTGTGTTTGTATGCTAAGCACAGAAAATGAGTTACCAGCCAAATCACAACTCTGATGTACTCTACTCTTGACTGGTTCCCTGCAAAATTTTGTCCTGCGGATAAATTTGTTAAGTAGTATTTACCGGTGAACAACTTTAAGAAACCGGGTCAGAGACTGTTACCAATGTCACACCTGCCCTTTAACCCAGGTGAGAAGAGAGGTGTCATTAAGGGATTAGGAGGCCTTCAAAAAGTGCTAATACAATTCCTGTTTAATAAATAATCCTGTCAGAGTATAGAGTTGTAAATAATCACAGGATTGCTTATAGGGACTTGTGTGTTTATTTACTTAGCGAAGGCATGGGTTCTTCATATGGCAAAGGGCTGCTGAAGCATCCATGTATGCAGAGGATATGCATGTATGGACTCAGAACTTGCTTTTAAACACACATCAGTATGGGTAAAACAAAAATAATGGACAAGGAACTTGCCGACAGCGCTCAAATTTCAAAAGAAGTAAACGGTGTCCATAAGAGATCATTGTAGACACAACTTGATTCAACTTAACGTCAATTGGTAGGTTTAATTAGCAGGCATGATAGTGACTTTTAAAGACTTTTTTTAAAGCTATTTAATAATAATCTTGCACTGATTTTCTGAGAGCAAAACAATCTGAAATCAGATTAAAGTAAGAAGGTTATCACGCCTGAATTAGAAAAGAATCTCAATGTTTATGCGATTCATAGCAAATGTTTGATACTTGGGCTTGTGATGTTTGTTTTCGTTTTACTTTTTTTAAAACTGTTTGTATCTACATTTTAATTATAATCTCCATGCATTAATAGAAAACACATTGCGCTTCAAAAAATCTAGATTGCTTTTGAATCAACAAATCTAAATTGCTTTTACAAATTATATTAAGTTCATCACTTTGGGGTGAAGTAAAACAATTCTATAAAAAAAACAAATCCCATAAAAAGGGGGTGTACATGTACATGTACATAATGTAAGTTACTAACATGTACTGTATAAAGGTCAATCAAAACTAACTTTATCAATATACATTTGCCAAACTTCAAACTATTTTAAATTGTATTATTGTACTTTACACGTACATGTACAGTGCAAAATTGCTTCAATGGTGGCATTTATTGGAAAACATTCCCCTCCACACATCTCAAAATTAGTTCCTTGAATCAGGTTAAAACCACACTATGAATTAAGTCTCCATGAACAGTTCACAAGTCTGCAACATGGATCCCCACGAACAGAACAGCCTGTGCAAATACCACACAAAATTCAGTCAGGAACCCATCCTATCTGCGATAGATTTCCGCCTGTATTTACTTCGCAATTGCCAGTCATAAAGAGATTAAATTAACTTGACTACCCAAAGGCGTTGACCCACAACCCCTTTTATTGCAACCTGAGCACTTTGGATCTTTACAATAAGCAATAAAACACTAAGCTTAAATATTATCCAATAATCTTTAATGATCTGTAGCTTTCAATGAATTTTTAACGGCTTGGAGTGTTGACGTAAGAGGGAGTACCGCTTTGATGTATCCATGGTTAATGTTCTTTTCCAAACAAACTTGACTGGTTTCCTAACTATCCCCCGCCCACACCCCCACCACACAAACACAAGGTTTACGATTTATAATAATAATAAATAATAATAACAGCATGCATTTATAAAGCGCTTAATACAGGGTTTCTAAGCACTGAAAAAATGACAAAATTTAAGTGAGAAGAAGAAGCATAGTTATACTGTAACAAGATTAGATTGATCTAAATAAGTGGGTTTTGAGTTCAGTCTTAAATGAGTCAAGTGTAGTGGAGGCACGGATGTGGGCGGGAAGGTTGTTCCAGAGAGTGGGTGTGGCGGTAGAGAATTTATGTGATTATTTATCATTTATAAGAAGCAGGAACTGTCATTTGTTTAAAAAAGTGACAATATCAGGCAGTTTATTTAGGTTTTCAATTTTTTGTGTTTTAGGTTTAAAAAAAAAAAATTCATTCGGTGATTTATTATTGTATCACATTTACATGTATAAACCAACTAGTTAACTTACATGGACTGGAAACCCGTGATCCACCATCAAGAAGATGGTTGACAAATGGGCGCCCTGACTTATTTTAGCAACAACTCAAAGGCCGTGTCCGAATGAATGGCTTCGGCTGTGGCTACGGCCGGAACGCCGAGGATTCCTATTCTTCAACGTTGTCGTTGCAGCCAGCAGCCATAGCCATAGCCGAAGTTGCTTGATTCAAACACTGCCTTACAGTGCCTTTTTCACTACGAGTGGCACATCTTACATAGCAAGGCTAGCAGGCTCACTAATTGTAAGTTACCACACAAATCACATTGTGTAAGCTATCACCAAAATATAAGAGACGTAAACTTGCTAATGGGGGACTTCTTCAGTTACTAGTTGGCAGCACATTTAGCAGATCTACACATCCATTATTCCTGAAAATCTATTCATGTTCAGAATAACATTACATGCCAACAATAGAAAACTTTCTCTTTTATCAACTCCTACATTGCATCTCAAAGCAAGGCTAGAGTTTTGACAAAATCTCCAATAGACCAAGGGTCTTGTAGCTCAAAACTGTCACTGGACAAAAAATATTTCTTAGAAAACCTAAAATATTTCTTCATCTTTTTCTAGTTCTTCTTTTTGATGTTTTGAACTGAAAAGCTTAATGTACATTAGGTCAATCTTAAAAAGTACATGAACAGGCATGAACAAAACACTGGACTGCAGGACTTGTTCAGTACTGGGCACAAATTCAGCACAAAAAATAGCTAAGCACAAAACAAATTATGCTCACCAGAATAAGGTTACCAGCCAAAATACCATTCCATTAATACCACTTGAGAATGGTTTCCTGCTAACTTTTGCTTCGCAAGAATAAAGTTAAGCAGAATTTTCTGCTTCAGCAGCTCATGAAATTGGGCCCAGGTGTTACTGGACCAACGCTAAAATTACTGAACTTTACTGGTATTTTGAGCACTATCAAACTCTTCAATTTAAACTAATGTTGTTCTTTCCCTTTATAACCAGTATTAACGCACTACACTGTACATCTATATGGATTCTATAAATAGTACTTTCTATTAAGCATCTTGAGGTGATGCTCCACTACAAAATGACCTTGAGTAGGACGGCAAAATCAACATCATACACCAGCAACCATGAAAAATGACACTTCGTAATTATCCTGCGTTCTGAGAAAAAAAACCTGTGAACGTCTTCGCCTTTGAGAGTTTTCACAAGCGTATACTGAGTGTCATGACACATCCATCTGTGATGGGACAACAACAATTCTGGATGATGGAAGTTTTGAATGAGGGGTAAATATTTGTTTAGGTCAGACCATAGCAAGAGAGGGGAATGCGGAGTGGGGGTGCAAAAAATACTTTTTCTTAGTTGACATTTTGCGCCAAGGTCGGCAAATAAAGCACCAAATCAACCAGAACAAGGGCTCATATATCATAAAAATCAAGACAGCAAACCCAGAATTCCAGGTTTGTAAAATCAAAATGTATGAGACAAAGCATCCAATTGTATCTCTCAGATCTCAAGAGTGATAATATGCCATAGGAGACTTTTGAGACATTAGCGGGTACCCTAGTAAGCGTCCCTTCCGTTGTTCTCATATTAGAAAACGACTGGTTACTAGGGAGCCCGCTAACATCTCAAAAGACTCCCATTGGAATTTGATGAATTCATCATGGGTACTTAAGGGATTCTTTTGAGCTAATCTTACCTTGGTATAGTGCTGAGATAGTACACCACTCTGCGTAAGTCCTCTGGCTTGACCTTGTCCAGGTTGGGCCTGGATGGGAAGGTCAGGATGGGGCCTCCTCTCTTGTCTCTCCCTCCTGTAGGGAAAACAAAAACAGTCGTATGAACAATCTGTGAATTTCAAGAAAACTGGAATAGATTAAGAAGCAAAGACAACAGCATCAATAATCAAAGTTGAAAAGATAAACAAGAATTTGTTCATTCTGATTTCTGGGATTGTTGTTACCTTTCACATGTACCCACCTGGATTCAATAAAAGGTTTCATTATCAACGGCTTTAGTACCAAATCATTGTTGACCCCCATGCATGTCTCCCATCTAACCATCTCATGTACCTTGCCTCCACCTCCTCAACGGGATCTCTCTGATCCTAAAATGTCCCATAAAGACTGCTCATCTCTACACACCTAAATGGGTACACTCATTGTCCAAATCAGTTTTGTCTGATCCCCTTTCCAACAAAATGAATAGCCTTTGTTCCCCAACTCGAGGAAGAGCACATGTTTCCCTAACCAATTGGGTGATCTTTGTCTCTCTACCCAAATAGGTATCTTTGATCCCCCTCCTCCCAAAATGGGCGATCCTCATCTCCCTAACCACAGGAAGGAAGAGATCAATGTTTTCCCCATGTATCAGGTGCTCATTGTCTCTCCACCCTAATGGATTGTCTCTCTATCCTGCAACCTGCCAATTGGTGCTCATTGACTTCCCTCTAAATGGGTTATCTTAGACCCCTAACAACCCAAATGGGGACTGTTCTTGTCTATCCCCCGCCCTATAGTATCTCCTCACCCCCCACCCACCCCCATCACCCCCTTCCAACCCACATCTGATGAGGCCTCTCCCATCCATCTATGTACCTGAGCAGTAGGCAATCTTCTCCTTCAGAATAGGTAAAACATCAGAGGCCCTCAGCCCATCACAGTGGAAGGCACCTGTTGAAATTAAAGAAAATATAGTATTTCAATAATACAGTATTTCAATAATACAGTATTTCAATATGACTCCCTAATGCTACCTCAAGCTGAACAACTGAGGGAAAAACAATACAGTGGAAAAACATGCACAGTAGGCAGCAGTGTGCTCTTGAGTATCACAATACTGCAATGATGAAGTTCAAAAGGAGGTACAAAATACAAGTACACTAGTACATTGGTGTATTATGGCCAAAGAATAGCTCTGCAGCACCAGACCTGCGCCCAACTTCATAGAGCAGCTGAAGCAGAAAATATTGCTTAACAGTTTTCTGCTAAGCAAAAATGAGCAGGGTACCAGTCACAGATGGTACACATGACATTATATTTTGCTTGCAACCTTTAGTCCTATAATGCTGTGCTTAGGTACATGTACTTTGATGTTTAAGCAGCTCTATGAAATTGGGTCTGGGGCCTACCTTCATGACCTTAGAACTACTGTGAGAGATACATGGTGTATCTCTCTTGGGATCCTTGTATTGTTTTGGTAAAGGAAATGGTCAATACTACTCTTTTCAAAGGCTATGCCTGTAGACTGAGCAAGGCTTATTCAAGCCTCCAAGACCGAATAAGTAAACAACTGCAGTATGCGCATATAATATACTTCTATAGCACATGCTTGTAAAATTATTTTTAAACAGCACTATGTATACATAGTATAAAATTAAAACCTGCGGCGCATGTAGCCATGATAAAAGTTTGTTTAAATGAAGTAAGGATTTGTGGTGACTACATGTGGTTTATATCTTCTTTAGTATGTGGTTCCGAAGGAACAGGCAGGCTCAACGTTTCAGACAGTATACTCTGTCCATCGTCGTTGTTTAAATGTACAATAACTAGGCTATACATGCAATTAAGGTTTTCATCAAACATGGTAATGCCAATGTCAGGAGATTTCACTCATAATGTAAACCATTGTACACTAACTATGTTTAGAATAAAACACCGGTACCTACATTTGTCGCACTGGTAACTCATTCCAGACACAAATTATCCCAGAAAAATACACACGTTCCCCACCACCACTCTCATGAAGGAAGTATGAAAATAAACATCCCATATGACCAGTCTGTCCAAGAAGATGAAGGGAAATTACACGTCACACTTTTATAAGTCAACCGGTGCCGTTGGGGAAGCAAGAAAATGCATGTTGCACATGGCAAGTCAGAAGCAATTCCAGTCTCGCCTTGTGACGTTACCGACTCCAGTAATGCCAATGATAACCCTTAGATGCTCTAACATTGTAGCAATCTAATGTGTATATTTACCACGAATCCAAACAATAACACGTGCTCCTTCCAAGTCCTGGCGGTACTACAAATCTTACACTACCCACTTATACACAAGCTTTCTCCCCAAGCCACATCTGGGGAAACAAGGCTGTCACTTAACAGCCCAGAAACCTCTCTCTCTCTCTCTCACACTTTGCACTGCACTGAGGTGCTTTAATTGGCTCTGTCCACCCAATAAATTATTAGTGTAGACAAACAACATCCTGAGCACTTTCAAAACTATTCTTAAGATTCTCCTCCTGTTCTCCCAGATGTCTCATTACCCTTTGATTACCCATAATGCAGGGGTTGATAACTTTTGCGGAGGCCAGCCTGGCATGGGACTGAGAGAAGGCCCCGATTTGGGATTTATAATTGTAGCAGGAGATGATTGATTTAAGTTGCTGTGAAACGGCTGGAATTCCAATGGTTTGAGTGTCCACACCATTTTTCATTCCGAACATTGCACTACTTCGCTAACTGCATCTGATAATGACGAGTTTCACACCACCCGAGTTCAAACACTCTCTGAGGTTAAACTTCTGTGTAGCAAAAGACGATGCTTCTTCATGCTCAAGAGACACCTTGAAGATGCAGGGGAAGTTACACCTACTTGTACTTCAAAGGATTATGGTGAGACTATTTTATTTTCATGCATGAATCTTGCATCAAAACTTGTTTCAACTTGACACATCTAAATTGTGGAGTGTTGTGGCCAAGCGGTCTAGTCTGCCGAACTTAAGTTCTGTAGTTTATAGAATGTGGGTTCGAATCCCGGCCTGGCCAGTCGCAACACTTGTGTCCTTGAGCAAGACACTTTACCATAATTGCTTTGTCCTTCAGATGAGATGTTAAGCCGAAGGTCCCATGTACTAGGATGGGTAGTGCACGTAAAAGAACCCAGAACACTTATCGTAAAAGAGTAGGGGTTTACCCCGGTGTTTCTGGTTCAGATAGCAAGCATCCTTAAGTACAGGTTTCCTCAGGCTTTCGAGCTACAGTGATTAAGTTCACTTTTGGGGCATCCTTGGTTTCATTACCAGAAATTAATAATAATAATAATAATAATAAATGTCCTTACTTTGTGGGAAACGGATTCATTAGAAGAGTCGAACACATTTGGAAAACTAGAAAACTTTGCTAATGTACTAAATTGATGTACTAAATTGAAAACAAAACACATCATCTTTCTGTCAGATGTTTCATTAATTTTAAATCAATTTTGGGATGGACAAAGAAAAAAAAGTAGAGCAGGATTTGTATACAATGCAACTTCCGGGTTTACGTGCCAGTGCTCTACCAACTGAGCTACATGTACATTGTAACTAGCACTATGTTGGCAGTCTCCCTATTTTGTCAATTGTTCAGGGGGTGCTGAACAAACGTACCCTTGGCCTTGTGCTCTCCTAATACTCCAGAAGTCAACAAACAAAACTTTCTGAACCTATTTTAAAAAGCTGGTTGACAACAAGTCACCCATGTAACTTATAAAGAAAGCAATGAACTTATTGAAGGCACAGAGACATTTTTTTCAAGTTTCACACAGATTTTTACTCTTTACATATTTCCAATAGATAACTTTGTCGGGTGTACTTAGAAAACCTTGTTAAAAAGTACAGAAAATGTTTTAAATGTTTTGAAAGTCAACCATTGCACAAATTATAATTGGGCCATCATTCATAACTTGGCAAAGAAATATTTCCACTGTCGTTCTTAATTGCATTTCTCCATCACAAATATTGTGCCTATAATACTATGATTAGGCACACCACAAAAAGATCATGTACTGTACATACAATATTAGGCCAAAAATGTCATATCTATAACAGCAGTACAAAGCATAGTGTGCACAACCACCCCCTCCCAACCCCACAAAAACAAGCAGGCCAAACAAAAATCCCTGTGTTTTTTCTACATGTCACCAACTAATTTCATGAGATCTTCACAGTTTGGTTGTACAGTGTGTTTATTGAAACCCAAGTATAAGAAGGAATAAACCTCCAACCAATGATGTAAAACACCTTTAAGTGCTTGAGCACGGTTTGGTTTTCCCATCATAATATATCCTGAGAGCAACTTGTCAGAGATAATTTGGGTATATCACCGGAGACACACTACAGTAAGTTGATGGATCATCAATAATCTATAGATGCCCCTGCTAATACATTGACAGAGTTACATGTTGTAGTATTCATAAATACAGTCTTCGTGGTGTGTCGTGGCTGAGCGGTCTAGCGCGTCAAACTCAAGTTTGGGAGGCTATAGGTCACTTGATTGTGGGTTTGAATCCTGGTCATAACTATAATTGCTTCTCTTCACCCAGGAGTAAATGGGGTACCTGTGAGGGTAGAGATTGTGGATGTGAATGATTAGCAAGCTGTGCACTGATTTGGCTGCCGGTGCTGCATGCTCCAAAGGAGTTGAGAGGGTTTTAGGAATGCTTAGGGCCTGACGAAACAGGGGTACTAATACTGTAAGGCACTTTGAGGGGCCTGGTTGGCTTGATAAGGCACATAATAAATACAAAATAGGATTATTGTTATTATTTTTATTATTAAAAACCATATCCTTGAAGTAATAAAAAAAACTAACAGTACACAGGTACCAGTACATTAACTCATTATAAATCAAAACACATTATTTATTGAAGCGAAAACAATTAGTAAGTAAATATTGCACATTAAGTCTTTAGCCTCGAAAAAATATAAGAATTTACTCTACAAATTCATTGAAAGTACAATTTATTATGTAAATTATGTAATTTTTGTTCAAGGTCATTACAATGTACTCTAATATCAATTTCAAGCATGACCATATTGGTAAGACTGAAAAGATAAATGTTTTCAGATTCTCACATAACTTACATGGTACAAAGATGGTCATGGTGGAAAACTTCCCTTTCCTTGTAATATTTTTGTCTGAAATGCTACAGTGTTGTCGCAATGAGTAGCACAATTAGTTTTGATCGAAATCCGATGTTTGAAAATAAAGATGGGGGTTTTTCACTATTTTCTTGTGACTCCGATGACCGCTTGAGCATTAACTTTCACAGCTTTAGTATTTCATGTATATTTTTATGTTGGGTCACAACAAAGTGGGGATACTGGTCTTTAACAGCTTCCAATGTTGGATGCATGCTTCAAGGTGTTACTCCAAACTGTGTTATTGTGTCCTTACTGCCCATCTTCGACTCTGACTTTGAGGGCATTTTGACACTTACCTAACATTATTCTTTCACGGTTCACTCGTATCCTCTAATTGATTCAATGACTGGCTAGTCAACTTTTCGACCAAGGTTTTCTTGAGTCAACTTTTTGATCCAATT
This sequence comes from Marthasterias glacialis, assembly GCA_911728455.2. NCBI lineage: Eukaryota > Metazoa > Echinodermata > Asteroidea > Forcipulatida > Asteriidae > Marthasterias > Marthasterias glacialis. Next base: position 27,655,816 of record OU452223.1, read on the forward strand.
CTGTTAGGTTATAATGCAGTTCTTGCAAAGTCAAATCCCTCCTGTGATCTAACAAAACAGCCCCCTCATCTGTCAATTATAGCCAACAGAATTTTGGAAAGTACAACTGATACACTAAATTTTCACAATTTGTCACATAATGTCTTTCAATTTTAGTTGAACCATGGTTGAACTGTCCAAAGACATGGGTTCATGCAATGTACAGCATGTTTGAAAATTATCATTTCAAGAACTTCCACTACATTCAAGTGTTAATGTTACTCCGATTTTAGAAAACTCAATCAAATTTAACATTTTTGTCAACATTAAACACAAAGAAGATAAGCTCAGTGTCCATGACATTTTCTCAAGTTGTAATAAAAGTGGAACTAAAAGATATTGCATCATTTTGTTGTAATTAATTTACCCCTAACGTGCCACTACTAATAATTTTGTAATGATATTCAAGTTGCTGCTTATTTGACTTGACTGGTGATACTAATACCGAACGAGACATCCCATCTGGCATATCGCTCTTCAGATTGTTCATAAAGCAAAAAACAGCTTGCTTATGCATTAACTTCTTTTTATATATATATTTTTTTCTTAGTGAATATACTGCAAAGGAGTGTACGTGTGTACTTTGATGAACCCACGACGTGAAATTTTCACACCGTGTTGGTTTTGCCAAAGTGTGCAACCAAATACCATCATCAACATAGCCTCACTGCTTTCCATGTTCAAATGCATCGGATCAAGAATTTGCCAGACATTAATTTTTCATAAATCACTCTGATCAGGCTGGTGTGTGTCTCCTCTCTGGCCAGTAATGACATTATGCAAGCCTGAATTGCCAAAGTCAAGGACTGAAACCCAGGGTAGTGTAATGACATCTGATACGATACAGAGTGACTGTATACAGAGAACATTGTATGATAGTACACCACCAATCAGGGACAGCCCATCAGGATGACTGGTGTCCTCATAAGGTAGTTCAATACACCTAACTGTCCCCCATGGGACCGGTGATTCATGCTTAGGGTTGGAGTAAATAAACAGAGCATGTGGATCACAATAGGATCCTACTCATGACCTGGTTCCTGACTGCCATTGTCAAGCAAAGAAAATGATTTCACCACGGCTAAATATGTAACTTTGCTTTGAAGCATTTCCTACCTCTATGATAAAAAACCATATAACCAAACAGCAAGCATGCAAGCTCTTTTACATGTACTTTGTGCAAACTAAAGGTTCCTTTCTTATAAAGTACATTATGTATATAGATTTAATGATAGCCGTGCAAATGTAAGTAGAGCATGAGTCTTGTAAGCAGACATATTTACATGCCTGTCAACAGACATTTTCGGCTGTGGGGGGGGGGGCCTTAGCAGAAATTTCCTTCATACATGTAGTTGCGGCTTACCTACATGTATGCATGCCTACTTATTTATTCTTGTCAGCAGATCCTGAGTTGATGCAACAATTCAAGTTAATTGTGAACGAACACATGCACTGTCAAATACTTTTATTTCTTTTTATAAAATACACTTTTGGCAACACACATTTTCTGCTATATAAAATTGAAAAAATAAAAAAAGCTGTCGCAAACTGCTTACCACCCACAAGGACCTGTTGTATAAATGCACACATTTTTTAATGGCCCCACATTTCGACCCTAGTCAGAGTCTTTCTCCTATAAGAATTTGCTTACCAATTTGCCATTAAATAGCTTTATGAAATTAGCCCAAGATTATCACAGTAAGCAGCATCATTCAACTGGGCCTGACCACTTAACAAGAATCCGATACATTGAATTGAGCTCATTTTTCAAGTACATGTAATACTAATCGTTATTTTAAAAAACGCGTACCAGTATAAATTTGCATGGTAAACACCGAGTACCTACGCACCACAGGGGATGTGCATAAAGCATACGTGCACATACTTGCAATGATAGTAGACCGGAGGGTTACGACAAACCATGTGTTCAAATTGTGAAACATATTTTTGACCTTTGTTTTTTTTTCTTCAACATATTAGGCCTAAATGTACACAATTGGGCACATGTAAAATGTTGGGGGAAAAACACTGAAAAAATCATGGTCCATCATATCTCTTAGGTCTAAGGGACGTGACAAAGAGCTAGAATTGTCAAAGCTAACATGTACAATACATGGTATGGTAGAACTTGACCATTTTGACCATTGTGAATTGACCCTCACACATTCTGACGACAAACAAATCCATCGGCTAAATCCAGACTGATTAAAAATCGTTACAGCTTGTACACAATGTACACTTCAATGTAAAGTTCTAGGGCAAGGGCAATGACACTATGAGGAATTTCTAATATCAACACAACATGTACCCTGTAGTATACTACATCAGAGCTCCATAAACAGCCTGAGGTTTATGACAGCATGCCCCAGCCCTACATCACAGCTTCACTGGATTATGTACATGTTACGCATGACTTACATTTCTCACTTAATGAGAATGGCAATGATTTCCATGCCGGTAGACGGACTGATCATTTCTTCTCCTCATAGTCATAATATTATTAACATAAAATACTGAGGACTGAATGGCCCGAATTGATGATGTATCTGTCCATTATGCAGTCCATAATGGCTTTGAGAAGCTTGAAAGCTTCTGGTTGAAAATCACCAAATGACCTACACGTACATGTTGCGGCCATAATGGCCAGAGGGTTTGACCATATATAGGTATTGTCGTTTGGTCGAAGCCTATTTTGGCAATAGAAGTCCAAGCACAAGTCAACACATGATTTTTCCTTGTTTACCAAAATACTGTACGAGTCTCAAAAGCCAAAACGACAACTGCAATTGCATATTCCCGGCACTTACACTCAAGACAATTTTGTAACAAAATCAGCGTAAATCAGCGAAATTAGCCACACCTTTGGTATGCTGGTGATTACATAAGAAAGCATGGTCTCCAAAGGGGAACACTGATGTTAATAACCTCAAACTAACGTAAAGTAAAATTTTAAAATAAAACTTTTGGTGAATTCTAACAAAGCATCTTATGCATGTTCTTACATTTTATCTTCCAGAGCACGCTAATCCTCCAATCAGATTGCTCAAGGGGAGTGTGATAATATACAAATATTGACTGCTTCGAGTGGCGTAGTAAAACTAGTCACTCGAGGTGATCCCTGGAGCAGCCTATCTTCCCGAGGCGGAGCCGAGGGAAGATAGGCGGCTCCGGGGATCACCGAGAGTGACTAGTTTTACTACGCCACGAGATAAAGCAGTCAATATTTGTTTTATAACACCTCAATTTCATCCATTTTGTGGTAATATTCGTTAAACAACTGTGCGTATATCAGTCTTCAAACAACTGTATAAAATCTGACAGGAAATCTTGACAAAAAGAAAAAAGGGGTACCACACTGCCTTCGTTCTCATACCGTATTTCAAAAATGCACGTATTATTTGATCGTTTCACGGGGTTCGAGGTTGTCGTTGGATAGTACCATTTAATAGTTCTTTTGGTCGGTGTGCAGTGTGATAGTAAAAATACACAACACCACGTGACGCACGTTCGGCCAATCAACAGATAGAATCAAAGGAAGAGGTGTTATAATAAACCATATCATACTCTTTGTAGTCTATTGCACTCTACGTATATAGAGTATCATGCGTCACGCTCCGTATACAGACAGTGCAAAATAACGTTCTCAACTTGGAGCACTGCGCGTGCTGCTCTTCATCAAATACCGCTCTAAACTTTTAAACTTCGCACATGTGATTTTGAGTTGTATTGAATTTTATTGTATGTTTTCATGAGGCAGTATGAAGTGTACTGGAAGATAAATTCGTTATCACACGCGCGCTCATGGAATACAGGTAAAATGTAGCGCGTCTGCGTCCCATATCTATGGGACGCAGGCGCCCTATATTTTCCCGTATTTCACTTGTGCTAGTGTGATAACTTAGAATAACACAGCATATCCTAGTATGTACATGTACATGTAACATAAAACAGTTAATGGTGTATTCTATAATCTACCTTGCAATTCCATGAACCAGCACCATGTACTCTTTCAAATATGTTTACATGCAAAAACTTGATAAAATTATTGCAGTGTGTTGTTGACTACTTTTATCAGATTTGAAAGATCTTAAATCCAATTTTGATTTGCTGCTTCACATTTTACAGGCTACTGCACTATACATTAGACAGTGTGGCACTGGTTCGCTGTACTGAATATTTCTATGTATGTACAACCATGTAGATGTACATGTACACGACCTGACTGCTTTAAGTACATTACACGCCCCCAAAATCCAATTTTTCAGAAGGTAAATAATTTGTTTTAAATATCCTGGAAATATATTTTGTCAACACAGGTTTGAACTTGAGGCACTTTCAGTTCAAAGACTTCCCAAAAAATTTTGGGTTCAGAAACAACAAATTAATTTACTACATACAAATAAAGTCAAGCAAATCGCTAAACAATACATATAAATGTACATTATAGTACTCTTCTTTTGAATTTTCTAAACAGTTCCCAGACAAAATTGTTCTGTTAATTTAGGACAAGAGTAGCCATGATTCCAGGGCAATTCTTGGCAGGCAAGATACTACATGTACATGATGTTGTTCTGATGGAAGTTTAACATTGGTACGGTAATTTGTACACAAACAAAATCAAACATTGCAATGTAAACCATGAATAAGTTTAGAAATAACCCCTCATTTACATTGATACAAATCTTTCACTGCCATCTGCACGTAAAACGATTTTATGTTTTCTTCAGTTGAGCTGCGTACACTTTCTGCCTGTAACTTGTAAGAAGTCAAGGCTTTGGGGCTTCTTTGTAAACATGTGATGTCATGAGTCACGTGGTTTTCAACAGTGCAAACAAAAAATGTATCACCAGCGAGCGCTTTAAGAAGTTGTATGGATGTCCCCAGACCCCTTAAATTACAATTCAAATACACGTGTGGTACAGCATGCTTTGAAATCTCCAAAGATTCCGCATCATTGTACAATATCGGCATTCACTTTGGCTAGCAGTTTCCCACAAAGTCTATTTGTAGCCACTATAACTCCTTGTCGATGCTGCCAATGAACTGAACTGGATCTTCATTTCCTCCGTGAAGTCCCCCCCACCTGCCTACCTTTTTTTACGAGCATGTAGGTTTCTCGGTCATGCCACCAGTGTACTCTCAGTCAAGTCAATGACCATGCTTTTTCCCCTCTCAAAAGGGAGCCTGTGGAGACGTCTTTTTTTTCTCACTCACACATTCACATAGTTTGTTTGCATTAATCAACTCAAAACAAATTTTATAAAATTATCTATGAAGGCATCATCGAAACTTGAGGAACTATTTCCAATAATCAGCATGCTTTAATATTCAGAAATATTCCTCTCATGAACTCAAGACTACTACAATGTACGTGACATTTCATTTATTTTTTTTCAAAAAACATTTGAAACTCAAATGTTGTACACAGTACTTTCTCTTTAATGCTGATTATACATCTTAAACTCTTGGAAACATTCGCTGGTGATGAGTGATGTAAGAAGGTAAGTACTGCTGCCTTTCACTGATTAGAAACCGTATCATCACAGGGCATTGACCTCTTGCCATTCATAAATAGCTGACGAGTACTGGACAGCTACTAACACTCAATGCATTGGAATGAAAATGAGACAGCGACAGCGTTCCTGGCTGTATTAGAACACTGGCCTAAATGCTAAGTAAAATGACTGTAGAGTAGTCAAAAAGCTCTTGCAGTGTCCAACTGGCTAGGCACCATGTACATGTAAGTGTATTCTCCATGTATGTAAATGAAGGGTTTAAAGTTCAAATCTCATACACATTTCAGCTACACTGACAGACCACAAAATTGTTTTGCGTGTCAACAGAGGGCTTCCCATTGTTCCCCTCTACATGTAGGGTCAAGTGAGAACAGATTGACCCAATTCCCCTGACATTATCATCCTCACAATAATCTTGGATGCCCCATTTTGGTAGTTGATGTCCCTGCTACGTGTTACAGTGTAGTGCGAGTTTTAGGCGATGCGGCGTTACACGCTTATTACCTGTTGACTCCCAAAACGGTGAGCGTGGCACAATCACCGCGTGTGACGTGTTTGCAAGGGGTCAATAGTACCTCTTGATGATACATTCATTAGTTTGAATGCAGCCAAAAATACACATAATGTACAAATGTACCCAAGAGGTACATATGTATTGAACATCCATTTAAGATTAACCTATACATTACACGTATTATGTACTTGAGAGCTCTACATATGTATTGTGCAAACTACGTGTACCTCGCTAGAAAACTAAATATCTGAAGTCTGGAAATTAGCCATTTTAAACACACTCCCTGATGAGCTGTTAAGTCTTACTCATCCAAACTATCGCACACCAAACCCAACCCTCCAGAAGAAATTAAATATTCCGTTAGGTCGGCATCAAATATCGTATTATTTCATTTGTGAGGCGCATTCATATCTGGGTCAAATACCCAGAGGGATTACCGACTGCATGAGCCATTTGTCGTCTGCTCGCGACATACATGTACATGTACACCAAAGGGAAAAGCAAAGAGGGAAGGCAAAACAGAAAGGACAGACAGAGGAGGGAAAGCCTCTCTGGTTGGTCAATATTATTGTTATGACATCATCGGTTGATCACTTCCTCGCTGGCTATCATAGAGAAATTTCTGATTAAAGGTCGTTTCCATTGACGGTGTTATTGTGGCTGGGAGTTCAGAGCACTCTGTAGTATTACACTTGGATGGTGGCTGTGTGCTGAATAGGAATTAAGATTGAACTCGGGATACCCACTGGACCCCTGGACCACTGGATCACTGGACCCCTGGATCACTGGACCCCTGGCCCACTGGACTGCTGAACTGCTGGACCACTGAACCACTAGCAAAGTCCATCAAATTTTTACACTGGGCTAGTAACCCCACAACAAAACAAGTCTATACTCAAAGGAGATTTAAACCAAATGACGATCCTTACTTTACTTTATAAAAACAAGCCCAACAGTCTAGTGTTTACCCAGACACATATTTATGTATGAAGATTTTAGTGTTGCTAAATTAAATTTTTCAATTCCAAAACTCATTCTAAATGTTCAGCAAATATTTATGGAAAAAAATACGTTAAGTTTTGGAAAAGAAACACATAATAATATTGTTTACCATTCTACAATGGTATGCAGCATTTATTTAAAAACAACAAAACAAATTGCTTGTTTACTGGAAATTATTCAGAAAACATGTACACATGCACAAACAGTATTACAATGTTTTACTTAAGCCCTAACAATTTCAAAATAACTGGGGAAAACATTCACAAATAAAGCCATTACTGTTGCTGAGAGCTCTTCTTTCCACTGCATTAACAAATCAGGCTAAAGATTACCAAAATAATTCACTGCTGTCGTCAGCCGTTATCACCATCATTTCCCCTCCATTATGTATGAATACCAAACATGAAAAAGCTTAGGGCATATCCACCGACACTGTCCCCCGCACTTCTAGTGATAAACTGGTATTATCATAACAAGATAAGCACAGCAAATCTGCCAAAAATTGCTCTCTTTATAAAGGGTGCTCGGGAGAAGGGGGGAAAAAAATCAGTATGCGTTGTCCCTCGCAGCCTTCAGGGGGGAATGAAATGGTGGGATGCTCTGGTTTTAGGATTAGCGGGAGTGTTTGAGCTTTTAAACTGTGGTTGAGGCTTGTGATGAATTGATGTAGAGACTGCCTGCTGGAATACCCAGTGGGGCTTGAGTCGCATGATTCAGGCAATGGACTTGTACTAGTTTGCTCTTTGAGTGATCGAGATCAACCCTCTTGTGGTTTGCACTTTACACTGACGTCTATAGACCAACGACCACTGTGCTTTTATCATGTATCTTTTGTATCCGTAGATCATGAAACCTTGTTTACAAAAACAGTGACCTCAAAAAAATGTGGTAATTTCCTGGCATTCAAGTGCATATTGTTTCTCATATAATTATAATAACACGGACATTACAAAGTGTCATGGCCAAGCAGTCAAGCGCACTGGACTCAAGCTCTGGTGTTTCTGATCAGCAGAGAGTGGGTTCAAGTCCCGGTCTTGACAATTGTGTCATTAAGCCAGACACGTAACCATTATTGCTTTCCTTTGGATGGGACGTAAGGTCCTGTGTGTTGTGTAATGCATAAACAAATCCACTTTCATTTATTGATAAAAAAAGGGGGTTTGTCCCAGTGCCTCTGGCACAGTTGGCAGCAGATTGTGCCACATCACCTTGTAAACCTTTAGAAGGTGCTACATAAATGGGTGTCAATAACTCAAAAACTTAGCATACATGTTTTATAAACATAAAAAGCACTTTAAGATACCTGTGGATAAAAAGCTACATGAATTCCAAAGTGCCGGTATCCGCCACAGATGGGCGCTCATGGCACTGATTGCTATTATTTCGCTCATTATGATGTTTTACATTCTGTAATTTCATCATGAAACTAAGTATGATACAAATAAAAGTTGGACAATTTCTGAAGTGTGCCCCTTTTCTTTACATAAACAAAACTGATAAATACACACAAACATCAGTACAAAATGTAATCTTGGTTTCCTGATTTTCTTCCACAGAGAGCTGTACACTTTCTGCCTGCCAGAAGGCCACACTTCGGGGCTCTTCTACACTATAAACACATGATGTTATTCAATACTCTGTCAAGATTTTGCTTCAAGTTGTCCTTCAGTTCAGGTAAGTATGTGTATGCACAAAGAATTACTGAGCTTCGGCCATACATCAAGCTGTGAACGGCTCTTTTTTTAATGGTTACATATATTCATAATGCTCAGACAAGTAAACAAACAAGATGGAATCCTTGTTCTTATTATTACAACTTCAGATGAAAGGGGGGGGGCAGTTCCACACAATGCGCCCCCAGAGGCAGTGCTTTACTTCAGTAAATCTGCCACGAAGAAACAGCAAATCTATTCTTCCACGATTTTCAGAGCAATTTGATTTTTTCAATAGCTTAGTGGTACTGCAACCAGCCCCCCTACGGGTTCTACTTTTTTATTGACCAGAAAAACTCCACGGGTATTCGGTTGTACTTTCCTCGCAGGGGTGTGGGATGTTGAGTTGTCATTGTTCAAACTATTGTCGTTGGTTTGTGGATTTAGAATGTCTTTTGTTGGGATTTAACGCATGTTATATACTCACAGTACAGCCACCAGGTACTTCCATTTTTCTGAAAGACTGTTTTTGAATTTTGAGAGTGAGAAAAACTAAAATGAAGTTGTCTCCACATACATTACTGGGCCATGTACACTACACGTTCACAGGGGCTACCATGAATATCTAGTTAATTCCAACCCCTGGCAGCTTCACCAGTTCTACACTTTTTGTTTTGTTTAACACCTGTACATGTATGGGTGTTTGAGCAGATGAGCTCTCTTGGAACTAAGGTTGTACTAAATGGACATCTTGGACATCATACTCAGGGGAGAGTTTGGGTTTTTCTAATCTATCCCCAACCCCAACAAATTTCATGCGCTTACTGCAGAATGCAGATACCCATTTTTCTGATTTATCACCCTTTCTTTTTTGGGTAGATAACTGTTGCTTTTTACAAAATACTAAGCACAGTGTAGGGCCATGTCCAAATTGGCAGCTGTGGCTGCAAAATTTGATGCAAATTGATGGAAAATGCACACTAGATGTATGTAATATAACTGTATATTTGGTTTGCTGTAACATCATGTGATTATATCTACTTTGCTTATATACAGTAGATTGTTCTTGTGAGAACTTGTCCTGCTATTATTCTACTACCTCGGAGTAGTTTCGGAAATCGGGGGGGGGGGGGGGGGACAACTTAGTTCTGAAAAGAACTGTCCTGCTTATTAAGTACTACCTGGGGAGGTAGGAAATCAGTCGGGACTATTACTGTTACTTTCACTTAGTGGATCGAGGGGACTTCTCGAATAACTTCACTGCCACGGAGTGAGTTTGGTCGCTCTGAAATCCTTCCAAGAACATCATTTGCAACAAATTTACACCCCCTAAGAAATCATACACCGTCATCAGCAACATACATGTAGACACAAGCCCCAATCATTCAGCACTCAATAACATCTCAAAGTAAATGGTTTGAGACAGTTTCTCTGCCCTAAAATTTGGGAGGAATGTTTCGTAATTGGTTTGCCAGTCCAGTGTCAATCAACTCGTAAAGTTTCAATCTGAAGTTTACTGAATGATCAAAGTTTATCAAGAGAGGGCGCTTCTACTGATTTTTGATTGTCTAGCATCGTTTCATCTACATGTGTGAGATTTGAAAACTGCCCTTCAGATGAAACCAAACAAAGTCATGAAACTGCCTGTCCAAGACGTATATGAAGCTACTGAACTCCCTTGGTGTTACATTTTGACGGATTTACAGACTCTCCAGATCAAAATGATAGACAGAATTTTGATATACAATTTTGGGTGTTAAAACCTGTTGTAAACTGAAAGTGGTGTTCAGTTTATTCTTCCCAATACATTTATTTCTGTGCAAGTGTTACTAAAACAAATTCACAAATTAAATTGCTCTGTTTTAATATTACATGTATAACCATGTACATGTATTAGCCCTCCTACTCTTTGGTAAGTTCATTTTCCAGTGATTTGACCAACCATTTGAAACCATTTAACTGCATGGGTTAAGTGTGGTGGCACAACTGCGCACAGAAGTATCTGAGCATGTCTACCAGTTGAAACCAAGGACTTTAACAAAAGAGAATGAAGTGTTTTGACAGAGCGAGGACGCCCTCACTTGGCTTTTGTGTACAAAACCAATGGGGCTGAGATGTCCTTCATTTGTGAGTACTTTGTGTACTACTACAGATGCACTCATCACATGATTTCATGATTTAGTTTATCTATCATTCAAAACCACAACGGATGATAATGAATGGTCAGACAGTAGGAATGTTAAGGTAATGTAAAGGTTGCCAAATTAAAGTTGGGTGCCCCAAAACACCCAGATGCCTCTGCCTTTAAAACTATACTCGACATCAATACAAATTTAGAGATAGAGGCTCACGTCCTCCCTCACTTTGCAGCAACCCTACCACTTTCACAAACAAGGGGCAAAGGGAGGTCTTTGACAAAAACTGACATACAGTATAGAAAAATCCTGGAATATCTCGGACCTTATCAATGTTATCCTTTGCTACATAATGTTCTTCCGGACAAGTCAAATGCATGATATTATCAGTGCTCAACGGTAAGACATTACACGCCCGCCATGAGCGTGAGGAGATAAATTTCCCTTCTGCCGAGACTTCATGGCTGGTCATTACCAACAACAGACCCCATTACAGTAAGAATGTTCAAAATGCCCAGCCATTCAATAAAAGGGGGGGAAAAAAAGAAATTGACAGCATTACAATCAATCAAGGTGGACCACACTACACAATATTTTCAGCGGCAGGAAAATGTCAGAAATGCCAAGTCCCGCCGAGCGTGCATGCACACACGTGCTGGAGGGCCAGCGAAGAACCTGCATGTACATTTAAAGATTTCACAGGGTACATTCAAAGTGAAACACCAGGGTCCATGCCTGGAATTATTGGATTCTGAGGGGGACCCTCCCGAGGGATGAAGCTCAGCGAGGGATGTAGCTCAGGGTAGTCAAGAGGGACAGTTGTGACATTTGGTGTTAGGATTTAGCTGGAAGTTGAGAACAAACTTCTTTTTTAATTACCAAAAAAGATTGGGCAATTTTGGGGAAAGAAAAAGCCGGCATCTGATATCTGGACAAGATTTTTGGTACATGCCACTCCGTACTGTTTATATTCAATTACGTAAACTGTTCGAACAAGGTCCATGTTCATATGAAGAGGAGATTGATTTGGTGCATACGTGTACATACAAAAGTTCATAACTGAAGACTATTGTGGGAAAAAATTTACTTGTTCATAGCAAACAAGAAAAGGCCCTGTTTAACTTCTTTCACTCAGCAATCATAAAATACATGTCCAATTGTCCATGTGGAAATAACTCAAACTTGTGACCAGCCAAAGTATATCCTAGTCTTATTGTATTCTTAAGACAAAGATACTTTCCGATCACTGTGGCTAATACTTTCTCTATTTTTTACGTCTTATCTTAGTAAACTCCTCTCTACGGCACAATTTAATGCTCAATTTGTGTGAACAGGCGCAAGAAACTGTAAAATAATATCCAACTTGATTTGCAATTTACACACTGAAATTCCATACATTGTTTGCCCAAGTATGTACTTTCTGTTTTGCATTGAGTACATGTGTGTATATAAATGAGCTGTAAGCATCATCATAGCACAATATCATGTATAATGTAGTGGAATGTACTTTTCTGCAGGTTTTAACACTGTCTTTGGGCACACGTATTTTAAATGTATTAAACAGGGAAGAAAAAGGGCTAGTTCCTGCAATGTAATCCACCTGACCACCCTACATGTATCATATAATGTGGTAGTATGCAGGTAAACCACAATCCATTTCATATTGTGCTGTAATCACATCAGGGTCCAATTTCATACAGCTGCTTTAAGTACAAAATTAAACTAAGCACAAAACAATGATGCTTACCACCAAAAGGTTACCAGCCAAAACACTGTGTCATACCGTATACCATTTTTGACTGGTTTCCTGCTTATTTTTGTTTCGCTGAGAATTTTTAAGCAACATTTTAAGCAGCCCTATGAAATTGGGCCATTTAATCATGTAGGCTTTGTCAATTTATATTGATCTTTTTTGAGAAACTTGTTTGATTACACAAAGCACTGAGGACATGTCCGAATTGGCGGCTCTGGCTACGGCTACGGCTATGGCTACAGCTACTGCTGGATTGCTGCGTCATCATGCATTGAAGTCCAGGACGTCCATAGCAGTACCCTTAGCAGCAGACGAAGCTGTAGCCATAGCCGCCACTTCAGATACGGCCTAAGATTCATCTTAAGATGAGCTGTCAGTACATCACACTTTGCTTAGCAATTCAGATTGATTCGCAGTCAAGATCTTAGCTCTTTGTGAAATCGAACACATATATAATTACAGGGTAGAAAAAAATTAACCCCCAAAAAAACACATTGAGAAATCTTTATTATTTGATGATTTAGACTTTTCAAGCTCTTGATAGTGTGTTCCTTTACTATCATTTATTAACTTATTTGTTACAATCATTTGAAATGTCAGCAGTGACCCAAATATTATACAAATTTGATTCGCTTTAATGTCACAGGCTTATACATGATGGAAAATAAACACATTGGAAGAATGAGCAGAAAACCCACAGTGCCTACGTCAAAATGAAAATGACACAGTTTTTGTAACCCCTTAAGCTCAAGGCAAAATACATCAAATCTTTGCTTCCCTTTCTGAATCTGTACAGCGCTTATGGTCCATAGAATCACATACATTACAAAGGTGCTGTAAGTGCAGAATTCTGTCTTAAGCAGAGCCATGAAATTCGGCCCAGTTCAGGCCTTGATCTTAAGAAAAATGGGGGCAGGCCTTTGCTGGCCAAATCAGAGAAGGGCATGCTGTTGGTAGTGACAGTGCAATTTTCTGAAGGGCATGCTGGCCAACTCGACAGGGCACGAGGTCGATGGCCTCGGTGGCCTCGGTTAAGATCAAGGCCTGCCAGTTAGTTCCAATATGTGTAAGATAAACTTGAAAAGTATAGAGTACTGTGCATTAATCTCATTCAGGCCTGATTGCTTCGTTCTTGAAAGGGCAAGGGCACCAAGGCATTTTCTTCTTGATAAAGGGCACTTCTTCGAGGAAAATGTAAATTTCTATTGGAACATTTCAAGTGCACCAAGGTAAGGACCAGGGGCAACTTTTGTTCTTGAAAGGGCATGGGCACCAAGGCACCTCTTTGAGGAAATTGTAAATTTGTGTTGGAACATTTGAAGGGCACCAAGGCAATGACCAGGGGCATGGAGGCAATTGCCTTCATTGCCTCTGTGCAGTATCAGGCCTGTTGATTTATTTTATTAATGCTATGCTTTGCTTTACATTACAATAAATGCCCTCACCCATGTCACCTCCCAACAATTTTTTTTTTTTTTTTTTTTTTTTAGGGGGGGGGGGTTGTGAGTTTTAAGATGAATTCGAAGCCAGTGATTGTTTTACCTGGAGCAAAGACCTGAACAAGCTTTTTTAAAGCAGAAAATATTCTCAAGATTTAATTGTTTCCTGAAGAATTTGTTGTTTTGTTTTTTGCTTGGCATATGTCTGTGTTTAGCAGGTCCATGAATTTCGGCCCAGTCTAGCTACATTAATGTATTGTAAGAGGCAGTCAATTTGTTTTCCTTCATATTACGATAATTTTTATTTATTTTTTATTTTTTATTTTTTTTATTTCAAAAATAGTTTCCTGCAATTTTTTTTTTTTTTTTCTTTTTTTAATTGAAAATCCAATTTCAATTTTCATTTTTTTCCCATATTTTTTGACCCACCCACATGTTCTCTCAAACAAAACCTGTCATTTCAAAACATTGGTAATTCTGAATGGCCCCTTAATCCTGATTTATGGGAATTCAGTAGAACCTAACAACTTATCAAAGCTGTCATCTGTTATATGCTAATTAGTGGATTCAGCTGTAGATTGGCTTGCCTGTAAGCCAATGGCCCTTGATCATCTCATGATAATGTTTGCACTGTCTACTGACAAACTACTGGATAGTGCGAAACCAACATCAAATTAAAGAGCGGGTGCACTTCAGTTTGACCATAATTTGACACACTATGAACATTGCATGAGTATGTTCCTTGATTTATTTCAAATTATCGTATTGATATTTGAAAAAAGGCCCATTGGTGTTAAAAGTGTTACAAAGTATCTTGAAAATGTTTCTTATTTGAAGTGCACTATCAGAACAATTTGTGTATGAAGTCATAAGTATATGATTTTTTCTGGAAAAAACAGCACCCTTTTGATTGAAAATCTTTCAATGTCATTCAACAAAATTAGTTGTGCAAGTCGAAAAGGAGTTTTCTTCTCTCTCCAATTAGTCAATACAATACACTGTCAACCGCACAAACTGCATTAACCATGCATGTAGCGCATGCCCGCGAAAAACAGGCTGGCACACAGACTACCACAACAGAAAGAAAAGGGTAGTCCGATGCAAACCAGAGCGTGATGAGCAGTTCTATTTTTTTTTTTAAGTAAAAATAATAAAAAAATAGATCAGGGACGTTTATGGCAGGGAGGCGGGGATGCTAAGCAACTGTTATTTTTTACACATCCTAAGTTTTAAGATGTTTGTGTACTTCTCAAAACCAAAACGTCTTTAATTCACTGGGATAAAATCAACATTGTGCTGTACCACTGGTTCTCTTTGAACAATGCTTTGGGATTGTTAGTACAGTGTACATGTTTTTCAGAGGACAGGAGTCAGGGTACAATAGTTCCTCATCCGACTGTGCTCCAGCTCACAGGGTCTACTCACTCACTACCCAGTCCCCACAAAAGCATCGGTCCAATTTCATTGAGCTGCTTTGAAAGCAAAGCAAGTGTGCTTACCAAAAATATGTTGCCAGCCAAAATACCATGTCATGTATACTGTTTGCAACTGGTTTCATACTTATTTTTGCTTAGCACTGTTAAGCACTATAGCCTGCTTAAGCAGCTTTATGAAACTGTTCCCTGACATTCTTTCAAGCAGCATCACAGAATGTCCCACGCTACAGAACAAATCAAAACACAACTTGAGACATCTGTTAACCTCCAGAAGCCCATCAAGTCTTTTGTTACGAGCTAGACATGTTTAAGACCTGTTCATTATTGTCTTCTGTTATTCATTGCTCAGAAGGTTCTACTGATGCGTTTTATTGTGCCAAAGTTAAATTGCCTCGGACAACCCAAGGAAACCTTAAAATGCCAAGATATAAAAGTTAATTAACATGGTTTGCCCATGGATTATTTGCATGATCCCACCTCGTTGGTTAGCCTTTAAAGGTTACCACTGCATTGATATTTAAGGTTGTCCCAATAATCATCAGAAGGTTTCACCAAATCCCTGGGCTACTGTTCTTCAAATCCTCTTCATAATACCACAGTAGGAGTGGCAAACCCTTGTGGGCTTTTAGGACTGTTGTACCACTAACCAGTCTTCGTGTTGGGTCCTTGCCTGTAATCAGACTGTATTTGTGTATACATGCAAAAGCTAGGATATCTCTTGTGGTATCATATAGACGAAGGATGATCTGAACCTCAAGTAGCTTTGTGATGGAGATTAGGGGTTTGCATTTGAGTCAACACAGATTTAAAGGTCCTTTCTATAATGGTTTAACACTGTGTGCAAGGTTACCCTGTACAAAGCTCTATGCCCCTAGGTAGTTCACTTTTATCCATGTTTTTATTTATCTATTATGAATATGTTTACTAGCTTACTCACCATGTGTTTTTGCTGTACTGTGAGAAATTGAAGGTTCTAGTTTTCAAGCAACTGATTACCCCCTCACCTACATGTGTACCTCTCCATCCCCCACACCAACAAACCACCACCCCCACCCACCCTTCAAACCCCTTGTACAACACACATGTACAAGATACCTTAATAATTATACCATCTTGATTGAGCGGGCAGTTTTTCAAAGGGCATTTAGTTGGGGTTTCTCTTAAATTCAGTTTTCACTCACCTGCCAGACTTGTGACCCCGACTTTTGATTAAAGTCCACAAGATTTTTCACCAGTCCACTTTTAATTAGTCCAAATTTTTAGTTACTGGTAGTACTAAATGTACCTAGCTGGTGAAATAAATGCAAAATTATCAGTCTTTGAAACCAAAACTATACAAAGAAATCTCCATTTTTGTAACTTTGTAATCAGTTTCCATGTTTATAAGTATCTCATTTTGAACTTATGGTTTCCTGATGTAGAAGCTTTTGTAAGTGAAATTCAACATTAATTCCACACATTCATCTTGATTAGTAACACAATTTTGACTGTTCCAGCAGACTTCAAATGGAAGTGTTTTGACTCGCCTACCACTGTTTTCACTCGCATATTGGCAAGCAGGTGACCACTAAGGTCAAACTCTACATAATACGTAACCAATGGCAAAGATGAAACTGAACCCAAAAAGGCAAACAACTAGCGCCAGTAGTACAAAAAAAGAATTAAGAGTCACGGTGTCCATTATCGATACCCTCTCAACATTTCCTTGTCAATTCTTAACTCAGTTTGGTTACAACGATACACCTGGACAAGTTCAAGGGGCCAGTGCGACGGCTTTTCAGATTTTACGGTATCCACTACCCGGTTCCTTTGTCCAAAAGTAAACGTAAAATAGAAGCACCTGGTCAGGATGACTTGTGTCTATTGGAATTCTAGTGGAAGCGACACCGACAGCCAGCCGAAGAAAAAAGGCTTAGTAACCTTACCTGACAAGGATTCTGACGCTCATAAAGCCAGCATTCTCTGGCATGGCTTTGATTACAGGGAGCCATGTAAAAGATCGTCAGTAAGATTGAACCATTGAGGAGGAGGGTACACATTAATGAGGCTCTATGAAGTCTACAGCAGTTACAATTCATCCTTTCCTCTCCATCCCGGCCACCCCCGACCCACCCTTTTGTTGTTGTTGCAATGTTTGAGATTTAAGTTTCGAGAAGTGTGCGGTTAATGATTGGTTATAATATGAAGCCACATATTACTAAAAAATAACAAATGATGCTTTTTTTTCAATTGTACATTGGAGTGTCTAAAAAATAAAAACTCTTCATTAGGTTCCGATAAATATTGTGAGTTGTGAGACACGACCAACAAAATATATTTTATCGTTGAAAAAGACTTATGACAAATTTTACAGCACAATTTGCCTTTAAAAGAGCAAAAGGTGTACTGTGTACATGTACCTGAAAACCAGAATTATGCATGATATCTTCTAAAGCCTAGTGATAGTGACACGTCTTTCAGCCATTAACCACAGATGATAGTGAACATAACGGACATCTAGGCCAACAGAAAAAATTACTAATTCACCCAAATTGGCCTACTGCACTTTGAACAAAACATGGAGCGAGTTAATGTAATGTACAGCAGGCTTCATCAGAATCTCCCTGCCTCTGCCTCGTCTATTCACACCTTGAGACAGACAATCGCTGAATGGCACGCATTGCAATTGCATACCCCTAATGGAATTAACCAGTAGACGAACATTTCGGTCAAATCAACCCAAATATTGAATAAGACTGTCAGACGCGGGTGTGTGTGAGGACAGCTCCATTTTCCAGTTCGCATTATGCAGCCGACTAAAAGAGTAATGTAGATGGCCTTTTAATTCAATTTGTTGCAATTACTGCATGAAATGGAATTATTACACTGGTTAAGCCATGGTAACGTACAGTCCATGTATACCGTACATAGCGTACATGTACATGTTTGACCATTACAGTATTAATGGATGTAGTGTGCACATACACATGTTTGTACAGGCCTTGAATTAACCCACAGCAGCACCCACAGAAATTGCCGTGGGTGCCATTTCATTGCCATGGTGCTCTATGTTATTGCCGAGGTGCCCTTAAAAGACATCAGTACAAATTTAAGTTTTCCGCAGAGAAATCCCTGCCCTTTGGAAAACTAAATTTGAGGCCTGTGTGTATCTTTAACGTACAGTACTATCCATACTGTACAATCCCCCTGTGTTTACACTGTACTTGTATGTTCTGTACATGAAGCTAATTATTTAATGTGTGACTCCTATGACTGTATGTAAAGTGTATGTACAAGGTCACATACAGTAAATACACACGTCTACATTTTCAGCATTTAATTAAAAATACATTCCATCTCGGATCTTAAAATATTCAACCAAAACTGTACTGACAGACAAAACATAAACAAACAAAAATTAGGATTCAAACTTACTGTTTTTTGGATGTTTGGATTTAACATTTACTTTTATACAATAAATCAACACATCTGTACAGTGTATGTAGTACATTGAACATTATTTTCTTTGATACATGCAGTAAGACCAATTTGCTTCTTCCCAATATTTTTTACATTTTTAATCCCTGCAGAAATTGACAAAAAAAAACAGGTAAGAAGTCCCTGATCATCAGAAAAATAAATTTACAATTTAAATCTAAAAGCTTACTTGGTTGTATAAATTGATGCTGTTGAGATGCCTTTATCTCAAAATAATGTTTTTTAATTCAATCTATTTTTAATACAATATTGCTTTGCAAGGCAACACAACTCTGCAATTTCAAAGATACATGATTTTAAATCGTAAGTAAATAGAGCATGTACAGTCCACGTAACAGTAAACGCTTTTTCTTCAAAATTTGATTGCTTAAACCTGTGAACTTTCCCACATCCATTTAACCTTATTCTACCACAAAACTAAATGATTACAACAAAAGTAAAAAATCCAATACTGTTAAACATCCCTTTAATCGCGGATGCATCAAGCCTTTTTACCAAAGTGTGTCCCCCCCCCCCCCATAAGACAACAAAATGAAGAGCATAATTCCACAGGACAGTAATCCCTCAGAGACACTGCCAAGGAGAAGACACCCAGCGGTCATCAACCCCAACCTCAACGACAAAGATGTTACTTCATAATGCATGCACCTGCAATCTCATCCCTGGAATGAATTGGCTGAAATGACAGAGCTGGAAGGTCGAGCCTATACCGATGGACCAGACATGTAGTGCTGACAGCTCACCATAAAAAGTAGGACATGATCTAGGACAAGAGAGCTAAGAGCAACCTCTCAAACATACATCATACAGCTAGATGGGCATCTACATTGTAAAAAGGCACGATAGGTTTCAAGGGCCAATTTCAGCTGCTTAAACACAGATATTAGCTAAAAACACTTTTGCTTAAATGTCATGTGTGCTGTTTGTGACTGATTTCCTTATTTTCTGAATCACAAATTTGTTTAAAAAAATGATTTTCAGCTTACATGTACACAGCTCTATGAAATAAAGCCTGGGTATAGAACGGATCTGGAAAAGGGGGTTCCAGATTTAATACTTTGACAAACAAATGACAGATCCAAGCAGGAAGACCTGATACTTCATGGAGGCAACAGGGGCAGTCGCCTGTATGCCCCTGGTCATTATCTTGGTGCCCTCTGAAATATTCCAGAGGTGCCCTTTTTGTAAGGAACGACAGCCTTGCCCTTACAGTATCAGGCCTGTCATCAGCGCAAAGAACAAGTACATGCTATCACTACTAGGGACAGTTTTATAGTGTTTGTGCAGGTCCTGTTGATGCTTTTGAAACATCTAGATTGTCATGGGAAATCAACTCTTTTAATCCTAAAGATCATTGTGAAGTTGCTAAAACATGTTTCCTTGAAAAATATTCTGGTCCTCTCTTTGTCAATGTTTATCCTGGTCAACTGAGAGAACAAGAAACTAGACTTCAAATGCAACAAGCTTGCCAACAGAGACCAACGTCTTGTGCATTATACACTACATGTACACATGTACATTCACAATCACAGTCACAATCAAATTATATAGGAATTTTTGTCTTACTTATTCTGCAAAAAGAGAATGTCAAGTACTACATGTACAAATGTTCAGTGTAGTTTAAATCTAATTCATAAAATTCAAGCAAACATAACGAACCTCCAAAATCGAGGTTAAAAGTTCCCTGCAAAGTTTATGATCAAAATTCAACACTCCCTAAAAGATAAACATGAACCTCAAATCTTTTTTACCAACACAACAACACAAGGCATCCCCAGCTGGCCCTATGTCCCCATAGAAGTAAGGAGACCCAGGACTACCCTGGTTTTGACCTTTGACATCAAACAGCTAAGAGGTCACTGGGTAAAGACCTCCTTTGGATCCTGAGTAAACAAACAGGCTAGGGTTTGGTTTGAGTTGAGCATTCAACAGGATCACAGTGTGGTTGGAATAATAGTAGAATGAAATGCGTCGACAGACCACAAAAAATATTATGACATTTTGGTATTGCTGGTCAAAATCACAGGATAATTGTTCCTGAATTATGCTCAATTTTCAAGCATATTTCAGGCCTTGATTTTAACCGAGGCCATTGGCCTCATGCCCTGTCGAGTTGGCCAGCATGCCCTTCAGAAAAAATTGCACTGTCACTACCTACTTGGCCAGCATGC
Source organism: Marthasterias glacialis (assembly GCA_911728455.2). Classification (NCBI taxonomy): domain Eukaryota; kingdom Metazoa; phylum Echinodermata; class Asteroidea; order Forcipulatida; family Asteriidae; genus Marthasterias; species Marthasterias glacialis. Next base: position 27,676,950 of record OU452223.1, read on the forward strand.
CCTTGTACAATTTCTCTGATTTGGCCAGCAAAGGCCTGCCCCGTTTTCGTAAGATCGAGGCCTGATATTTAAATTTCGTACCTGTATACTTGTGTGTTGTGTTGTCATTTAGCCTTTGAGAAAGACTCTGGGCTAGGGTCGAAAACGTGAAGGCCAGTAACAATTTTTAGCATATTTCATTTTCGTACACACGAATTTAAAGATGCAATGCAGTTTTGCTTTGAGCAATGCTGTCAAGCCGTTTGGGCACAAGAGCTCCCTACTGATCATTGGAAACATAACAGACAGGAATCAGCCTACTTAAACAATAATTGATTCTCTATTCAGGAAGTTATCAAATCAATGAGCTGTGTGATTAGACACTGACTGTTTATCAACCGGATGTATTGGGTAACTCAGGTCCAAACAAGGAAATCAGGAATGGTCCAATCTTGCTAAATCTAGGCTTGTACTACACATGGCCGCTGGTCAAGCATTGTGTGTATACTGTGTAGCTCTTTCACTGTGGTTTTATAGGATGGAGAAAAGAAAACATCAAAAATAATAGGCCTTAAATGTTTCTAAAATATTGTTGCCCAAGGGGCTTCAATGAACAGAAGCAATTGCATCAAAGCTCTTGCTTTTGGTGCCCCTTGAAATGTCCAAGTACAAATTTTTGTTTTCCCTCACAGAGGTGCCCTTTACCATGGAAAAAACTTCAATTGTGCGCACCTTGACTATGGCCTCCATTGCCCTGGTCTAGGCCTTAGTGCTCTTTCAAAAGTTTCCCATAGACTCTAAGACTGTCCAATGGAGATTGCCCCTTGCAAAATGAAAATGGCCTTGCCCTCACAAAGATGAAATTCAAGGCAGGTGTACATGTAAATGTATAGCCCTTTAAAAAAGGAGTATCAGTCCTGTATAATAGCCTAAACTGTAGGCCTACTTTCTCCTCACTGCTGTCATACTAAAAATTGTTTGGATCGTTTTGCGAGGGAAGATGCTAGACATGTTATGTGCACAATAAAATGTTTAAAATGACTGACTGGAAAAAAAAAACATTGACATACGTAGATTTTTTCTGTATGCCTGAAGAAAAAAAAACATAAAATATTTTTGCCAGCAGAAGAGAAGCACTTCACGTAGTATACAAATACAATGTGTACATACTAAAATATATACCAGGTACAAATGACAACTGAATGAATGCAAACAGTTTAAATTATACATTTTATGAGAGAGAAAAATGTACAGCTATCGCATTATGATATGAATTCAAAGACAAGGTCCTTAGCTAAATAAAGCCACCCTCTTGCTTTGATTGCAAAGCTGTCAAACAAGCATATTTTCTCTGGAAATACTGTTTCCGGAAAGCCATACTCCATGATCATGAACTCAAACAGAAAAAAGACAGAGTCTTAGAAAATTACATTTGAACAAACAATGCACACGTGTACAAATAACAGGGTGTACTGTACATTACGTGATAAAATAAGTTTGTACTTTTTAATGGATTAAGAACTTGAAAACGTGATACAACTTGTTATTTAAATTACTTTTTGTTTGCTTCATTAAATGTTAATTTGCAAAACATTGATGTGTTCATCTACAAGTGTTAATTTGATCCACTACTAAACCATTTTATGTATTTATTTACATTCGATGAATCACATGTAGTACAGTTTTGTAATGTACCCAAACCACTATTTAATAGTTGGAATGACTGGAGTGCATCCTTGCCAATCAACCTTAGACAATTAAAAACTTAAAATGGTTTCTTTTATAACTCAATTAATGATTCAAATTTACAGACCAAGAAAACATCCATGTTTATCTGGGTATCATTAAATACTTTTGCAGGTTTCATAAATCCACCGATCGATTACAATTCCAGTAATATGATCCAAACCAAACCTGCAGATATAATTTAAAATATGTATTATCACGTGCACAGACGATAGCCCAAGTTTAGTAAAAAAAATGGACATTTTTTTTTTAAGGACTTGTAACATCTTGTATAAATGCCACCAATACACTGTTAAATATAATGCAAACTGCTTGAATTACAGCTAATGCTGAGCCATCCTGATGCAGCTCTTGAAGTTTATCAAAATATCCAATATGAATGTATAATGGTTAATATTTCATCTGTGGACTTGACAGTTGACCACGGTGGCTCTAGATTCAGAGAAAAATTAATGAGTCAGGATATTGGTTAACTCAGGCATAGCTGGAGTCATGTGATGAATGGTGATATGCGTGCGTTACACTGTGTGTTCACACACGCACATGACTCCACGACATTAGCTCGCATGCATTGTACTGATGACTCAAGTCCATTTAAGTGAATTTGTAAACAAGCTGTGTTGGTTGTGTGCCCAGAAGTCGCTGACTGTTTTGCTTGTTTGCTTTAGATTTCTGTGATGTTGTTTAATATAGTGTTACTTTTTGACTGCTCACAAATCTTGCATGTGAAAGTCAACTACCCTCATTAAACAGATCAGATGAGTCAAGGAATAAAATTTTAATTATTCTTTGAATAATGCACGAGGTCAATGGGCAATTTAACTATAACTTGTGGTTAATAAAACAAATATACTGTTCTTGAAGAGCTATTGAGGATAGAAGGTCACTGAGACCTGTTTCAACCATGTCCAAATAAGAAGGCTTCAGTTTCTGACCGAAATATGAAGGCTTCATAACTGACCTCTTGGATTGGGTTGAAAATTCATCTTTTTTTTCTTCTTTTTTTTTTTTGGGGGGGGGATTAAATGTGGTTTTTTTTTACAGTATATCTTGCCCTGCCTTTCACTCCACACCAGAGCCAAGGCTATGGATCAGATTGTTAAGTTTCACCCTGATTACGTGCCAGATATGTACCCCATTTTGTGTTTACCTTCAACTTCTAACAAACAAACAACAATTTTTCTTTACACAGGTATCTTCAGGCCTTAAAGGTTACAGTGCTAGTCACCTTTTAAAACATAATTATTTATGCAATTCGCCCATCACAAGGCCCAAAGGCCACTCGAGGTATGGGCTACTTTTTGAAGGGATAGAAACCTGCCCTAATGCGCAGAAACAAGACATGGCGAGATATACATACAAGTCTCTTCATACATGTAGCACAGCTAAGAACAGGGAGGGGTAAATTAATTTGTTGCGAGACAAACATAACTGCCTGTTCCCATATGAAACAATTATAGTTAAGTGTCTTGCTCAAGGACATGGGACTTGCTGTCATGACTGGGATTCGAACCCACATCCTGATGACTTAGCCACCAGAAATTGAGTCTGATGCACTAAACCGCTCAGGCATGACACACTACATACTATGAGGATCTAGAATTGTTTCCTTACCAGAAGCTACGCATGTACATCTCCTGAATCTAGTTTTCTTCTAAATGCAACCCTTAATGAGGGGCTCCAAGGTCAAATTCATTTTAGTGATGCACGTATTTTCCAACAGATAGAGTCCTTATAGAAGTGGGGGGAAAAATGACAAGTCTCTAACCTCACGTTAAAATGGTGTATTGTCATTTTATTTTATACTCTTTCTGAGCGAAATTTGAAACATGACACCATTATATCAAAAACAAATGGGTTCCCTGTACATTCCAAAGTGGAATTTTTGCGCCAGACAAAAGGTCAAATTTAATGTCGTTTTGATTGAATATCATGAAAGTTCAGAAATGAACTACAAATTTCCCGTACAAAAATGTCAAGACCCACATATTTGAAATGTGATGTCATTGGACGTCATTTGTAGACAAAATTTTCACTGGAAGGGTATTCAATTGACATTTTACACCATGTTAACGCGAGGTAGATACTTGTAATTTTTTACATTAGGACTCTGTATCTATTGGAAAATGGATGCATCACAAAACTGAATTTGCCCTTGGTGCTACTCTTTAATATGAAATCCACTGAATGTTCTCTCTGCTCCATTAAGCCTAGCTATACTCAAGACTGAGGATAGACAGTGGGTGGCCAAGGCAGTCTTGTCAAACAAGTTGCTGTTTGGTTTGAAGGGCACGCTCAACATGTGCACCAAAGCAGTTGTGCAACTCATGGTAGCACTGTAGGGTCATTCATACTCAATTCAGCACCAGGGTTAACCGCAGTGTAAAAAAGGCAAGTCTAGAATCATCGTGTGGTTTAACTGCAGGATATCCTTGGGTACATTTCCTAATATCAGGTTATAGGGCCTACTGTTTCTTTGGAAAATGGCTGCCTTGGGATGTAATTGTACAAACTGGAAAAAATTCTGACAAATGCAGAGCAGTCTAGAGACAAAATGCCTGAAGACACAGGGCGATATTTATTTTGTTTGATGCATTACCAACTCTCTTTATCACCACAAATGAAGAACTACATAATGTAGAGGTTTGGAAACAAGGCAGAGCCTACATTACTCCCCCCTCCCCCCCCCCTTTGAGGGTTCGCAAATCTTTCAACAAAGTGTGAAAGCAAGGGAACATGTGTGAGAAAATCTTGAAATCAGGAAAAAACTGCAAAAATCATACAGCTGCTGGCTATAATATAGAAACGTCTCCATCATGTTCAGGTGTTTGGTTGGATGCTTTGTAATATGTGTTAGTCCTTGTCAATAGCCCCAGGCTGATTGGTCAAATTCTAAGCATTGTTGTTACAAACCACGACAAAAATGTTTTCATCATTTCTGCATATCAAGGCCTGTTAAATAAATAGAAGGTCTGCTGATCATTGTTGTACTTAATGTGTATCCTGACTTTCTTTTGTTTACAAACATTGACCACCATTTTGTATGAGAAACTTTGAGTAGCACAGAATTTATAACTGGATTGGCACAAACTTGCCCAGAACAAAACAAACAAACCTTTTGCTATTAAGAATTTAAATACGTACGATTTGATTTACGTGGCAACCATTGATTCATCAGTGATTTGATTAATTTGAAAGAATTTCTAATAAATGATCAATTATTGTAGTTTTTAGCATTGAACACAGCACCTACTGGCAAATTTTGCTGACTGCAACATTGCAAAAAAAAGGTTTCTTCATGTTTCTTAATGTATTAGTATGATTATACTGTGATTGCATACATATAGCTCTGTGATTACATTAAACTAAGTCAAATGATTTACCAGGTTATGCAACTGACGAGAGAACAGTTAAAACATGTTCCGAGTGTTCAATATTTTGTTCAAAAAAAGTTTTAAATTTAAACTTTGTTTAAATGAAGTGTTTTATTAAATCATTTTCTTGACATAAAGAAAAAAAATTAGTTAATAAGTTTATTACAAAATTATCAAGTTTGAAATTAACTTTGTTTCTTTTTTTGTGCTGCATGTCAAAACAAATTGAAATTTGGACGTGGCAAAATACTGTTCTTCTCGGAGCAGACAGAGAAAATACAGTTTGCGTTATGTTCTTTTCAATTATCTCATGTGGTTTACATACGTGTGCACAGGAGCAAGTAACAGTTCACAAAAATAACAGTAAATAGAGACTGAACAATAACACTGTGGCCAGTGGTGTCTGCCTCTGGTAGCGGCACTATGGGCAGCACAATGGAGTGCTGCTGTAAGGTTTTTGTACATCACTGTATGCCGTATGGGAATGGAATGGTATGAACATTGTGCAAAACTACAAAGGAAAATGTCTCAGTGTACCCACAGTGTGTACATTGTACATCATACTGTACGCAGGAGTATACATAAGTGTGTCAGTTGTTGGACTCTTTCCTCCATAGTTGTAGTGTATTATCATTTATTTCCTTGATTAAATACATTTGCTCTACCTGTGGTTTAATGTTTTAAACAAATCTGATAAACAAATGTTTAAAAGACCAACTTTGGTCAAGCAGATTGATTCACAATTTGTATCTCTGACAAACACTGTTTAAAATATTTAAGAATGAAAGGAGTGTTTTTCTTTAAAAGGCCAACTTTGGTCAAGCAGATTGATTCACAATTTGAATCTCTGACAAACACTGTTTAAAATATTTAAGAATGAAAGGAGAAAGTGAAGGGTCCTGTCCAGCATTAAAATACTCTGAAGCTTAGGTGAATGACCAAAGGTTCAGTCCTTAATTCAAAACAATTAAATGATTTTGACTGTATACTGCACAACACCAATGAATATTATGGAATGTTATGCACATTATCACTGTGCAACAGACAGCAGACATAACCAAAAACAGTTTCCATTAATATGAATGATAGACTATGATCCATAGTAAACGTAACAAACTAGCCATATTGCAGCCTAGATCAGACTAGGTTTCAGCCTTCAACCACAATTCACAAATTTTATTTTTCAGTTACCACATCATTCATAGAATGAGACCAGCCACATACATACAATGCATGTACTGTACATTTCTGTCCACCTGTCTTAATTGGTACAAAGTGCATCTCTCCAGATGATGGAGGAAATCCACTGATGTATTGGTATAACTCTACAACACAGTCTGCATGCTGTAAGCGTGCCTACCATCCCCATTAATGAAAGGTCAACTTGTCAGTCTGGAGATGGATGGTTTTTCTCACTCAGCTAATAATTCTGCGTAGTAAATTTCATATGAGGACGTTTCTCTTACTCTTGTATCAATATTGCTTGAATGTACGTCATCACGTACTGTTCGTGCAGCAAACAAACACTTGTGCATGTAATTTGTATCAAAGTAAAACAGTTAGGCCTACTGTACAATAGTAGATTGTATAGTGTAAATGAAACATGGAGTTTGACACCTCACACCTCTTTTCAGTTTCCAGATTGTCTGGGATTTCAGAGCCAATCGAGACCATTACCTCAATTGGACTGTGGGCGGAGTTTCAAAGAGCAGCTTGAGCATAAAAAGAAATTACTTGCAATCATAAAACAACTTTGATCTGAAACTTAAGATTTGACATAAATAAGGCACTTTTGTTGGTTGTTGGTGACCTTTTGTTGATATTTATATTCAACAAAAGGTCACCAGCAAAAATACCGTATTAAGTGTGTACTCTTTGTGTCTGGTTTCCTGCTAATAAATATTGCTTTAAAACAAGTATCTGTAAACTATGGAAAGTTTACCTTAGCTGCAGAAAGCAATATTATCTACTGAACCAGTCTATAAAATTGGGCCCTAGTCCTTATCTTGGTTTTTTCTGCATTTCTCTCAAAAATGTTCAGAATTAATACTACACAACTGAATGTGTCCTCCACAAAATGAAAATGAAAATGAGCTTGCCAGGCTTTCCTCCACAAAGATGCAACTCCTGACCTTAACTTTTTCATTATTTTACGTATGTACAAATACAATGTATGACAATTGAGTTTTGGTTTAAAATTATAAAAGATATTCTGTTTTTTTCTACCAATACTTTGCAAATACCTCCAACTAACATTAGTGGAACTATTTATGCAATGAATTACCTTGTGCGATAATCCTAACCCTCGATCATCCCATCAGTCGTAGACTGGAGGGTTACAACGAACCATAGGTTAAAATGTTGAAACTTTTTTTGACCTTTTTTATCATTTTAAATTGATACCCTGATTGGGTACATTAAAAGGTTAAGAACCAACTTTAACACATGGTCTGTCAGAGCTCCTACGTGTAGATCTTAAGCAGTTAAGGATGTGACCAAGAGCTACGAGTATAAAATTGCAACTATAATATCAATTACCATCCTTGGTTCATCAACAGATATGATATTGTTGGTTGAGGGAAGTGTTTTTCATTGCCTGTTTTCATCTCAAAGAGTGCATGCAAATAAAACAGCCAATTACAACATTGACAAACTATTATTGTCATAATTAAATTGTTGCTTCACTTCTGATTTAAAAATGGCTGCTTGACTGAACACGAAAAGTGTACATCGGGGAACAATGATTATGAAAAGAAGAATGTCTGAAACTTGTTCTTTTGTAATTTTACTTTTCGTTCCACCATAGGGAAGATAAAAGTCCATAGTTATTAAACACAACAAACCTATCAAACTTCATGTCATACCATACAGTAATAATTTATGGCTGTGTGGAGAAGGTTTCAGACAGATTGCCTAACTGGACAGAAGCCAAAGCCAACCTTTTTCCTGTATTTGTTTAATCCATAAACCCCCAATAAGGTTATGTTTGAAGTCATAACGAGTAATTAAGTGGCAGTTGGGAACAGCATCTTTATCTTATAAAGATGATAAATGAAAACCTCAGGATAGGCCTAGATTAGGACCCCTACATAAATGCCAAATCATAGTATTTTCAAACAGTATTTTCAAACTACACATGCTACACATGCTACAGTACGTTGTACAGTCAGTATGGTCGAGTCCAGACAAAATAATATAATTAGAACACTTTTAACTCCATCAAGAAATTAACCTCACTTTGTTAGCTATTGCCAATATTGGTAATTTATAATTCCAGTGTGGTACTTACTAAGCTATATGGGTTTTTTAGTACTTTTTATTAGTGATTACTATTGCTTAGTACACTAGCCTACTCAACTAGGTACGTTTCGTCTGGATTTCTCAAAACCTTTGAACTGGATTTTTATATGACAGCCAAATCACTTACCCAGGCCACTGGATGTTGAAGAGTCCCCTCCACTTGCAACAGAACCTTCTAAATCATCAGAACTCATCCTGAGACTGAGTATAGATTCCTTAAATCACAAAAACAGTAACATATTCCGGGCCAAAAGATTCCACGGCACAAAATTTGGCAGCCATGTTTTCAGTATGAAACCTCAGTATTATTATTTTCCAAAAGTGTACGTATTGAGGGCGCTGTTTGCTTTTTCGTCTGCTAGCAGGAGCGACAAAAGAGTTGGATTATGTTTTTTTTTTCTCTCGGTTTGGCTTGGGCGGGGCTTGGGCGGGGCGAGGCGGGGCTGGGGTAGGGCTGGGGCAGGGCTGGGGAAGGGCGAGGCGGGGCTGAGGCAAGGCTGGGGGAGGGTAGTTCAACACAAGGCAATTTTTACTTTAGACAGAAATTGCTACCAGTTAACTGAGCTATTGACTCATTTTATCTGGTGAGAGGCCACAAAAACAATCAAACATCCCACATAGGCAAAGTAACGTCCCATCAAACAAAGAAAACAAACTTACTTAACTATTCTGATACAAAGAAAGACTGGACATAGTCAAATCAGAAAACTTTAAATATTTCTAAATATGTGTACTCTACAGACACCATACTTCATTCCATAAAACTATCCTTTCATTGCTTAAAAAAATGAATATTTATCATAAGACAATAGTTTAAGAGAGGTAAGTTTTAATGATGACTTTGTCCATAAACAAAAATTGTCAAGGGAAAGTCTTTCACTTGACTTCATTTTGAAATCACATTTCAGACCAAAAATGTCAAAGCCATTATAGTTCACTTCAACAATCACATTCAATGTTTTCTGTCTTGGATACATTTTGGAACATATATTTTATTATATTACCTTTTGCTTCTTGCTGGTTCTGTATTCTGGTTGGCTAAAACACAGTCACGTGGGGTTAACTACTAAAGGCTAGTGCATAAGACTTGCGCCACTGTGAACTAGACAAGCAAGACATCCCACACACCTAACTGGCGGGAAATGGTTCTCAAACTGGGCATTATATTCAAAACTTTTGACTGGTTATAGCGCCCTCTCATGGTGTGCACAGTGAACAGCAACTAAAAAACTGAATCAAGGGAATTTAAAAGCATTCCTTCAGATGTTGAATTGCTTATGAGGTAATTGTTGAATTAAAACAATTGAGCTAAAAAATCTGATTTTTAAATTTGTTTTTTTGTATATTTTGTCCTCTTCATACTGTTGACTGAGGTATGTTATAAAACATATATGGACTGGCATAATTCGGTCAGTAGTGCACGTCTATATCCCCTCGGGCCTGTGAGTGACCAGAAGGGGGTCCTACTTCCCAAGGCCGAAGTCCCCTCAGGGTGCATAGACGTGCACTAGTGACCTCATTGCCAGTCCATATGTGTACAAAATAGTCTTAGACATAATGGGAGACTTTTGAGACGATAGCGGACGTCCCACAGACCGGTCCTTTTCCATTGTTTTCATTGCTGAGAACAATAGAGAGGTTTCACGTGACGTCACTCGATACCGTTTTCTAATGCTGCGTGCACAAACAGGCGCTGGAAATCATTCAGCAGACGACGCACCAGCCATTGAGTTTGTACATGGCTGGACCCAACATGGCTGCGAAACGAACTTTTCCCGGGGTCACGCAACCTCTCTATGGAAAAGGACCGTTCTGTGGGACGCCCACTATCGTCTCAAAAGTCTCACATTGTAAGACTAAGAGGTAAAACCCTTTCTTCAACATCTTCTCTTCACAGGTATCCTCAAACCCACAGTTTACAGTGCAAGGTACTTGTGAGCATTCCTTGGTCCATTACCAGAAATATAAAATAATGATAATAAGGCAAAGAGCTGTTAAAAAGATTAGTGTTTAGTTCATATCAATTTATTATCCATTTATATGTCCTGATTTTCAAAATTTCTGTTTGAAAATTGCTGAAATAAATTCAGAAGAAAAAATTAATAAATAAATAAAATCCAAACAATATAAAAAAAAAAGAAAAATTCATACAAATTTAAATACACTGACTGAATTTTTACATTGAGTTGGGATTTGTTTCAACATAAATTAATTGTGAAATACATTTCAACATGTTTTCAAATTAAATAAATTTTGCTGAAACCTTAAACCAAAGGTGGTTCACGACATCGAAAGTAAGGGGTAAAAATACAAAAACAAAAAAATGCTAGACTTCATAGGGGATACGGGGACTCTCTGCCAGCCACGCCCCTTATTAAGGGGGGAGGGGTGGCAGAGGGGTTGATTTGCCCCAAATTTTACAGAGATCAAAACACAAGTACCTATTTCTAATATTTTTCATTTCTAATGTTTTTATTTTATTTTTTTCTTATTGTTGCTGTGTCCGATCTCCCCACTGTTTTTCCCGATTTTTTTATTTTTATTTATTTTTTTTTGGGGGGGGAACAATTGCCCCCCTTGCCCCCCCCCCGGCTTGTACCCCTATGCTTAGACCTTGTATTACAGAGTAAGTACCTCTTTAACCTTGTTTCAACCTTAGAAAACCTTAATAATGTTATCAAAGACACTATCATTCAAAACAAAAGTGGATGATATTGAATAGTCAGACAGTAGGAGGGTTGACTCAGAGCTGTGAATTGAGAGAGTTGCAACATGAAGGGACCAGTTTTCTTTGGTCATGTGGTTGCTGGATGCCATTTTCTGCCCAAATGTAGCACAAACCAATGAGCAGTCTAGTCTGGCACCCTGTGTCGCACATGCATTTTTTTTCACACAAAATGGCTTCTAATCACAAGTTGTCGCAACTCTCAGTACACACCTCTGTGTTGACTGTGTACTGTCTAACCACATGATATCATATTGCAGGTTGGCAGAGTTTATCGCTCTGTATATCACTCAGTATATCACTCAAACCCACAGAGGGTGATATTGAATGGTCAGACAGTAGGAGGGTTAATATTTAAATATTCCAGTATGTTTGCAGTTCTCCAATCAATAGCACCTTGCTAAAAGTACCACCAATTTGACCAATTAGTTTCCCTACACTCTATACATTAGTTTATCTCTTAAAAACCAAAACAAGACAGTGAAAGAGAACTGCTTACAATAAAAAGAATCTAGTTGTAGGCAAGATGTTGCTCATGAGTTTCGACAAATAAATATCTATTTCTTAAAATGTTATCTAAAAATAAAAGAGACTCTTCAAATGATTACATATTCAAATCCGATACACTGTCAATTTTGAAAAGCTCAGCACATAAATTTGCAGAACGCAAGAAATTTGTGCTTATCAGAAAATGGTTATCAACTGAAATGCCATTTGGTGAACACTGTTTGTGGCTGGTTCCCTGCCAATGTTCTGCTTAGTGGCTCTATAGAAATAAGCACCGGTAAATGAATATTTTATAATTTAACCCAACTGTAGATGTCAACCCAACTGGTGACGTCATCCCAAGTGATGGTATCTGTTATTATATACATCTGTATAATCTGAATATACTTTTATATTAAAAATATGCATTTAAAACATATCCACAAGATACATGTATGTTGGTGCATCTCAAAGAAAAATGCATATTTAAACAAGAAAAATAGCACTATGGTTTTGACGTCCATCTTCCGCACTACAAGTGTTTTCCTCTTGCAAGATGCGAGGCAAATTCGTATCGATCCTTACACTGGTGTCCACAAATATTGCACTCAAACGGATCTCGAAAACCATGACAACCCATATGAATTGTGTACATGACGTGATCCAGGAATATAATCTCACAGTGTTCACATTTGAAATTATCCGTGCCGGAGACCTCTCGTTTACAGTTCACACACAGCCGGTCCGATTCATCATCAGCGAGAGATCTCCTAGAACTCCGATGCTGAGGAGAGTCAAAGGCAGGAGATTTCCTCTCTGTAGAGTCTGCCTTATCCTGAGTTTTGCTCGGCCGGGTTGAGCTATGAGGTTTCTGTCTGGAGTGACCATGCACCGAGGAGGACCCCACCGAGTCATCATGGTGGCTCACACTGTCGTTGGACTCGCTCGTCTCACTCTCCACGTCGTGACCATCCTGCGATGCTACCCCTTGAGAACCTCCAGCCGAGTTGTGAGTTACCAGCGAACTCTTACTCACATAGTCTCTTGTCTTGTTGAGATCGATGGAACCTCTGAACCTGGCCGTCTGGTGGTCACTCTGTTTGTTTGAGGAGGGGGAAATCTGACTCCTGGGTGGGGGTTGGTTCTGGGGGAGTGTTTGGTTGTTCTGTAGTTCCCTGTCTGAATCCAGTGGAGCTTGGGAATACACGGCGGTGATGGTTGGAGTTACGTGAATGCCTCCGTCCAGACTTGTGCTGGCTCGGCTACTCAGACAGATCTCCTGACCATACATCTGCATGACGTTAGAAATTGCCTTCTCCAAGTCCTGTTGAGAGAAACAGATTGATTTATTACAAGAGATCATTCAACCCCAAATTACTTATTAGCACTTAGTTATTCATGTTGAGCACAGGTATCAAAAATTTGATTTTATAAATTATTTATGTGACTTGATATGGCTAAATTTGTTAAACCATCAATTGCAAAAGCTAACTGATCAGAGCCCAATTTCATGGATCTGCGATTCTGTGTATCGCAGAATTCTGCCCTTAGGTCACCATACTCCGCTTACAGGGTAAAATGCTGAATTTCTGCGCTAGCTGTGTAAGCAAAGAATGCTTAGCAACATGAAGTCTGACGCACACAGTCAAACATTTCTTGCTAACCTGTAAAATAAGCTTACATAAAGCGCAGCTCTGTTTTTGTTTAAAGCCATAAAAATGGACTCTGCATCCAATTTCATAAAGCTGTTTACCGGTAAGCAAATTTTTGTGCTTACTAAAGCAGGAAAACATGCGTAAGCAAAAGTGTAGTTCATAAATGATTGATCAAGAAGATTTGACAGTGCATGTGCGCGTTCACAATGGATGTGCATTGTTGCGTCACTCATCTGCTTACAAGAACTGCCGGCAAGCTAGCGTGCCTTTTCTTTTGCTTACGGTTAGCGGTGTTTATGAAATAGAATAGACCTTATGCGTATGACGTCACTATGAGCTTTTAGTACAGGAACGGGCTGAGGTCAAAAAAGCTTCAATGCACGTTTGATGCTGCATTTACCCTCAAAGATGGCGGCGGATGCATAAGGTCTATTCTGCTAATGGCTACTCCGTTAGCAGAAAATGTCTGCTTACAGGCTTTATGACATTGGGCCCAGGTCACAATGATCATTCAGATTTCTGATACCCATGGTCAATACACTGTAAGTATCATATCCTTACAATTGCCCTAGTGGGATTCCTTTGGCTTACAACCAACAGGGATGAAGTTCACAATCCAAGTAACTTTGGATTCAACTGTTTCATCACAAGAAATATAACTCTAAAAACTAGCCCACTCTCAAGTGTTCTCAGACTGTACATACCTCATTGCTGGCTGTATCAGTCAGTCCGCTTGCCCTGTCTTGGCTTGAATCACGTGAAGAATCTTCATCTATAGGATATATTTACCAAAAATACAACATTTAAACCAACTGCATCCCCAGACAAAAATACTATTTGGAAGATAACCCCAAAAATAAAATCATCTGATGGAAACTTTAAATTAGCATCACAATGGGATCGTTTAAGGACGCTAGGTGGCAGCAGATTTACCAGATAAATCCACTGTTCTCAGAGCCGTTTGCATGCTGAGAAATTTACCTGGTATGTTTGCTGCCACCTAATGTTCGAAAGTCTCCCAATGTTTTGTTTCCATTCCAAAATATTGTAACAACTGTGGTTTGAGGAAGAAAATTAACTGGTTTCTTTTTGGTATGGTAAAATGAATCTCAGTATTCATTATTACTGATGCAAACAGGGAACCAGACAGAGACTTCTGAGGACGCTAGGTGGCAGCCGACTTAACAGGTAAATCCATTGTTCTAAGAACTGTTCGCATGAGAAATTTACCTGGTATGTCTGCTGCCACCTAGTGTTCCAAAGTGTCACAATGTTTTGCTCCCATTAAAACAAATTGAAACAGCTGTGGTTTGAGGAGGAAAATGGACTGGTCTCTTTTTGGTATAATAAAACTCAGTATTCATTATTACTGATGCACACAGGGAACAAGACACAGTCTGGCCTGCCAGGGATTTGGTGTTGTTTAAAAGTGCACATAATTTAGGTAATTGAGCAAAAATCACAACTCTTTAATGTCAATAATGGAGTAAAGCTTTCATACTCTAGTCTCAAGGAAGCCGTCTTACCTGGATTTAGTTTCCTCTTCTTGCAGTGCTCCCTCTCAACAGCTTCCACCTCTGCATCAGACAGTGACCTCATACTATCTGAGAAGGTCAACCCACTGCCAGGTTCAGCACGCATCCCTGAGGAGAAGAAGGATCATAACAACGGTCAGAATAGGCCTTTTTTTTTTACTGCAAGAGGGCGCCCTTTGGGGTATACTGGGGGTCAAACCACAGAAATAGTGTGGTAAACCAGATGCATTTAGATTTCTAATAAAGCAGTTAATATACCAATTTTGAGGTTTTTTTTATTGATAGTATGATGATGTAGTCAGTGTAAGATATCTGCTTGGAAAATTTGTATTTTTAATGGCATTTGTATTTGATTTATGGCAGGGATTATTGTGCAAGAATGTGTCTAGGTGGGAAATTCATTACAAAATAATAGGCACAAATAACAACATAATTTGAAACATTTTATCGTTCATCCTCTGATTTTCTTCATTGAATGCAGTGTATAAGGTTAGATCTTTTGTTCCTGCAAGTTTTAAAATAACCTCTCCGTACAACCTCTAGATATTTATCATTTTTTCATTGGTTTGTTTGAGAAAATGTTTACTGCCAATACTCAGTTGCTGCCATGCTGTGTGCATAGCAGGAGTTCAGTCTACGTTGTTTACTACTATACACCACAAGGCGGGATGTTTATTTATACATGTACATGTAGGGTATACGTATGTTTGCAACAGAAGTATTGGTTTGTACACGGACAATGACGGAGCTTCAAACTGTCCGCTTCGTGAGCGGCAAATGAGATTATTTTCAACATTGATGGCATTGATGGCATTCCCTTCCCATGCCCCCCCCCACCCAGATAGAATGATGATAGATGAATTACCTTCATATAAAGAGAAAGGATCTGATGTGGATGACCCATGACCTTCCATCTGGTGGGCACCCATCTTCTGGTAACTACACCTCTTCATGTGATACTTCAACGATGCCTTCTGTTTGTAGGCTGTGCCGCAGTACGGGCAGATGTTCAGACGCTCCTGTCTGTGCGTTTCCAGGTGAGCAATGAGGGCGTCCTTCCTACGGCCGCTGTAATGGCAGATGGGGCAGCGGTAGGGACGTTCGTCAGAATGGGTGCGGAAATGACGAGTCAGGTTGCCTTTCTGTGAGAAGGCAAAACCACAGATAGTACAGCAGAAAGGGCGCTCACCTGCGAAATGCACGTAAGTAATGGGAAAAATATGATTGCAGGATGAATCAATGGGGACAGCTGTTGAGAAGACTGAAACAAAATATACTGGGCCGTTATAGGAAAAATCAACGGTCAAATCAATCAGAGGAAAAAAATAACTACAAACTTGAGAGGTACTTTTACCCATATCATAATGTACTTAATGGGTATTTTGCATACATACTTTGGTTATCCTCTAAAGATTCTACTAATCCCTTGAAGTCCCCGAAAACATCAGTTTTGATTTCCTCTTATTTCTGACACTGCATTACACATGTGTACTCTAGTTTGCGTCACGTCACACAGTGCAATTTACAAAACAACCTCCATTCACACTTCAGGTTTTTACATAATTTCTCATTAGAATAGCAGGGGTTGAAATTAGCCAGATATTCATGGTAGCCAGCAGGGCTAGTAACACAAATTGTTTAGTGGCCATACTGGACTTTAGTGGCCCTAAAAAAAACTTGAATTCTGTTCTTCTTTATTCTCACATTTATACTCCTTCCAAGATCCTTCCAAGAAGCGCCACAAGTTTTAGTTGCGATAATCGACAGGAAGGTTTCGAGTCAAGTCTTATACACGATTTTAAATTTTTGTTATTTCCAACCATTTCTGTCAGACTAGTGACCAGGGCCTAATTTCATGGCTCTGCTTACCACAGAAGTCTGCGCTTACGGCATCCTGTAAAGCACATGATTCAGTGGGCAGTAAGCGCAGAATTCCACAGTAAGCAGAGCCATGAAATTGGGCCCTGATTTGCCTGAATGTTACCAATTTCAAAAATCAAAACATACATTTTAAGGACACTGATTTGATCCCCACTGTGTTATGAATCAATTTAGAACATTTAAAACAGATTGTGAGGACCGAGGATTATCAATCCTCCTCACTTTTTGCAGACAGTGGAATTGGCTGCCTGCAAGTTGCTTGTAAAAACTGTCTTGTGTGACGAGGCTCTAAATGCCAGAATTTCACTTCTTACCAGTGTGAGTTCTCACGTGCTTCTCAAGCTGATGTGCACTGTCTGATCGGAAATCACAATCTGAACAATGAAATCGAGCCGATTCTCCAACAATGTTCAAGGGAGGCTCTTCACTCCTGCTGTCCTTGTTGGACTTATCTTCTTGATCCATCTTCCCTAAGGCTGGACTCCGAGGCTCCGATTTAGGACTGAGTCGACAGGGGTCTTCATCATCCTCTAAAATGACACATGGTGGGTCCTCAACGATGTGGACTTCCATATTTTTTCACTTTTGAAGATTATTTCATGGTGAGAGCATGTGGTGCCAGATATTATCATCAACATCTGCTTTTTCAAAACTAAACTATTGGAGGAATAAGTAAGAAACAAATTTAAGGAAAGAATGCCAGAAAATAGTTATTTTGTTGCACATTCTCTCTAAAAATACTAAAGTGAAAGCGAAATGCCATCAAAAAAAGACGCTCCTGGATCAATGTTTACTTTTACCAATGACACTGCCTTCAATATCAGCAAAATATACATGTATGCATAAAGCATCACAAGAATGAAAAGCTGGTTGACAATTCTCTATACCCAAATCCCTTGGACCTACGTTTATATTAAGTCTGAAGGTATACAATAATTTGGAAGACTAATTATCCTTCCTCGCAGCTGAGAAGCTGAATTGCGAAGGGCACGATTGCAACGTGGTCGAGGCCCAGGCCTGTAAAGGTGCCTTTTGCAACCAGCCACATCGACCCATATAGTATGTGTCTCAGACCAAAGAGCACAGCCAGAGATCGAAAATGTTTGATTTTTCCAGAGTGAGAAAAATCGGAAGGGCCCAGAGAAAAACCCTAGTGGCACTGGACAGAACCAGCACACAACTCTACTCACACATGGCCCTAGCCAGGAATCAAACCTGGGCCACAGTGGTGAGGGGCGAGTGCTTTTCACACACTAGCCACCCATGCCACCCCATAATATTGCTGTTTGCCCCAGCTATAGACCATGTGCCCCTTGTTTACATCTCAACTGCCCTGTATTGAAATCTTCCTGGTGGTATGCAATTCTTGGTAAATCGACTGATCGCGCCTTCTAAGTTCTAGAAGTAGAAGGGTTGAAGAATATATCCAGCTAGGAACAGGCACTTTGAACAATTACAAAGTGTTGAAATCATGAAAAATAACCCCGTTTCACATCTACATTGGGCTTGACAACGCTACTCGCTAAACACCATTTAAATTTGTTTGGCATGAATGCGCGAAAGTTCCAGCTGCACGATGAAATGTCCACTTGATTTTTCTTTTTTTAAGGTCAATAATTACCGTTTTTGCTACCAATTCCTTGAGAGGAATATTATTTATAAAAGGGAAATAAAGAATAAAGCCCAACATCCATTAAAAAGTCTAAAAAATCCCTTAGAAAGTGGCCGCCGGATATGGAAACTTTTCCCTCAGATTAAACACAACATTAACGGGTAACCAACCTACCAATACCATACCAATCAATGCCTACGTACATGTACTACGCTGTGGCACACTACAGACTACGGCCTAAGTAAGTCATGCATAGTCACCGTGTATTGTATTGACTTGTAAATAAATGTAAGTTGGACCTAAGAATAAAATTATTGGCAAAACTAATAGGACGCAGAAGAACCTCCCGGCATTCACATAAAATCTCTCTATGAATTTAGTACTCACCCACCTTTGAAATAAAGTGATGCTCAGACATTAAGCAACGACGATTTCATCGAACAAAAAGGAAGTTAGAACAAGGCAAATCAAGTTGCAATACCGTATAAATTGAGGCTGAGAGCAAGCGCCCTCAATCGGTCAAATTCGATTATTTCAGTCAGGGGCGGATGCTTGTTCTCAAACGTTTGGGGGCACATTGCTTACACCAAGAAGTATCCGAATTATAATATTCATTGCTTGCGCCGAGTTAATATTCAACTTCGCCCAGTCCCTCCTTGCATACTGACTGCAAAAACCAACTCCTTTATTACACCCTTACAGAACCCGTCTTTTCGGACTCTATTATTGTAGAGTCTAACTTCACAAAGCATATTTTCCCCATAATTATCACTTCATTTAAAGTTGAAAGTCATCTCAAACGTTTGGAGCTCATTGGTTACTATAGACACAACACAACTACGGCACACTGACTGCTAAAACTTAGGCCATTCACTCTCACAGAAATAATTCAATGAGTTCAACTCAAGATTTTTTTTCTTCACAAATGGCAGGTTCAGCTGAATTGCAAATGATTTGCATAAAAAAAAATTGTCTGAATATGAATGGACATTCTGCAATTTTTCAGAATTTTTGAAGAGACTGGTTCGATAAAGGTTATTTTTCATATCCCCCCCATATAGTCATCATTACACACTCACAGAACCCGTTTTCAAAAGATATATACATACACAGAACTCCTTCAAATCCTCACAATCTATTTTTGAAGAGTGTAGCTTGACAAAAAATGTTTTCCCCATATTTTTCCTCGTTTAAGTCATCAATTTATTAACAGATGACAAACGTTTCAGATGACTGCAAGTTTGAATTAGTCGATAGATAAAAGGATGAACATTATATGAATTTATATGAATCAAGCTAGAGTCTTTGAAAATAGATTCTGAAGAAGTAAAGAATGTCCGTCTATGTTCAGATATTTATAAAACGAGTTCTGTGAAGGTTTAATTTTGTTATTGTATACTAAGTGTGCGTAAAGACTAGGGCCTATACGTGTACACAAGAACTGATGAGCCCCAAAAGTTTGAGATAAATTTAACATAAAACGATAGTAATTGTATGGAGGACAATTATGGGGAAAAAAGTAATCAGGAATTATCAAGAAGCTAGACTCTCCAAAAATAAATTCTGAAGAATTGGAGATTGTCCGTTCATGTTCGGATAGTTTTTGATTTAGTTCAGTTTGCGTAGTTATTATACGCAATAAATATTGTTGCAACAAAATTTGTTGCACCAAACAAAAACTTGTTGTAATGTTGCTTATTGCCTTTTGCTTTTTTGCTTTTGGCGGGTTTCGAACCACGCACATAAAAAAATGTCACTCTAACCACTGTTGGTCACTCGGCGAACTGCGCCAAATAGTTGCTCACCTATTCTCCCCCCCCCATCTATACTGTCAAATCTGGGGTTTTTTTTACATTAAAAAAAAAGAAATGTATTTTAAATACATTGCTATGTCCACCTGTATTGGGATTTGAACCCAGGTCTAGCTGTTTGCACTACATCGACTAACCATTTGGGCTATCCGCTGTTCATGTATAACGGTATTTACTAAATATTAAATGAAACTACCCTTCATCTGAGATGAAAAAAGATACGACCATACCGGATTGGAACCCGGGTCGTGTCTTTTCAACCACAAGACCTATCCAGTTGAGTTGTCTGTTCATTCGACGTATGGCACAATACTATGAAGCCCCACTGGTGCCACTTGACATGTGCTTTTTTGTTTCACTGAATGAGATGTATTTCACAGCACCGCCACTTATATCTTGCGGCCGCAAGATAATAAGTTGCGGCCACCACTTAGTAAGTTGTGGCCGCCACTTGTTATCTTGTGGCCGCCATTTATTATCTTGCGGCCGCCACTTATTATCTTGCGGCCACTACTCATTATCTTGCGGCCGCCACTTATTATCTTGCGGCCGCCACTTATTATCTTGCGGCCGCCACTTATTATCTTGCGTCTGCCACTTAATATCTTGCGTCCGCAACTTATTATCTTGCGGCCGCCATTTAGTAAGTTGCGGCTGCCACTTATTATCTTGCGGCCGCAACCTCAAATTATGTAATTGAAAACAGACATTGGGGCAGGTTGTCATTCATAAGGACGTAAAGTCGTGCAATTGTTGTCAGTATTTTGCAGTTAGACAGCATGGTATAAAGCCCAGCTTGGACACATTTTAAATGCAGCCATATGTATCCTTGATGATTTCCTTGGTCTGTCTGGGTGTTGACAATGAACATGGCCACATCTAACAAGTCAGATTTGTGTTTTCTCCGGAAAAGTCCAAGTTTCCACAATTCACGCTTTAGGGTCCGCATACTAATTATGGTTCTATGATTCGCTGCCAAAGAGCACAGGATTTCTCTGTAATTTAATCCAAGCTGGAAATAAACTTGTATCAATAAATTCCGCTACATGTTGTCTAACTGCAAAATACTGACAACAATTGCACGACTTTACGTCCTTATGAATGACAACCTGCCCCGATGTCTGTTTTCAATTACATAATTTGAAGTTGCGGCCGCAAGATACTAAGTTGCGGCCGCAAGATACTAAGTTGCGGCTGCAAGATAATAAGTGGCGGCCGCAACTTACTAAGTGGCGGCCGCAACTTATTATCTTGCGGCCGCAAGATATAAGTGGCGGTGCTGTAAAATACATCTCATTCAGTGAAACATATATGTACGGAAGCCGGATAGTGCCAGGGGATAAAAGGTAAACTATATTTTTCACGAGCGCGTGAATATTTTTTATGTACAATTTATCTGGCGGCCGCCACTTATTATCTGGCGGCCGCCACATAATTATCTGGCGGCCGCCACTTATTATCTGGCGGCCGCCACATAATTATCTGGCGGCCGCCACCTATTATCTGGCGGCCGCCAGATAATTATGTGGCGGCCGCCACATAAATTTCTGTACTATTTAACTCTAAATCAAAGGTAAAATTTGTACGTACTTTTTTTGTGGTACGAGGTATAATTTTTTTTTATGAAATGAGGGCCATTCCAAGAGCTTCAAAATTAAGTAAAATTTTTCTCTGTAGGTGCTTTACTTTTGGAGATATGGCTGTCCGAATAGAGCAGGTTATGCTAATTAGTCAAAAGTTCGTTGACACCTAACTCAAAAAATAATTGACCAAATGACCGAGGAGTCCAATCAGCACACCGAATTTCGTTTCAATCCGGGTCGGTCAGGTCCAAAAGCATGTTGAATTGACACGGAATGACCCACAACTCATAATTTTTTCATGTTACTTTTTGGTTTGCTTTTGTGTTAACATGACTCAGTGTTATTAAATTTTGTGGTTATACTATTTACGACTTTGGTAATGCTTTTGCTGTATCGCTTTCATTCGGTGACATAGCCCTGACCAATGGGTTTGCTTCCTCCTTCCGGCTGCAATTCCAGAAAATTTGGTTAAATTTAGGAAAGTTGGGAGTTTGATTTGGGAAAAACATCCTCTAAAACTACATTTTCAAAATGTAATGCCCAAATGAATTTCCGATTATATAAAGCCCCACAACTCTACCATAGTTAAAGCCAAAACATCATTGAGAATTTAAGGCTATACATTTCCAAACCCATACATTTTCTATAAATACAAAATGTAACAATCAGCCAACTCGTTTTTCAAAGGTTAGTTGAATGCATACTTTAATCACGGTTCTATAAATCACGGTACTTTACTCACGGTAATTTACAAGCAAACACTTTGTCAATGAAATATATCAACCATGTCATTAACAGCGGCGTAACAAACAAACAAATTCGGCGGGGGTGCACTCTAAAAACAGATTGGTTATAAAAACAACCAAGATGTTGGTAGATATGTGTCTAACCGGGCTTATTTGTTAATTTAACCAATATATCATGGGTTGAATTAAATATGCACTGTAAAAACTCCCGGGTCAGAATTGACCCGGTTTCGGGTCCTAGGGGGACAGACAATCTGTGTCAATGTGACCCAGAATCCGAGCCAAAATCACAGCTTTTTAACAAAATTTCTGGTCACATTGACACAGATTCCGGGTCAAACTGACCCGGATTCCGGGTCAAACTGACCCAGAAATGGGTCTTGCCCTCTGGGACCCGAATCCGGGTCAATTCTCACCCGGGAGTTTTTACAGTGTGCATTAACCAATATTTTGGTTAATTTGGTTACAATGTATCGTTGTTAAACTAACCAATATCTTGGTTTTAACCAATAAGCTCGGTTGGACACATATCTACCAACATCTTGGTTGTTTTTAACCAATCTGTTTTAGAGTGCATGTGGGGGTGGGCAAAGACAAGAAAATCCCGACTGACCCACAGGTCACGTCCTCAGGGATATAATGTTGAAAATTTGGGATTGTAAAATCCTAGTTGAACTTCTTGAAAAACATAAACTTTCATTTTCTCAAATTTGAGCTCCACTTGAAAAAAAGCTTGTTTTGTATCGCAATCCCAAATTGCTAATTTTAAGCTTGATTTTGTGACATTTACCCAACAAATGTACTCTCTGATTTTCACCAAACGTTAATGTAATCGGGTTTATAACGCTTTACATTATGTACTTTATGACGTGTTAGCAAACTAAACAATGTAGGCCTAGTACCTAAAGGGTCCTTTGACTACAAATTTCTGACACGACGAAATAATGTTAGTTTATTATTGCGCTTAAAATACATTTATTTCGTGCGCTCAAAACCATTTTGCGCTTAGGAATGGGCAACTCAAGCATCACTGAACTTATAAACAACATTACGTGCTTCACACTTTTTAACTATCGCGTTGTGCAAACATGAGAAGTATAGGCTTGTACTTTTCTTTCCGTCTTTTATCTGTGTTTTATAAGCATTCTTAAATGTTTATGTTATAATCATGAACTCGTTCAAAACATTCCCCCAGCTAACTGTGTAAATATGAATAAAAACTGCTATCAAAATGTCGAAACCGAGGTGGCAGAACATTGTTTTTCTCGCTTAAAGGGGCTATCTCGTCGACGTAAAAATTCTTGCCCGGAACAGTTACCGCATGAAGTGCGTAGTCAAGGCGCGCGGCACCCCAGATAGTGGCATACTACCAACATGATCATCGAACTGGCAAAATAAACAGTTTTTGAAAGCTAAATTTCGAAACAATCGCATGTAACGATGCATGAGTTTTGTAACGGTTAATAGGGTAACACTCACTTCGGGTAAAATTTGGCATGTGAGTTGCACAGAGCTTGCTGTAAAGTACACGCAATTTTAATTGTAATTGATACTGTAATCTTAATTGAGACAAACAATTATTAAATGCATTTTATACTTTGTCAGTTCGTAAAATCCATGAGCGCGTGTGTCGTACAGAAAAGGATTTTCGAACTTACAAAGTTATTTGCATTCAATAATTATCTTAATCAAAATTGCAATATGAGCTTAAACTTACTCACGTATAACCCACCTTCCAGGGCCCAATTTCATAGAGCTGCTAAGCACACAAATCTGCTTAGCGTAGATAATATATGCTTAGCAGAATTGGGTTACCAGTCCATTTATCATGCAATGTATATTGCCCTTGACTGGTTCCCTGCTGATTTTGGCTAAGCATGAAAATTTGCTTAGCAGTATTTCCTGCTAAGCAGCTCTATGACATTGGGCCCAGATTTTACCCGAAAGTGTGAGTGTAATCCTATTAACTTCCCTTTTGAAACTCACAGCGTTACACGCGATATTTTCAAAATGTAGTTTTTAAAAACAGTGAATATTTTGCCAGTTTGTAAAGAATAATTCTATTTATATAATTATGATCCAACACAGCATTAATGTTTCGGCTAACAGTTTTTAAGGTTACATGATAGCCTCCTGTAATCAAGTGCGAGATACGCCCGAGACATTATTGGAGAGAAGTTTGATAATTCTATGAAAATTTCTCGTTTGCCAATGCCAGTACTTTTCAGCTGAATGTCTTAATGTCAGAATACATGCACTATATCTGCTCCAGGTCATCGTGAATCATGGAGCGAAGCCTGTGGTACAGCAGCAGTGCCTCATCTGCATTGGTGGGAGGGTCCCATCTATGTTCAATCATGTACAAAAGGAAAAGTTCAAATAACTCCTCCTCGCATGGAAAACCATCCCTGAAGGTACACTCGGTGCGACATACATCTATTTGGCACTGATCAACTGGCTTCAAGTAGTCACGATGGCCAAACAATTCTGACATGGTGAAGAGGACGAAGGGTCTTCCATTGGGAACGTTCTGGTTCTTGGATTTTCGTATGCGGTGGCAGTTCCATATAGACATTACCATATCCAAATCATTCTGGAAAAGAAGAAATAACAGGAATGTTAAAGACATAATTCTGTATCTGTACCGGTATCTGTAAGCCTATCTGTTGGGTATTTACACAAGGTCATCGTGGGATACATAAGCTGCAGGTGTGACGTGACCAAAAAGAAACTAATTATGGTTTCCATTATCTCCTATGAGTCCGGGGCTCTAACTAAAGAATGTAATTTTCAAAAATGGAAGCTAAAACTCACCTGGACCAACCTCATAAAACAAAACTGCATTAGTCCTTCGTCGAGGGGGTCTCCTGTGAATTCGCCATCATCCTTTACTGTCTTCAGGATTTCCATCCAGAATTGTGTACATTCTTTACGCAGCATGCACCAGAAAGCCTCTATCCGTTGGTTATGAGTACTTTTCCCATACAGAAAGCTTTTTCGCTCTGACAAGAAATTTTGCATTGCAGCCACACGCCCGTTCTCAGTTCCCATGTCTCCTCTGACCATATGTGGACACCCCTTCAGATCGCCCACTGCCTCCATGTAATACCCAGCGATTACTCTAGGGTCACTGCTGGTGCGATATACGTTTAACCAAACCAACTGACGTGAAAAACCATCCATACAACCGTTGATGCGTAACCCATATGACTTTAATTTGTCATAGGAATCCAAGTGCCATAAATAGTTAGGTCCTCTTGCAAAGTATTCTCGTCTTCTAAGCCTGCCTCTCCTCCTGAGTTCCAAACCTTCTGGATCTATAATCTTCATCATGGCATAAACCGTGTCTCTCTGGACGACCTTGCCCGCTTGCAGACATTTCAAATGCATCCATCTGTATCCATGCATGCTGCCACTTTCCCTAATCTGTTCCAAGATGAAGGAAGCAACATCTAAAACGTCTGTAAGATGTTTGCGACGAAACAAACGTTGGCCACACAAGCGTCTTTTCAAAGTCCTAAGACTAAGAAAGATTCGATGGTTCATAGCAAGGGCGCACAAAATTTCTTTGTAACTGAACCCCAAGTAGAAATACATTGATATAATGTCTTGATCCATTGCTGATCTGAGAAGAAAATCAAAATACTGAAATTACTACATGTACAATACAAAGAGTTCTGTGATGAGCAATAGACTAGAGGTATGTGGGACGAACAATCATTAGCGATTTAACGATTGTAAATAAATGACAGGTTTCGTAACCCACAAACGCAATCCAACGTTTTGTCATTACTGTATTTGTTGTGTGTTCAGGTTTATACGTGTAAATCATAAAAAAACCTTGGTTGGATACATTCAGTAATTGCAAAGATAAAAACCGGCAGTGGAGGCTTACATCTTGATTTAACTGGTTCTGGTTGTGAGCGTTGACATTCATGAAGCATGCTACATTTCCAAGCAACGAATAACAAGTAATAAGTGGCGGCCGCCAGATAATTATGTAGCGGCCGCCAGATAATTATGTGGCGGCCGCCAGATAATAAGTAGCGGCCGCCAGATAATTATGTGGCGGCCGCCAGATAATTATGTGGCGGCCGCCAGATAATTATCTGGCGGCCGCTAGATAATAAGTGGCGGCCGCCAGATAATTATGTGGCGGCCGCCAGATAATTATGTGGCGGCCGCCAGATAATTATGTGGCGGCCGCCAGATAATAAGTGGCGGCCGCCAGATAAATTGTACATAAAAAATATTCACGCGCTCGTGAAAAATATAGTTTACCTTTTATCCCCTGGCACTATCCGGCTTCCGTATATATGCACATGTCAAGTGGCACCAATGAGGCTTCATACAATACACCGATGTTTGGAAGTGAACCATGAATAATTCGCTAATTTTGAAGAGAACTAAACTGTCTGAAAATGGCTACTACTTAATAGACTACAAACTTATTTTAGATTTGAATTTAAATAAAAGTAAATGCAGGTTCTGTAATGGTCTGCATAACTTGTTTCAGACGACTGGAATTTCAACTAACTCTTACTAGCGACCAGGAATGGTTTTGGGAAACAATTTCTTTTGGGAAAAATAGAATTAGCTGTTGCAAACTGCTAACCAAAATGGCCTATGGTTAATGCAAAAAAATGTTAATGGCCCCACTTGTTGACCTTATCCACTTACCCACAAATCATGCATAGGCATACAAGAGTCACTATAAATGTAAAAAAGAAACAGTCAAGTGGAAAGAAGTGAAAGAGCGTAGCAGATTGCACTCAGAAAAAGCAGGGGATAGACAATGAATACCACGCCGAAAAGGATGGAATCCTAAAAGAAGAAGTCCAATTTGGGAAGGAGAAAAAATAAATAATGATTAAGTAATTAAAGACAGACTTGTATGGGGGATATCGGTAGGAAAAAATTAAAGCAAAGATAAAAGTTATTAATCATTTAGGCTATTTTGATGTTCAGACCATGGGTTTGAATGGTCTGGATACCGACGTAACGACGCTCTTCAAAATGGATAGCTCAGTTGGCAGAGCGTAGGTACGTTAAACCGGTGGTCGCAGGTTCAAATCCCACTCCAGTTAATTTTTCTTTGTTCATCCAAAATGCTTGTTTTTATACAAACAAAAAATAAATTCTATCGGCTGCCGTTTCACAGCCACGGGATTGGCAATTATCAAACAAGTGCTGAATTTTAATCCGAAGCTCACTAACCTCATCAAGTCCATACTGATTCAAATCCTCCATTAATTATACGGTGATAGAATTAATAAGCATTTGAAACACACACACGGCACACATTCTAAATGTTGCACACAAATTAAGCCCGACACGATTTTAAACGTGAAAGAAAACCCTCCTTTTCACTGCAGTATGTATAGGAAGTGTAGGACTGGAGAAGTCTAATGCAGAACAAGCGTGATTATTATTTCGGATACTTATTGGTGTTTGGCAAAGAGCCCCAAACAAAAGCATCCACCTGTTAAGTTCTGTTGGTAGTTCTTCCCTTTTCTTCAAAAACATTTCCCTTTTTAACGAAATTAGTTAGACCTTTGAACGAGGGTCCAAAGAAAAGCACAAACCTTGGAGAATAATTAAGACATTTTCTCATGAAGAAGTCTCAGAAGTTATCCTAAAATTGTTTCTACGGTCTAAAATGGGAATTGTTTACCGCAGAGTCCAAGTTAAATCCTAAAATTAAACGAGTAATTTACGATGTTTGATTGAGATTCTACGGAACCGTAATTACGTAGCGAAGGAGATTATATGAGATAGCGCTTGCCGCCCAGCAGGATCATTCTTTAGCGAAGTTGAGTTTGCCTGTAAAGAAAAACAAGGGAAGGGGTTGGATGACCATCAGGGAGGGCATATAATCTCCTTCGCTACGTAATTACGGTTCCGTAGAATCTCAATCAAACATCGTAAATTACTCGTTTAATTTTAGGATTCTACGTCACCTCCATTACGTAACTCAGGGACTATATGAGATATTTAGAGCCAGGTAAACGAAACTTTAACCAACACCTGTACAAAAGTATGCTCTATTTCTTCAACATTTTATTTATTGTTACAACTTATAAACCACACAACTGGAAAATATACGTGTATTGACAATTGATTTCATACAAATGAAAATTCAGACACATGTAAGCTATTAAGATAAACTTCCCTGAAGTTTAGTGGAAAAAGTACCCAGTTTCACTACTGGCTTGTTGTAAAAACGAGCAAACGTAGACGCCCCTGACCAGCCTGCTGTTGCAAGGATGGTCTTAAGAGGAACACCACAATTAGTGGCTGCTGAGGTGGCGGCTGCTCGAACACTGTGTGCTTTGAAGATAGAAACATCAATATCTGCATCATTTAGCACATGTTTAATCCATCGACTGATGGTATCTCTAGAAACAGCCTTATGCGGCTTTCTGTAGCTAATAAAAACACTACATTCCTTTCCTCGTAGTGTAGCAGTGCGAGTTAAATATTCATTTAATGCTTCAACAACACAAATCTTCTTATTGGAAGGAAAAGCAGGCAAAAATAAGTCTGACAAATGCACTCCAGGGCGCGTTTGTTTCAACAACTTATGAACTGAAATACGACACTCATTGGGTGTAAGATTGATGTCATCAAGTGTCAGTAGATGCAACGTCTGCACTCTCTGAGCAGATAACAGAGCTAACAACGTCACTACCTTCTTACATAAATGCATTAGTGACAGTTTTGAATTTGCATCATGTAGATCAAAATATTGTAAAACAAGGCTAACATCCCAGATTGTTTGATATCTAGGAAAAGAGGGTCTCTTAACAAAAACTCCTCTCATAAACCTACAAGTTAATGAGTGGCTGCCAAATGATACTCCATTAGGAAACTCAACAATAGTGGCTATTGCCGATCTGGCCGTATTGATAGCACTATAACTTAACCCAGCTTCAAAAAGTTCGGTTAAAAATTCAAGAGCCTCGTTTATAGATGGCGATAAGGGATTAATGTGTCTTTGACTGCAGTATAATTTCCACTTAAGTAAATATGTTCGGTACTGTTTCTGCGTTCCTGGCCGCCAAGAGGACAGGATGACTTCTGCAGCTTTGTCAGAAATGCCTGAGGTTTGGAGACGTCTCCGAACAAGTGGCATGCTAGAAGTGCCATCTTCTGATGCAGAGGGTGAACTGCCGCCTGGTCTTGAGGCAAATGCAGCGGTTCTCTGTTTGGCCGTATTAGCACAGGTTGCGCCACCAACATAGTCATCACACTCGGAAACCAATGTTGAGTTGGCCAATTGGGAACTACAAGCAAGACTTCTGCTTGGTCCTGCTGAATCTTTTGAAGTACACGGCCAATCAGACTGAATGGAGGAAAAGCATAACAACGGAAATTATTCCATGATAATGAAAAGGCATCAATTGCATAAGCTTCAGGGTCTGGTTTCCAAGCAACATAGGGCTTTAATTGGTAATTTAATCTTGAAGCAAATAAGTCAATATCTGGTGTGAAAATCAGATTTATCAATTGCCGGAATAAGTGCGGCTTAAGCATCCACTCTATATCGACGTTCGTACGCCTGGACTCAATGTCGGCATGAATGTTCAATTTGCCAGGTATGTGTGATGCTGACAACCAAATATTTCTGGTAATACACCAAAGCCAAATATCTTTTGCAAGGTCATTGCACGCTTTTGAGTGAATTCCACCCATATTATTGACGTAAGTCACTGCTGTTACATTGTCCAATTGTAATCGGACATGTGTTTGCTTCAGATTCGAGCAGAACGACTTCAAAGCCAAAAATCCAGCTAGAAGTTCCAAAAAATTATTATGATTTTGCACCTCTTGCGGGGTCCAATGCCCCCCAGTACATTGCCCATTGCATTCGGCACCCCATCCTATTTGAGATGCATCCGATGATACAACTATATTTGGCTGGGAATGTACAGTTAAGCATTTAAAGACTTGTTCGGATTCAATATTTTCAATCCACCATGTCAGCTCATCCTTTGCATTTGGCGACAAACTCATTGAAGTATCATAGTCGTTGTTATTATTCTTAAGTGCCTCTATTTTGTCCCATTCAATATGACGATAAAATAATTTACCATAAGCCAGTCCTGGAAGACATGACACTAACTTTCCAATTACTTGGCCCACCTCTCGTATCGAGGGCGATTTCTTCAGGAGCAAATTTTTGCATAAGTCCTGAACTTTAGCTGACTTATTTATTGTTAATGATACAGTCATATCAGTGGAATTTAGCACAAATCCCAAGAAGGTACATATTTTGTCCGGTTTAAATACCGACTTAACGTCATGTACAATAAACCCCTTTTGGGTCAATAAGTTCGTGATTGCCTTTACATTTGTGCAACAATTCTCATAGGACTCACCAAACAAAAGTGAGTCATCAATGTAAGCTACTGACTTAAAGCCACGAGTTCTTAAGCAAGAGTAAATAGGCTTCATCAGCTTTGTAAAAATACGGGGAGCACAAGCAAGCCCATTTGGAAGACAAGTATACTGATACAAAGTGTCCCTCCAGAGGAATTTTAAATATTTCTTGTGCTCCAGTGCCACCGGTACAGTATAGTACGCATCCTGTAAGTCAACAGATGCCATATAGCAATCCTTTGTCATTAAGTTTATGGCAGACTGTAGTGTCTCCATCTTAAAATGACGGTATGTTACAAATCTGTTTAACGATTTTAAGTTAAGGATCATTCTATAAGATCCATCCTTCTTTGGTCGAAGAAAGATGTTTGAAATAAACTGTCCGCAATCATGGTTGGTTATCTCAATCACCCCTTTGTTAAGAAGCTTTTCAACCTCTTGATCTAAAATCTGCCATTCACTTGGGCTTAGGGCAATTTACTTTGGTACTTTCATTTGAAAGGGACTGTTGTCGAATTCAATGTGTAATCCCTGAACTATGTCTAGTATGGAGGGATCTGATGTAATTTGTCTCCATTCTTGGATATACATGTTTAGTCTACCCGCTATCAATGGGGTTGCTTGTGCACTAGTAACAATGTTAGTGCTCACCTGTGTTTCATCGGGTGTTGCATTTACATGCGGTTGCCTTGGCCTCTCCTGCCTCGTCGGGATGAATAGTTGCCCCTTTGATAATTGACATTGTACTGGCTGCTGTTGCGCCAGTTTTTTGACGAGGAGCCACGCCCACCTGCAAAGTTCTGAAAATATTGTCCTCTACGGGACGGCCATGTGGAGGCTGACCTCCCATATTGTGTGTTCGATTTTCCAATTTTTATGCCAACTTTGTTGGTTGCACTGATGTCTTGCACCTTTTTAGGTAAGTCATCGCCGAACAAATGTTTGGTTTGAGGAAGAGTTTGGGTGCATAATTGCCTGTACTGCGAATTCAGCTCTGGCTTAATCAATTCTCTCCGGCGATTATTTAATTCAAAATTGCCGTGAGCTAACAATGTCATTGCATCAATGGCCAATTTCACGTCTCCTTACCATTTTCTTTGGTCAAGAGTTTATCAGTTAGTTGTACAAGTGGAACAAGGGATGCCATTAGTAATCCCTGTACTTTTTGACATTTAATGTCAAGAGACCTTGAACTGGGTTTTAGTTGAGACCAGATTTCTGGATTAACGGCAGTTTTTGTGATATTTTCACAATTTTGTGGCCGGGGGTATTTGTTTTGTTTAGTCGCTAGTTTTTCATCAGACATTTTTGTTTTCAAAATTCTATCCACTAGCGTTGCAAGTTTATCCTTAACTTTTGGCCCAGTACTGTCCTCAGCCTCATATTCTTGCTGAATATCCCCCAGAAAATCAGTCTCAGCTGACGATTCATTGGCAGAGATAATCAAACCATCAATTTGTGCGTCAGAATTTTCATCGGCACTGCTTTCCTGCAACTTGACTTTCTTTCCCACCTGGTCATTGCTTTGAGTTTGGGCTTTGCGTTTTGGGTTATTTAACCCCGCAAAATGGGCTGTCATGGCCCCTGCTATTTGGGCAAATCCTTGTTGCATATTATCCACAAAGGAATCATTTAACATCTGAAACATCTCAGCATTATTGAGCGAATTTTCGCCTTGCTGAGTTGCCAATGAATCAGAGGCATTTGCCTGGGGTACATGTACTCGCATTCGTTTAGTTGCTGATTTTTTACCTTTAGAAGTACCCTTTCCTTTACATTTCCCACCTTGTTGTTTAACAGCAGGCAGCATTGGCTGACTTTCCGGAGATTTCTCCATAGTAGATTTGCTGCCATCTCTAGTGGGTGTGGCATGAAGCGAGAAGTCTGACATTGCAGACAAGGTATCCAACTCTAACACGCTGTCGACATAGGCCTCGGCCATTCTAACTCTACTGAATACAAACACAATTTGTCGCTGAACAATTATATCCGTCCGATCCGCGGCTGGGTTTAGAGCACAATGATCCTGCTGGGCGGCAAGCGCTATCTCATATAGTCCCTGAGTTACGTAATGGAGGTGACGTAGAATCATGAATGGCAGTTTTTTTAAAAAACCTGTTCTGTTCCAAATCTTGTTGATTCAGATTTTCAAGCTTATGAATAAGACAAGTAATGCAGAAATAACCTTGAAGGTGTTCAAATAATAACTCAATCTTTTTCAAAGATAATTAAATTTGAATCCTGTCATAGGAAATTTTAAGCAATAAATTTCCCCTCAGACCAGACATCTCCAGAATGCGTAAAAAGTGAATGCTACGGGTCTCAACTAAAAACAACAACACACAAACCAAAAATTCAACAAAACACCTTTTCACCGAAGACATCATTTAATGCACTTGAATGCACATCAGTGCATTTTGATATAAAAAAAACTATGTAATAATACAAGTACAGGTGCTATTTCTCAGTGTTTAAATTTGTATACCTGGGCCATTAAATACACAAGAAGCACTCCACTAATTGTCATAACTGAAAAACAAACATGTAATTATTTATATTTGTTTACATTGCCGATCATACCTCAGATTAGTTACTCCAAAATGCTCAACCATAATTCTTATGACAAACTTTAATGAACAATTTGGTTTCGACCAGTTTTAAGTTTAATGACCCCCCCCCCTCCCCGGCGAACCATGCATTGAATCATTTTCGTTGTAAACACTTATTGTAGGAGAGCAACTTGTTAATACGATATCACAACTTGGTTTATTATCTCAAAAGGGTAACACCTTTAAGAGAGGTCTTCTTGATACAATCATTGCAAATTTTGTGATGAAACTTATTTCTGTTGTTGTTAATACTTGATAATAGACATTAATAATGCTGTCACAGTATATGTCTAGTTTCTCTCGTGCAGTAGCAATCATCGATATTGATTCTCATTTTACCACAAATGGGGCCAGACTATTTTTTTCTTCCTTCAAGCCTCAGTTTGGGTTACAATGGGTTGAACGGAAAATAAACAATATGGCTGCACTATGATAAAGATCCATGATAAGGGCCCAATTTCATAGAGCTGCTTTAGTGGGTAATTTTGCTTAAAATCTATCTGCTTAGCAAAACTAAAGAGGGAAACCGGTCATGGATGGTACCGGTACATGTCATATGGTATTTTGGCTGGTAACATTTGCTGGCAAGCAAAATTTGTTTGTGCTTAGCTAATTTGCGTGCTTAAACCAGATTTATGACACTGGGCCCTGTTTCTTTCAATGTTTTCTCTAACCGTTTATAGCAAAAACACAAGACAACCTGGTCACAAAATGAGAAAACTAATGTAACAAATTTATCACAACTACGGAATACAGTCTAATCAATAGTTACCCGACACTCACTTGTACAATCAGAGTATAAATAGTATGAACAAATACAACTAGTCAAATATAAATGAAAATTCTCTGTTGTAAAAACCTGAATACATTTTGCAAGTGAAACAATTACAAATAGCAAAGAATAACAGACTCTTGTGTTAATTAAAAATGCTGTTTTCAGAAAAAACAAAAACAAACAAATAATACAATCCACTGTAACTGCCCTGGGCCCAATTTCATGAAGCTTTTGGGCATAAAATTGCTTTGAAAAAACAAAAACAAACCAAACTTGCTTAGCAGAAAAAGGTTACCAGCCAAAATACTACGCAATATATATTGTACGTGACTGGTCCCCAGTTAATTTTTTGCTTAGCAGAAACAGTTGCTGAGCACCATTTTCTGCTTACCAGCTTTATGAAATTGGGTCAACGTATATAGCTGTTTGAACATAAAGGGCCTATAATTCTAAGCACACAAATCTGCCAAGCATAGAAAAAATCTTGCCTAGCAAAAACGGGTGACCAGTCAAAATGCTGAGTAATGCTTAAATTGCTTTTGACTGGTTCCACACTGAATTTTGCTGAGCATTAAGCTGTAGTAAGACATTTGAAGCAGTTTGTAATTTATCGGTAGATGCTGACAATATTACAGACGAAAATAAAAGCCATTCTGGAAGAGTCTGCATGTCTGACATGGAAATAAAACAATTCACCCACACAGATGTACAGTAGATCTTGCATAAAATATACGTAAAAAGAAAACTAATTCTATTTTTTCGTTTCTTTTTCTAAAGCACTACTTGGTAAAGTAGTAATGCGATTGGCCTAAATGTTGAAAAACCAATTAAACTATATTTTCACTTTTCAAGAGAAATGTTCAATTGTGGGACATAAATAAATATGAAACAGAAAAAATTAGTGAAACAAAAATTGACATTAAAGCAAAGTTGGTATCACTTTTTGCATTACTCAACGTCAGATTTTTTCCCCTCTTCTTTTTTTTCCTTTTACTTTCAGGTGAAATCTTGATTGAAAACATTGGATTTATGTTTGTACAGCCCCTTTGTCACGCTAGCAAATGATGTGATTGTTGGCATAATAGATACAAGATTTACCAACTACAGTTTAGAAACAAAGAAAGCTGCATTCTTTTATGTCACTCACTGGGGGGGGGGGGATAAACATGTGAAAATGTTCTGTCATTTTGTACTAAATGAGACTGTAATACTGTCATGGGATATATCTATAAAAATCAGAGGATAGAAGAAAATATATATGTGAAAAAAAGGAGAAAGCAATGTTAAGATGAATAAGAAATTGCACAATATTTTTGGTCATCTGAAGAAAACCACCCAAATAAGCCTCTTCAAGGTGGTTTTCCAGTAGACCTTATGCACATGACGACATTTGAGTAGGGTGCCCTCGGCTTGAGGTCATGTTACCTCTAAGATGGCGCCATGATGACATCAATGCATAAGGTCTACAAACAGCTGCTGTTTGCATTCATTTCTTCAGGAGCATAAAACTGATGAAATCTTTACTGATGAACGAGGAACGGGAGACTTTTGGGGGCACTAGGTGGCAGCAGACTACCAGGTAAATCCATTGCTCTTAGAAATTTGCACATGTTCAGAGCTGGAAATTTACCTGGTATAAAGTCTGCTGCCACCTAGTGTTCCAAAGTATCCCATCAGGTTAAATATTAGCTGGCGTTGAACTTCAAATGATCCCTGCCAAAACTTGTTTACAATTTGTTGCTACTTTCTTCAGCAAACAATTTTCAAAACTTTATGTTGATTTTTATTTTGGTTTAGTGTTATTATATTAATACTAGGTATGTATTTAACACAGCTGACAGAAATACCTGGGTTTGGTCTTACAAAGCTTAAGAAATTCATCTTTACAGATCTTGTCATTACCAGAGATTTATAATACACAATCTCCTCAGAAATTGACATCAATTCACTGGTTTAATAACTCATCTTAAGATGAGTCTTAACACTCTGTGAAAGCCAAGCCCAGATGTATAAATATTTCATACATATAGAGAATAATATAGCGTATGTAAAAGCATGCAGTAATGTGCCAATACATGAGAACATGCATTTAAGCCAGCGGAAGCTGTCATAGAAGATTTCATTCCCAAACATTTTCTTGCAAGCGAGTGCAGTGGGGATTTTTACTGCACAGTCTTTTGTTTGGATCTTACTAAAAACCAATCCATTAAGCCCCACCCCCCAAACATGTTGGCCAATCACAGCATTGGCTACATCACCACTGTACACATGAGCAGCACAATGTACGACTTTAGTGTGCGTGCTGTAAGTATGCACATACATTGTTTACAATTTCCAATAGGATTTTATCATGTTAGACTTTTGTTGGACTTTCGACGGCACGGCCAAGGCTGTGATTGGTCAATACGTAAGAGGCCGGGCTTCATGGATTGGTCTATTGTCCTGATAAGAATGCTAGCCTGGTAAATTGAAATATCTCAGCATAAAAATAGAACTCACACTGAGCATCCCTACTCAATTCTTCAATTACGATATTTCACGCTTCTTTTCCACAAAATCATTTGATTCAGTTCAATTCAATTCATTGCAAAATCATCTCAATAACAGCGGATCACTTTAAAAACGAATCCAACTCGTCTCGCATCAATGGATATAAGTTTTATGAGCCACTAGTTGCCTCCCAGTTCTTGGACACTGCTGAAACCACTAATGAAGCATTCCTAACAACCCGCCTTTCAAACACTGCTACTGACCCCAATTTACACTGAGTGATCTCTTGAAAGAAGAGTTTAGCCAATTTTAGCCTAACTTTCAAATCTGGAGGTTTGTAATGAAGTTCACAACGATTGGTGTGATACATGTAAATAGTTTGCTACCAACTTCGGATGTCAGGTTTGTCTTTTCACAGGCAGTCACATTGGGTTTAAACTAGCCTTCTGGCTAGTTAAAATAAATGCTTGGGAAACACAAAAACTTAATACAACGTAATAAAATTAATACAACGTAGTATATGGGACTTTAAAAAGAGAACAGAAATGTCAGTTTTGTCCCAACCCTGTTTATGAAAGCATTAGTACACACGTATTGCCTATTTAATGAGTTTTTTTTGGTTTTTTTAAACTCATAAACACGATTTCACCATTTGCTGTTGGTAACACATGGGAAAAGCCAGCAATTGCCTTTTTTTCATTTGCCAACAAATTAATTGATAATGAATTGGTTTAAATACCAAGTTTGAATTCTTCTACGCAGACAGAAGGGGCAAAGTGTTTACATGACTTGTTTAAAAACTTCTCTTGTTATGTAGAACCAACATTGGATAAAATTGATTTACCATGAGTTTACACGCTTGTAACCGAGTTTTTAATTCATGGTTGCTCATGATGTTGGGAAATTTTTCTTCAGAAAAATGATAAGTCCCTGAAACATTATAACAATGCATCTGAATTATCAATTTGTTATTAATTAGGCCTTTAGAGACTACAGTGGCTGCAAGAAGCTTGCATCAATACAGTGGTTGGCCAAAGTAATTCAGCTGACGTTTTTATGAATTTACACAATATTATGTCTCTATTGAAGATATCTATCAATTCTAAAACAAAACAAAAATGCTAAATTGCGGGTTTCTTTTCAGGCAACGGATTAGAAGATTTTATGGGGAAAAAAAATCATCAAAAATACACCATTATGGCATTGGTTGTGCGCAAAAGGGTCGCTTTCCACGATTATACACATCGCATTACCGTCTAGCTTGCAAGACTGAAAACTACATCTTGCATCAATTTTGCAATTCAAAAAGTAGAGGTTTACCCCTCCCCATGAATTTGAACCCCCCTCCTCCCCCCAATCTGATTTTAAAATGACGTCGTTGGATTGATCATGGGCGAGTCATACACCCAGTCTACGGGAACCCATTGTCGTTTGGAAGACATCCCATCAATGGCTTCTTTGAGCTTATTGAACGACTCCTCTAAGTTACTGTTGACGATGACCACATCGAAAAGGTGATAGTAGGTCTGCTCCATCCTTGCGCTCTCCTTGACTGTCTTTTGAAGATCCTCATCCTGCAAAAGAATCATGATGAACTGAGTTATCCAAATTTAATCAGCCATTTGCCAGTTAGATTTGATTACTATACCTCATACATATTCATGATCGAGAGCCGAATTCTCACTGGTCCATTCCGTATCACGTGCAAGATGCTATTTTATGCTGTTTACCAAGCGTGCGTGCCAGCATTCACATACATTCTAAATATGCATGCGTAGTAGACTGTCGCATGTGCAACAGTCTACATGCACATGAAAATATGGCATCAAACGTATATGTCAATCCGCGTTTTCTCAAGCTCAATGGTGACTAACTACAGAAGTATGAGGTATAGTAAAACAAATATAACAATATTAGCTCCCCTCGGTATTGGAAGTTGACAAACTAGCTCCCTGGGCTTCGCCATGTTACGTTTGTGTTATAATGTCTCAGTGCTACAATTACTTGCTTAATCACAAGTGAACACTAAAGTTTAAATTCCTCAGACTAGAAAACAGTTGCTATGTCGCATGATTCAAAGCAAGCTTTTCTGTCAGAACTACCCCAAAACACCCATACACAATTCTGAATGAATGCCAAACTACTGTTATTTACTGTCAAAACTTCAAGATAATTACTAGCTGTAAAGAGTGATAATCATTTAAATGTTAATGTTGTGGTGTCCATTTTTCTTTCCTTTTCTTGTCTCTTGGTCATTAACCAAAACCCATTAGCCTTTTTTGAGACATGGTGAACACTATGGGAGTGCACTGTTCAGTCTGGGTGTAAACAAATTTACCCAAACCAAATAGTACCCTGGTAATGTGTCCACCATATCTGAAAAAGGTTTATGACAGCATAGCTATTGGTAACTTTGAGTATCTATCTGTATTCTTGGATCGTACGCATGTTTCCATTGTTTAACTTCAGCATGGCCGCCTGTGCATAGGATCTATTATCAGGCTCAGTACAAACCTACTACTCCTAGATCTTATCTTTTTAGTCATTTTCTTCTGTTGTGGTCCTCTTCTTCCCTTTCTTGGTAGTCTCCATCTTGAGTGACCATTAATGGCCTTATGACAGGCACACCTAAAATTTGTACTATCATTTTGATTCTTCTTTTTACCAATTTTGGGGTGAACAAAGAAAAATTGACTGAAGCGGGATTTGGACCTGTGACCACTGGCTTAACGTACCGTTACATGTTTCTCCGATTCTCCGGCTACTTTGGCTGCCTCATGGATCTGGCGCAGTGTTTCTAACTCTGGGGCCTTGATGAACACAACGAGCGGAAGAAACTCACTGTTCCTGAGAAGCTTCAGTGACTGTAGAGAAGGAGACAGACAGACAGAGAGCTCAAGATTGATTGACTTCAGAGGAGGCAATAATCTTTGATGAAATGTTCAAACCAATTCAGATTTGACAAGAATCCATGAAATATCCAAGATGCAGTTTTATAACAAAATGGATCTGATACTATCTGTGTCAGTTAAGTCTCCAATCTTACACAAATACAGCTTCTGCTTGTACTACTGTAGAGTGTAATAATACAAGAAGAGTCACAAACAAGTGTCTAAAGAAATGCTGAAAGACAATAGCAGTTGACCCAATAAGTTCTTGCATCAAAAGAAAACTATAAAACTGTTTTTGTTTTTTCATTCCTGAGTTAGTCAACTCTTCGAACAAATATCACATTTTAAGATAGAAAAGTACGTTTATTTAGTGACCTGTATCAATATCTATCTTTTATGTGTCACAATTTTTTTACTTCAGCCATACATCCATTTCGGGTCAGAACTTGTATCTTGTTTATGAGAACAACCCCAGAGTCTTTCTAGATCCCTTGATTAAAAATACCTGAGGATTGATGTCCAGCACACACATCTTGCCTGATCTGTTCGTCGTCCGTATTGCATCAAACGTTGTCCCGTACAGATTTTCAGCGTATTCCCCATATTCCAGGAAGCGGTTCTGGCGGATGTCCTCCTCCATTTCTATACGCATTGAGAAGTAATAGTCTAGACCGTTCTCTTCACCTTCCCTGGGTCGTCTCGATGTGTCTGATCAACAAATATTTACATTCTAAAAGTTAGTTATAGATATTTGATTTGAGGGAAGATCAAGTTTTGGTTCAACAGCTGTTTAAATGTAAAACAGACATGCAACATTTGTAGATTTCTATTCCGCAAAGATCACAGCCGTTGTGACAAAACGATGCAATAGCAAAATAAATAAGCATTATAAAAAATGAGAAAAGCATTTGCTACAAGAAAAGAAAACAGTATTAAAGGAAAGGGTGAGATTTCAGTCTTGTCTTAAACACTGCAATACCGTAGGGGTTGTGAGGATACAATACAAAAACAAAAGCAAGAAACAAAATGAGAAACGCGACAGCTAAAAGCAAACACGTTTCTGAGAAAATAGTAGGACTTCAGTCCTTTTTGTGAACACTAATTGCGGGGATGCAGCAGAATGTTACATGGCAAAAAAACTGCTCCACAGATGAGGTTCAAGAAAAATTTTTCTTGCTGCAGACGGTGAAGTATACTAAAATAAGGCCCTTGTATCTTCCTCTTAAATTACATGATACACACACTAGCAGCTGGCTTATAAGATGGTGGAAAGAACTGCCGACTTTCAGCCAAGCCACTACTTCATCTTACTTCAAATAAATCAAGAGGTATGTCATTGTTGTCCCAGCAAAGTGAGGAACGAAATTTCCAAGGATTTTGATGACAAATGGGAGTTGACACTCACGAGCAACAGCAGTGCCATATCTCTTCAGGTCGCTGTCGATGAGTTTATTCTTGAGGACTCTCCGTCCCACTCCCTGAGCCCCAAGTAACACCAGTGTCTTCCTCTGAAATGGCGGCATTTCTTGAACCTCCTCGTAGATCACGATGTCACTGCGGTCAAACTCGTAGTTCTTACGCGTCTGATAGCGCTCATGGCGTCGTCTTTTACTCTGTATAAGGCCACATGCCACTGTTTAAAAAGGAATAAATAAACGGTAAGAACCGTCAATTTCAACTTCAGAAAAACAGACATAGAGTTGTAGAATATGAAACTTGAGAAAACAATCTAGAAAATCAGGTTTGCTCTGACACCATTGAAAAATCTGTCTGTGAGCTGTGGTTGTTTAGAGGTTTTACATTACGTTACTTTTCAGAACCATCAGAGAAATTATTAACATGGTGTTACCACAAACACTTTTTTAGAAATAAGTTGGCAATTTTGAACAGACACTGACTTGTGGTGCTGTGGAGGGGAAGTCAGTTACTTGCAGGTGTACCAAAAACCTTACATAAAGACACTTCCAGCAACTGAGCTCCACTAGGACTGAATGCCCGGTGCTTTGTGTTGACTTTCACTTTGTGTCGAAGTTCTCACGAGTCCAGTTTTTGGAAACAACATTCCATCATTTGCATCTTTCTCCTCTGGGTGTACCTATGCTGTCCCTCATCTCAAATAGATAGATTCAGCAAGGGGACTACCTACTGATATCAAACTAACAAACACTCTTCTCATCACCCAACCTTCATCCCATCAAACCCCACACCAAACCCCCCAACCCATGGCCTCGCCAAACCCCCAATCCATGGCCTCCACAATTTCATGTACTTTAGATTTATGGTCTCACCTGTTTGTCTTGTGTAAATGTTCTCTTTAGGGACAAAAGCTCGCCTCCGTTCCTCCAGCTCTGCACTGGGTATAAGACCTGTTGCTTTGTCACCGCCCACAATGTATGCCTGTCGATACAACAATAACATCATTTCTAAAACATAATCTCTCTTGACTACCCTATTGTGTAATTATCCAGTCACTTACATTTAGGGACGTAATACTCCTTACTAAAAATAAGAAAATTCCAGGACTAATTCTGGTATGCTCTATGATTAGTGATGCTACAATCCAGACAGAGTTTCTTGACAAAAGCAAGCACACAAATTTGTTAAGTATGTATATTTAATAAGCACAGACAAATCTTGCTCATCAGAAATCGGTTACCAGCTAAAATACCATAAAATTCAAACTGATTGTGACTGGTTCCCTGGACATTTGTGATTTGAAAATAAAATATGTCAAGAGATATTTTCTGCATAACAATATCAGGAAATTAGGCCTGGGGTGAATTTAGAATAAGAATATAGGATTGGATCATTCAACACACCTGCCACCAGTTTTGGTCCTCTCTGTCCACAATGCATAGGATATCTCCCTTCTGGAAGGACAGCCCCACCTCTGGGCATGGTATCAAGCTATCATGGTCAGGGTTGTAGTCGAAGAACGCTCTGACGTACACCTACACAAACAACATCATAAGTTAATACAACTGCTTTGTCACACAGGGACATTTTTACAGGCAACTTGGAGGCAACCAACTCCACTGCACGGAACAGGAACGCTTCGTCAGCACGAAATAATTGTTTTAAACAGTGTCTTACTACTCCCAAGAAAATTACTTGAAAACTGAAAAGTGACTGTTTTTTTCTTCTTGACGATTGCATACAACTGGACATTGTTGTTTGTAACATGCCTTGTGTGACATGCACTGGCAGGGCTGGAAATCCACAAGACCACAGGGCTTGTACCTCACAACATTTGCAAGAACAGAATTGTTTTTACAAGACCAGCAACAAAACGAGAAAAAAACTTTCTACACAGTTCAGCATATATAATTATACACTTTTTTTTGAATAAGCACTGAGAGAAGATTGATCTCAATTATTTTATGGGTGAGTATACTTTGACACTCACCACAATTGAAAGATATTTATGAGACCCAAAGTCAACATTTGATCCTAATTTGTTTTTATTAAAGATATTACACAGTCAGGTAATATCATTCAATTGAAAAACACAAGATTGCTGGACATGTCCAGTTGTGAGTTTACTAGCCCAATGGTCCAGTGTTAATTTTGAGGCCTGACTGGTTATTGCCTTGGTGCCCCTTGAAATATTCCAGGACAAATTTAACTTTCCATCATAGAGGTGCCCTTTACCAAGGAAAAAACTGCCTTGACCTTACAAGGGCCGTGTCCGAATGGCTTCGGAAGTGGCTATGGCTGGAATGCCAAAAAGTCCTATTTCTCAACGTGGTCGATGCAGCCAACGGCTATAGCCACAGCCAAAGTCGCTTGATTCGGACGCGGCCTACAACAGGGTTGACGGCCCTAATATTCATGGACATGCATGTGTGTATGCGCAAACTGTTCATGGAAACTTGCACACTATACAGCTAACCAGTCGATATTTTGTCAAAAAGTTGCAGCATGCACCTGTATTTACCCAAACAAAATGCAGCCCAAAGAGTTAACAGCTTCTTGAAGGTCAAAGGTCAATCCCCATAAACTCTTGGGACCAGTGCCAGGCATCTTTTTGACATTTTTGTTTTAGTGACCAGATTTGCTATCAGGCTACATGTACACTGGGCTCATCATGCAGCCATGTGCAAGGATGAAGAAGGAGGGCGCTCTTTGCATGCATGCGTGCCTGCGTGCACGAGGAGTCTACAAACCAAAAAACAAAAAAAATTCTGCCCAAATACCGCCACCTTTTTAAAAGTTTGGGAACGGCTGGACGGTAGTTTCCTCCAACCAATGTTACAGACAAATAGAAACCCAAACTCGGCAGAAGAGCCTTTGCAAAAGTAAGCACAAGCAAACCAATGTAGTGCATGTCCATGATTGCCAATTAATGAGCTCATTGAACGGGCAGCAAAGTGTCGAGCAACTTTACAACCTTAGAATAAATTTCAGTTTCCTACTATTTGTTGTATAGAATCTGTTCATTAGGTGAGTGGGGGCAATAGGTGCAACATGCTAGGAAAATGCATCTGTAATTTATACCCTTTCCCAAATAAAAGTTTTGTACACATACCAGAAGTATCCACTTCTGCAAAACAAAAATTTGAACAAATATAGAAGAAAAACCACATTAAAAGAGTTCAAACTTTCAACAGTTCAAGGTATTCATGCCTAAAATAACACAGAGAACAAAGTACATAACACTGTACAGTATTGAGTGCCTGTAAAGTTGTGATGCAATTTTTAAAGT
The DNA here is from genome assembly GCA_911728455.2 of Marthasterias glacialis. NCBI lineage: Eukaryota > Metazoa > Echinodermata > Asteroidea > Forcipulatida > Asteriidae > Marthasterias > Marthasterias glacialis. The sequence continues at coordinate 27,721,235 of OU452223.1, forward strand.
TTTTATGCCATTTTTATTGTATATCCTCAGATAGAGAGGGCGCTCTACAAATGAACAAAATTATTATTATGATTGTTATTATTATGCCCTTTTCAGTGACAAACCAGTGGGACACGCTTAAATATCATTTAACTTGTCAAACAGCTTTTTAGTGGTCCACATCTTAAGGTTTTATCTCCACATTGATATTTGTATGTGAACTGTACAATCTGTGTAGGATGGGGTTCACATTTAGCTTTGAGAAGCCATGAACTGGCCTACCAGACCATTAGGAAATTTTGTTTGCTCTCGTCTGTATCTGTTTTGACTGGCACTTGGCAAGCAGACCCCAGTCAACCAGTTGATGTCGGATGACATGTATATACACCAATCCTTTCCCTGCCAGAAATTGGTTGACGTGAACTTTGTATTTCTGTTATGAATTCAGAAGGCTGGGATGAAGGTCACCTGGACATTCCATTCCGGAGTGTAAACAAAACATTCACAGATGATTGGAGCGATACACACACACACACGTATAAATATTTTGACAGAGGTTTACAGCAGTTTTATTTTTATTCTCGACTTACAGGTAAGTTGCGGTAATCGTTGTGATAGCTTGGAATAATCTTGAGTGTGACGTTACCGGAAGCCATTTTCATATGTTCCTGAAGCGCATCGGGATCATTGGTCACGTCGATGCCATTCACCTCCTTAATAATGTCCCCAACATGCAAAAGCCCTGGAGAAAAGAAGAAGAAAAACTGTAGATGTAGGGACTGTAAAAAAAAATATCGGTTTTAGGAAGATTAATTTATAATTGTCTAGTTATCAACAAGACTAGATCATAAAGACAACCGGAAAAAAGAGAGAGAATCTGAAGTTGCAAACTGTTTACCAACCAAATTGACCCATGGTATAAATGCGATAATTGCTAATGTCCTCACATTTCCTCCAGCAGAGTTTCTCAAAGTCTTTTTCAGCCTTTGAGAAAGACTCTGCTTGGTAAACAAACTCAGCTCTGTTTTTAGTTAGCTTACCTTGTTTCTCAATAATGCCGCCATGAATTACCCTGGCAACAACTACCTCTCCATGTTCCTGTTTTAATGTTATACCCTGCAAAAAATCCACAAAAGAAGAGTTGTCAAACTAGTAGAATGATAGTGGTTTAAAAGCTGACAAAAGAATTGTTAATCCAAACATTTCTGAGTAGTTATTATTTGGGAGGCTAATCATCCCTACTCGTAGCTGATAAGCTGATTGGAAAAACTTTGGCAATTTCTTCAAGATTACTTTTGTCCCCCTCAAATCTACGTCACTGAATTGAGACCGGAAAGGTACGTTAGTCTGTACCCATTATGGTATAATGAAAAGCAGTATTCATGACCGTTTCTGCACACAGGGAACATGACTAGACTGTGCAAGGCTCGCGCATATTTCAACATTTTTTGGGAACCTTGAGTACATTGCTATAACATTTGAAAGAAACAAAGTCCTGCATTTTCACTGGGCCCGCTGTTCTTATACCACAAGACATCCACAGTCTATTTCATAGAGCTGCTTATCCAACAATTCTGCACAGTAAAGCACAGAATGTTTTATGGGCCGCAAGCTCTGAATCAGTGCTACGATTGTTGGCCCTGATGAAGGTCTAGAGAGAGAACCTCATAGATGATTCTTACCAAAAGACTCATCTTTTCCTAATCAATGCTATGATTGTTGGCCCTGATGAAGGTCTAGAGAGAGAACCCTAGGATGATTCTTACCAAAGGCTCATCTTTTCCTTTCCTGACCCCGACCATCCTGATGGCGTCTCCGACGGCATTGAACTCATGAGGGGGTGGATAGGCTGGACGCGTACGATCCAAGAATACAGATGGCTGCTCAAAATCACCGTTAGCTATGCTGTCATGGGTCTTGGTTAAGGACTAAGAAACAAGAAAGTAAAATGGACATCACAACATTAAAATTTAAAGGATTATCACTCTTTACAGCTATTAATTATCTTAAGATTTGTTGACAGCAAATAGCAGTAGTTTGGGATTTACATCATTTTATATGATGTTATTATAGAACCCTTGCATATACAGGTATGCTGTCATTGCTGAGGTCAAACAATTTAAATGTGCATGTGTGTACACTCCACGCACAACTATCAGCCAATGTTAGGTCTTCCTTTGATCTCAGTGAGGGCGCTGTTTAAGCTTGTGGCATCATATGCAAGGCAAAAAGTGAAATCCCATCAAGTGCTAAAAGAAAAAACAACAGCTGGTGCAAAAACTACTTATCATCCAAAATGGCCTGGGGGTTGTTAACACTTGCAGCAATCTTTACAGACAATAATTGGCAATTGACTCCACTACATTCACATTTAACCTTTCAGTTCCAAAAGAGTCATTTTTCTAACAGTATCTTACTGTCCGAGAGAGAATTATGTGAAAATCTAAAATTCTTTCTCCTTTGAGATTCCCTGGGGCTGGTTGCCTGTAAATTCCTAGTTTGACACGGCCCATGCAAGGCATGAGGTGTAACAACACAATAGTATACAATCTTTTGTAGTTACAACTCTAAGCTGCTGTGGGATTTGTTTAATATCATCCATATAAAAATGTACAGTTTTGCTGAGCTCCCTTGCAAAACTCTACTTCACAGTCCACTTGGCAATACTCTTAAACACATATACAGAATAGACATGATAGAACAGACTAGAATTCTTAAAATTCAAAAAATTGTGGTCTATTGCCAATGGGAAGCATTAAAAACTCCCATAGAGTAAGAATTCTTAGAGGGTTAACTTACTGTGAAGTTGAGATCGTCCAGAATACCTGCCAGCTCGGCAGCAGAGTCATCTTCTGCTATTAACGGACCGATGTCATCAATGACCTCGTTGATGAGGGAAATACCATCCTTCCTCATCGGTTTCAGTTCAATCTCTTCCAGTGTGTCATGTGCCTGATGAAATGAATGGAGATTCAAGCGAAGATAGTTATTCCCGTCTTGAAGGGCTAAAATGCAATATTGGTTCTTGGAAGAGTCATTTCATTCCCATCTTCTAGTTTCTAATAAACAAACAATCCGACCAACCTGTAGACCCCTTGCGTACATGTATGACATCACACTCTCAAACAGCGCCCTCATTGAGGCGAAAGGAGATCATTGGATGACAGCTGCTCGTGGTGCGTAAAAACGTGCGCGTGATCTCAGCGTACCAGCAGTGTTGCGCGTTATGCAAGGTGTCTGTTGAGATTGTGTACATGTTTATCGAAATGGGGACTTCATGTGCATTTTCTTGACTTTTACAGTACTTCTAATATGGAACTATTTCTCTGGACGATTGGAACTGATAAACTAAATCAGTGATCAGTTTTCAGATTTAAACTGTAATCAATGTCAATCCTGTACTTTACCAAACAGCAATATTTTGGTTTGCCCTTAATAACTGGAATTCAGTGAACATCTTAAAGGCTAGTATGACAATAGCAATTATACAAACAATTTTCATGCCCGATGCCAAAGTCAGGCAGTTCTTGGAAACAGTGAAATGGCTTTAGTGAAAACATTTGAAACATCAGCCAGGACATCAATGTGATCTGATGGCTTTCTTATATGCATTGTACATGTACCTTACAGGCCTAAATGATGTGTTATTTGAAAGCTCTTATTCTCATCTATTTAATAAGCAAATAAACCCAGTTTTGAGGTTTGGCAAGAGGTGTCTGGAGTAGTTTTGGTGTGGAGCACCACAAATTGTCCCGTCTTAAACTCAACAGAGTCAAATGTATATGTTGCACCATTCACACACTCGCACATCTGTACCCTTTACGATTGCAGGACTGAATAAAAGTATTAAATATAAAATTGCCATCAAAACTAAAACAGGAAGCAAAATAAGTCTTTAGGTTAGAATTACAAGTAACAATACATTTGGCTTTGACCCTTTAGACAATGAGAACTTTCGGTTTCAAATATTACACATTGCAATTAAAACAAAAACCCACATTGACTATGTTTAAAGCTGAAAGCTCACTGGTAATAAAGTTCATACCAGTGCCAATCTTCCAGAGAAATTTGTTGGCAGAAGAACGTTGAACATGATAGTGCACAAAATTCCAGGCCTCATACTCTACGGAGGCAGCGGAGGCAATTGCCTGTTGCCCCTGGTCATTGCCTTGGTGCCCATGAAGTACAAATTTATAATTTCCTCATAGAGGTGCCCTTTATCAAGAAGAAAATGCCTTGCCCTTTCAAGAACAAAGCAATCAGGCTTGAAATTCCTGACGGGAACAAATGAATTCATTTCAGCTGATACCTATTATGTACTTAAGCAGATCAACACTGTTATATATACTTTATGTCCTTTTTTCTGTCTTTCTGTCTTGTTGTCTGTTTGTATTGTCTGTCCAAAGGCTGTTCCCTAATAATAATAATAATAATAACAGTATTTATAAAGCGCCAAATTGCCAAAGGATACAAGGCGCTGAGAAGGAAAGAAGAAGGAAAAAGACAGAACAAAGATAAATATGACCAGCTAAGAAAAGGCAAAAAGGTGGGTTTTGAGAGCACATTTGAAGGCTGGGACACTGTTTGAGCTTCTGGTAAGGGTAGGTAGAGAATTCCATAGTCGGGGAGCAGCAATTGAAAATGCCCTATCACCTGCAAGTTTATGGGTTTTGTGAACTGAAAGGGATTTACCAGTAGTAGAGCGAAGAGAGTAAGAAGATGTCTGGAGTGAAAGGAGAGAGGAGAGATAATCCGCGGTACAGTGATTGAGGGATTTATATGTGTAGACCATAGTACGGAATTGAATGCGTTGGGCAACTGGAAGCCAGTGTAATTGCTTGAAGCTCTGGCTTCCCCGAACAACCTAAATACTCATATACTTGTTTTATATTACTCTCATCTTTGATAATATGGTTTATCTTGTTACTCTTGTTATTACATTTTGATAGTTCCATTTAATTTGATACTTTCTGTGTTGTTTATGACTTTCATTTGATAAGATTATCATTTAGTGAGTATGGAAATAAATGTGAATTTGAATTGAATTGAATAGACCCTTTTTCGTTGCTTCAGTCAAACGTGACCACCGAGTAATGAGACTTTCACAGGGTGGTTTATGTTAAATTGAAACTTTATGATCAAAATGAAATAATACATTCCTCTTCCAAAAAATAATGATGTACCCGCTTTCCCTTCATCCCTTTTTTGTTTTAATTCTTTTTCATGCAATTCGCCCATCACAAGGCCTAAGGGCCACTCGAGGTGTGGGCTACTTTTTGAAGGGATAAAAACCTGTCCCAATGCACAGAAACAAGACATAAAGAGATACAAATGCAAATCTCTTCACAGCATAGCTAAGAACAGCAAGGGGTAAAAGAATCATCTGCGAGACAGACATAACTGCCTCTTCCCCTATTTAAAGCAATTATAGTTAAGTGTCATGACCGGGATTCGAACCTACATGTACATTCCACAAAACTTATTTCACTTGCTCCCTATAGACCTTTCTGACCTTTTACTGGCGGCCTTCACTGCAAAAAAATGCAACAATCTATCACTTGATACAATTTAATAAAGTGTGCTAGCCCAAAAGTAACAGTAGCATGTCTTCATAACAAAATAGGCTTTAAATAATTTGTTAAATTTGTACCAACTTCGTTAAATATTTTCAACTAATGCATTGACATCATCATGCTGCAACCTTAGAGGTAAAACGATAATGAAATAAGGAAAATGCACAGTTATACGCGCAGCGCGCAGGATCAGCCAATGAGCTATCTCTTTTGACCTCTAGCCGAGGGCGCCCTACTCAAATGACGTCATGTGCATAAGGTCTATACTAAAGGCCAACAATACAAAATGGTGGTCAGTGTTTGTAAACAAAAGAAAGGTCTATTTACAGCAGTATGCACATCATGTACATGTTCAAAAGCCTCTGCTTGAAGGAATGAATCAAGAAGTATTGGTTTTCAAATAGTATATTTACATGTAGTTGATGTCCAATCACTGCATCTACCATTAGTAATAATTTTCCCCTTTTTTCCAAGTTCATTTGGCACTAGACCTTGCAAGTCTTGTAAGTTTTTGAAATTAGGCTCTATTAGATTTTTTGTTTCCTTTAGGCGTTAAATCTACATTTAGTTGGAATCTGAGGTTTCAAGAAATACACACAAGATTTGCACCGTCTAGGCCAAGAACTGTGCTGGGCCCAATTTCATAGAGCTGCTAAACGACTGATTTTGTGCTTACTGTACGATTTCCATTTCATAGTGCTGCTAACCGTAAGCACAGGAAAAGGCATGCTAACCTTCCGGTGCTTACTGTAGGAAAATGAATGACGTAAGAATGCAAATCCTTGGTGAACGCGCAAGCTGGCTGCCTAATTTTCGTGCTAACCTGTGAAATACGCTTAAGCTTAAGCAAATTTTTCTGCTATAGTTAGCACGAAAATTTGCTTACCGTTAAGCAGCGCTATGAAATTGGGCTCTGTTCATTGGAATATAAACACAATCTTGTACACTGTACCTTCACTAGATTCTGTAAGACTCTGCCTTGCATGACCTCTTTGAGGAACAAGAGGTCAACACTCTGTGCCTCTGCAGAGTTCCCGATGTCATGGAGATTGTCAACGACGGTATCCATGGCTTCTGCAAAGAAAAACCAGTCAGTGAGAATTGGATGATTTAAAATATTGTGGTTTACAAGAATGCCAAATAGTGTCAACAACAGAAAACCAATCCACATTCTTATCCTCGTCATGGAAATTTTCTTTTCAAACATGTTCTATCTAGTAATAGTTTAGGAGCTGTCCCACATCATCATGTACCTCTAAATATTTGAAGACTTGTACAAAATGCATGCAGTAATTAGTAACTCAATATTAGTAATAAAGGAAATCTTTTAATTCACCCACAGTCCGCACTTTTTATACATCAAGTTGGTAAATACAACTACCATGTGTGTATTAGCTAGCAACACACTCTGCACTACTACAGAGAATAGCAATGGACACCAGGTACGTATCCGGATTATGTACATGTACCATGTAATCTGTACAGCTTAAATAGTCTTGCTCTCAAGACTTTTGTGTTATTTACTATTTGTTTAACTAACTTAAGACCCTTGTTTAATAACCTAGTAGACTTATAGAAGCCTTGAGGTGTACACGATGTATTTCTTGGTCATAATGAACATTTTAAGTACAACTGCACCCACAGTTGGTACTAGCAAATATCATAGTGTATCATTTAATTGTTAACGCCTTGAGCCAAGACTAATTCCACTCTGAGTCTGTAAGTGCACTACCTGCATACAGTGTACATGCCTGTCTACACAGTAGAGAAATCAATATTTTGTATGGATTTTTTGCAATAAATCCTCTCGCTTGAACAAGCTTTTGGGAAAACACGTTTTGTTTTTTAAAGTACAGGTGTAACGTACATGTGTAATTAACGTAATTGATGTTGACTCTCTGAAAACAATGTAAGTACAGTAATTGAAACAATGCTTTCTGATATTGGTAATATGAAGGAGTCGTGATAATGAAAAAAAGCCAAAGCGTACATCTACTAATGTAGGGCTTGATGTTCAGTCACACTTGAATAATTAAGAGTCTGAAAGCCTCTTACGTCAATTAAAAAAAGCAATATTTCTTTTGGCATAACATCTAGATACAACACATGATATGCAAAAAATGCTTTGTTTTGCTGCAGTTGAACATGAGGTACATATATCTACGCACACACATGTGTACGAACATGTATTCCTGTTTGTAGAAACATTTGCAAGGGTATTTGGAAGGTACCAGTTTTGAGTGGGAAAAATGTTTTGGGGTCAATCCTCAAGAATGCAACACATAATTGAAATAAAAATAATTTAAAAAAAAGTTTTATACACAGGACAGATACAATTTCATAACAAAAAAATAAAAACGAACATTACATATGCACATAGAATTAAAAATGTCAATAAAAAATGTAGGCTAATTATTTGAAATAGAAAATGTATAATTTCAATGCATGAATGGCATTTTTTTGTATCAGCACTTGTGATGATCAGTTTCCAGAATTCCAGCTACACAATTTAGGATTAGATTAAACACAGTCCTGCCAAGTAAAGATGAAATATGTGTCAGACAAACAATTTGTGATTTATCATGTTGCAGGGATGGGAGATGTCAACAAATGGTGCAAATATTTTAATGCAAGGGATGGAGTAAGGAATGTTCACACACTGAGCTGCACTGTAGCAGGCAAGCGGCTGACAGCTTCAAGGCTTATCACCATCTATTAAATCATTGATTTTTTCCATGCATCTTTCAGACAATTTTCTCTATAATTTAGTAGAAAGTCAACTACTCTGCTACATTTAAAGAATGTTTGTAAAAGCAACACGGTGTATCAAATCTAACACAAACCCCAGATAATGGGGCAAAATCAAAATATGGAAAAAAAACCTAAACAAAACCATTAATAATGATAATAACAATAATAATAAATTTATTTATATAGTGCTCATGTGCATCACAGATGGTTACACATCGTGTAACAGCCAAAAAAGTCAACTAAAGAAAACTGAAAACAAGTTAGTCATTGTTGTAAAAGACGAGTTTGAAGAGCCTTCTTAAAAACATCCTCTTTCAAGGTTATTGTATCAACCTTATACCAGGCAACTGTTTGTTATTGTTGTTTATTGTTTCACTTTACACCCAAGTTACAGAAATGTAAATGACAGGAAAATGTTTTTAGTTGATTAGAATTATTAATTTTTTAAAAACTCTTAAATTTCATTAACAAAATAGATGGAAAAGGCAGGTAACTTTTTCCGTCCATTTTTTTATGGAAATTTGAGGGTGACTTGAAGATTTTTTTAAATATAATTTTAGATATCAAATGAATCAACCAAAATTATTTTTAGTATGAGCCTTCATGTCCATTCACATGTTGAAACACTTGGCTGGTTTCAGGTACTTAAAAAAGAAGAAGTTACAACCCTTGGAAAAACATAACGGTAGAAAAGTTGACCCTTTATGTGTTTCCTGTCATGTACATGTACACTATTACATGTAAATACATACATGTACAAAAAATATTTATTTAAAACTACACTGGTGAAACAGAATTGTTTACAATTTTTTTTTTTTTTCTACAATATTACTGGTACTCGTTGATGTCACACGCACATGTATGCACATCAAATGTACCACTTCAATACTAAACTATCTACATGTATTTAAATGTACATGTACACTCTTGTAGGTGGACCAGCCAGAAACCGTCTACAGTTCCAGTACACAAACATGATGCAATGTAAAAACATAGACATCACCATTACAATGAGTCTTTGGTATTCAACCACAACCACGAAACCATGGAGGTAGAAATGTCTACACTCCATGATGCATCGTGCACAATATACAAATGGTACCTGTATGGGTAATGCTGCACACAATGATAGTGTCATGACCATTGTGAGCAGCTGGCCCCTGGATTATTGCAAGGTCATAACTGGCCATACAGGGTGTTGTACCACAAACCTTTACCAAGTGCTTTATAAATGGCACTCCAAATTCAAACCTAGCTGACTAGCTCTTCACACCCGTTGTAAAAGTAATGAGGGCTTTAAGATGCCCGTCAGGTGTGATAAAGAGCTCTGAAAGAACTGCATATTGTACCCTTTTGTACAAAGTATTGGCCTACATTATAAAGACGGACCCCTCCATTAACATTTGTAATGAACTACCTTGTGTACTATTGTGTGAATTAAATTGATGGTACAATAATGTACATAGGTCCTTTTGGAACCTTTTCAAGCTCCATCAGTAATTTTCAGTACAGGATTACAAAGAGCCTGAGTCATGGTTTTAAAAATGGCTAAATAAAAATCTACATGGTTAGACTTGCAATTGCAAGGTTCTGGGTTCGAAGCTGGCCAAATGAGTTTGCAAATATTGCAACTGATTCATTCACACACTGTAACATGCAATTCGTATTCAATATAATCAAACAGATCTATGTTAAATTAATATTTGTACAGTTTATGTACATAAAGTACGAGTAAGGTTGGCTGTTGCCAGTCTAGTGTTTATTACTAAATGGGAGGTTGCTGAGGTCCCTATTGGACAATCCATCTGTACAAGTATCAAAAACTCAGCTGGAAACTCATTGGTTTGTGCATAGTGCAAGGCTTTCTACGGTATAGAGTAATCCGTCATTAAAGTCGTTGACTGTGTACAAGTGCTTGAGGTTTTTTTTTATTATCTCTTATGTGCAAGGAGTGTACATGTATTCTTGACAGTCACGGCGCATTATACATGTACAACATGTCCACTATTATTATTTTTTTATTATTCATCCTTGTATGGAACATACACGTAGAATCCACCGTGTAGGCCTACATGTACATGTACATGTAAGTAAATAATGTAAAGCTTTCCATGAACCAGTACATTGTACATCCACATGTACACACATACGTGTATATTTTCTAACTGTACTATATGTGCACCACGTGTACATTGTAAAAGTACTTTGTACACAATGGTAAAAGTAATATGTACGTATAGGCTACATCACTTAAAAAACAAGTCAGTGCATATATTGTACATGCATACGTGGTGAACAGTATACATTTGTAGGCGTTTACTACGTACATGATTATAACAATTTGCCGCAGCCAAGATCTCATTGATCATTCCTGTTTATGACATCATCATGAAATCATAACGCTACACATGAGCCGCATAAAGGCACTGAACTGCAGGAACACAATGGGCATTGTCCACTTAACAGTTTGCATTATGAACAAATTGCCAACAAAAGTTACGACAAAATGAGTGGAATAATCAAAATGATGAATCTGTGTGCACTCCAATGAATACTCAAAAGTACTATTCAAACAGCACTTATATAGTGCATTATGAATCACATATCCCTCCATGCACATCACAATTTTGAAAAAGGTTCAGATACACGTCACTAGAAACCAACAGAGTATACTCAAGACCATCATTGTGAAGCCATCTTTTATTCCTCCCTTTTAATCAATGAAACCAAGCCGAGGCTTTAATGAATGTTAAAATCTGCTCCAGAATAAAGCACTTTATTATTTGGCTTTGCCTAGATATAGAGATAAATATTATGTATACGTGTACATGTATGTACATTGACTAGAGTGTTAATTTGCCACGCTCGCCCTGCATTTTGAAGCCATACTTGTGTACAAACCCATGTAAAATCTTTACATTTTGTACGGTTGTTGTATGGCTATATTTGCATATCAGTGCATTCAAGCTTTCCTGCGCATCATAGAATCTATAAATTGAACGCATAATCACTATGGGCGTGTAACATAAACCAGCATGCACGTGCATCAGTTTCAACACGAACTTAAGTTCGCAAGTTCTAGGAAAAACGAATTCATTAGTCACGCACAAGCTTGGAATATGCCTACATGTATGTCCAGGGCCCAATTTCAACGAACTGCTTCACCAGCAAAATTAGCAAAAAATAAACCAATTGTGCTCACCAGAAAAAGGTTACCAGCCAAAATACCATTGAACATGCACAGTTTGTGAGTGTTTTCCTGCCAAGTTTTGCTCAGCAAAAATGTGTTCAAGCAATACAATAACTGCTATTAAGCAGCTCAATGAAAATGAGCCGAGGAAGCTTCCAAAAATGTGTGGATGTGGAATCAAAAATAAGCGCTAGCTCTATGGATTTCCTGAACACAAAAGGTCAAAAGTTCAAATCCCTGGCATCTGAGGGGTCCTTTTTCACATGCAGGACTGAGAAAGTCAACGCTTAACATACATAAAGGGCATTTAACCAAATCATACTGTTCTGTACTCCTCATGAAATATTTACACCAGCTCAATCAGGCACTTGAAAACATTGATGCCAAATTAGCCAAATGGCTGGCTAGTGGCTACATGTAATGAAAGTGACCCAAGAGCACCTGAGGGTCGTTAAGGGACCTGCTGAGACATCAGACTCCATTAATGTTATTAGTACATCATGTAGTTCTATTCTCTAGTTGTACAAACTGTGTACTCAGATAGAAAGAAACTTAAACGGCAAAGGAATTTAATCAGCTCCCTAAAGCATCCTTTCTACCGTAATCACATTTAGTGGAATGTTGAGCAAACCTCAAGCCAAACTAGGGGTAGTGTTGGTACAGGGGAGTTGAGTACTCAAACTTATTGTATACTGGATGATTTTGATGGCTACAGATGCTTATAAGCCAAACATGCCTCCGAGGTGCAATTCCACAATTACTCAAGTTATAATATCATCCACTGCAATCAGAAATCTGGTTTTCAGTTTCAGAATTGTTTTTCGAACTGATGTTGACAATTTTTTTGTACTGATAATAACGAAACCAGGGGTGGATTTCACAAAGAGCTAAAATTGATCTTAACTGCGAATCACTCTTAGTTGCTAAGCAAAGTGTGATGTCACAGTGCAAATCACTATGGTAATACTGACAGCTCATCTCAAGATGAATCTTAGTGCTTTGTGAAATCGGCCCCAGGCCTGATACTTCATGGAGACAACGGAGACAATCACCTCCATGCCCCTTGATCATTGCCTCGGTGCCCTTTAAAATATTCCAGAAGAAATTGACATTTCTGTCATAGCGGTGCCCTTCAAGAAACAAAAAAACCAACTGCCTTGCCCTGACAAGAATGAAGTATTAGGCCTGTGAATCTCATCATACAATGGTACATGATGCAAGTATCAAGTCACAAAAATCATCCAGAACAATCTGATTTTCGACTCCTATGGTTATTGTAACATGAGTAAGTGTGGAATTGCTCCTGGTTTAGAGTCTAGGGATGAGACTGTACGAAATTGAAAAGGTCGGAAATTCAATGTGTGCGAGCGTCAAGTGCAAAATTCACAAAAATGCTGTTTACATGACCATGTACGGTACTCAATGTGTTCAAAACTAAGCATCTTCAACATGGCATTTCGAGCTTTAGCTATGCGAAGCAGCGGCGACCAAGTGCTGTACACAACGTTCAGTGCACACACCAGCGGCAACCTTTCTTAATATTTCAGGTTTTTTTTACAGTATATGCGCTGATGAATAGTGTTAGTTAAAGTCATTTTCAAGTTTTTTTTAAAGTGTTATCGCATAGGCCTAATGCACTATTAGATTTCACCATCAGAGGGCGTATGCTCTCATTCTATCACGTTGTTATGAAAGCGCCCAATAGCGTACGATTGTTCTTGCCTTCGCTTGTCGTGAGATAACAAAGACTACGAACCTATTTTATTGGAAACGACGCATACACGTTAAACCACGCGTACACGTTTGCATGTCACTCAGAGGAATGTGTGTGCATGTGTGTTGTGTACGTCATGATTGCAATGTAGTTTGGTTTTGCGCTGTTTATTAAACCACTATAGGCCCTCACACATTATACTTTGATGTTAAATTTTTAAAAAAAAAAATGATGGAAGTCGGATGTCTAAGAAAAAAAGCCCATCCAAGGCTGAAAATCGGAACTGAAATTTTAAAGTTGGATTTCCGACATGTATTGGAAGAATCTAATCCATGAGAGTCAAGTACCAATAACATGTACACAACATTCTCTTCGTGTCATTTTTACCTCTCTTGTGTGAGTGGCTACATTATGAATTACATTACAAATGCATCAATGCCATGTTTAGAAGCGACACTGAGTGACCTTTGACACAAGGTTGTGATTGGTTGGCCTGGACCTACCTGGGTTGCATTGATCACCTTGGCTGGGTTCCTCCATTGCAACAGGCATAGTGGTTGCTGTGGTAACTGTTCAGATATCTAGGCTAATCTTATCTTGGAAGTGACGAATCTTAAGCCCTTGTATGCTGGGAAAATGAAAGAAACAAGAAGGATGATAATGTTTTAAAATTTGATTACGGTAAATTTGATTATTAAAGTAAAAAACATTGTATTGTGTACATGTACAATGTATGTATAATGTAGATGAGGGTTTCATGTACAATAAACTATGTTTATTTGTATGATCAATTTATGCTTGCACAGTGTGTACAATATATCTGTTTAAGTTAAACATAAAGCAGTCATTTTTATGGTTCCATGGTTAGCAAACGAATTACAGTGTGCAAATCACAACAGCTCTGCAAAAAAACAAAACAAATGCACAGTGCTTGTGGTGTTGTAAAACACATACATGTACAATTAAACACTCTTTAAGTGTTCCTTCTCCACCATGAACTACATGTACATGTACTGTGCTTCACTTGACAAGCCCTTATCAACACCTCAAGAGATATTCCATGGATGGCCTTTGAAGCAATTATGACAGTCAAGTGACTTTTAATGTCTTCATTTAAGAACATCAGCCTCTTGAATGACCTGCAGGCCTAGTATGGTTGTAGCTCAGTGTATTGTCTCCTTACACCGACATCACACATGGTTACTCTCTGCCATGCTCCCCATTTTGGGACTCGCATTGCACGTCAGATTATGGTAATGTGTAAACGATGTATTGCCTAAAATCAAAATGCGCACTACACCAAAATGGAGCAGCCAAGATTATTGTGATGATGACGTTAGGCGAATTGGGTCAATACACAGCTCATGGTGCAAGATGTTCTTACACGGTCGCCATCCATATTTAATACATGACGCAGTACAACTCCACCAGTAGAGGGCATTTGCTCACTCCAGTAAATCTGGTGTTGGGTGATAACAGTGCGTCTCAAGTCAGGATTTCAAAAGAGTGCCCTCTAATGTTTGATCATGATAGTTCAGTTTCATGATAACACAAAATAGTTCAGTTCGTCTATAACACACACAACAGCATCTTGGACCAAGACTTCCTTGATATAGCCTACACAGACATACAAAGGACCAGACTAGCCTTTAGACACAGCTGCCAAAACGTACTTCTAAATTCAACCCACATTTATGGAGTCAGCACAACACACTGTCTTCATACAATGTAATAATAAAACTTATTAAGTCCAATGCATAGTCCGATGAGAAACAATGTATTTTGCACCAAAATCAATACAAAGCATAGAACCCTACCTGGCGAATCATAAAATTACTGTCTGCAGTCTGGGGGTCAACTCACACCTTAAGTACATGAGTGGTGTGCAAGCACTGTTGAACAATGCAGCAGTTTCGTCACCCTACCAAATTAAGAATGGGCCAGTTGAGGATATTACGTTTGTATGAACTTTTTGTTTGTATGGGGTCTGGTGAGACTGAGGAGTGAATTCACTGGGTTCCAAGGACTACTGGCATTCATTCATGTAAAGCCTACAGTGGGATCTGAGGCAATGATTGCCTATTCCCATTCAGGCTGAAAGAGAACTTTATTGCACAGAATGGGCGGAAGCCACGACACATAAAGTGCACAGACACGGCAGATGTTGCGTTGTCTTCTGATGTTGAGTTAATTTCCTATAAGTTGCTTGGTACAATGTTTTCTGGTATAAAAAAATTGTACATTTGTACTGTGTTAGCATACAAAATGTCTAACAAATTCAGGATTCTCCAGCCAGCAGTAGAGAAAAAGGAAGTCTGAATTCTCTGTACTTTTTCTCTTTCCTTTTTCAAAAGAATGGAGCTAAAAAATATTTAATAAAAAAAGAGGAACTAAAAAACCTGAAGATTCATCACTGTACTGTTGCATTGGAGTCATTAAGCAAGCCATAGGGCAATTTATATGTCACACGGGGCAATTTATAGGCAACCAGTTCCACCCAATTTCCAAGAAGAAAAGGCATTCACATTTCAATTTCAAGATTGTAAAAAAATACATGGAACTCCTGTGCTACCGAAGTGTTCATTTCACATGCAGTGCAGTTTGTTGCCTCGAAGTTGCCAGTAAAAAACTGTGCTGTGGGACAAGGTCCTAGAGGTAAAACAATGATGAAATAATGGAAAGACATCTAGTCCTATAGTACGCGCGGCCCACAGGATGGGCCAATGATCAACCTTCTTTAGACCTCTAGCCGAGGACGTCCTACTCAAACGATGTCATGTGCCGAGGTTTATTAAAACAGAAACTTCCCATGCAAAAGATGCCAAGGACTTCATGTTGACCCATTGGATGGAATTGCTACATAACAAAATTTGTCTTGGTCATCACTTGCAGATCAAGTGTAAACTTAGTCGGCCAACTCAAATGTTTTTCGTGCACAATTATTTTAATATTCAGGTGGGATAGACACATGAACACAAGACGGTATGAACAGCAAAGCCAAGATGGTGTCAGAAGTGGGATCACTCTTGGGAAACGATTAAGCCTGAGCATGGACCTCCATAGTTTGAAAGGATGCTGGTGCAAAGGTCCCCATGGAATGCCAGATCTGTTATCAAGATGTGTGTACTCTACTCTACACTGTTTAATTCATGACGAATGTCAGTAAACCAAATTGATATCACAAGAAACAGAGCGTAAAACTCAATACACACAATGCAAGAAAATAGGTTTAAAAAATGATTCCAGGGTTCTCCCTTTGATTTTTCAAAACTGTGGGGGCATTCTGGACCCAAATTTTGCAAGTGTGGCCGAAGCATGCTGAATTGAATGCAGGTCTGTTTTTATTTAATGTTTATGTTTGGCTTGAAAAAATCTACTGTATCTGGAGCATTTAAAATGATTTTATGTTAGCATTTTTGTGAATTTGATACTAAAATCTAAAAAAAAAAATAATAAAATAAAAAATCGGCAGTAATTTCTATGTATCGGCCCAGAATTTGCGCTTATCAGCCCAATACGCTAGCTTGTGCATGGGGAGAACACTGGATTCAAATTATTATTTTGATCAATTCAAAAGCACAAAGTTTATACGGATCAAATATACGGATCAAATATATGTACTGTTCAATTACTTTTGAGTGTGTTTTTTACCTTATGAATTCTTTTAATGATATGAACTATATGTAAATATTTTTAATGTTTTTAAGTGAACTCTGTATGATACCCAATATTGCTGGCTTTGCCTTTTGAAAATATCTTTGGTTAATTTTTGTATACTATGTTTAACTTCGTAAATAAGATATTATGATGGTTCTTATGTAAAGTATTAGGTTTATTAGGTTTTGTTATCATGTACAGCGCTCTGAGACCTGCTGTTTTACGCGCTATATAAATGTTCGTTATTATTATTATTATTATTATTATTATTATACTCAGGAATTTTAATTTTGCAATAATTAATGTATTTCTACCTCGAGGTATTGCAGCTGCTACTAAAAGTCTGTTTACATACTTTACAAAATGCCATTTAATTATGCAGATTACATGCATGCTTTTGAGCTTCTATTTTAAAGCAGTGGAGAGGTTTAGCAGTTTGTGTTTTTTCCTTCCCATTTTGAAGAGTAAAAACTGAAGTGCATTAACTAGCCTATATCAAATTAAAATATCCCCCAAAAATTATCAAAATAATTTGAGTTCCTACAGCATTCTCTGGCACTCTTAGAAGCAGACCATAGTATACAAATATTGACTGCTTTGAGTGCTATGGTTAAAACTATGACTACCGAGCTGATACCCGGTGTGCTCTATTTTCCTGGGGAGTCGTAGCTTTAACCCTAGCATGAGTAAAAGCAGTCAACATTTGTTTTATAACACCCCATAGTGCCTAGATGTCTAGGTACATGAACCAAGAAACTGCTGTTGCTATGGGTGTAGTACGTTGGTTGTTATGGGCTTAGTACATTGGTTGCTATGGGATAGTACATGGTTGCTGCGGGTATAGCGTACAGCATTTGTGCAGCTTTCTAGTAAAAATAAGACATCATGTGACGTGCTCTAAACCAACCAAAAGGTAGAATCTTTGCAAGGGATGTTATAATATCTCCCTCAAAAACTCTACTCAGCAAGGTGACAATCAGTCTGATACAAATAAAACAAATTTACAAAATTATCTTCCCTGTATTTCATTCAAACATTCTCTCTTTTTTCAAAATGACACCACATGTTTTTTTCAGTATGAGGAAGGAAGAAAAATAGTCTGAAGTCGATTTCACAAAGCGATTTCACAAAGTGTTAGATCAATCTTAAGATGAGTAAATGTATGAAATAATAATCTTAGTTGCTAAGGAAAGTATGATGTCACAATACAGATGCATCTTAAAATTCAAATGATTCCTATGTTAGGAGTTTGGTGAAATTGACTGCTGGTCATATGACAAAAGCGGCTGCAGTGTCAAAAAAGCATTCAAATCAGTACACGTATGATTTTGTTGTTGTATATCCACATTGCATATGCACAGTACATAATGGACTCCAAACCAGATTTTCCACGCAAAGCAGTTTTTCCTTGATAAACGGCACCTCTAGGAGGAAAGTGACATTTCAAGAGGCAATTGCCTCCGTGAAGTATCTCATTCATGTTCCTGTGGCTTTTCCATCAGTTTTTCCAGTCTCAGCTTTGTAAGACAACTGAATACAATTTGGTCAAAAACAAGGTGCCTCTTCATGTACCAGATTAACAGCTTATTAGGATGCAAGAGAAGTAACTGACATCACCACGCTTACTCAATAATGCATGATGCCATTACTGCAGAGGCTTAACTAGCTGTAAACCCAGCTTTAATGGAGTAAACAAGGCATAGTGTTAGATTTCTTTTACCTCTTGATACGTACAAGATCCAATGTCATTGGCAGGTGGACAGCTTAAAATGTCTAATTGACTGGGGGTGAGTGAGGTATTCAATGAATAATCCAACCCAATGACTGCTTTTCACACACAATCATCATCTCAAAATAATTTGAGTACACGTACAATTTACATGTAATCATATTTCTGCTTTGCACACAATTTTTATCCCCACAGTACATAAGATTATGACTTGAAGTCTCTGTGTCGAATCATCACGATGCTGTATGGTGTTTTAAAGAAACGGTATACTGTACATGATGTAGACACACCAATAATGTGCTTACAAGTTTTTCAATAGAGCAATGATCAGGACCCAATTTCATTTGGGCTGCTTAACACAAAAATTTTTAAGCACAAACAGAATGACGCTTATCAGAATAAGGTTTGCAGCCAAAAGAGCATGTCACATTGTGACTGGTATCCTGCTTATTTTTGCTTAGCAAAAAAACTTTTAAGCATTGTTGCTTTCTTAAAATCTATGAAATTTGGCCCAGACCAAGGATGTGATCGGTCTACTAATAATATACAATGTAGCATACAAATAGTGAATGCATGTGAGTGCGTTACCACAAAATATAACCACAGTGTGAAATCTGGACTATTCCATTTCATGAAGCGAGGCTGAGTGAAATGGAAAAGCCAGATTTCACCGAGTGATTATGTTCTGTGATAATGCACGAACGAAATGCATTTTGTAACTCACACGTAGATCCTTGTCATTTGAATCTTTTTCACAATAAACCCAAAATAGATACGTGGACGACTCCGTGTAGACACCAACCTTGTGACACAGAAGCGCGCTGTTTTTCCGTACTCCAAGCGCGTATTAACCGTTGACTTAACTGTTGAATGGGAGAATAGGCCTACTATTCCCCATGGGTGAATAGGACTTTTTGATCGCCAATGTGGATGAGAGTAATTTAGTGAAAGTTAAGTGATATAAGAATCTCCAATTAAATGACAAGGATCTGTAGTTTCCTCCAGGTCAGGAGAGGAAAACCACTGGTCTGGAACAGGATTTTAGAACTTTACAGACTCTCTACATCACATCAAACACAGATCTAGAGCTTTTTGGTCATTATAACTAGTTACAAAACTATGGCTTCTCTTTCTTGATTGAAATGCATATTTAGGGCCCAACTGTTTCAAGAAAAATGGAAGTCATAGGGAGATCAATGATGCATCATGAAGTCAGGAAAAAACCTGACAGATCACAGGTCTACACAATCTTACCAAAATTAGGTCAGCTTTTCCAAATTAAAAACAGTTATGTGTTCTGACCTCCGAATCATTTGACATGTTTGATCATACTGCTTTAACTGCTCTTATTCCCTTGTGTGTGTTTTTTCAGTTTTAATAAAAAAATCTGTGTTGAGTCTCTACTAGTAGTAGTACTGATTATGACTTCAGATTTTAAGATCAAATTCACAAAATCATAACATAAAACAGTTTTAAATGTTCCAGATTGCACAGTAGAGCTTTTTGAAACCTGGTTTTAATTCAGTGTGCTTCGGCCACACTTGCAAAATTTGGGTCCAGAATGCCCCCCTACTAGTTTTAAAAAATCCTGGGGAGAATCCTGCTAAATACAAAATCCCCATAAATGAAAACCCTGCTAAAAATGCAGATAAAAGTAACCAGTTAAAATAAAGCCCTGCTAAATGCAGCAAAATGCAACAGAGGATTCTGTTGCATTTTGAAGTGAAATGGTTTATAAATGAAAGCCTTGGCACTTGGCTAGTGCTAGTATTAGTAAGTAGTGCTAAGTGCACCAATAATTAGGGAATAACAGTGCGAGGACCCGGTCTTCACTGCTTGGTAATGACCGGGGTGGTGGCTGGCCGCTGTTAACGACCAAGCCGGAGGCGCGGTCATTAACAGCGGCCAGCCACCACCCAAGGTCATTACCAAGCAGTGAAGACCGGGTCCTCGCACTGTTATTCCCATTAATAAATACCTTTTTATTGAAATAAACGGCTAAAATCGTCCATTTTGTAACTTTTCTTTCTCGGCGATACTTTCTTGTTTTGTTAGCCGGTCTTTATATCGCCGTTAATACACCCCCACGTGATCACGTTTTGACCAATCAGAATCCACAAACTGTCCTAGGTATTTATTAATAATATATGCATTGAACTTTGCTGAGGACTAAAACATGTAACTTTTGAAAACTGTTGTTGGAGCCTGCTACTACTACTAGTGCTGACTGCTGTATACAATGCAACACAACAGAGTTGGCAGGATTTAATTTAAGGAAAGGACGAGGTACGACTGCCATGGCTTCATGATTGAATTGAAGACCATGTTCAGCCAACTTCTTCCATCTTCACGTAATACAACACGTATACAGTATAGACCATGTTACCTGTGACATCACATGTTTACAAAAGAGCCACAGAACCTGGACTTCCTGCAGGCAGGATTTGTACACGGCTCAATGGGAAAATACTTTAAATCTTTCATTTTATGGAGATTGCACTGTCCGATTGTCATTAACTTTGGATATGAAGGAAAGGGGCACATCTCACAACTAGTTTGGCTCTCATTTTAACAGCCATTGAATTTATGTGGAAATTATGATACAAAATGTAAAATTTCTCATATGTCCCATGCAGTATCTTGCCTGCCAGTAATTGCCCTGGAATGTACAAGGTCACTCTTTTGTAAACAAGGGTCACATGGTCTATATAGACTGATTTATCTGGTGCTTATTAACCCATGGCCAAGTAGAGGTAGTAAACTGACTAACGTAACGTTACTGTCATTGTATATAGATGACCTCCATCCCCCACGGATCATTCAGTCATTGTCCGTCAGCTCAACAACAATGTTCACAAACAATTTCATGTCAGACTCATTCAAACACCCCGTATTTTGCAACCGTCCATGTCCTGTTTGCAGAGATCATGAAAACCTTATTTTGTAGATTTCCACTAAAAAATAAAAAATATCTTACCTGAAAATAATCCCATACACTCAACACACAAAGATCTTTCCAGTGATTTATGATGCACAGCCTTTTGAGTTAGGATGGAGACCAGGGGACGGACTCGGGAGCTTTAACACATCAGGCAGCCTGCCGTGCAATCAATCCACACGACGGGCATTGTATAACTAGACTTGGATACGGGTCACACGATTGATAGCAATTTAACGTGTACTCTCTACAAGAGGGCGCACTCCATAGTTTGCGCGGCACCCCGTCTGCTAGAATGTGGAGTGCCGCCGCTGACAAGCAAAGTGTGAAGTTGTGCTCTCCAGTTTTAAAAACCACGTCTTTATGTGAATAACACTGAGAAAAGACATGTCATAATTAGCAATACATTTTTCATCATGATGATTCCACTCTTTGTCATTTCTTTTCAGGCAAAACCAAACATTTTATACCGATTTTACATTATTTAAGCCTCTGATTCCAAACAAAAAATACGAGATATAAAAAACAAACAAGCAAGCAAGAAGCAACTATAACCCAACTTCTAAGTTCTGCTTATAATTATCCGTTGCGATACGATTTATTCTCAAGCAGGTGCAGTGATGACAGCTAGCATTAAGTGCATGGCCCGATTTTTGCCAAAATATATATATTTTTTTTGTTCAGTCTAAGAACGAAATTTGACAGATGAAGCTGTTTCAAAACGAAAAACACGAAAACTTTCATGGACAATGAATAAAATATGCAAAGTTGTTTGTACATGGCTAATGGATGGATGTGAGATAATGTCGGTTTTAATTAACTACCACCTATCATTGGCTGATTTTGTGTGTCAAATTAAAGCTTAAAACTTTCCTGAATCCTTATGTCAAATTCAAATTTAAAATATTGGGTCAAATCGGTCAAAAATCTGACATATAGCATCTTTAGTATTATATTTAAGTTGTGAAACTGGGTGTGTGGTGAGATTGGATGTCATGAAAGTTTCCAGACGACCAGCTTTGAATTTCTACATCATTGTCTTCCTCATGGAGACTGGTATAACGGCCACTCTAGTATTGAGAACTTCTGAACAGTTTGTGTATTGGACTAATGACCTAGTGATTCGAGTGGAGAATTAAAAGGGCAGTGTCCCCCTCTTATGGCATTTATTTGTGTGCTTTGTACAGGAACGTATACTAGTCCAACAATCTTCAAGATCGAGGTCGACAGCCGCCACTGGTCAACCTGCAAAGTATCTCACCCGCAACGACTTTTAGATACCCCCGGCGACCACAAAGCAACCAGTTAGTGTGTTGTAGGGGTGACTTGCTTGAATTCATTTCGCGCCATATGTCGCCACCTCGCGTTGCATTCTGGGAAGCACGTGTAAGTTCAGAAATTAATTGGCAAACATGGCGGACAGTGGATCTGAAGATGAACAAACCGCGGCCCAAGATAGCGTGGTCACCAAGTACAAGACCATCGGAGAAATTGTCAACAGTAAGTTTGGTTATGCTTAGGAACATTCAGGCACCATTCTCTTTGTTTTAGGTTAATTTTACTTTCTGTTATTCGAAGGAAACCGACCCAAAACCATGACAGCTGGTTCTTTCGTAGCGTTGGACTTTTTTCGGACAATACACTGATGATACACGAGTGATGCAGGCCTATGCTGCTCCATGCACAACACGTCCTGTTTTGGTCATAACAACAGCGTCGTGTGTTGGAATATACTTTTTGTATATAATTATTTTGTTTGATAAAAATGCCAGTGATATTGAAATTAAATTGAATGTTGTCTTGTTGATTTGTGAATGACCACAGAATGTGATGGATTGATCATCTTGATTGCAACACCTGAAACATAAGTGGTGCAATACTGAATGCCTGGAAATTGCATGCTGTTGGAAATTATAACATGGACCTGTTGGATTGTAAACTGCCATGACTGTAACTGTATTGACTAATTAGTAATTCATTCTACCTCTTGGCATCCATACATACATGTTTTTGTATGAATTGCTTAATAAAATTAAATACTAAAATAAGTTGAACACCTGTATTTTAAATGTAACTTTTTTTCTGTTTGCTGTTCTGTATACTATTTATACTTGTTATTATTTATTACTGTAAATACTAGAATCTAAAAAATATGCTACTCATGACAAAAAAAGTTATTATTATTTGCCCAAATGAGATGTTTTCGGTCATTGTGAGTGAAAAGTGGAGTGGTCAGATGTTTACTCTTTTTTTTAAAGAATGATCCCATTTATGCCCCACCAACTGTCTATCAATCGATATGAACAGCTCATTTAGTTGGGTTTTGTGTACTTTATGATGAAGTGCACGTCATGTGCATATAAAATACACAGTACAGCAATCTAAATGGCTTATTTTAAAACTTGTATGGGATTTTAACGTGAGAAACTTATGAAGTTATGTCAGACATGTTGATTTGCATTTTCGGTGGTTATTGAGCAATGCATAAAGTTGGTCTGTTATGAACACCATGGCATACTGAAAAGTAAAGATGAATGCTTGCACCAATCACTTGGTTTCCATGGTTTTGTCGTACAATGAGGACTTTGGTACTCTAGGGGGCAGCAGACAGTCAGGTAATTTTTCCCGAGGACAGTGGATTTACCTGGCAAGTCTGCTGCCACCTGGGGTTCCCAAAAGTTTCCCACTGACGGGTATATATATTAATTGCAAAATCTGTTCTTTGATGTGCTTTCAGAGGCCCTGAAGCTCGTAGTTGGCAAAGCAGTTGCTGGGGAGACAGTGCTGTCGCTATGTGACCTCGGGGACTCCTTCATTGAGGAGGAGACAGGCAAGATCTTCAAGAAGAACAAAGAGATGAAGAAAGGTGAGGGGAACACCTCCAATATGGAGGGGATGGGAGGGAGGGGGAATTGAAGTTGGGGAAACATCAATAAAGATAGGGAATATGTTTGTGGTGACAGCAAGTGAAATCTCTCTTTGGAATATGTGTGGTTCTGCAAAGGACGCGACCGGTACTCAACGTTTTGAACAGTATGCTCTGTTTCACATGTTTTCACTGTAAACCTATTCCTTGACTTAATCACAGCAGATTAAATCAGAATCAAAGTCGACATTTGAACACTATTTTTTTTAATTAAATTTGATTACACAGGCAGTTCAAAAACACAAGACTGCCGTACTTGTCCGGTTGTGAGTTCACTGGCATGACCCTAGTTTGTGGTCCAGTGTAAATTTCGAGTCCTGATACGGTCATACCCTGATAAAAGATTACAGTCGCACTCAAAATTCTTTTACATGTATCCAATTTTCAAGGAAACGTAAAATTGTAGACTTTTTACCGTACATCTAGATGTCAACATTTTCCCATAAACTTTAAGATTTGCCAGTGGAAGTGCCCTTTGCAAAATGAAAATGGCCTTGGCCCCTCCAAGATGAAACCACAAGTCTGCATTCCTCAATGTAAATGTACGAGGCACCAAGGCCAAGACCAGGGCAGCAGAGGTCATGGCCTCCGTGGCCTGTAAATAATTGCGGGCCTGCAGCTGATTTCACGAAACTTTATACAGCTGCAAAAGTCCACTCCACTTGTGCAAGATTTATTGTGTGAGTGGTGCACAAATCATGCAATAATAGTGCGCAAGTGGACTTACGCAGTTGCGTAAAGTTTCATGAAAGCGGCAGCTGAGAATGATTCATGTAGACAACTTGTTTTATGAAAGAGTAAATTCGTGCCAGTAATCACAAATCATTTCTCGTGTCTGTGATTAACTAGAGAACCCGTTTTTTAAAAGTGTGATTTCTTCTTTTTGACGTGTTGCAGGTATAGCATTTCCTTGCTGTGTGTCGGTGAACAATTGTGTCTGTCACTTCTCACCGCTCAGAAGTGATGCCGATGTGGTGCTGAAAGACGGGGATGTCGTCAAAATGTAAGTAGAAGTGGAGAACTATAGAATTTGTTCGCATAATTCTCAGGGAGACGGGTACATTTTGTTCCATACATTCAGTTAAAAAACGTGACTAGCTTAATGCTTTCACTGCCTCATCGCTGATATAAATAAAAAGTTAGAAGTCTTTGTGTCCATTGGGTGCACAGGTTATGCATTGTGTATAGTGCATAAAAATCAAAATGTACACCAGGTAATAAGCATACTTCCATGTAACTGTATTGCTTAAAAATAAATTCACTCCTCTGAGCTGAAGAGTGATCACATACAATGCGATCGGAAAACGGATGTGTGACCACATACAATGTAGATGGACACATGGATTTCTTTTTGCTCCTCTTGTTCAACAGCAGCATCATTAGGCACATATCCAGCTTAAGTTCAGTTGTTTTCTTTTGCTAAGTTGTCAATGTGATGTTGTATTCACCTTTGATATTCAATGTACAGTGACATGGGTGGCCACATTGATGGCTTTATCGCTGTAGTGGCGCAGACAGTGGTCATCGGTGCCTCAGCAGAGAACAAAACTACTGGGAGGAAAGCCGATGTAGTCCAGGCTGCATACACATGCTCAGAGGCTGCCCTAAGGAAAATCAAACCAGGAGTACAGGTAAAATCTTAACCCAGCTTTTCATGGGATCAGGGATACCACCGTAATCAGAGTCCAACAGTTTTGGTTTTGGGTTACCATTATGATGTTCATTTTGTCAAGAGTAAGAAAGGATCCTGGTAAATTACTTGAGGGAGTAAGGGTTTATGATCAAATGTATCCTTCAAAAGCAACATTTATCTCATGGCAATTTGGCTAGTAAACCATCTTTGCACATTTTTGTACCTTAGAAATGTACCTTAGCTCTATGAAATTGGGGCCTTAAAAACCCCCCCCCAAAAAACCCAGAACAACCAAGGTATTGTCTGTACAGTGAAGGATCAGTGAAGTTGAATTTTGTTGTCTCTATTCCCCCCCCCCCCAGAATTACGACATAACAAAGATATTCCAGACTATCTCCGAATCGTTCAACTGCAAGCCAGTGCAGGGTATGCTGTCTCATCAGCTGAAGCGTAATATCATCGATGGAGAGAAGTCGATTATTCAAAATCCAACGGATGAACAAAAGTAAGAAATATAGTTCTCTGGCACAAGAGTGCATTTTAGTGTCTTGAAAGAAAAACCCTGCTCATTTCTTATAGGCTTGTTAAGAACATTGGAGACAGTCTATGTGAAGTGGGCATGATGATGGAACTGTGCCACACGGAAAAAACTATGAACAAAGAGTTCTATGTGTCTGTGCAACAAGGTCGTAACTTTATTTTGCAACAGGCGCATCTTGCGTGAACAGGCTCTGTGCAACGATGCTTAGCTCGGCGTCCATTTATTTTGTACATTCGGGTTATTTTAAGCTAGTAGGACCTTTTGACATTCTAATCAAGTTTTACGTTAGAGCTAACATAGGAGATATGACCTTGTTAAATCAACACAAGGAATTGTTTCTTGCACTGTTTCTTTATTCATATCAATCATGAATTTCTATTGGTCATGATCAGAAAAGACCACAAAGCCTCAGAGGTGGAAGTTCACGAGGTTTATGCCATTGACGTCCTCGTTTCTACTGGTGAGGGTAAAGTGAAGGAGCGAGACACACGAACCACCGTCTACAAGAAGACAGAAATCGTCTACAATCTCAAGATGAAAGCCTCCAGAACGCTGTACAGTCAAGTTGAGAGCAAATTCTCACCCATGCCTTTTACACTCAGGTAGGTTTTCTCTTTAGCGATGCAGATTTAAATTAAAAACGTTGGTATAACCTTGGTTGTTAGAACAATTTATTTATTCATTTTCAAGGAACAACTAAGACAAAATATTATTCTCAGATTATCTTAAAGTTATGAGGAAAAAACCTGGGAATAATGGTAGCTTTCGTTCCAATGAACTCCATAGTACAAAATTCATTCAAATGTGACAGAACCTTTTTCAAGAAAAATCCGAAAAATCAACTCTAGCAGCTATCTCCATGGCAAAATTACGGAAATATTCTTGAACACAACTGAGCGAAGTTGGTCAGTTGTAAACTTTTTTGTTTCCATAAGAAAACTTGATAACTCCAAGATTCATATTCTGGTTGACAGGGCTTTGAAAGAAGAAGGTAAGGCTCGTATGGGCATCGTGGAGTGTTTAACCCACAAGGTGATGGAGCCCTATCCAGTCCTGTATGAGAAGGACAGCGAGGTGGTGGCCCAGTTTAAGTTCACCGTGCTCGTCATGCCCAATGGACCTCTCCGGATCACACAGGGTGTCCACCACCCAGAGTTCTACAAGTCGGAACACTCTGTCAAGGACACTGAAGTCAAGGTGGGTGTCAAGACCTTGTTCTTCCTTTTATAGATGGACTATCATTACTTCTCTTGCCCTTCTCAGACTGTATACCTTGTTAGGCTTTGAGCTTAACCGAGGCCACTGGCCTCATGCCCTGTCAAGTTGGCCAGCATGCCCTTCAGAAAAATTGCACAGTCACTACCAACTTGGCCAGCATGCCCTTGTACAATTTCTCTGATTTGGCCAGCAAAGGCCTGCCCCTGTTTTTCTTAAGATCGAGGCCTGCCTTGTGCATATTTTATCCTTAAATCGGTAAAGATTTTGGGATTAAAACCCTGTGAATAGGTCTTTAGAGTAGTAGAGCAGGTGATAGATAAGTTCGTAACATAATGCAAATTCCTGTGTTGTGGTCTTTCTTTCCAGGCACTTCTACAACTTTCAGCCAACCGCAAGGCAGCTAAGAAGAAGAGAAAGAAGGTAAATTATTGTCATTATTATTACTATTGTTATTTTAATTTTTTTTTTTTTTTTTTTTTGGGGGGGGGGGGGTTAAAGGAAAGAGCATCCAGGGGTATTTGTAAAAAGTAATTTCAGAGTAGGTTCACCCCTGTTGCATATTTTGCCATTTAGATATTCACTCTCATTTGCAAAAACCGATCTGTGTGAACATGAAATTATTTATCAGTGATTTTTTCTTCCTTGACCAGGCCGCAAGCAAGGCTGCAGATGCTGCGGGAGCGACTGAAGATGCCGAGCCTCCAGAACTCGTAGAAGATGCCAAGTGATGTTTCCCTGACCCGCCTCTCCAATAAATACCCCTCACACCAAGGTGGTCTCCTGGTCTGTACAGTTTACAGCAACACCAGCAAAACTACTGCCAAGAGGGCTACGTAGTTGAGAACTTTATTGACAGATAACAGAAAAAAAAAACCAACGGGAAAAGAGATGCCGAGTGCATATTGGTCAATGGATTATTTTTGAAAACTACAGAATGGATAGTTACGGTTGATAAGGTACGGTTGATGT
The DNA here is from genome assembly GCA_911728455.2 of Marthasterias glacialis. NCBI lineage: Eukaryota > Metazoa > Echinodermata > Asteroidea > Forcipulatida > Asteriidae > Marthasterias > Marthasterias glacialis. Next base: position 27,750,053 of record OU452223.1, read on the forward strand.
GGCATGTGACATAAAGCATGGTCAACTCCACAAGATGGCCATTTAGCAGCAGGTGGAAGCCACATTCTCATCAGTTTTCTTATTGTTTTTTTCCCCAAGATGGTTCTGTGGAAGTTCAGCAGAGTTGTTGGATAATTATTATTCAGTATTTTGTTTTTTTTGTGCAAGTGGCTGCTCATCAAATTTGATTGGAGAATTGGGATTCTGGTAAATCTGATGGATATGGGATTCTCCCGATTGATTTCCACTGGTTAATCAATTAGGAATTCCAGACAGTTGTCAGTTGGCAAAATTTGATGGAATAAGCTGCAAGTTTTCAAAAGGATTTATGTATGAATTGTTAAAAATGGTCGCAGTGATCAAGGTATTTCTAAAATACCTCCCTCTCTTGTTTCTTAATTCTATTTGAAATGTACAAGTAGAGGCACATCCACATTCTAAGAAATAGTTTTCAGAGGTTTTTTTGTTCTTCCCCGCTGGGAAGATGTTTGACATTTTCATGAGAAAGCAGATTTAAAATCAATTTTGTAATGCCATACAGCAGTGGATCACAATAGAAATAATGAAGTCGACATTCTCTGCATTTAGCTTCTCTGTAATTATCTTGGGGTCATTAGAAATTGAAAGTTTTGCTTGGGCTTGAATTTCAGTTTGAAAATATGTCAACTATATAAAGTTCAGAGGAAAAGTTCATTCACATTTTATTTGAAAGAAAATGTTTTCTTGGCACTGAAAATGAAGTTGTTATTTTTTCTTTTTAAATAAAGAGATTATTACTTTATTGTTTTTGCTCTCAGGTGAACTGCGAACAGTCCCCAAACATTTACAGAGTAATTGTTGTGTGTCTACCTGAATAAATTTAAGAATACATCAAATGTTTATCCTTTGGATTAAAAACAAAGAAGTAATTTTGAAAGTTTATTATTAATTTTTTGCTTCCACGAAACTAGCCAAAGCTATCTTTGGACGATGAAATCTTAAAGTTGTTTTTGACATTTCCATGCTTATTTGTTTTCAGTTTCAGTGTTATTTTAGAATCTGTGAATTTGATGTACCATTGTTGAAAACCTTAAAACGCTTTTAAGTAATTAATGCATGTGTTATAATTTTGATGTAATAATCATGTTTTTAATTTGTTTTGTACAAGTTGGAAAAAACACAGAGAATGATGATCTGGAAGTAACAAGTTTTGTTGAAGTCTTTAAGAAAATAGCGTCATCTTAGATTTCTTTCTCTTAAGTCTAGGGTTAACAAGAAAGACAATCTACTCCAGTTTGATGAAGATAAATATTATCGATTTCTTAGTCTGGCTCCCAAAGGCAACAACTATGGATATTGATTTTCCTGCAGCAGAGGTACCTGACTATTTTGAGCAGCCTCATTCGCATGAACTCAAAACCTCATGTATTCAAAACCTATTTAGTTTCATTCAATGTAAATTTCTAATTATGACTTCAGACCAGGGCCCAATATCATGGCTCTGCGTACGCCCTACCACGGCCCATAGGAGTACGCGCTTTAAAGGGCGCCATAAGCGCAGAATTCTTTGGTGAGCAGCGCCATGAAATTGGGCCCAGTTTTGTTTGCTTCAAATTGTGATACATTTTCACCAACTGTGAAACCTCCTTGCACTTATGACAGTAGTTTTACCCTCCCATCAGATAAACCCAACATGTTCACATTTTTAATTTGGGTTGCACAAGAAAATGTGCAAATGCCTCTACCTCTTGGTGCTAAAGATTTGTGTCAAGAATACACACTAAAAACATTTAATTTTCTTCAGAATCCCATCAGGGCCCAATTTCATGGCGCTGGTTACCAAATAATTTTCTGCTTACGGCGACCTGTAACGTGCGTATTTCTATGGGCCATGGCAGGGCGTAAGTGCAGAATTCCACGGTAAGCAGAGCCATAAAATTGGGCCCTGAAAATTGCTTCAGTGTGATGTTTGCATATCTACACTACAAATTATGTGTCAACATTTTCTTATTTTTAAACCTTGAATGGAATTTGTCTGATAGAGAAATAAACATAGAGTCTCTTAAGATCTTGTTGTGTTCAGTTTTATTTCTACTTCGTAGAAAACCTCCATTAACTACAATGTTTTGTCAAATAGACATCCTTTGAATAGTTTTGAATTCATGTCATAAATACACCAACCTCTTGAAGGAAAGCATCGCACACTGAGAAAGTGTTCCATTGTCATTTATTTTTAGGTATAAGTAGATTCTTGCATGGCTGCTACCATAAAGCTGTTTCTTGACAAATCTATTTGAAGGGAACCAGTCGTGATCAACGTGTGTTGCGTGGTAATTTGGCTTGGTAACCCATATTTGGTAAGCAAGATTAACTTTTGTGCAGGGTTTATGAAATTCGGCCCTGGTCCAAATTTCATGGCTATTCTAACTTGGAAACCCTGTAGAAAATCATGTATCGATATGTTGTGACGTTAATGAGAGAATGTTACACTGAATCTACCCCCACAAGCTTGAATGCGTGATGAGCTAATGACTACAAAGTGCTTTGGTTTATCCAGCTAAATATAAAACCCATCATCTACAAAAATGGTGCTTTGTATGCTGAAATCCAACACAATCTATCAACTTCAGCGGTGAAGGACAAAAAACTAAAATATCATCCTTTATCCTGATACAATCATCAGTTTGTTCGCAATACCCCCCGCTGAAGGTTGAAGGTTTTGAATCCCATCAGAGGTCCTGCAGGACTCGGTATAGAAATGAGAATAGACCACTTGTACTGACGTCACATGCGGCTACAGTCTGCCCACAGTCTGCCCACAGTCTGCCACATTGGGAGTCAAAATGCATTGTAAAGATATGGTGCCAGTTTGTGCGTGTGTTTCCTATAATCAGTGTTGTAGTCGAGACCACAAAGTCCGAGACCGAGACTGACACCGAGACCTCCCAGACCGAGATCTCAATGTCCGAGACCGAGACCTCCCTATCGAGACCAAGACGGGAGATCGAGACCTCAGACAATTTCAACTGTAAACAAAACAATTTTCAAAGCCAAAGTTTTTTGTTTTCAATGGATTTTTAATGCTGAAACACTGCTTTTTCCTCGTATGATGGCCTTGCTCAGCTTTCACTGTGGTTGTAACATGAATAAAGTGTGACAGCGATGTGCCACCCTCCAAGAAAACAAAAACCAAGAAACACCATAGGGCAAGCTTGAAAATTAAGCTTATTCTTTCGGATTTCTTTTTCTATGTTTATGCTTTTGGATGATTATGAAATTGAGGTCTCAAAAGGTTTTGACACGAGACCCCAAGACCTTTGCTCTGATACTGGGACAGAGTCTTCAAAATCATGACACCTGGAAACAGCTGAGACCTCAACAAATTGGGTCTTGATACCAGGACTGGTATGGAGACCTACAACACTGCCTATATTACAGACTGCCCAGTAACACACCGGGAATCCGACTCCCAAGATGAAGCAATATTGACTTATTGTTGGTGATGACGTCAGATGAAATGGGTCACTACAGTGTATTATTTCATATCTGATTTGGGCTGACGATATAAACCATGTTCTTAATCCCTAGTGCAATACTTACGTCAGTTAATTCTTCACATTCAACAAAAATTAAGCATACCATCCTGGATATAATACTATACTAAAAAAATTGCACATGCACATTGTCCCTTATTTCACAAGGACAACACTGTCACCCCCTGCAGTCCCATTCACAATGGTATCTCCTAGCATGCCGACCCTGCATGAGGGTAACCTCTCGCGGCTGAACCACTCATAAATGGGGGTGGACATCGGATTGGTGAGGGCACTGGGCGACCTGAGGGGGAACACAGAGTAAGAAGGAAAACAGTTACATTGGAATTTATGTCTGTATCATGTTTGGATTTGGCTTAGGAATTACTTAAATGTTTGAATCTTGATGAGGGAGGTGTTGTGGGAGGCCTCCTAAGTATTCTGCTGAAGTAACTCTTCATCCCTTGCAGATCTAGAGTTTCAGGTACGATGGAACATTTGACAACTTCCATAAGAACTGTCATGTTAATGAAAGTACAAGTAATGCCTTGAAATAATTCCATTTGAAATATCCCAGGTAACTATGTCAAGGAAAGCGGACAGAAACTGAACTTTTTAGGCCTGAAATGTTATCTTTGAAGGGGCAAGGCCATTTTCATTTTGCAAAGGGCACTTCCATTGGAAAATCTTATGTCTAAGGGAAACATTTGAAGGGGCACCAAGGGCCAAGACCAGGGCAAGAGAGGCTATGACCTCTGTGTAATCCCAGGGCTGACTTTTCACAATTTCCCACAACATAGAATGAAATGCAATTTTTGCATTTTTTGTTGCGCGTAAATCAATTGAAGTGATTTAAACAAAGCTTTGTGCCACATGCCACATCATGACATTATTTTTTTTTTTTAAAACCATTTCATGAAGCTGTTCAAAGACAACATTTATATTCCTCAGATTTGCTCAAAGGCCGTGTCCAAATTGATGGCTTTGGCAGTGGCTCCGGCTGGATCGCTGAAAAGGCCTATTCTTCAACATTGTCGTTGCAGCCAACGACCATAGCAGCAGCCGTAGTCGCTTGATTTGGACACGGCCAATTTTTAGCAGGGAACCAGTTGCAAGCAATTTACATCACATGGCAGTTTAGCTGGTAACCTTTTACTAAGTTGTTTTTTTTTGCTCAGCAAAAATAAAGCTCATGATCAGCAGCAATAGACCTTTCTTTTACTTACAAAGATTGACCACCATTTTGTATATGGGAGGCCTTTGGTATCAAAGAGTGTGTAAACTGGATTGGCGAAAATTTGCCACTGTATGGCAAAAGTTTGTCACTGGTTGGCAAAGAATTGCCACTGACTGGCAAAACAAAAAAAGATAGGTCCATACATATCATAACGTACGCCGGTTTTTTGTACAAATGCACAACAAGCCCAGTAAATGCATTTTGTGTTGCTGTTTGCATTTCGCAACAATTTTACAAGAGGTTAGTCTATTTTTAAAACTATGACAAACGTGAAAATACACAGAGGGCCTCTTAACCATAATTCAGGCCAATATGAAGAGGAAAATAATTGTTGTAAAGCGATGCATTTTGGCTTATTTCCAACCTACAGGGACCCTGGAACGACATTGGTTTTTAGAAAGAGTATTTTCATTCTCATCTTCTAGTTTTCAAAACAGAACCAAACTGTGAAAAATTTCACTGAAAAAAACGAAGCTCATGTTTGTTTTATGATAATCAAACCCGAGTGAAAAAAGAAAAAGGAAAAAAAGAAGAAAAAGAAAAAAACCAACAACCCCAAAACACAAAACAACCACAGAGGGAGAAAAAAATAAATAAATAAAGAGCCAGAGATACAAGGAACATAAGGAACTAAAGTTTGGAGGTAGATTACACAGTGGACACAAACATGGTTACAAGAGATTTCTGTTTCATTAGCAGGTTCTTTTCTCACATTAATACACTGAAAAGAAATAACACAAAGAAACTACAAAACTTGGTAGGGATTTAACCAGAGAGAAGTTGAGAAATAAAACAAACAAAATTGTTTACTGGAAAACAAATAAAAGGACAAGTGGAACAAACCCATAGATCTATTTCATATTGGTTACAGATAAAACAAAGATGCATAACACAACGTTTAGACAAACAAATTGTCACTTTTAAATTTGGATCCACTTGTTTTTGCTTTGTTGAGGGTTGCCGCTAAAACTGTCTACCTTTTATACAAATGATATGAAAGTCATTTCATTTCATTTCATTTCATTTCATTTCATTTTGGGTTTATTCACCAAACAAACATTCAAGGACTAAAAACTACACATCATTACTTGCCCCTCCCCATCACTGATTTCGCTACTATGCATCTGGTTTAAAATTGTTATTGGATTTGTACGCATTCAGTTCAGTGTTTGGAAAAGTAAATATTTTACTACAATCGAAATATATGTATTACAAAGCAAGAAAATGTTGTATTAGTCAAATTTATTTTTATTAAATATCAAGTAATAACCCACAAGGGAAACTGACTGGGTAAGTTCAATTCAATTTGTTTGGTGAACAAAGAAAAATAGACTAGAACAGAATTTGAACCTGTGACCTCAGAATTAACATGCCAGCACTCTACCAACTGAGCTATCAAGCCACTATGTTGGTGGTCTCTCTATTTTGTCAATATCTTTGTTCAGGGGTGCCAGTCAGAATCCATACAACCTGAAACTGCCTTATAACCAGGGATCACACCCAAGTTTACAGTACAACCTGGGAAACAGCAGTACAGGGATCACCTTAAGGGAATGCAAAAGTTTTTATTTCAAAAATTTCTAGATAGCTCAGTTGGTAGTGCACCGGTGCGTTAATCCAGAGGTCGCAGGTTCAAATCCTATTGTAGTAAATTTTTCTTTGTTCAACCAAAAATGAATTAAACTTAAGCAGTCAGTTTCCCTCGTGGTGTAGTTATTGATATTTGAAAAAAAAAGTCCAAAACATTATCTTTGTCACATTTTGGCATTTCGGCATAATTGATCATTGAGGCTATCACAACTGACTGTAATAAAAAACACTTAAGGATAAAGTCTGAAGAGAACTGACCAATGAGGCGGTCAAAATGTGAGAGCTATGTCACGCATCGTTAACTGAGGTTTTAGTCCTAAGAGAGCAAAGAAACAGACAGACAGAACAAATGAGAAGGGCAAAGATGGGGGTAGGGGAGGGGGGGGGGTTGAGGAAGATTTACACATTAATAGGGTGAGGAATTAAGTACGGGATGGGTGTCAGGAAAATAGAAGAGGATGGATTGGAGTGAAAAGTGATATAAGGTGAATGAATAGATGTACTTGAGGGTTGTGAATGAGATACAGACAGAGTGTAAAGGAGGGATTTTGATGAATAAAAAAGGGAGGACATAGCGAGTGAGGATGATGATTAGGGGAAAACATAAGCTTGGATTAGGGAATGAAGTGTGTCAGGGAGACAGACGGTTGAGGGATAAAGATGAAGGGTGGACAGACACAGACAAAAAAAAGAGAGAGAAAGAAAGAGAAAGGTGACAATAAGTTTGCATATGAAAAGACAACAAAAAGACAGCATGAAAAATACATCACTGGTGTCAAGACTTTCTCACGATAATTATTCTTTCATGGTCTCCCTTCAAAATGGGACAACAAATCTTTTTGTCAAAAAAGAGGGATGAACTTGGGCTTTGACTTATGTCAGCCCTTTTGAAGCCGTGACCAAGCATGGCTGGCGTTGGTTAAACTTGTTAATGTGACTCTTAGGTGTAGCTTTCCTAAGCCTTGTGCCAAGGATGCAGGTTTTCATATTTGCAGAGACACAGATATTCAGAGAGGGGAAGCGGGGAAGAAGTTTTTCTGTAAGGTAATTTGAAAGATCACCATTCAGCACTCACATTGGCTTTCTTATCTGCATCCCACAGATTTTCTGTGGATGTATGACATACATGGCACTTTATTTATGACAAATCAATAAGTCATTTTCACTTTGTGCAGAGAAGGAAACAACACTGTTACTACCAAACTGGGTGGATATCATCGTTGAGTGTCAAAACAGAAAGAAAAAACAGACATCTTTACTAAATATAGATGATTATCTCTAAAATGAAGAAATAAAGTGAAGACTTGTTATGGTGACGATTAGTTTTAGGAAAGGGGTGTGATACGAAGGGGATTATAGAATACAGAGATTACTACTTTTATCTCACCAATTTGAAACTTTCTGTGTTTTGTTAAGTGACATTATGAACGACATCACTGGAAATAAATCTGACAAAGTTAAAGTGTAGTTTTTACGTATCGAAAAAGGAATAAAAAGTAACTTAAGCATCACAAACCTCTTGGATGTTCAGGTTCTGAGAGCCGACGGCTGTCAAAGGGATCGCTATGGAAACATAAAAGAACGAGAATAATCCCCTTTACATCTTACTGATTAAAGGCGGGAGGAAAAATCGAAATATCAACCTCAAATAACCTTTACAGAAACTTGAAGAAAATGTTTTCGTACACCCGAACAAAACTGAGAAAAACAAAAAAAGTTCATTGTAATAAATCAGCTCAAATCTTACATAACTGATCCTCTGTTGTTTTTAAGATTCCACTTTACATATCTTTCAGATTAAAGGTGGAAGGAAAAATCAAAATTTCAATACCATCAGTTCAAACACAAACAGCTTTCACAGAAATCTTTTTGTACAACCACACAAATCAAACTAAACAGCTCAAATCTGACAAAATTACCGACCCTGTTGTTCCTTCATTAAGAAAGTTGCTAAACGCAATCAGAGAAAGGTACTACTATTGTAAATCAATTGATTTTCTCTTAATGATAAAAACCTCTAAAGCATACTGTCAGTCCCAGTTTTAGAATAATTGAAGACAAAATGGATTTGTAATTAACCCCCCCCCAAAAAAAACCAAAAAATTAATAAATAAATAAATAAGTAAACAACTAACATAAAATGCTGTTCAATCTAAAAGCTTGCTGATTATTAAATTCATATTAGTACCAATTCTGATATGAACATTCACAGAATCCCTGCCAAAACTTAAACCGCACTTTTTGTTGCTCTCAGCAAAATGATACCACTGAATTGGATGATATTAGGTTGATTAAATCCTTGGATGGTGTGTTTATTAAAGATAAGAGGATGGGAATTAATTTCATTTGGTATCTTTAATACGGGAGATTCACAAGATAGAGCGCCCTTCACAGTTTGCCCAGGAGAGGCCATTTTCTAGTCTGGTTCCCAGACCAAAAAATCTCTGACTATGCTCTGTCGATTTTAGGGTCAGGTATCAGCCAAATGTCACGTGACAAAAAAAGGAGGAATTCCTCCTGTTTCGAAAATATCCGAAATGCTCCGAACTCGTTGTCGTCAACATTCAGACAGTGTCGTTGATGGTCGGACATTTCTTTCGTTGATAAAAAATCAAGAATTTTGCAGACACATCCCATTATCGTTTTTCTTTTTTCCCCCAACAAGTTCAACACTAAAATTGAATAAATTTGTAACATTTTTACAAACTGATTATCCCAGGCTTTTTTAAAGTAACCAAACCCCGTCATCAGCGCTCCATTTTCTAACCAATGACATCGTCCACCATTGGTGACAAGCAATGAATATTTATATGTTGCATCATAATCAATGTGTAGCTTTGGATGATGCCTGACCTAAGATTTTTAACAAGAGTCGTCAGGGAATCTTTGGTCAGGGAACCAAACTAGCCGTTTTCCCCGTGCATCTGGAGAAAGGTTGACGTCCGTTGTGTAACCCCCGATTGTTTAAGTTTGTTCTTGGTCTGCAAAGCAGCAAGGCTGTATTTTTCAGTGTAGACGGCATCAGATTGTATTTTTTGCGAGGCCAGTGAATGCTTTTCACATTAGTGTCAGCCTTTTAAATGTCCCAAACTGCCCATACGGTGCTGATGTTAAGCGCATTGAGACGTTATTGTGAAATGCGCTATATAAGAACTAGTTATTATTATTATTATTATTGTTATTTTTATTATTAACTCCATCGCTTTAGGGGAAAATGGCCTGTCTTGGGTGAACTGTAGGGGGTGTTCAGTATTGTGAATTGCCTGTATTGTGAAATGATATAATGAAGATGACCTGACAACACTTCTGGTATAGATGTTTTCTCTTCTGTGTAAAGTCACAACTCATTTGCATTACGTCGCCATGTTTACGGCACACTTCAGACCCTCTTATGTCAAAAACCCCAAACGAGGTAAATCTCCCAGATGAAGAGATTGAGTATGTGGTGTAGCCCCATAGCATGCAGACGGAGCACGAGTATCTGCACCTACCTAAAAGTGGTCTCTTGGTGGCCCCTGGGTGTGGTGGGTGTGACCGGGTGTTGCGGTACTCGGTAGGGAGGCGGTGAGGTACGACTGAATAATGGGGTGCTGGTCATAGGTAGGCCATCTGGATCCCTGATGAATAAGAAGAAAAACCAAATTATAGGATTTTGACAACAGAGGCCAAAATCATTGACCTGCTCATTAAAAAATAAAAAAAAATTTAAAAAAGGGCACCATCAAAAACAACATGTGATGTAAACGTGGTTTGTGACTGGTGCTTGTTAATTTTTCACTTAGTTGATAAGTTTGCTAAGTAGTTTGATGCAATTAAGCCAAAGGCCCAATTTCATTGAGATGCTTGAGCAGATAATGGTGCTTAAAAATGATGCTAAGCAAAAATAAGCAGGATACCAGTCACAGTAATTACGAAATGGTACTTTGGCTGGTAACCTTTTCCTGGTTACCAGTATTACTTTGAGTTTTGAAGAGTTTTGCGCTTCAGCAGCTCTATGAAATTAGGCTTAGAGCTCATTTTATGCCGGGGAAACTCTGAACAGACCGTTTGAATTTTGAACGATTGCGGAACAGGGTGTGTGTTCAGAACAAGATTATTATATCAGAGGAAACACAGTTACAAAGTGTTAACATGGGTGACTGACTAACAGACGTATCAGTTGCCATGTCCCGAAGGACTAGACGAAGCAGACTGGCACGTACACGAGTAGTCTAGCACCCTGAGGCCTGTTGGATTGACCTATTGCCAATAGCCAAATCTAGCATTTATACACACTATCATCAGAGGTCACAAGCCAAATCTGTGTGAATAAAACCAAACTATGCTTAACCTCATGGGGCTGCATATAACTAAAATCAGTTTCATTTTCATCAGAAAAATTAGCTGGTGCCACTCACAAACCATGTTCATGTTACATAGGAATTTGGCTGGTAATCTATTTCCACAAAGTAAAACTTTTCTGAGTTCTCAAAAATTATTAAAATCAGTGCGGTACCCACTGCTAAAATAAAGGATACGAACTGCCTCAGGCTATCGGGCAATCTCAGTGGTTTAGTGGTAAGGCATCTGCTCTAGAATGGCAAAGGTCATGGGTTCGAATCCCACCCACTCGAGTAACATGTCTGTGGATTTTATTTCACAGGACTCAGGAAAGTACTGAGTATACAGTGCTTAACACACATCGGTGTATGGGTAAAACACAAATAGTATAATTTTCTCAAAGTAAGTTACTTTGTATAATTTCAGGCGGAACCATTTCTCAAGATGATTGATACTGGTCACACCAAGTACTAGCTTTAATCCTTAAGAGACGATTCATTTTTGTATAATCAACACCAGATGCCAAGGCACGGCTAAATATTGCTGACTTTTCCGCGGAATGTTTTCATTAAAAAATTACCTAGAAAAATACGAAACAGAAACTTGGTTTTGTTTTAGGAATGTAGATACTACGTTAACATGGGAAACATTGGAAAATGCCAATTTAGAACATGACCTTTCCTTTGATCTTTTTTTTTTGGGGGGGGGGTTGAGTGAAAGTAGGTCAGGTCTGGCGGCCATTTGCAGTTGTTATGGGCATTTTGATACAAGCCGTTTGCAGCCGCTATGATCTCCACTGGGTTAAGATAATAAAAACCATCAATTTATCTTTCTTACAAACTACTCAAGACACTCACTATCATACAGGGCTGATTTGTATTGCTCTACCTAGGGGCAGGATGCTATACATTTAGATCATGCAATCACATGGCAATTTGTCAGGCTGTTTGGGCCGACTCGGAGACTGAGAAGTTTTTCTCCCCCCTCTTCTGATCAGTATAATGATTGGCTGAATATTCAATAGCTGTGTACAGGATGTCATACAGAGTCAGGCATAAGCTGTACCAGTCAGTGGCCAGAGACTCCAGGGGGGTCATAGGAGGGGCACCAGAGGGTAGTGACAATTTCGCTAATCTGTCTTGACTGAGCTCTTTTTACACTACTCCTTACACAAGGACACCATTCAAAGAGCACTTTGTTTTAATATTTCATCAACATTATTTGTAAAGAACAACAACATAGTTTTATAAAAAAAAAAAGGGAAAACAACTAGAGGATGGTACTGAGCTGCAACCTCTCCAAACATGCCGATGTTGCCCCTTGACCAAAACACAAAATTAGGGCATTAAGAAGGTTTTCCTTGATCAATTTATCTTACAAAGTTCTGTTTATTCATCACTAACAACTTCCCCTACCCCACTCCCCCTCAAAACCACTGAAAAACAAATGGAAGAAATAGAAAAAGGACTCAAAGTCTGCCTTGCCTTTCCCTGCCATCCTACCCCCAGAAAAAAAAGGCAGACACCAATAAACCTATCTGTCCTTTTGCATGTAAAACGAACAATTTAAGATGGCCTTTTACTAAAAAACAGAGTCTCCCCAAAACTACACAGGCCGGAACTTACTTAAGACAATTATGTCTGACTTTAATTGCCTCCAAGTCCCCTCCGGTAGACATAACTAAGAAACTCAGACAATTTCTGGTACAGAAATAGACTGATTGAGATAAAGTTATACAGTCGCTGAGCCCTAGGACTAGACTATCAATCCAGTATGTACTTCCTCGAAACTAGGAGAATCAATGATTTTAAAAGGGCAGGCAAAGGATGATGTTACAGACAAGTGCGCTTTCATTTTTACCATTTTTTTCTTACCATAAAAAGAGCTGACAATGAGGCAAAAGTGAAAAAGGCCTCAAGGAGATTCTGAGTACTGTGTTGTTCTTTCGAGAAGGTTTGCTGCAAAGCATCATCATTCTCTTCTGAGATGTTTTGTAGGTTTTGAAACTTGGCATGGTGGGAAGCCAATCTAGGAAGAGGTTTGCGGTAACACCGTGTAAATATCTCTGTTATGAGTTGTGGGTCTCTGAAAAGAAACTGTGGTTTAACCAAACTTCTTCAGGTCAGGAGAAAAGGTGAATGATGTTTGGATATATCTCAAATGTAGAAGTTAACACTGTCAGCATTTCTCTGTCAGCATTTGGTCTACAGATCATTGCAAGTACAACCAGCTTTGACCAATAGCTCTTATTAAAACAAAACAGAGAGTCCTTGAGCATATTTCTTACCAAGTTTGGTTTTGTTTGGAATTGTTGCTTTATGTTTTGGAGAGGGGGGGGGGGCGACAGTCTGAGAGTGGGAGAAAAGTAAAGAGCAAGAACCCAATCCCCTTGAAGGCATGACCCCTTTAGATACTGGTTAAACAGTGGCAGCCGCTTTATTTATAGTCCGAGCCATGACAGATTTCCCAGGCGAGTCACCTGTTAAATACGGCAGGAAATCTTGTAAATAGCAACTTGCGTTCTCTTTAGCGGAGAGTGTAGGGTGAAAGGTCACCATTCCATGCATCATATACATGCAACGTTCAGATAGACAGAGAGAGAGAGAAGACGTTGTGTCTGTTGCTTTCTGGTGCGCCACATTAAAAAAAAAAACTGACGTCAGCTTGGCAGGATATTTTAAACGGTGGACAGGAAAACAGGTGGCCGTGGTTCTGCACTTGTACAGGTAGATGTCAAACTATGGCAATTGATCACCAATGAGTTTTATAAACCTTGTAGGAGAAGGACGATAATGTTGAAGTTGATGAAAACGTTTAGAAACAGACGCTGCTTCATGAGTTGGGACAATTGGTGAGTAGCCCTTGTTTTGGTCTTCTTTGTAATTTGTAAAAATTTGTTGCATTGTAGTGGTTGCCTTCTTATGGAGGAAAGGTGCTTTTTTTAAAGGTGTTCATTGAAGAGAGAAGGGGCAAATCAAAATTTGGAAGTGATTTGGGGCTAAATGGGGATGGCAGTGGCTTTGGGGCTCTATCAGCCACTCTGAAGCCTGTACAGTACCTTTCAGGGCATGGCTCTGAAATGGTAGGAGGAGACATAGAGACAAAGCCAGGAGCATAACTTTACAGTGATTTAAAGTCAGATTGGTACTCGATTAATTATCAAAGAAAGAAAGTGTTGGCCTTAAAGCTAAGATCACAATGTAAAAATGCTTGATTCAAAGTGTTTTCTTCCCTTCCCTTTAACGACAATGGCTATTCATGAAACAGTGGTGTAATCGGGGGGAGGGGGGGGGGGCCCAAGGCCCCTCCCTGCTCAGAACCCTTGTGCTTCCCAAATGAGTTTTAAAAAAAAATGCACAAATGAATGGTTCGATACATTAAAAAGCACCCCCCCCCAAAAAAAAATATATATATATATATATATATAAAACTAGTAGGGTTGATGGCCTTAGCTTTCGATCCAAACCGGACCTTCGTCAGAGGCAAAAACAAGCACAAACATAAAAACAGATCCATTTATAGAAAAACCTTGGGATTAAAATAGATGGAGAGTATCCAGAATAGGCGGGAAAAAGACAACCAATCAAAGTTAATTAAATACAGACAAAGAGATTGTTGATGACCAATCAAAATACAGCAGTGTGGACAATGGGATGTCCAGTGGTTGGTTAGTACAAAAAGGAGATTAGTGAACAAAGGAGGAAAGCTGCATGGTGGGAAATGCGGCTGACATGAAAGGACAGGATTATTTACTCACATGAGGGAGGTGATTAAGGGTAATCTCCCTAAATAAAGCAGTAGAAGTGTAAACATTGAATAATAGAGAGGGGGCTATAATGAGAATACTATATTGATAATGTAAAAGCATGGAAATAAGGTAGTTATTTGCCAAGATGAATTATTTAACACCTGTGTTTATGTTTAATCCGAATGGTTGGATTGTTCGGAGTTTGTGAATCCAGTGGGATTCTCTGAGTTTACGATGTGAATCGTCGCCGTTGCAGGCCATGACATATATATATATAAATAAATAGCGTGAGCAAAGAAAATTTGGCTGATGCCGGATAATAGAGAGGGGGCTATAATGAGAATACTATATTGATAATGTAAAAGCATGGAAATAAGGTAGTTATTTGCCAAGATGAATTATTTAACACCTGTGTTTATGTTTAATCCGAATGGTTGGATTGTTCGGAGTTTGTGAATCCAGTGGGATTCTCTGAGTTTACGATGTGAATCGTCGCCGTTGCAGGCCATGACATATATATATATAAATAAATAGCGTGAGCAAAGAAAATTTGGCTGATGCCGGACTCGAACCCGCGACCTCTCGAATACCGTACGAGCGCTCTACCAACTGAGCTAACCAGCCCTTATTGTTGGTGGGCGGTCCTATGTGCAATACCAAATCCACTTTGCTCGGGGGGACCAGTCAGAAGCCGAACCGTATATGGAAATGTCTCGTTACGCCACTGCCATGAAGAAACTGCTCATACAAAATCGAGGCTGAGAAAACGTGCTTACACAAATCAACTTCCATTACCAGAATAAGCTGCAGCTGCAATGGGCAGCACACATGGTGGTTAACCCCCCCCCCCCCAATTTAATTGACCATGTTTCTGATATCCTTCCTATGTATTATATAAAAAAAGTCACGACTACTGCCGTGGTGCGCATTAACTCCGAAAACACTTGATGCTTTATTTCGTAATTTTTTACAGCAAGATAAGAAAGTGGGTGTGGGGAAAAGAAATCTCAAATGTCAGAACAATTTTCTTATCTTCAGATCTGTCCCACTAAAACTTTAGCCCAAATAGTGTACATGACTAATCTTGACAACTATCACAAAATCAAACACACTCGGCTTCTATCAGCACAACAGACTTTTTCTTTCAAGCAACTTCATGGCAGTTGCTTCCTCGGGGGAGGGGGGGGTGGTGGTGGTTTGGGACAAGAAAAAATGTCTTACTTTGCACAGAGATTTAAGAAAGAAACACAAGGTGACGCCCATCTTTCAGTGTGTTTATAAAGCACTGTATAATTGTATCCTTTCCTAGTCATGCAAAAAGAAAATGAGATATAACTTGAGTGGGAATCATACCTACAACCTCCCATTTTCTAAAGGGGTTGTCCAGCTCAGCACCCAAAAGCCATCTCAGTTCCTATTGACCCCATGCATATTGACCGCCACGTTGCCTAAAATTCGCACTACATTGCAACACGCAGGGACATCGACTACCAAAATGGGGGCATCCAAGATTATTGTGATGATGACTTCAGGTGATTTGGGTCTATAGCAGTATGGTACCCATTATTCTGCCCTGAATATCTTTACAGATTTCTATTGTAACCAGTAACCAGTAGCGGTGATCTTTTTTTGCCAACTCTACTCTAGAATTGATATTAAGCTCATGGTTTCATTTGATGAATAACTTTTAGCCCAACCAGATCAGAATGGACAATTCATCTCTGTCTTCAGTAATTACAAAACAGCTAAAACTCTTCCCTGTATGTTTAGCAGGGAAGATCACCCTTTATGAACCCTTTGCATAAGGAACCCCACCACTCCTTCAACAAAAAAAGGTTAGGTTCTGATAAGAAAAAGACAACAGAAAAAAAAAGAAGAAAAAAATTAAAGGAGGGAAAAAAAAAGAAAAAAAGTTTCACAATGTGTGAATGATTTCCAATCCTGCAGTACGTAGCGTATGTGATTTTTCACAGACGAGTGAACCCTTTGCATAAGGAACCCCATCACTTCTTTAAAGAAAGAAAGGTGATATTTCAATATGAAAAAATTACTCCCCTCCATCCCATTCACACTTTACGATTGATCTCCAATCCCACAGTACATACCGTATGTGATGTCTCGGAGACGAGTGTACACTACTGATAGCTGGGTTTGCACCGTGAGGAATTATAGGTGTACTGGGAGAGGACGAGGAGGCAGCGCCATCACGCCGATTGGATAGAGCCCTCAACTGGCTACTGGCCTGACGGATACCCTGGTGATGGGTCAGCTGTATTCTGCAGAGAAGGGGGTGGAGGGGAAGGAGGGGAAGGAGGGAAAGGTGTAAGTACCATTTACAATTTCACTTCGGTAAAACTATTTCTAATCTTTCAATCTGTTGGGAAGTTCCATAATTCTGACAGTGTAATAATGGCTGCAAATAGTAAGTACACGTGTGCTTACAGAGAGACAGCGTTTCCTGCAGAGGGGCAGCATTCACCGCTCAGAAAACGCTCACTGCAGAAATGTCACTTTCACTTTGCTCCTTAAAGTGCTTACTGCATAAAGTAAGCCACTTACCTTACTGCACTGTCAAGCACCTTACCACAAAGAGTAAGTGCATGGACTATCTGCATGGAGTATTACTTACTGCATAGAGTAAGAACTTACTGTATTAAGTAGGAACTTACAGTAGACTAAGATATTTACCACAGAGAGTAAGTACTTTCCTGCACAGATGAAGTACTATTCTGAAAGACTTAGTACTTACTGCAGAAAGTACTTAATTCAACTGGTATTTATTGCAAGCCAAAGCTTACATAAGGGAGTACAAGCAAACTGCAGACAAAAGGTACTTCACTATAGAATAAGTACTGTCAATTTACTGCGGTGAAATTTTTACTGAGATATAACTATACACAAACTTGTTGACTTTAAGGTAATTTATCCATAACAGTTCACTGCACACCTTCAAGACACTCCTTAAGGCTCACCTGTTCCAGGAGGCTTACTAACAATCTTCATCCTGTGCCTCAGAGCATTTTTATTATTATTTTGGCATAATATAAATAACTTATGATTGATTGATTGACAACACTTGGAATGGATTTCAGTTTGAAACTGAAGCAAACTCAAACATTGTATACACAGTACAATGTTAAACAGCATACATTCTGTTATGATTGATTTCCAACAGGGATTGTGACCAGTAACTTATAACTTCACCCTTGGCCAGTATATGCTTGTAAAGCACTAATTACAAAGTACTTGTCGTTTTCCAGTCATGCAAGAAAACATTCCCCAAGCCTCTTAACTGTGAATCCAACCCAGAACCTTCTGCATTCTAGAGCAGATGTTTTTTATAACCACTGTTGTCTTAATACCCATTGCTGTGCACTTCTTTGCAAATCAGCATCAATGAAAAGAAGATGCATGGTTTAAGGAGCTTAAAGTCTGGTGTTCCAAATCCCCAGATATGTGTACCAAAAACCTCCAATCCTGCCCAAAACCCTGGACATGCTAGGTGACACATAGTTCAAACCGTTAATACTCAACTTTCCTTTTAACTTCTGCGCCCGCTTCTGAGTAAACCATTTTCAAATGGATTAAAGAACTTCCAGTAATCTTCATGATGGGTCACTCCAAGTTGAAGTGTATACATGACATTTGACAGTATGCGACAAATGGAGCGAGAAGAAAAAACATTTGTCAAGTTTGGGTGATGCACTCTGTAACTCGTGGAAATTAAATGTACAACAAGTTTTATTTTCTCCCCGTCCCGTAATTCCTTCTATCCGGACAGTGAAATCAAGATGTAGTGTTGCGATAAAAACAATTGACAATTTGTATTGAATCACAATGTGCAAGTCATGTTTAAAGCAGCATCTCATTTTGTTTTTCGACAACAAATCCTCTTTTACGGTTTGCATCATTGCATAAAACCTTGTCAATGGGAAGTAAAGCAACTTTGAAACGAGGAAACTTATGAAATTATGACAACCATAATTTTAACCTGTCAGAAATATTATTGTCCATTTATTCATTTAGTTATTATTTGATTGTTATTAGTAGTGTTTCTAAAACAGGAGCCAATTAAATCAGGCTGCTTAAGTAAAATTGCTCAGCACAGAAAAGTCTTGCTTAACAGAAACGGGTTACCAGCCAAAATACCATGTATACTGTTTGTGACTGGTTCCCTGCTAACTTTTGCTCAGCAGAAAAATTTGCTAGGCACCATTTTCTAGTTGTGACTGCCCATGCTAGGCATGACATTTTGTAGGAACATGTTATCAGTACAAGGCCTGTCTTACATGCTCCTCATAGTGTAGGCTTTAATAAACTGTTCAGGCTATTAAGTATTTCTGATTTTTCCCAAGGGCAATTTTTTTTCTTGAAAATCAGACTAAAATAGGTAGAATATCATGCCTGCTAGGCACATGGATTTGGGGGCAATTTCATGAAGCTTGTAAGCACACTAATTTGCTAAGCACACAAAAATCTTGCTTAGCAGAAACTGATTCCAGCAAAAGAGCCATATATCTTATATTGTTGCGACTGGTCCCCTGCTATATTTAGGCTTAGCAAAGAAGTTGGCTCTGCTGTATTTTGTGATGACAAGGTTTATAAAGTTGCTTTCATTTTTATATGCGTCTAAATGTACACGTGTCTCACTGCGCTCATTGCCTACAATGCGCAGTGCACAATAACACACTGGAAATCAAACTCCCAAAGTCGCACAAAACAAAATCCATCGTGGTTGATGACGTCAGGTGAATTGGGTCTATACTTCGCATCTATAATTCCCAGAACAACTGTAAACAAATAAAGTGTTCTCTTTCGACCTTAATGAGGGCGCTGTTCAAGCTTGTCATATCACAATGCTTAAATCACATGGAAGTGACAAAGTGACATTGATGTAATCTCAGCGGGAAGCGCTAATATTCCACTTTGATTTGAGGTTTGGCTAAATGCCAAGGATGTCTGGTACATCAACCTACATGTACTGAATCATAAATTCTTCAGTATAGGAACAAGTATTGGATTTTTTAAAAGTTAAAGTATTGTTATTAAATAGTAAATTTGTCTTGGACCAGAAAACACACACATAATGAACCAACAAAGAAATGACATACAACGAATACTGTAAATAAACAAAATCAATGAAAAAGAAACTAAAAAAAAAAAAAAAAAAAAAAAAAAAAAAAAAAAAAAAAAAATCGAAACTGAAAGAAATGATTAAGCGCAATCCAGAATAAATAATTACAAATAATAATACCAGGAGTGTACGGAATAGAAACATGATGAATCCAAAAGCATGTACAAAGAAAGAACTCTAAACGTGAAAATATGCCAACCAACGTTTATCATTCTCTTTGCTAAAATATTTGATAAGAAGTCAACACCTGCAGTAGAATGAAACGTATAATAGATCTAGTGCGCTAATGCCACCCCCATGCCAATCGGATGGCACAGTGCACAGGATTGACCAATGAGAAACCTTCTTTTGATCTCTTTAAGAGGGCGCCCTAGCCTGACGACGTTGTATATCCCAGATGCAAGTATGACATCAATTAAATTGACGTGAAATTGGTAATTAACCAACGTTTTTTCTTGTCCTTATACATTTCCGTATAAATCCAGTCTTTATTCTCTTACTTCTGCAAGACAAGAACATTAAGGATGCTTGTGTGTTTTTTTAGATGTACGCATGCGTTAGCAAATATTAATCAAATATTTGTTAACTCAGTGCTATTCAAGTCCTACAGGAACGAAATTGGTGTAAGGGTAAAAAATAAAAATTGCATTCACATAATTATTTATAATTTTAGATTAAAATTAAAAATTTGAAAACAAAAAGAAGACAAAAATAAAAAAAAATCCCCACATGCAAAAACTAAACCATTGATTGAAAAACCTGTGTTTTTTCAACTTTCGGAGGATCAGTTTGCGGTTCAATCCTGAGAAGAAGGGAAGACACGGGGGAAGGATATGCCAAGATAAAATACCCTAATGGCCTTGAGGAACGTGCTCACATTAAATTAGTCAGAAACTAACCGCAAAAGCAGTTATAATGTTACATCCTCGCTAAACATACATCCTGACATCAAAAACCACACCCTTGCATGCAAATACATAAACTGAATCTTAAAACTTCAATTATATGTCGACAGAAAATTCTACATTAGAAAGGAAAGTTATCTGAAAATTGATTTTACAAAAATCATGCAAAAGTCTGAACCAATCCAAATCATAAGTGAATTTGTGCTTGAAGGGTCATTGAATATACCCTGAATGCCACACCATCATCACAGGCAGAAAGTGTGGCAGGGTTGAGGAGCTTATTTACCCATTGTAAATCGAAGTAATCTGAAAGTTCTTTTTTGAAGCAGAGGAGCATGGGAGATAGAACTGTGCTGACTTGTCACCTAAACTTTCCCAAATTGGGAGATATCAGTAGCCTGATTGTTGTAACATCACTTTTCTAAATTCATCAAATTATTTCATTCTTTTAACAACCAGGTATGCAACTGTAGCTTATCAACAAAATGTTTGGACCCTAACAAGATTGGGATGTCTGGCTTCATTTGAGTAGTTTTGGGATACAGTATCAAACCCATTAAATACACATAAAACCAAGTTACAGTGGAGAAACTAAGAAAATGAGCACACATCTCAAATTTGTTATGTTAACCTTAAATGTATTATACACATGTTTTTAATATTTTTTATTAGTATCAGTCTGAAAGCCGACTGATTATGATGTTCATACCAGTACCAATCTTCCATAGAAATATTTCTGTCCGAAATACTGTCAAAGTCGATAAAATATAATTTGAAGACCTCAATTGTTGTAACAATCAAAATTATGGCCAATGTGTTTACATGCTGAAAAGTGTGCATGGTTTTTCACAATTTTCTCCCCAACTTGGATGACGGTTTGAGCCCACATTTTCAGGGGCTTGTTTTTTCATCTTAATACTGAATCACACACAGTAAAAACATTGCACTATCAGCTTTACCAATCCTACATTTCACCTTTAAGTATCAATTAATGTTCTTTCTTATTTAGCAAAGGGATCCTTTCAATCAGTGGATCATTTATTTTTACATTGAAGAACAAAATAAATACAATAATAACCCAGGAAGCAAGAGTTGCTTTAATACAAACAAAATGTTACTGAAGTAAAAGAGGGATTGGGAACATGCAAAAATCCTGACACCAGTCAAAGTGCCTCATAAATCAGTAAATATAAGTATTAAACAAATTTAATAATAACATCTTTTATCTGAAACTTTTCATTGGAACATTGTTTTTCAGGAAAGACAAAAACTTGTAATAGACACGCAGAAATAGATGAATTAAAAAGAAACAAATGTAAACAAAAACAAATGATCGCATTGAGGAAAATCTACCAAGAGATTTGAAGGACGAGAATGAAAACATGCACAAATTTGGATGATGTTGACCTACTAACCTGAAATGTGTCAATCTTTAGTGATTGTGCAGCGGAAGAAACAGACATGAATTAAGTGTGGCAGCGTGAAGATGAATAAAAACACAACACCACAATGAAACAATTTACAATAACATGGCGGACATGTTGGGTCGGATTTCTGAGGTCGAGCAGTCACCTTGGGTTGAGTGTCAGAGGTCAAGGTGTTAAAGCCAACAATACAACAATAAAACAATTCACATTGTAGGGGTCACCTCGGGTCATTTGTCAGAGGTCAAGGTGTTAAAGCCAACAATACAACAATGAAACAATTCACATTATAGCGGTCAACCATGGGTCATTTGTCAGAGGTCAAGGTGTTAAAGCCAACAAAACCACAATGAAAGAACTCACATTATGGCGGTCACCTTGGGTCATTTGTCAGAGGTCAAGGTGTTAAAGCCAACAAAACCACAATGAAACAATTCACATTACAGCGGTCACCTTGGGTCGAGTGTCAGAGGTCAAGGTGTTATACCAACAAAATCACAATGAAATAATTCACATACATGGCGACCATCGTCTGTTAGTGGTCAATATTTCAAGGCCAACAGTACCATAATGGCACAATTAACTAAGGCGGCCATCTCGGGTATGTCTGAAACCAAAATCTTAAACAATGGAAAACATTCCCTTACAAAGACATTATTCTGATCAAGCCAAATAATTGAAAATAACTTGGCTATTATCTTTTCTCTGCCAATCATCAAGGTAAGAGAAAGTTGAGAACAATGCATTATACAGAACGTGACAATAGCACTCCGCACTAATGACGTCATTTTTACTCAAAATACTCTGATGTCTAACTTTCTATCAATCATGCGATCATTGCAACGGGATCGGCGCACCAAACAAAAGATGTACAGTACCGCGCGTAAACAGAAAACAC